>JARYZH020000166.1:0-600000 GCA_030021035.2 Notholithocarpus densiflorus
ATGAAAAGGCTCTCAATCCCTCTCTCTTAGTCGTTCACAAGTATCCAATTCCAAGGTGGTTGTTTCTTTGTATTTTTGTAACATCTCTCATTTTCTTCCTTTCTTTGTCCTTTACTCTATCAAGTCAAATCATTTAAATTCCAACTGCAGAAAAACATACTTAGCTTGGACACCAAATTTGACCTATTAATGTTAATTAATTTTGTTGAAAACATACTTATAAAGCCAATTCACTTTTTTTTTTTTTTCAGAAGCAATTGTAACATGTATTATTAATACAATTATGTTATTTTGAAAAAGAATCTAACATTTTTATATCATTTAATAATACACCAATTGGAGTATTTTTCATCTATTTGTAAAACTTTTTCAAAACCATTCATTCTAAAAACAAATCTAACGCAATGAATATCATGATTACAAAAACGTTTGACATTATGATAATATTTTTTTCAAACTATCATTTCTTAGAAATTTTTTTTTAACTCGGGATCAAGAATTAATAAAATGTTTATAAGCATTATTCTAGGTTAGACTTTCAAGAAGAAAGCAATTAAGAATCGTACAAAGGAATAAGTCCAAATTCATATGCATGAACTGCCATGGGAAAACGTACTTAATTTATTATTGATTAGTTAGGGTCCATAGTTCATGTTGCAATAGAAAAAGCATGTGTGACACAAAAATAATCTGAAATCATGGTTATGATTTCAAGTTATAATCCAGTGGTAATAACATTTTTTATGGTATCATATGTATGTGATTCAAACTTCACCTCCCCTTTTCTATTATCTACTTTAAAAAAAAAAAAATTTATGGTTTTTTTACCCTAAGTATCATACCATACCATACCAATTAATATTTACTATACCGACCCAACCAATTCTATTCAACCGTCCCAAAAGATTCACGTCTACCTGTCGAGCTAATCCTATTTTACCTATTAATTAAAGATCAATTTGATCCAATAGCTTCAAGGAAATGGTCGAAAAGAAATGCTTTTGATTGACAGATAAAACTCACTTTCTTAGGCTTGGACTTCAGTAAACACCATCTACAAATTCACATAAAATGGAGAGAATCCATTCTTAAGATTTAGTTTTTATATCTAATATTCTTACTTTATACCACTCCATTTCAAATTTTAAGTAACGTGACATTAGATCTATTTTTAGGTTTGTAATAGTTAACTTGAACCATAAAATGGTTTCGTTCAAAATAGATCCTAAATCATCAAGAACTTGAAGTTTACTTTGGCCAATATAAGCAGAACCTTATTCTAACTTTTGAGTAAAATGTTATTAAGGAAACAAAAATTACTAAAAATGGCAAAATCACGGTTTTCAGGGGCTAAATGAAGGAATTCACCAAAATCAGGAGGCATCTCGTGGCAAAACAACAACTATTGCTCAGAAAACTGTTTCTCTTCAACTTGCCAAATTTCATGTGATTCTGACTCCATCGCTCAAATGATTTCTATTTGTGCTTTTTTTGCCAACCAAGAAAACTATGGCAGTCTGTTCTACATCAAGCTCTATATTCTATCCTCTCATTGGCAAGTTCCAGATAACTAGGCCAATCCATTATCTCTACGCAGAGGCCCCTAATGAACAAGCTAATCTTTTCAATCATAAATGCAACACTAGATTCTTTCAAACAAAGTTGTATCACAGTTTTGCTTTAATATTTTTGAAGATAAGATTTCAAAAACTGACCACCCAAAAAATCTCTATATGTATGGTCTCATTGGCAAGATTCATAACTGGACCACCTTCACCCAATTTGCTTGATAGGTTTATACGGTGTCACATCCTTTTCATAAAGTTGTTAAAATTTTTGCTCAATGGTTTTAATAACTTGATTGGGGAGGATAAACAAACTACACCAATAAATTTGAATGCTAAAGACTAAAGAGGATTGTTTTTAGTGATGTAACTTGCCAGCAATGATAGATGTTTGGAAGTCTAACAGGCAATTATGTGATCAATCTTCTCAAGAAGAGGCTGACAATGCTAGGCTGAAAGTTTGCTAGAAATTAGGGGTACTCCCATGTACCTTGTAGGCAATTTACTTTAAATGCAGCAATATGCATATTTATTTGTTCCTATAATTCATCAGACAACCTAACATAGGAAATTTCACTCTTGCTGAAATGACTCTCAAACTACAGAGATGATGAAAATCTTGTAAAATCAATTATATGATGATTGATAAAACTATCTTTGTGTATTATTTAAATAAGTTACATGACTAATTTAATAAGTCATGTGACTACAAACACGTGTAAATAAATTTATCAATGTCATGTAATAAGTTGGAGGAACTTTCCTCCGATCAGTTTGGAGATCATAAAAATTAGTTCCATTTAATTTTTCAATTTTATTTAGGTTTTGACTTATAATAATCCTACTAACTATGACTAATGCCTTCAACAAAAATAAAAAAATAAATACTTGTACCTTAGAAAAATTTGAAAAGGTGAGAAAAAGCAAGAAAAAGTAAGATTTTTAAAAGTTGTACTTAAAACAATAAAGATTGTTGATAACTTTTTATATTTCTCATGAAAGTGGTGTTAAAATTTTCTTATTATGATTTATTAACTATTATTGTTCCAACGGTAACTTTTGAGTCTAACGGTAATATTAGACCAAACAACGACATTTATTTTAATGACAAACAGCGTCCTTTTGGTGTAAATGTACGACGGCGTTTTCAGCTAAATAGAAACACTGCCTTAACAACAACAACATCAACAACCAAAAAAAAAAACACTGCTATGGATAAACATACACTTTTCACTTTCTCGTAAGGTGTTAAGAATCTGTTAATAACGAAATGAAAAAAAATAAAAAAAAATAAAATTTAACATAACAAATAAAATAAGCAAGGATCATGCAAGGGTTTAAAAAATAAGCTGTTGACCATTGCATCCTGGTATGCAATTAATCTTTAGTCCTTGTCCTTCATTAGAGCGTCAAAGTTCAAAAGGCTACAAGCACATGCCCAGGAATAGCAATTTCTTCCTGTTCTGTGTTAGGAACTTAGGACCATATTTAGTCATGGACTTTGCCTTTTAGCAAGCCATGGTTGAAAAACTTTCATTCAAACTCTAATAATATTTATGGTGTGCCTTTGTGTTAGAACTCATTTCTCTCTCCCCTATATGTGTGTTTGTTTCTCAAAAAAAAATAAAAATAAAAACTCTAATAATGTTCCACACGTATTTAATTTTGACACAAAAATGTCGGCTACAGTATGCATTAATGCTATAGATTGGGACAGAAGTTCAATAATATAATCAAGATTTCTCTTTTATACCACTCAAAATAGAAATTCTATTCTAACATAATTTAAGTGTATATGTGTGTAAAGCTCCCTCCTGAAAACTTGAATCCAGTCTTTCCCCCCCTCACCCGACAAGCATTTATACTTATGGAGTTGTTGTGAATAATGAATTAGATAGTGTAAGAAGTTCTTGAAAAATTTAATAGCAATCACTGTGATTTGATTTCCAGTGGTCTCCACTTCCCTCAGCTTTCCTCCAAAGAGAAACTAGCTAGTTAAACAAAAATAATGTTTGGTTAATCAAAATGAAATTTCTATTTATATAAGTGTGATGTGCTTTCTCATCTGTGCAAGTAATAGAGGATTAAGTATCAAATGTGATAGAATTAAGTTTTTAACATTCGTAGAAGGAAGATTCAACTTATTTGGTATTACAAGTTATTAGAAGCATTAACCCACAAGCACAAAACTTTAATCGACTTTGTGGATGATAGCACATTACATAGATCATAAACAGAGTGCAATTGTTGAACAGTCAAAATTAAATGTTCTTGATAGGGGAGGTGTTGGAGGCCAATTTATTTTTTAGGCCTACTACAATAAATCCCAACGAGGCAAGCATCACCCAGAAGTTAATGAAAGCCTAATCCTCAATACTAGACTAGACATTGATGGGCAAGTATAGCCCAATCCAAACACATACAAGTGTGGTCCAACCAAACAGGTTGGGACGGTAAGAACTGATTTTTTTTTTTTTTTTTTTTCACTTCCAAACTACCGTAAGAACTAGAAAACCCCAGCATTAACGTACACTAACCCATCCCTCATTAATTTTCTACATGTTAATTTTTCTGTTCAGTTTCACTTTTATTTGTGTTTACTATATACTGTATAGTAGTTCCAGGGGAGGGGGGGGGGGGGGGGGGAGTGCCCCTGAACTCTCAAAAACCTTTATAATACTACTACTATATTGAACTAAAATGTCTTATTTGCCCCTCCTACATCAAGGACAAGTAATTTTTCTATTTATTGTACTAGCTTGTTGTACTTTTCTTTTCAATTCTCACAAGTCACGGCAGCTTTTCTTACCCCTAATACTAGTAGACTTACACTCCTACTCACTTGGATGACCAACTTGAGACATACATCCATGACATGCAGTCCACTAAAGAGTTTTTAGCTCTTAAAGGAATTGGACAGCTTACTAAAAAGATGGTAAAAATGAGAAAGGATGTTTTATATTCATTGGTATACTCATTAGTGACCTTGACATTGATCTTACCAGTTGCTACAGCTACTCTTGAAATAGTTTTTTCAGCAATAAACACAATTAAAAGTTGATAATGCAATCGAATGGGAGATCAATGGATGAATGATTGCTTAATCACATATATTAAGAAATATTTTTTCAAGACTATTGAGTGTGTAGAAATCATGCAGAGTTTACAAAATATAAAAAATCGTCGAGGACAATTGAGTAAATTAAGCTAGGTGTGAAAAAATAAATTAAAGTTTAAATTTTATGTTAGATTATGTATGACAATTACATTAGCAAATAGTTGTTTATTTATTTTGTTATTAATATTGATTAATATTTTTCAGATTAATTTTTTATTTTGAATCTTGTCTTTTAATCTTGCCTCCTGGCCTAAATTCCTGGCTCCGCCACTAAGTAGTAAATAAAGAATGTCTTCTTTCTCTCTCCTCATGTATCCCTAATTCTCTCTCATTTGCTATCCATTAATGTAAATTATTATCATTTATTGTTGGTTTACTCTTACAGGTGTTCCTTTTGCTAATATCTGGTTTGGATGTAATTTTCAGGATGCACTAGTAGCCTTCATCACGTAGAATATCAACTTATTCAGTGCAATCGCCTCCGACACTGATGTTAATATCCGATTTGACTTTTACGACTTTGATCTTGAACATGGGTTTGAAAGACAAGTCAATCAAATCTCTACATGTGGTAAGGTTGCAAAGATCCAATGTGGAGCAATACAAATTAACTTATGTATTCCTTAAAGATATAAATATATATATATTTATATATATGGATGCATATATATATGGATTCCTTCAAATTTCTAAATTGAATTGCACTTTGCATAGCTGTCCAATAAAGATATAGCAATTCATTATTCATGTTCACCCCATAATGCATAACAGAAACACAAGAAGCTAAATATCGTTCTAACTTAATGAAATCTTTGATGAATAAAGAAAAAAAAAAACCTAGAATCCACCAAAAATTAAAGAAATTTTCAGGGAATTCAGTTTAGAAAAATACATATTTATATAGAAGCCGTTTAGGGTTTCGGATAGTTCTCTGAAAATGAAATTTACAAAAATACCTTTAAATTTCATTCACAATTGCTAAAGGGCCAAATTACCCAAATAAAATAGCTAAAATAAAAATAAAAATCAGGTCTCAAAATAACAAAGATTACTTAATTACACAGTCATACGCCTTGACTTCTGAATATTCAAATTCTTAAGAAAGTCTAGAGACACTTATTCTACATCAAATTTTTATATTTGTCTCTATTCATTTTTTTTTTTTTTTCCTTATAAACCCTAGACACTCCACAAAAAATGTATACATCGTACTACATGTTATTCCACTACGTTCTTTTATATAAACTCCCCATATATATATATATATATATATATATATATATATATAGTATAAGAGATGTCTAATGCGTGAAATATAGGAAGGACTATTACGGTATATGCCTGTGCACCCCCCCGAAGCTGGTGGCGGTGGTTGAGGAACAGAATAACATATGGTTCCTATTGGGCAGTTGAAAGGTCGGTCACCAGATTGTCATCAAAGCAATTACCGAAACATATTTAGACAATACAATTTGAAAGATCATAAACAAAGTACAATTGAAAATAAATATGGCTTAAATGACAACAAAAATATCTCGTAGTCTCTTCATAATTTTCCATATTTCATAAATATATTTATTAAATTAAGTTATTGTAAGGATAATCTGCGTAGCGAGTTATTCAATTGAAGATAGTGAAGTTTACGAAATATTGATACTGACAAGTGAAAATATTAATGCTTTTCATAAATATTGCCTCCTACAATCATATTAATGCTTTTCATTTGTGTCTAATATATATGAAGTTGTAAACGGTGCTATTGAATTTTGAAAGTAAAGATCTCCCTCTTTATTTTAAGAAAGTAAGCTCCCCCTCCCCTCCCTATATGCCTTTCAGTGTTCACAAGGAATCCTTGTCAAGGACGGAGTAAAGTAAGATCTCCCTTCACTGCCTTCACTCACAATTATATATCTCTGAGATATCTCAACTACATGTTTGACTAAGTCAAACCCCACACAGTCATTCAAGGCCAAACATGCAATCCTCATTATTTGTAATTATCTTATTTATAATATACAATATTGTGCAATGTTTTTTTTCATATAATCTTTAACCATTGCATAAATTGTGGACTATTTGGCCACACAATCTAACATGTTCTGCACACTATACACTGACTCCCATCAAAACCAAGCCATGGCTTTATATATGCCTAAGTTAAGAAATCGATCGTCTAAATCTTGGTAGAGCTCGAGGATGTAAATTGAAAAGTAGAAAGTAGCAAAATAAAACTTCCCAATCGATGGTCTTGTCAACAAGTATCCAACGTGGTTGCTTCTTTGTATTTTCTTACTTTCTTTGTCCTTTACTCTTATCAAATAAAATCATCTAAATTCCAACCGTAAAAAACATACTTAGATCGGACACCAAATTTGACCTATTGATTGTAATTATCTTGTTGAACCCAATTGATTGTGATTGATGTTGATTGACATTAATTGATTGGTGCTATTAGACTTAGGGTCCGTTTGGTTGGAGGAGTGGAAAAGTGGGAGGATGGAAAAGTGGGAGGATGGAAAATATTTAGTTTTCCCTCGTGTGTGTTTGGTTGGAGGGATGAAAAAGTGGGATGATGGAAAACTCTTTTGTTTGGTTGAAAAGAAAAGTGGGAGGATGGAAAAAATAGTTTATATAAATTGACTATTATACCCTTGTTACATAATAGGTAAGAAATAGATTTATTTGTACTCATTAAATAATATATGTGAAAAGTGTTACGTCCACAACATTTTTCGCAATACTTTCACAACAAAATTTATGTAAAAAGTTGTTACTAGTTCTAATTTGAACCCACCATTGAAATTATTTTTTTACTTACCAATATTAACTAATAACAATCTATTACTTAAAATTTATTGTAAAAATATTGTAGTAACATTTCTCAATTGGAATTTTTTATTCTTTATATTATTTCTCTTTTCTCTCTTTTCATTTCATCCATACGTTTTTTTTTTTTTTTTTTTTTTTTTTTTTTTTTTTTTTCTATGCTATCTCCTCCGCACACGTTGTTATCTCTATTCCCACCCCTTCTTTTTCTTTTTCTCCACACACATTCCAGCACTCTCATTCTCTCATTCTTTTCTCCAGCACGCTCTCTCTGGTTTGGTTTGTTTCTTTTTTTTTTTTTTTTTCCTCAATACACGTTTGTCCTTGTCTCTTTCTCCCCCTTCTTTTCTTTCTTTTCTCCCTCATTCAAGAAGTGCTTTCTCTCTTTTTTTTCTCCAGCTCTCGGTCTCTGGTTTTTTTTTTTTTTTTTACTTGATTCCAGAACAGCGTTGTGTCTGTGAGGAGGGTAGATGGGAGAGGGCATTTGTGTAATTTCACGGTAAGAGCAGTTTTCTCTCAACAGTTTTCCTCCCGATTTGGGAGGAAAAAAATTGGTGGGCCCGGGAGGAAAATTTTCTTCCGGTTTTCCATCTTCTCTTTTTTCCTTTGCTTCCCAAACAGTGGAAAATACTGTTTTCCACACCATTTTCCACCCATTATTTTCCATCCTCCCTATAATCCCTCCAACCAAACATAGTGTTAGAGAGATTTTATTGCAATTTGAATTCTACTTCAAAATAGGTCTAGTTAGTGTATGACCGACAAACATTAATTATTTATTTTTAGAAATATTTTATGAGAAATTGAAAAAATTGTATAAAAAAAAAAAATCTAAAATGGTTTGCTAATGTATGCCTTAAGGGCATACATTAGTAAAACCCTTTAAAATATAATATAATCCCATTATGAGTTTATTTTCTTTACATGATGTAATTTGGGGACTATTTTTAGAGGACTCTATTTAAAAGGATCCAAAGTTCAATTGATCATGTCCAAGTGTGGTTTCCTAATTCATATATCCCTTTCTTTTATTGTTACCCAAACACAACCCCCCCCCCCCTCCAAGAATTTATTGTCTAACATTAGTTTTGGTATCAATATTTTTTTTTTTTTTTTGAGAAATAATTACAACATGCTGCTAACCCCGCATCTCGAACCCTTTCCCCCCTACACCCCCAAGTACTTTGTGCATGGGGAGGTGTCAATTCAGCTACAAGGCCTTTGACGTTTTGGTATCAATATTGATTGCTTAAAATGACACTATTATCTTAGTTTTGGTAGAAAATATCACATTAATTTCATGTTTAATTACACGTAAATATGTGAGTTTGAAATATATAATATACTCATTTTGTATATTTTTATCTTATATGAGATTAAAACAAGTCAGTTAATGATTCAAACATGCAACAAAGAGAATCCAATGGTCAATATCAATTGGAGCATGATTTTTGAAGTATTAAATAAGTCAAAAACGTGTGAGAATAAAAAAAATGGAAGAAAGAAATTTCTCCAAGCTAAAATTGGAAAAGTCCTAATATAGAAACATCTTGTACTGTTTCAGTATTTTGCCATAACTTTTTGCACAGATGTCCGATTGATATGATTCTTGAAACCACAGAAAGAAAACTTGAATATCTAAAGCCTTTTAGTTTACCACAAATTTAAAAAAAAAAAGGTTTTAGAGGTCAAAAGTGGGTTGGAAGCTGACAGTAAAAATATTTTCGAAAATCAAGGGATTCTCATCTTAAATTCAAGGGATTTTCTTTTTTTCTTTTGAAGGAGGTTAAGGTTATAGAGAATGAAAAATCATAGAACTTTTTTCATCTTTTCTTTTATTTTTTTAAACATTTAGCATTTTTTTTAATGGATTTTTTTTTCTTTTGCATAACTATGTGTGGCTAAATCTCTAGCTAGGGTTAGAGGTGCAGGGATGGAACTAGGTGGAGGCCCGGGACCGCCTAGTCTTGAGAATATATATATATATATATATATAGAGAGAGAGAGAGAGAGAGAGAGAGAGAGAGAGAAAGCTATAATTTTTACAATTTTATATTTAGGCCCCCTTTTTCCAAAAAATTGGGCCCCTTCCCCTATAATTTTACATTGATTTCATTGTAATCGCATTTGCATCAATTGTAAAATAGCATAAGCTCCCAAATTTGTCTAGTCAATCTCAAAATACACTCACATCAGTCTATGTATCACTATAAAAAAATACATTCGTGGTACAATAATTGTGTAAATTTACACAATTACTATAGCACAAATATATTTTTGCAAATTTACACAATTATTATAGCACAAATGTATTTTTGTACAATGACATATAGACTGATATGTGTGTATTATGGGGTTGATTAATTAGGAAAATTTACACAATTACTCTAGCTATGCATATGAATGTTTTAGAAATTATTTAGATTGAGGGCAGTGGTTTTTTGTTGAGGATCAGAGAGATTAGTTGAGATAATAATAAAAAAATTGATAAGGAAATAGTATTATAATGGAATGTAGCGTAAATCGATATTTTCTAATGTGGGGTGTGGGGGTATTTTTTGCGCAAGGCATGCTTTGTGCAACGTCCTCGGCTTAATTTACGATCCCACATCGAAAGAATCTCCCTCCCCCTTAGGCCTTATAAGGCTTGCGCTGAAGGAGTAAGGGTACCACTAGTTATTAATAACTAGTGGTACCCTTACTCCTTCAGCGCAAGCCTTATAAGGCCTAAGGGGGAGGGAGATTCTTTCGATGTGGGATCGTAAATTAAGCCGAGGACGTTGCACAAAGCATGCCTTGCGCAAAAAATACCCCCACATAGATAGGAATAACTTTCATTTTAATGAGGGCCATGTGAAGCATCAAGTGAGTCTGAACAGGGAGACTATCCCATGTTTACCTAATAAAGAAGTTATTGGGAGAGATGACGATAAAAATGCCATCATAAAACTTTTATTGGAGCCTAATAATGATGAGAATGTATCAGTCATTGCTATTGTGGGAATTGGGGGGTTAGGCAAGACCACACTTGCTCAAAATGTATACAATCATGAAAAAGTCAATACACATTTTGAGTTAAAAATATGGGTGTGGGTCTCAGATGTCTTCAAGGTGACAACAATTGCTGAAAAACTAATAAATGGTATTGATAAAGATGATAGCATGGAATTAATGCGAAAGAAACGTCGTAAGTTTAATCCTGAAGTCCTCATGGGTCAAGTCCACAACATGGATCCATTGAGGGAACTTGTTAACAAAATTTATCAAAAGAAATTTTTACTTGTGTTGGATGATATGTGGAACGAAAATGATAAAAATTGGAATGACTTTAAAAGCCTTTTAATCGGTTGTGCAAAGGGAAGTAAGATTGTAATAACTACACGAGTCAATTTGGTTGCAAAGATTACACGTCCTGTTTCAATATATGGTCTTAAAGGTCTTTCTGAAGACCATTCTTGGTCTTTATTTGAGAAAATAGCATTTAGAAACAGGCAAGAGACCAACAACACTAAACTAGTAGAAATTGGAAGGGAGGTTGTAGGCAAATGTCAAGGAGTACCCCTTGCAATAGAGTCCATTGGAAATGCATTATACTTTGAGAAAAAAGACGGGTGGTTAAAGATCAAAGATAATGTACAAGAAAATGTAATTGAACAAGGGGGTGGTAATACCTTTTCAATTCTAAGATTGAGTTATGATCATCTTCCATCATATATTAAAGGTTGTTTTGCCTTTTGTTCTTTGTTTCCTAAATCTTACTTGATTGATAAGATGACATTGATTCAACTATGGATGGCACATGGGTTAATCCAATTGCCAAATAATATAGAGCAATTAGAAGATGTTGCAGATGAGTGCATCAAGAATCTACTTTGCAGGTCATTTTTTTATCAGGCTAATTCTTATGGACAAGACTTAACATACAAGATGCATGATTTATATCATGATCTTGCACTATCAATTGCAGGGTCTGACTGTAGACTTGACTATTTGGATGAAAAAACTCATCATGTATCATTTTCTAGTGCCTTATCTTTTACTAAAACTTTAAGTTTGGTTAAAGCAAGCAACCAGCTACGTACAATTCTTTTCACACATGGTAAGTATGGATTTGGTGCCATGGATGAGTCAACATTGATTACACTAATTGAGAGTTTCCCAAGGTTGCGTGCATTAGATTTACATGCATTGAATATTAAAATAATGCCAAATTCCATAGGGAAGTTAATACATTTGAGGTACTTAGATTTTTCTTTTAATCCTATTGAAACTCTTCCTGATTGTATTACTACATTGTTGAATTTGCATACACTAAAACTTCAAGAATGTCGTAATCTTGAACAATTGCCTAGGGACATCACAAAATTGGTTAGCCTCAGGCACCTTGATGATAGGGGTTGTTTTGAGTTGAGATTGCCTCAAGGATTACGGAAACTGACTGGTCTTCAGTCATTACCATTATTTATTTTGAGGAATAATGGTGGACTAGGCGAATTGAATGGGCTAAATAACCTCAGAGGAACACTTGAGATCGAAATTTCAGAACAATTGGAAGATGCTAGCTCAAATTGCGAGGTCAAAAATTTAAGGGAAAAGCAACATCTTAAGGAACTGAGATTATTATGGGCTCACCAAGAAGGACATGATGAGATGTTATTAGATAGCCTCCAGCCACATCCAAATCTCAAAATTTTGGAAGTGTGGGATTACTCTGGTGTGACATTTTCAAGTTGGCTTTCTTCCATCGAAAATCTTGTTGAAATCACTTTACGGAATTGTGATAGATGCAACCACCTGCCACCATTGTCTGAACTCCCATTTCTAGAAAGATTATGGCTTAATGAAATGAAAGAATTGGAATGCATATCAGATCGTGATATAAGTGAGGAAGTTTCTGCTTTATCCTTCTTCCCATCGTTAAAGTCTCTTTATATTGGGAATTGCCCTAACTTAAAGGGATGGTGGAGGTGTGCATCAACGACAGATCATCAACAACATCAGCATAACCGGTCACTGCCTTCATTTCCTTGTCTTTCTTCTTTTTCTATTTTTAATTGTCCTAATATGACTTCCATTCCCTTGTTTCCTTATCTCGAAGAAAAGCTACTTCTAATTGAAATTAGCTCAAAGCTTTTACAAGAGACAATACTTCCCTCTTCCTCCTCTTCTTCGTCCTCTCATCTCTCCAAATTAAAAAATGCATATTTTTTAAATCTGCCAGCTCTGCCAGATGGGTGGACATCCAATCTAATTTCTCTCGAGCGTTTACAAATTTCCTCTTGCAAGGAGTTAAATGTAGGAAGTGACCTGGACGGAATGGAATGGCGACATCTCAATCGCCTCATTTATCTGACCTTCTCCAGCCTTCCAAAACTGAATTCCTTACCTGTAGGTCTTCAACACGTTACAACCCTGGAAAGTCTCTATATTGGAAATTGTGAGAATCTGAAAACTCTGCCTCGGTGGATTGGGAATCTTATCTCACTTAAATGTTTTAGAATTTACAACTGTCTCAATCTGAAATCACTGCCTGACGAGATGCGCAATCTCTCGTCTTTACAATACCTGGCGATTCACGATTGTCCCGAGTTACAGAGAAGATGCGAAAAGGAAACCGGTCAGGATTGGGACAAGATCGCACATATCACTGACGGTACGCATTCTATATACCCTTTTTTTTTTTTTTGAATTTTTTTGAATTTTTGTTTGCTAGCTGAGAAAACAGTTGAAAATGAAAGAAAGTGAACTTTTTAGAATTCTATTCTCTATCATTTATTGATTTCAATACAATTTTTTGAAAAAAAAAAAAGAATTTTTTCTTTTGGATTTAAAAAATATAGGAACCAATGTATATAATTGAATAGGGCTCACTTTAGCAAAGCTTTTGGTTTTCTAAAGTTTTCTAATAATAAAAAAATTTCTGAGATGTATAGAATCTTGGCCAATTTGATTGATTTCAAAGCAACCAAACTGTTGAATTGTTTCAAAGTTCTATTATTATTAACATTATTTAATTCGATGACTTGTGTTCTGTCAACAGTTGATATTGGATGAATCATCTGTGAAATATGGTGGCAATATGCCTCGCTTGGATACTTTTAGGATTTTGGGTGGTGGAGTACGCAAGGTACTTGGTTACACTCTCTATAATCAAAGGTTATTGAATATTTTGAATAAAATTTCATTCCATATATTTGATTCACACTTTAAGAAGGACCCAAAAGGAAAAAGTAATTGCAATGAAAGATGCAAATTAATAATAATAATAATAATAATAAAGGACAAGTAAAAGCAGAAAACTCATCTCACATACATCTAAGTTTGCTTGAATCTCTGCATTGGCTTCTGGAGCTGGAACTGCCCGACCAACACGGTCACGAGCTCTAACTCTTCTACCACCATCAACAGCATTAGATTTTCCACTTAGACCTCTTTGCCTGCAGAGGAAATGAGACATTATCTGTCAGCATTTACCTAAGACCAGTCCAGAATCAATCAGACATGAAGAAAAATGATAATTAACCTTCTCGCTTCTTCATCTCTTAATTTGACATCCATTTCTTTGCTTGGTGGATACTTCGGTAAACTTGATGGCTCACAAGCAAAAGGTTCAGAGGCAAAGAACTGTATCCAGAAACCAAATGTATGATTACAGTCCACTATAAGAAGTCAATGTGTTCCCAATAAAAATTATCTGACACGCATTGAATTTGTCTTCCACATCAGAACTTGGAAGAGTTCAGTTGTTATCTGTTAAATACCAGAGGACCATCTTTGTTCTTTTACGATTTAAAAATAAAAAGATAAAGAGATGGGTGGGGGGGCAGGACCATTTCCAGAAGTGAGCACATCTCATGAAAGCCTCAGGGTACACTAGTAAATTATATGAGAAATTCTCACTTGATACAAAAACATATATGTATGCTAAGCAAAAACAGAGAAATAAATACTCACTTCACTATTTAGAGCATCGGTGGCAGAGTGTCGCCCATCGGGATCTATCGAAAGAAGAGATTCAACTAAAGGTAGAGAAGAAGGTGGGAAATCCTTGAAGGTTTCTGCTAAGCAACGTTTATAAGGCTGCTGTGGCTTAAAAAGTGTTGCATTTGGCAATTTATATTTCTTCCAATATTCCTCTGATGGGGAACCACATAATTTAAATATTTTATGCAGCTGTTCAACCTAAGCAGAAAAAGAATCCAAGAGTCAAATGTCAATCTGACCATGAATGTTAGAAGCTTAGAGCTAAAAAGAACAATAACATCAACAAAGATTATAAACAAATAGAAGTACGCTGTCAAGTCAACAAAAGTGACCATAGCCCAAGATTAATACAAGAATCTACTATCACAAGATTTAAGAAATTGTATTTTATGCACATACATACAATACATACTCCTACATGTGGGTTTTATGATTAAAATAAGTTCCCACAGCTGGTGCACTAAGATGGCTAGAAACCTTCACCAGAAATACAAATGATCAATTAAGAATGCTAAAATTAACCAAAACCAAGAGTAAATAAAATGCACCAAACAAAATCTGAACTTTCTCTCTTTTCACATATTTTACTTATCAAAAAAAAAAAAAAAAAAGATTTGAACTTCCACCCAATGTCTACCATATAAGGGTGGGTCCTCTCTGCTTCACTTCTCTTCGCTTTTTTTTTCAGTTGGGGAAAAGATACATAGTATTTATGTGCATTTTTGCATATTGAAGTATCCATATTTGAGCATTGTGTTTTTTAACATCTACTAATAATTAGCCAACATCTACTAATAATGAACCCGAGTGGCTTAATCAATATGTACATGCCTTTTAAACAGTATCCTAATTATTAAAATTCAACAGGCAAATCTTGAGATGAACAGGGCCAAATGATTTTAAGCCCATTTGGATGAAAATGGGCACCATGGACACAATCCCTGAATTGTTGGTGAATAATCTATTAGCATTACATTATTGTTCCAGAAGAATGGATAGAACAGAAAATGTATTTGAAACTGGTATACTAAGAGAAGAGAAACCTAAAAAATAAAACAAAACCAATACCTCTGTCCGCCCTGGCATGATTGGCTTCCCAGAAAGTAACTCTGCCAAGATGCAGCCAGCACTCCAGAGGTCCACACCAACACCATAGAACACAGCCCCAAGAAGAAGTTCAGGGGGCCGGTACCAGAGTGTGACAACTCGACTAGTCATAGGTTGCTTCTTCCCTGGATCATAGAAAGTCGCCAGTCCAAAATCAGCTATTTTCAAAACTCCTTCATTGTCAATGAGTAGATTGGAACCCTTGATATCACGGTGTAAGACACCACGGCTGTGGCAATGCTCAAGTCCAGACAGTAATTGCTTCATGTAGCACTTGACCTATCATAGGAAATAAATTGCAAGCAGGGGGGAAACTTCAGCCTCTTACTGTGATATTTCTGCTATGTAGAATGAAGAGCCAGACAGTCATGATAAGAAAAGGGAGGCAAAAGGTAAAGGGCCTACTATGGAATATGCAATATTACTTTTTGTGAGGTGCAATTTTAGGCTCATAATCCATTTATCTTAAGTTCCTTTCATGATGACCTATCTAATATATAATATTCACCAGTCAGTCTTACTATTTAGTACACATAAATAGCACAGCATCACTGGGAACTTCCCACATCAAAAATGAAATTGTCTTGAAAAAATTAATCAGCCCTCAGAAGCATCGGAGTTAACACGAATATCTCCTGTTTGACAATAAACATGACCCTTTCCCAAAACATGGTCATTTTTTCTTCTTTTTTATAAATTTGGCAGTTTCTTTTTACCCCAATAGAAACTGAGGTCAGAAAATTTTGTATAAAGCATCAACATTAATTTTTCAAATCATTTTTCATAAGGTATTTTTAACCCAGTATAGGTGCTGTCTTGTGTTACCTTTTAAAAACCAAAAAACATAACAAAAAAAAATCTGTAAAACCATTTTCGAATTAGCTTCTACTCAATGCCAAGTCTTCACACTAATAATTGAGGTTCTGTTCCTTGGAAAGTGCCCATTGTTTTATCTTTGTTGGAATATAGAGTTAAATTTAAGCAAGAAACAATGGGTTTCAGCAACTAAAGCAGCATTAAAGAGTTCAATAATTCAATCCATAATTTAAAACTAGGTGGATTCAAACTGATAGTAATATGCAGGGAGTGGCAATTATAAAAGAAGACATAAGAACGCACCAATGGTCATGCAGAAACTTTGTGAGCAATTTCTTAATTATGCATCGTCAAGTGCTTTTAGTTATCAGCCATAACCTCTACTCTCCGAGGAAATAAAAAACAGGACAAGTATAGAAATTAAAATCACATATTTAGTTCAGTTTCGCTTCAACAAAATGATAAGCCCAATTTGATCAAGCTGAATAGTTGATTAAAAGTTATATTACCCATCAAAAAAAAAAAAATGATTATGCTAAATTGAGAGAAGGGTTCTAAGGGCACAATAATGAAAAACTAAAAGTCATTTTCTTTTCTTCACGCAACAATTACTTTTTCTTTTAAATAACTAAGTTTGGACTAACGACCTCTACTTCATGAGACATGATTCCCAGCCAATTGAGCCAACCTGAAGAGTACATTTTTATTTTCTTCAATAAAAGAAAACAAATTTCTTAATATAAAATTTATGGAGTTATATGAATAAGGAAATTTCGAAGAATTTTCACGCCGGAAATAATACAAACAAGCCACCACACGATATGTAAGTTCCAAGCATTAAAAAATCATATGAAACACCAAAAATTTGGATGTACCATCTACAAGACAAAGGGACCCATATAAAGCCCCATGAAAGCTCTATCAGTAACATCAAAAGCTCACAACAATCAATCAAAACTGAAAAGACAAACACAGCCACATAACTCCCATAAACCCCTCAAACTAATCAATCAAGGAAATAGAAAAATCTACAATACACCCAGAAACATAAAAAACCAAACCTGAAATGCATACACACCCAAGATCCAATTAGTTCCACATTAATAAAATTCATAACTAAGAGTGTCAAAAAAAAAAAAAAAACACTAAAAAAACACACCTGGGGTTCGGTGAATTTGAGGCCTTGGCACGCGACGAGGCCGGCGAGATCATGCTCCATGTATTCGAAAACCAAGTAAAGACTACAAGACATTCTTGAAGTGACTAAGCCTTCAAGCTTAACCACATTGGGGTGGTCAAGTTTTCGCAGAACTAGAATCTCTCTGGCCATGAATTTAACACTCTCTGGCTCTAAATTATCGAATCTAACTTTTTTCAAAGCCACTATTTTCCCACTTATTAGATCTTTAGCTTTATATACATTGCTATAAGTCCCTTGCCCAATCTGAACAAAAAACCAAACAAAACCCAACAATAAAAATATGATCTTTTTTTGAAACCGTGAATTGAAAGCTCGGTTTTGAAGAGAAAAAACGCAGATCAAGAACCTTAGAGAGCTTCTCAAATGTGTTGGCCCGGCGAGGAGTCCAGTCTTTGATGACGTCGCCGGCGACCTCCACGAGCCACGCCGGCCATCCCTGCTGGTTCTTAACCATGCAAGGCTCGACTCTCGGCTTCCGGCGATCAATCCCCGCCGCCAGAGTAGAACTCGCCGGAAAGTCAGCTCCGGCGGAGTGACTCGCCCTGATGTTAACATTCCGCCTCTCTTTCTCGGCCGCCCCATTCCTAACCCCAACGTCGGTCACGGCACGCTCCTCGGCGGTCCGGTGCCGTCTCCGGCGGCTGCTGTTATCGGAGGCGGACGACGGCTTCTTGCGGCGCGACTCGCTCGTCGACGGTGAGCTGAAAACGCAACCCATAGGTCACCGAATTCGGCGGCGCATCGGAGACTTTCAGAGAGAATGAGTTGCGTTTTCCGATTACCGGAAAAAAAAAACAAACAAACAAACAAACAAACCGCGAGTTGTGATTGCTCTTTATGCTTAACACCAAAACGACGTCGTGCTTAGAAACCGCGGCCAGAGATGGCGGTTTCTTAGAGAGAGAGAGAGAGAGAAAGCTGAGAAAGAGAGTAAGGTAGCTGAGTTTGAGAGAGAGAGTGAGTTTGAAGAGTGATAACACTGAAGAGAGAGTTTTCGATATTTGATGAGAAGGAAGGAGGAGAAATGGGACGTGGTTTTTGGTTTTAATTACGGGAAATTGCCACCATTTTTAGTGACGTGGCGGTTTGTCAGAGAAATGGTGGGCAGTGCAGTAGTTGTAAGTGTATGTATATTTACCCGCGGGAGGGAGAGAGAGAGAAAGAGAAGAGTTCAAGACCTGTCTTTTGCATGTGACCGAATCTACCACTTTTATTCTATATTTTTTTCTTTTCAAATTTCATTATATTAAAACAAAAAAAAAACAAAAAACTAGTTTAAATTTTAGAGTAATTACATTTTACTATCCAAAAATATACCTCAAATTACATTTTACATCCCCTGAACTTTCAGAATACATGATAGTGCTTTGCCATTATCTTAAATGAAAAATTGAAGTTTATAGTTAGGGAGATAAGGTATATTTTCTCTTTTGTTTTTAAGGAATTAAAAATATGAACAATTAAGTCTTTCCTCTTGATGTCGTCAAAGATAATGGCAGAATTAATGATTGGTACAAAGTGTATTCTAAAAATTTCAAGATGTAAAGTGTAATTTTTCCTTAAAATTTAATTTGTTTTACTGTTATTATTGTCCCTAAACAAATTGTGTGAGATATCACAAACTACATCACGATTCAGACTTCTAGTAAAATCACTCTAGTTTCCAATTTATTCAACAAGAATTGGTTTTTGATGTCAAATAATGTATTTAAGTTTGATATCATTTGATTGTAAAAAACAATCACCATACAACAAATGCAATTAATTTAAATTCGTTATATTTATTAAAATATATATCTCTAACAAAACTAACTATTATTGTTTTCTGACAATCCCCAATAATGCCACATTACATTAGTGGTGGCTCTTTGAGATAGAATAGAGGAAGTGAGTTAAAATTGAGGCAGTGAGAATTAGTTTATTAAGAGAGAAATAAGAAATAATGGGTGCATATGGTCATTTTCCATCCATAACTAACTGACAAAAGAGAGCCAAAGAAGTAATTTCACCATTTTACAAATTCTAGATCAATAGCTCTAGGTTAAAAGTCAAATTACTATTTAAAATTTACTAAATTTTTTTTTTTTGTAGAAAGGAAAATTCATTAAACAACCAAACTAAGTGGGGAAGGGAGGATCAGCAACGGTCCTGATAAAATTTACTAAAATTACATTGGGTCTTTTTTACCCAAAAATAAATGTGGTCAAATCTAAAACCACATGATATCACGTCGTCATGAATGTTTGGTGTAGGACTTTTTTTATTTTTGGGAAAAGGTATAGGACCTAGAAAGTAGAAACTAATAAAAAGTCAAAAGTAGATGAAGAAAGAAAGAAAGGTTTTTAACTTTTTTTTTATGCCCTCTGGGGTCAATTTTTTTGTAAAGCGTTTACACATAGCATTTGACTCATCCAGTACAATCTCTGTGATATTTCAATTTGGTTGTACCGTACAATGACTTTCCTGCACAGTATTTAATTGGTAAAATTTTCAGGAATACCTTTTGTCTTTATTTTTTTCCTTTTTCTCAGAACCAATTGTTGGTTCTAGGATTCCTAACCCCCCATGCAATTGAATTGAGTTTTTAAAGTAGAAACTCACCTATTTTTATTTGTTATTTATTAGAGAGGAAGATTGGTTAGATAGGACACAAGAGGATCACAATTGAGTCAATATTCAAACCATATCAAATAAACAAACATGTAAAATCAATCACATTTATGAGAATGCATACTTATTTTGCTATATTTTTATATTAGAAAAATGTTGCTATAATTATAAATTTGAAATCAAATCAATTGCAACATATTATATTATCAAGATCCTATTATCTGGTGTCCTTAGACTACTACTTTTATGAAAAGTTTTATGAAAAATATAAAAAGTTGTCAAGAAATCAGTTTTTTTTTTTTTATTATAAAAGTTTTTTAAAATATTTCTTAAACCAATTTCCTCATAGCGTTTGTTAACTTTTTCCTTATTAACAAATACTCTAAAGCCATATGTTAATGAACTATTTTAAAAAAAAATTATAGAAAAAAATAATAATTTTTAACTATTTAACTTTATTCTATGTCTTTTAAAAGTGTGGTGTCGAAATTTTCTTAAAATAATTCATTAAAAATGCCATAAGAATACCCATAATAATTTTTTATCACTACTAGACTTATTGGAATTAAATGCTAATTATAAGAAGCAAAACCAAATCTCCTTTATTACTTGTTTTAACTCTTTCACTAATTAGGACTCTGAAGTTTTGGATTCCAAATGCAATTGGAACATTGGATGGTCCTTTTTCCCAGGAAAGTAGTGGGTATACAAAATGGTGAAAAAAGAAACTGTCCGGCAGATCATATCAATCTAACAACTACCCACGCCGAACCTAATAAAAGGGCATGGTTTTCATTTATTGCAAAAACTGAGAAAAGGATCTGACTTGCACATTAATTGGGGGTCTTAAAACAAGGGAGCAACAAGTTTTAATTTTTATATAACTAGAACATAAGAATAATCAATTTGCCAAATTATATCTAGTAGAATAGAAGATTGGGGTTTAATTAGTGTAGTTGTTAACTTCAATCATTATAAAATGAATGTTATTGATTAAAATTCTATCATATTTAATAATAAAAAATGGTAAAAATAATAATTAAAAAATAGGTTATTTTATGGTAAATTGAGGTCACGTCAACATATTTGATTGCAGTTTCTTAATAAATTAAGGTAGCTAAATTAAGAAATTTGAACTGTTTTATATCTATAAAAGTTTTTTTTTTTTTTTTTTTGAATTCAAGATAGAAATTTTAATGAAAATACAATCTAATGAATCAAGCTTATATTTTGTCATTATATATATTTTCTTTGTTGCATTTATGTCCTTTGCCCTCATTCAACAATGCTTCGTGTTTTTTCAACACAGACAATAAATTAATATTGATTAAAGGAGCAACTATCATCTTTTTCATCTCCGTGATTGACTTGCAAATCACACAGAGTTTACGAGTCTGTTGCATTTCAACGCACACCTTTGAAACTTCAAAGGTCCTTTTTTGTCGTCAATGGTCATTGTATTTGTATTTGGTGATGTTATTGAGTGCTCTTAGGTCATTAGTTAATTATTTATTTTAGTAAAATTTTGACATCACTTTTATAGAAAATGAAAAAAATTGTTAAAACATTAATTACTTTTTTTTTTCTTTTCTCATAAAAACGTTCTTTAAATAGATTATTAATCAATGCACTAAGGTTATTCGTTAGCATTTTTCTATAATATATTGAAAGAAAGTAATAAAAAAAAAACTTTTAGTTGTTTTATTTAGACCATAAAAATACCATCTTTGAACAAAAACAAGATGTCAATTTCGATTGTTGATTGAGCCATATTTACGTGAAACTTTTCCTCTCTTATATTCATAGTAAACCAACGTGAAACGAGAAGGACAAGAATAAATACTAGAGTTAGCTAGCTATGCTATGGTGGGTTGGGTGAAAGAATATAAGATAATTAAGCTGAACACAGTTTCAGATTCTTGCGTCAACGTAACAGACAAAATTTAGGTACAATATTTTAGGTATTGTTTCTTATATTATCATCTTAAGATTCAGCCATGTAATTACTTAACTAAAAAATACACTTTTTTTCTATAAGAAAAAATCTACATTGCAAAATCTTAAAAGGAAAACCTAAAAAATAGCACCTAAGTACTGTACCTAACTCTTGCTCTAACAAAGTAACACCCTAAAATAAGCTAAAATAATGGTTTGTCACATCCTAAATGCCATAGGTTTTCATTAGGTAGTGCAGTTTATGCTTGGGTTTTCATTATGGCTTTGTTGAGTCTTTGTTGACTTGTGGAAAAAAATAATGACTATGAGCAGATGAACATTTAATCTTCATCATTATGACTAAAAAAATACACTTCATTTGTATGATAAAAAATTTACATAGCAAAATTTTAAAAGAAAAACTTATAGAACAGTACCTAAATACTGTAATTAACGTAACACCCTAAAATAAGCTAAAATAATGGTTTGTCACATCCTAAATGCCATAGGTTTTCATTAGGTAGTGCAGTTTATGCTTGGTTGGGTTTTCATTATGGCTTTATTGACTTGTGGAAAAAAATAAGGACTATGAGCATATGAGCATTTAATCATCATCATCATGATGACTATTGACAATATATTCAAACTGGTACGACCTCTGGGCGTGGTGCGTTAATATATTGGTAGGAGTTTCGGATTTGCATCACGCGATGCTTTTAGAGGTGTGCTAAGACATGGTGCGTTAATTGATAGGAGTTTTAGATTGGTATCATGTGATGCTTTTAGAGGTGTGTTAGTTCGAATCATACACTTCAGCAAAAAATATGCCATGTTGGTATGTAAATAACCCTAACATATCCAAAAGTGTCCCATGCCATGTTGAATTCAGATTTAAGCAGACAGAGTCGGTGACCACACGCGCAAGACTTGTTTTTCCCGTAATATACCCACCACCAAAAACATAAAAACTTTTTTAGATTTTATATAATCAATGTTTTTTTTTAAAATCACACTCTCTAAGTTTTATATGTTTTCATTAATTTCCATATCTATAACTTCAATTTTCTCAATTAAATTCTTCAACTTCCATATATGTTTCCAATGTAACCCCTCCAAAGAGGATGGTGTGGCACTAGCTTTTGGCCCAGCGAGGATGATAAGTTTCAGTGGGCAATGGTGGGTGGCGGTAGTTAGCGGTTGAAGGCCAGTTTTAGGCGACATCATTTTTCATTTTTGGCCATAAATAAATCAATGATTTATTACATAAAAGAAATTATCTGTTTTAGCAAAAGGATGTAGTTTTGGTGGACTTGATAGCAAAGTTTGGATGGAGATAGACAAAAGGACAACACTAAAAACAAAGCCAAAGCTAAAAGGCTAAATTGTAAAATATTGAAACTCTAGTGACGAATATGAAAAAAAGTCTAACTTAGATAATGTAATTTGTGATTTAACATTTTTCTTTCTTTGGGCACTATATGCATAGTATTTGTATCCTGTAGTTTTTTTTTTTTAAGGAGATTTTTAATTATGGTGTCTGCTCCTACTGATAATTCTTTATTATTAGATCAAGATACCAATCAGTTTTTTATATAGGCAAGAATTGAACCCCTAGTCTCTTATTCAACTATCAGAGAATTCTCACTGAGATCCTTCTGATTTAGTGATATTGTCCAGAGTTTTTCATAGGAGAAACTTATGTTCAAAGTTCTCTCTCTCTCACTTATTGAATGGAGAAAAAATTCTCTAGACTCCAAACATAATTTTTTTAAATAAAATCTTAAATTAAAAGTACATTGATCCTTCTCTCAAAAAAAAGGTACATTGATCCTTTACTTGGCTCTTTTATTGTAAGGATGCTTATATTCTTTCACATGGATAGGGTCATTAGTGGACAATTATAAAAAGAGAAGGTAACTTTTTTATTTTTTTAAAACCCTAGTTTTTATTGCTATAATTTATTAAGTGATACACCATTTTTCCCCTTAAAAAGTAGTTGACTGTGGGATTAGATTTAGAGGACCGTTTCTATTAAAAAATATTTGCTTTCCCAACTTTCCTTGTGGCTTATTCGAAGTTTAAGCAAAAGCCAAGCCTAGTTATAAAGGCACCCAATAAAGAATATGAAGAATATAATAGGTGACAAGATAATCCAAATGTCAAAGTAAAGCTACTAAATGGCGTGATTTAAAAGGCAATAAGAATGACTTTGCATGAATTAACGGTTGAAGAAATGCGAAAGCCATTATTATGACTTGTGTTTGATTTTTGGGGGAAAAGCAATAGAAGATTCAATTCAACAAACACTAGTCAATTTTTTCTAGTATGTCAAAACTTCACAACACGTTTATATAGTTTGAATGCTTTGAAATTTAATACTACGATTCCATTGCTATTACTACTCTCACCTGTCTGTCGCATGCTCTTCTTTAATGTGCTGACCTCTCTCTCTCTCTCTCTTAAATGCACATCTATTTCCCTGTACCAAAAGCTTGACATACACATAGCTTGTCAACTTACCCCCATACTACTCATTACTCAATTACTTCCCTTGTCTCCAAGGCAGCACCTTATGGTTATGGAATAGTTTCATAATACCATTACCATCATTTTATGGTATCTAAAATCTATAAATGCGTAGGTTCCACATGTTATGAGATGGTGATTTTACGAAAGCGCTTCATAAGATAATTGTATTTATATCCACAAATATGTAAATTCCACTTTCTGTAAGAAAGTATCTTCGAGTAGTCGCTTCATAAGATAATTTTCTATTTTTTTTATTGGGTCTACGAGTCCCCCACAACCCCACACCCATAAACAAATTATGTTCACCCCAGTGACCCCATGCAATCATTTGCAAAGTTAAAGTTACTTGCAAGTCGATTAGTAATTAAGCAAAAGGTACCTCAACTTTTCGTTGTTACAAAGTTAGGGATTAATTCTGTTCAAAGTAGGTGGAGTTTCTAAAACAAGCCCCAGCTTTTAAGAAAGCTCAAGCCCCCCTAATATTAGAGGAATGTTGTCACACGATTCAATTCCCTTAATAGGTAGGGTAATTATTCATTTTTATTCTCTCTTCCAAAATAAAATACCGCTATTATGACCTGCCTTATAGGACCAACATGTCCTAAAGGAATGAGTGGTAGATTTTATTTCATATATATTAGTAAATGGATTCATATAAGTTGCTAGGCTACAAATTTTAGGCCCTTCTGACTTGCTCTTGATTTGCACTAGATCACTCTTGACAAGTGGTTCAACTTCAAACAAGTCCAAGACCAAAGTACCTCTATAGTAAGGTCCCAATTCTGTGTTGGTTGCTTCTTTTTTGGACTATTATAGACCAAGTTGTGTTTGCACGGCAAAATTGTCATTTACTAATGGTCCTCTACACAGATTCTCTAAGTGTTTCGGCACAGGAAATTAAGGCCCTCTGGACCAGGTGGGTTGGGCCTATGTATATAATAAAAATAAAAAAGTAGGTTGGGCCTCAAAATACATGTATATTCTTTTTTTTTTATGGAATCTTTTTTTTTCTTTGTTTTCTGAGAAGGAATATATATGTATAATCTATTGTTCTAATAAGTACATATATAATTTATGAACATTTACTATCAAATCATAGCCACAAGCAATTAGACGGACCAAAATAAGCTAAAAAAAAAAAAACCAAAGTAAACGAACCACATTTGGCATTGAGGTGTCAGCTTCCCATTGGTTGTAAACAGCTCTGTGGATAGGAGAGTCCAAGTCTTAGTAACCACTTAAGGCTCTTGAATTATTGTACTCCATTGTTCTTTATAGCTTCCTTCACTTTTGGTCATTAAACATAGAATTTGAGAGAGATTGTGTAAGGACATCCAAAAGTGAAAATGGGGTTTTGCTGCTCACACTCTAATGATGAAATGCTATTAGGGTTGGTGTTGGTTTTGGTCTTAGCAATGGTCTTCTTTGCAATCTGTCAGCCCCCTCCTTCAAGAAGAGTAACTATGTACCATTGTTCTTAATTGTTATTATTTTTCCTTTTAAATTGCATTCCTTTCAACAAACTATGCTATTTAGAGTGTGCAATAGTTTGTACTATTACTTCTACTATAGTTATCCATATATCTATTTTCTTGTATTTTCATTTCTTAGAAATTTGAGACTTTCATCAGTTAATAAAATGGAGCTGTCCATCACAGTTCTTTCTTTCATTTTCATTTTTTCACCTTTGGTTTCAATGTGCAAGATGGTTGAGAAAAAAAGTGAAGGAGGAGAAGAGCATTGATGATTGGGAAGTTGCTAAAATATCTCAAACACTCGGCATCTTCTTCGTTTAAACTCATACATCGATTAGAGTTAAGTTGGGTTGGACCTCTTGTATCATTGTTGCGCATGCCCTTGCTAAATAGTTTTTTTTTTTTTTTTTTTGGTGTGTAGTTGAGTGCTCAATGTGATCATGGATTTTTTTTTTTTTATAATAATAAATTTAAAGAGGGTTTTCAATACCCTTTTATTTGATGCACCCTTTTGTATTTTTTTTTTGTCTAATAAATAAATAGTTTGAGTCATGTTTTACAATGGTCAATTGATGTCGGCAAGGTAATGTGGCCAAAGCTATTAAATGTATGATCTGTAAAGACCCAAAAGCATGAAATATGATGCACAAGGATTGGGAATTTTCCACACGTATTGACTTTTAGCCTTGTAGAATGGTCCAACCGGGTGCACTGTGACTGTGACTCTGTGAGCACTAAGGCAGCATAATAATCTATTTTTTAAGCATACATTACTTTATCTAGAAATAGGAATTTAAATTTAAATCATTTATGCAGAGCAGGTGAAATCTATTCTATTCTGCAAAATCCTTGTCAGCCATTGAAGGTCAATCTAAACCACTCCAAACCTACTATCCAGAATAATCAAATGTCAAACAAAGGTCATAAAATGAATTGACTCAAACAAAACAAACTAAGCATGCACCAAAAACATTCGTATTAGTGTGCATTTCATCAATTAATTGGAACTTGGTGTAGAACGAAGTTATTTGCTCTAGAAAACTGTGACTACCTACAAGTTCTAAGAAATACAAAAAATCTCATCACATCAAACATTCATAACAATATTTGCTGCAGTGCATCAAAAGGATGCATAGTCCTAACCCTATTCTACTCCAATAACAAGAAGCTTCTTTCAATAGATACACAAAAAAGTTCTGCAATGAGGGATTATTGCTTAAGCTTTTGTATGGAAAGATCAAAGGTGGAAAAAGAAGAAGAAGAAAGAAAGTCATATGCACTTAAATTTAAAATTTCATTTTTTTTCCCTTTGATAAGAAAATTTTTTTTTTCATTTAAAAACTATCAATTGTGTTAATTTAGTCCATATAATTTTTAATAATGTTCAAAGTTACGATAAAGGGGTTGTTTCATGCTTCACTTTTAAGACAGTTTTGTTTTCTTTGAATTGCTTTATAGATTGAGTTATTCATCCTATAAGTAACTTTAATAATTATTAATACAAGAGTTTACAATCCAAAGAAAATACAATTGGTGATTTTGACAGTTCCATAATCTAAATTAACACAATCAATAACTTATAGACAAAAAACAAGGCCTCCAAATAAGAAAAGAAACGAAGTTTTGGCTATTAAAGAAACTTCAAAGTCATGAAATTTATAGAGTAAAGTGATTGTTGTTTGAAGACAAAACGCATGGAAATAAAATCCCTTAATTTCTTATTTATTTATGTAGGGACTGGGTCTGAGCATTTCTACCGTTGGAAAAGTGGATTCAGACCCAACTAGCCCTAAACAATAAATTTGTAGAGGATGGGTTTAAGAGCTAGGCCTTAGTAAGGATATCAACGAATAAACATGGTTATGGGTAAACTGAATAGCAGGAAAACGGGTCTTAAGTGTTAGAATCTGTCCTGAACGTTGGTTCGAGGAGCTTTCTTGTTCTTATTATTTCCTCAGTGCTTGGATACAGAGGTTACAAAGATGATACAGGTTGCTACAGTGTTTTCTACTTCCAATCTCCGATCCTTTCTCTAGAGGACCTCTTTACATTTTATACCCTCTTTAGGTTGATCTTGGCCCTCCATTTGTTGATCGTGCAGGTCACTACTTGAGTGCTTGTCCCATCAGCCGCCGTCCCAAACCTTCTGTGAGTTGCAGCGACCAAAGCAGCACTGTTCAGGGGTCATTTCCTCATTAATGCGGCCAAAACGTTAGTTGTGGGCATTTAATGTGGAGGTGATAGCTTCTCCCTGAATTGCTCTCCCAAGCTCCCATGGCTGACCCACAGTACCTATCCTCTTTCTTGGGACGCTCTACGAAACTGCCCTTGATGGCGCGCTGCCCTTCCCTTCTATGATCTCGGTTCGCCGAGGACATGATTGTCCTCGGCGATACTTCTTGGTAGTTAGGACTTTCTCCGTTCGTCCTCGGACGTTTCTTCTTCCTTGGTGTGGGCCTTGGGCCTAGTATGAAGTTGAGCCGGAGTAGCCAGATTCATTGACCCCACAATAGCCCCTCAAAATCCTGCTGTCCGACTCCTCGGACGGAGAGGAGGGTTTTGATGTCCCCGGGCCTATGTCACGGCTGGTCGAGTCTTGTCCTCCGTGAGTACCAGAGCCTCTTCACTTGCCCAAGGCACGCTCCTGGCGCTTCAGTATACGAGGCGCGCCGTCATTAATGCCTTTATGAAGCAATGCGGATCTAACGGTTAAGGATTTTCTTGGAAATTGGGCAGAACTTATTTCACTTGTAATTCTTCTTTTGAATTTCGTGCAAATTAAGTTCCCCTAGATTTCACCTGCTATATATAAGGCACTTTGGGAGAATCGTTCTTTCATGTCTTCGAACCCCTGAGTTCTTCAAGAACTCTAAGTTCTCAACTCTTTTGGAACTAAGAATGCCACCTAGATCTTGGCTGCCGTAGCTGAGGCGAAGGAAGCAGAGGCCAAAGATTTTCCTACCTTTCAATCGGGCAAGAAAGAAAACCCTCCTCCTTCAGCTAGGAGCCGTAGCGGGCGTAGATTGCATCAGACTTTCGGTGTGGCAAGGTTTGGATCTCACCCTGATGGTAGGACATTTTGCAGTTAGGAAAAAAAGGAGGCCATGTTCGTCATTGCAAGCAGCTGACGAGACTTCTGGCGGACAATTTTTTAGGAATACAGATATTAGCTTCTGGATAAGAGTACGCTTCAAAGTAGCCTTAGCAAATGGGAACCAATTCAGGTGCTTCCGCCTCTTCCTCTTTCTCATCACCGGTACCGTCCATACTAGCTCGATTGCTGCCGAAACAAGACTGTGAATCTGCCATTCCTATGGACTTTTTCCCCTTTTAGTTTTTTTATAGCTAGCTTTAAAACAAGCCTACCTCAGCCTCTCTTTCTGTAGTTAGCTTTGAAACAAGCCTGCCTAACCTGTTCAGTATATAATGTACTTTTCCTTTATTTAATAAAAAGGACTGCAATTTTTTTTCTTTACGAAATCTCCTTTTCCTGCAATTTTATTTATTGTTATATTATTATTTATTTAAATATATATATTTTTTTATTATTATTATTTTTTATTGGGATTTAGAACTGATGCTGTTGACGGTAACAAAAGGTTGTCATCCTGACTTTAACAAAGTCTGCAGTAGCACCCGGCTGCTAATTTTAAATAGTTTGACTATGTAGGAACAATTAAGAACATAACCATGTGCTCTCTATTGCAAACTGTGCAACCGTCAGAGAATGTTGGATTTAATGTAGGTGATCCGTGGAGGCGGACTCCTTTTAGATTCTGCTCATCAC
The DNA here is from genome assembly GCA_030021035.2 of Notholithocarpus densiflorus. NCBI lineage: Eukaryota > Viridiplantae > Streptophyta > Magnoliopsida > Fagales > Fagaceae > Notholithocarpus > Notholithocarpus densiflorus. Next base: position 29,954 of record JARYZH020000166.1, read on the forward strand.
TCAGATAAATACTTGAAGTAATTAATCTCTTCAAGGACTGTGGTCCGAGGACCATACAAGACTTTGGTTCAGTCTAGTATTTAGATTTTTCTTGAAGTAGTTAGTTTCCCCATAGGTTTGAGTCCGAGGACCATGCAAGACCTTGGTTTTGTCTAACACTTAGATTTTTCTTGAAGTAACTAGTTTCCCCATAGGTTTGAGTTCGAGGACCATGCAAGACCTTGGTTCTGTCTAGTACTTAGATTTTTCTTGAAGTAACTAGTTTCCTCATAGGTTTGAGTCTGAAGACCATGCAAGACCTTGGTTTTGTCTAGTACTTGGCTTTTCCTTGAAGTAGTTAGTTTCCCCATAGGTTTGAGTCCGAGGACCATGCAAGACCTTGGTTCTGTCTAACACTTAGATTTTTCTTGAAGTAGCTAGTTTCCCCATAGGTTTGAGTCCGAGGACCATGCAAGACCTTGGTTCTGTTTAGTACTTGGCTTTTCCTTGAAGTAGTTAGTTTCTCCATAGGTTTGAGTCCGAGAACCATGCAAGACCTTAGTTCTGTCTAACACTTAGATTTTTCTTGAAGTAGCTAGTTTCCCCATAGGTTTGAGTCTGAAGACCATGCAAGACCTTGGTTCTGTCTAGTACTTAGAAAGTTGCCAGTGCATGTTAATTTCCCCAAAGCAGGAGGTCCGAGGACCCGGCATAGTTAAGGTTCTGTTTAACCGCTTCAAAAGATTAAAAGATATCGATGTATTTCTTCCAAAATGGAAGTTTTCGCAAGGAGATTGTGCCAACCAATTTTCCATCCATGCCCAGATTCTTGGCTTCTTCCTCCAATGGGATTTCAGCGCACCGGACTACTAGACTCGCGAGAACTAGCCCCTAGACAGAGGTACGGTGCATGTACTTTACGTTATAAGACCCTAGAACTGTCCGCCATTTAGCAATCCTCCCCGCGTAGTCAACACTTCGAAGTGTAGACCTGAGCGGAGGCCAAATTATGATAACAACTGTGTGCGTTCTTGGAAATTTTAGGGAAGCCTTCGTGTAGCATGAGCCATCGCCAAAATGGTCTTCACCAGGGACTCTCGCTAATGGGGGCTTGATCTTGCCATGATTAACCGTTGCACTTACTAGCACACAAGCTCTTCCCACAGACGGCGCCAATTGTAGGGACTGGGTCTGAACACTTCTACCGTTGGAAAAGTGGATTCAGGCCCAACTAGCTTTGTAGAGGATGGGTTTAAGAGCTAGGCCTTAGTGAGGATAGCAACGAATAAACATGGTTATAGGTAAACTGAATAGCAGGAAAACGGGCCTTAAGTGTTAGAATCTGTCCTGGACGTTGGTCCGATGAGCTTTCTTGTTCTTATTATTTCCTCAGTGCTTGGATACAAAGGTTACAAAGATGATACAGGTTGCTACAGTGTTTTCTACTTCCAATCTCCAATCCTTTCTCTAGAGGACCTCTTTACATTTTATACTCTCTTTAGGTTGATCTTGGCCCTCCATTTGTTGATCGTGCAGGTCACTACTTGAGTACTTGTCCCATCAGCCGCCGTCCCAAACCTTCTGTGAGTTGTAGCGACCAAAGCGGCACTGTTCAGGGATCATTTCCTTATTAATGCGGCCAGAACGTTAGTTGTGGGCATTTAATGTGGAGGTGACAGCTTCTCCCTGAATTGCTCTCCTAGGCTCCCATGGTTGACCCACGGTACTTGTCCTCTTTCTTAGGACGCTCTACGAAACCGCCCTTGATGGCGCGCTGCCCTTCCCTTCTATGATGTCGATTCGCCGAGGACATGATTGTCCTCAGCGATACTTCTTGGTAGTTAGGACTTTCTCCGTTCGTCCTTGGACGTTTCTTCTTCCTCGACGTGAGCCTTGGGCCTAGTATGAAGTTGGGCCGGGATAGCCAGATTCATTGACCCCACAATTTATAATGAGTATACTTGGAATTTTATTTTATTATAAAGATTAAAGGATGATGAGATCGCTCTCCGTCTACTGTCTCTACCAAAATGTGGTTTGGAAAATTCCTATTTCACATAAAATCCCTCAATTTCAATTGAAATAAAGATAGCACATTTAGTTGTTAATATTTTCTTTCTTGTATTTTTAATTGGATATATATATATATATGTATATGTATACACAATATTCAAAATTTTAAATAAGGTGATAATTATACAACAAAAAATGTAAGGTGATAATAAAAAATTTATTTATAAATTTATAATATTTAAAAAAAAATTCTAAAACCACGTAAAAAAACACAACTTATCACTTGACAAACGGTAAGTAATGGGAAAAAGAATAGTAGATCAATGTGAAAATAACTCACAACTAATTATGTTCTAAAAAAAAAAACTTACAACTAATTATAGTCTGCCACGTAAAATAATTATAAAAAAAAACATTTTAAGTTGTACTAGAGTTATTCTTCTCTAAGTCGCTTTCAGATTAATAGGTTTGATATTATGTCAATTTAATGCTCGATCCGTTCAATTGCGACTTTATAATGCAATTACATTCTCTATTCCAATTGTTGTTTTTATTTTTGTATTCTTGGTTTATCCACTAAGTTAGCTATATATATTTCGATTCATCATTTTTTTTTTTTTTTAAGGGTTTCATAATTGGACATTGAACCCACGACCTTTTTTTTTTTTGAATAGTTGTTGATAACAAACATCTTGTATATAATTCCTAACTAAAATGTATTAGATGAACCTGAAACCTGGTTGAGTGGTAAACTAAAGTATTTAGTAAACTAAAACAACCAAGCTGACTTTGAAGATTAGAGTAATTCTTGTGCCACACTAAAAGACACAATATTGGCTACAACTCGCCTATGTGGCAAGTTATAATTGGTGAAGGGGTGTCTCTATGTAGACCCATTATCATCTCCTCTACCAACTACAACTCGCCACATAGGCGAGTTGTGGCTAATATTGTGCATTTTGTGTGCCACCAGAATTTTTCTGGAGATTACTCTTTTTTTTGGTTAAAGATTACTTCATTGCTATGGACGAGGATGTCACGTACAACGTAGCTATCAGTATAATATTAATATAAAAATAATAATAATCTCGCGCCAATTCGCGGTTGATGATCAAAAAATGATTCAACTTTTTTTTCTCCCCTGAAATGGCACGAACGGTTCAGATTCACCCAAAAAAAGCAACCCCACCATGATCCTTTACTCCACTGTATCTCTTTCTCCCACCTATTGAAAACGAAATTCCTTCACACCCACTCTCTCTCTCTCCAAAAGCAAAAGCATCACAGTGAGACTGAGATTATAGCACCCAAAAAAAAAAAAGTTTTTATCTTTTTTAGTTTTTTTATTATTTTCAAAAAAAGTTAAAAACTGTGACTCTGTGTGAGTCTCTGTGTTGCTCTCTGTGTTTGTGTGTGTGTTTATAAGTATTGCTAGAGCGAGAGAAAAAGCTAGAAAGAGAGAGAGAGAGAGAGAGAGAGAGAGATTGATTTTTTTGGTTGAAGATGATAGACTTTGGAAGAGTGCAAAAGGAGCTACAAGAATGTAGCAGAGACATGGCGGCATCAGGAATCAAAGTGAGCCCAAAAAGCGACAATCTTGCTCGTCTCGTTGGAACCATTCCTGGACCCATTGGTACTCCCTATGAAGGGGGTACCTTCCAAATCGATATCTCTTTGCCAGGTCCCAATTTCCCAATTTTTCATTTTTTTGGTTCTGTGTAATTTTAATTTTTTGTCAATTTTGTAATGTAATTTTTTTTAGGGTTTGTTTTCATAAACGGTGTCGTTTTATTTTGTTTGTTGTTCAGGTTAGGTTAGTGGGCAAAGTGAGAAATTTTGACCTGGGTTTGGGGGGTTTGTAAAGGTTGAAGCTTTAATTTGTCTGTGGATTGTGTAATTAGTGTGTGATTTGGGGGTGATAGTAAAAACAAGGTGTAAATTTGTCTAAAGACAGAATTTTGAGGTTGCTTTGTGGGGTTTTTAGTTTTTGGCTTTTAAAGTGGTTTTGAATTGTGTAATTGGTGTGTGTGGGTTCATTTGGATGAGCTTATTTTTCACCTAGAAAAGAATCAATGTGCAGCTTGTTGAAGCATCACATGTTTCAAGGTACGGTTGTGCTTTTAGACAATAAACACAATATAAGCTCATACAAAAGTACCAGTGTAGGGTACAAGTTTTTAAAAGTTTTGGGATTGATTATTTTTAAGATAATGTTTGACTATTTGTTATTTGTGTTTTAATGATGGAGGAGGATGTGGGACTTGCTTATTAACTTTGCATTGTGTCGATGGTGGGTTTCTTTTCACAGATGGGTACCCTTTTGAGCCTCCAAAAATGCAGTTTGCAACCAAAGTTTGGTAGGAAATTATTATGTGTTTTGATCTTCTCTGTTCAATATTTATAGTTTTTTTCTTGATTCATTCGGTGGCACTTGGTTTCATATGCAATTTTTTTCTCAAACAAGCTTGTCCATGTAATGTTATGGAATTTTACAATGATGGGTATTTGATTAAATGAAGTGAATGGTGCTTTTGGAAATTGTTCTACAACAAGCTAAAGAAAAGTGGAAACCCTAGGATTTAGATGTTGAAATTTTTATTTTTGCCATGGTTTAACATCTATACATAATAAACCGAATGAGATTAATAAATAGAGCAATACATTTGATCGGAATGTCAGCTTTTAATTACTATATTTCTGCTTCTATATCTTCATGGAGCTTGCAGAGGTTGAAGAAAATTGTCAAGTTATTCCATTTAGTAAGGGTATGTGTGTGTGTGTGTGTGTGTGTGTGTGTGCCATTTTCTTTAGTATAGATACTAGGATCTCATGTTACTGAAAAGTAAATATGCACGACAATATATGATAATGATTTGTGTGTGTGGGTTTTTCCATTTTCTGTAAGTTAATTTTAGACATCTAGATCTACCATTGATATGGAAGAAGAACCAAGGAAGCACCAAAACAAACTGCATGTTGGTTGTGCACCTTTAATTACAAAAATCTTAATGGGAACTCTTTTATCCATTTTCCTACTTTCTTTGTATTCAACTGTCTACATGCTTTGGGCAGTGTCCATTGTAATTCTTTCTTGGAATTTACTGCTCCAATAAATTTTCATTTGTAATCTTTTGGAAGGATGTAATACTCACACCCTATTGTACAATTTTTTGTTTGTTTAGTTTAGAATTTTTATTACTTATGAAAGGAGAGTACAATTTTGGTTATGTAAACCAGGAATAGAATATTATAGGATAAAACTTAGGTATAGTACCTTAGGTGCATTACATTCGGTTCTCCAATCAAATTCAAACATATGGTTGCATTGACCTATAAAAGACAAATAATGTGTATCTTTTTCAAGGACAATTCAATGCAGCTATGCATTTGAATCTAATTGAGTAATTTAATGTACTGCATTAAAGTACTGTATCTAAGGTTTACCCAAGATAACACAAGTTTTAAGAATTGGCATGGGCTATGTAGAACCACTCCCAATATAGAGCATCTCTCTCTCTCTTTGTGAATGATCCTTAAATTGGTTTATGATCCATTACTTTGTGCCAGTCAGTGTGGATCTCAAATGCATCCATGCATTTTGTGTGTGTGTTTTTAAAAAAACTCAGCTATCAAAAATTTTAAACTAATGCTAATACTAAGATGGTGTACAGTGCATCTCTGCAAATTTGCAGTTAATTGTTGCTAATACATGTTCAAAACAAGAAAAAAAGATGTAAAACTCAGTATCTGTTGTAGTTTAGAATCTAAATCCCTGGTTAGGGTGGCGTCAAACTTGATAATCATCAATTTTAAGTGAAACTTGAATCCTTGGTGCTAGCTGATGTTATCTACTGCAACTTTCTATTTCCTTTTCTATCTTTCTTGGAGTGTATTATCCAGCTCCCCAGTGCATATCCAAGATGATTAATGCTTGGATAACTTCTCCATGATGTTTATCTGTTAAGGCACCCCAATATCAGCAGTCAAAGTGGAGCAATTTGCCTTGACATTTTGAAGGACCAATGGAGTCCGGCATTAACTCTGAAGACAGCACTTCTTTCAGTACAAGCACTGCTCTCTGCCCCTGAACCTGATGACCCTCAAGATGCTGTGGTTGCACAACAGGTCTCTAATTTGGTTCAGTGGCTAATTCTTTGTTGTCAGTCTTGTCTTAATGCTTCTTACTTTTGCTAGGTTCTCGTCCCATTCTAAATTAGTCTGTATGTGGACAATGCAGTACATTAGGGAATATCAAACCTTTCTTGGCACAGCTCGTTACTGGACAGAATCTTTTGCAAAGGCATCATCTCTTGGAGTTGAGGAAAAGGTGTGGTGCTCTCTCTCTCTCTCTCTCTCTAAATATTTTTATGGGATAGAGAGGGCATATACTTGTGTGAGTTTCTGTCAGTATATTCATGAGTGAAAAGGTTTTGGATGTGGAATTTCACTTTAGTATCATACGTATTGGTACTTTTATCTGTAGTTTTCTTTTGAATTGAATCAATGCATTTGCAACTTGTAATTTGTCTTAATCAATGGCAACTTGATAAGCTGCAGGTGCAAAGACTTGTGGAGATGGGCTTTGCTGAAGCTCATGTGAGAAGTGCTCTGGATGCTGTTGGTGGTGATGAAAACTTGGCTCTTGAAAAGCTGTGCTCTGGCTAGTGTGTGCACCAGGTGCTGAGTGTTGTGCTCCTCAACCTTTTATGCACCACCAACCATGTATTGCTGGAATTTATACAAATACAAAGGTTTAGTTTGGATCTCTAAGTTGCCTCATCTAGCCTAGGACTTTTTTTTTGTCTTTTAATTCCTTGCATACTATGTTTTTGCAAACATATCTATCTTCTGATGTAACGCAATCCATGTGACACTCACTTATTGTCAAGGAACTTTTGCTGTAAGTTGCCATAACTATCGGTGCAATTGAAGTGTTCAAAATTCAAGAAGAAAGTTTTATGTTCAGCACCTTGTTTTAATAAACTAATGATTTGATGATAAGCTAGATAAATACCTAACTTTGGGAGTTTGCCTTTAGGAGGGAAATTATCTCATGCATTACATATATGATATATGTATCCTCCCTCTTGGCGCGCGGATCTCATATGATTCTGGGGCATACACAAATAAGAGGGATGATGTATATAATCGATGCATTACAACCCTGCTTGATAAAGATGGACTCAATTCCTTAGTACTGTACAAGTAACCTTATATTTTGACTTGTATTTTATGATTTTAATTCGAAATGAATGTAATTAATCTTTCATTAGCAACACGTTAAGCCCTATCCCATCAACTGTGGAAAAACCACAATCATTCAGATGTTTTACTTATACCTAAAGGAAAACTTGAACACATGATTAAAAAGAACTTGGTTCAATGTTGTGGAACTTAAATAGTTTAATAGTTCAAGTCTCTAGGTTCAATGTTGTGGAACATTGAAGGAACCTTATAATTGGACTTGTATTTTATGATTTTAATTCGAAATGAATGTAATTAATTCTTTCATTAGCAACACGCTAAGCCCTATCCCATCAACTGTGGAAAAACCACAATCATTTTTCGTAACATTACAAATTTAATACCTGTTTCTTATCAAACAAATTAAATACAAATTTTCTCTTTAAATATTTTCTGTGCTGCATTTCCCCATTTACATATTTGCATGCTTTCTGTATTTTGTAACATTTTACATTTATTATCAAGCCAAACTTAAACATTTTATATTCATTGTCGAGCCAATTTTAAACACTTACTACTTAACAAAAGTCGACTCATTTACTGTCTATTTTCAAGTTTACACAATAATAAAATTAGTTATACTAGTCTTTTCTCTTTCGTTATTATTAATTTACTGTCTATTTTGTTAGAAACAAGGAGATAAGTATCTTTTTTTGTATAAGCAACATAAATGTGTTGAAAAGCAATCCATCAATTCAGACCAATTCGTCGTAAGAAACATATATATAAATATATATATATATATTTTGAGAACAATTGCTTTTCAATATTAATTATAGTATATAACAATTCTTGTTTTCTAATTTAAAATAATAACTAGTCATTAATTATTACTCCATTTTTCCTCTCTCAATTTACAATGAGTGGAAGAGGGGAATTCGAACTTTTGTTCTCCTTATAAGAAAGACTAAGCATTGCTAGAGGTGATAATTCGTGTTCACGTGTCGGGTTCTGTCATGTCAATTCATGAGTATTCGACGATATAGGTTAACATTAACTTGACATGCTTATTAAACGGGTCAAGATTCCTCAACCCTAACACAACCCATTTATTAAACGGGTTAGTCGTGTCAACTTGTTTATCAAATTTTATCAAAATGAAAAAAAAAAAAAATTTATGAAAAAACAAACAAATAAATATTTTTAATATAAAATTTAAAACTAACAAGTAATTGCATCACAAATAATCATTCAAAACTAAAGCATATCACAATATCACAAATAATCAATCACAATATGTCAAGGAAAATAAACCACAACAACTAATAAGTTTATATACCTAGAGTTTGAAGAGTATATTAGTAAAATGTCATTTAATTAAACGAGTTAGATGGGTCAAACGGGTTCTATATGTTCAACACTAACCCAACCCATTTATTAAACGGGTCAGCCGTGTCAACCCGAATATGACACGAATCCGTTAAGCCTCAACTCATAACCTGCTAATTTCATGTCGTGTCGTGTTGGGTTCGCGGGTCGTATCCAATTTTGCCATCCCTAAGCAATGCTACCAAGTTTCAAGACTTTTTCCTTAACAAAAAAAAATTAAATAAATTACAAGACACTTGTTTATTTCTTGTTTAGCTGAATATTTGTACCGACTTAAAATTGAATATACTTTATTTTTTATATTCTTTAACTTTGGGTTTAGCCTTATTCATATGGGATAAATTGCTATTTTTTTTTATGAAGATAAATTGCCACCCTTAAAATAATATGATAAGATATAAACTTATCCCTTCTATAATGATATCTTTAATTAAAATACCAATTGATTTTTGGTTTTTACAAATTGAGTTGACTAAAAGCCGTGTCACATTTAGTTGTTCACACCTTGAACTCTTGAAATTCCATATATGCTAACATTGGATAAGTTTGTTATTTTAACAATAATCTGTCAAAAAGTATAAAAATACTTTAAAAAAAAAAATGATCCTTACAAGAAAACGAAAAAATGGTACATAAAAAATTGACAGTAAAAACAAACTGTCATTTTAAACTAAAAACAATCATACCTAGTAGATACCCTTAACATTCATGTTAGTGCAATTTTCACCCACAAAGTAAATTTTCCTTTTCTTGATTCTCCAACAAGTAAAAAAAGTAAAAGCTATATAGGACAGGTAAAGAGGGGTACATTAGCATTACTACATGTTGTTGTTTTTAGGTGAAGGTTAAGGGCAAGTGAAGTAATGGCCTATAAAAGAAATTGACGTGGACAGGGAAAATGTAAAAGAAGAAAAGAGAGCCGCAACTTGGGACAACAAACAGAAACGCATGTTGTCATATGTGGACATGTATCATGTTTCCCATTGCAAAGTGTGGTACTCAAACTTCGAACGCAGCCAGCCAGAAAATTCTAGCTAAGCAAAAACAATCATGACCCACCATTTTTCTTTCTTTTAAATTTTAAATTTTGGAAGGCTTATATTATACTAACAAATCATGCATCCACCAATACCCAATACCAATAAAACATTGAACATTCGTTGCATATAAAGAAACAAACACGCACAGTTTTAGATAAAGATAGAGATAGAGATAAATGGAAATGAGAGGAACTTCAAAGGGAACAGAAGAGACTGGAAAGAGAAGAAAGAAGAAGAAAAGTTGAAAACTTTAGAATAACAACAAAGAGAGAGAAATGGGTTTTTGATTTTGCTTGATAATTGTTTATGTTTATGTATGATCGCAAGCTTTACTGGTGCGTATTTTTTTTATTATTTCACAAATACTCCCCCTTCTGTTGTTTTTGTTAATTTGTGAATGAAAATTGAGCAGCTTTGATGTCATGGACATTTTTTGGTTAAGTGGCAATTTTATGGATATGGTTTGTTTAATGTTGCAATCTGTTTGGCTGGGGAGAAATTTAAGAAAAGAAGGGAAATGGAAACTGGGTCTTATCCTTCTTCTTGTTCTGGTTTCAGAGAAATGAACAACTCAAAGTGAAAACCAATAGTTGTAATAACCTTAGTTAAGTGGGGGGGGAGGGTGTTAGTTTGATAAAATAAACATTTATTTTTTGTTGTTTCATACAGTTTCTGACCAATCAAAAGGACCTAAAGGAGATTCTGGCAGGAGTTGGTTGGGTATTTGTTATTTACATTGGTTTAAAGGTACCTTGAAAAGTGGAGGATCAGGTTCTTTAATTGCATAATTTAATTAATTTTCTTTGTGGTTGGTGTTTGTGTCAAGGAACATTGTTGGGATCTGGGTTTCGTTCGTTGAGGTTGCTATGAAATGTGTTTTCAGATAGTCACATTGTTGTGTTATAATTTGTTGTTGGTTTAGAGAAAGTAGATGGGTGTTGCATTTTATGAATCCAAACTGATCAAATTTGATGATTTTTCTATTATTAGTAAATGCATGATGAACAATTGTTTCTAATAAATATCATTTAACATTTATGTAAAATTATGTGATTACTATTGTAGTTCTATTAAATTATCTTTGTAATCATGGATATACGGTAAAAGAAGATGTCAGTTTCTTTATCCATCTTTTAAAAATAGATAATGAAGTTGCTTAAGTTTTTCTCATGCTGTCTTTGTTTTGTCTATCGGTATAAACTTACGGACTTGATTTCCTTTTGACTAATATTGCAGGATGGTGCATTGATATTTGGAAAGCCATGAACAAAACTTTGCTTCCTCGCATGGAGGCAAAATGTAGATTCCCAAGTGTACTTTTGGGATTCCTGGTTTTTTGACCAAGTTTATCTATACAATCTGATCAAAGTGCTATGATTGAAATCAGATGCATTTGGTAAATAGATTTCATAGTCTCCATCACAGGTATCCTGGAAATGAAATCAAATTTGTCAAAGTTTGCTTATTTTATTAGTGGGGATAAGGAAATGTGAAGTTTTATTTTCTTTGTTGGCATTGGTAGCTTCAGGCAACTTGATTGTAGCTGTTAACTGGAACTTGAAAGTAGAAGTTGATACGTGAGTGTAGAAGTAGGAAGAAGAAGTAAAAGAAGACCATCTTGAATATTCAGAAGAAAAATATACTCAACTGTAGAATGGGCTTTCCTCAAGTGTCCTCTGGCAGTATTGCTGAGGAAGTGGCAGCATCACTGAGCACATTTGTGCAAAGTCAACCTAGAATTGTTGGCATGAGAAGTTGTGACTTGAGTGGGATGCATGGAGGAAATCGAATGCAAGTGGATATTCCATGCGCCTCTTCTGGAGAGGCTCAAAGGAGAACTATTGTGGACCTTCCAAAGGAGCTGGATTGTTTAAACATGCATAAAGATGGTAGAAGCAGCGTGCATAAGTTGAAGATTAATTCTATGGAACAACATGGCTGGTTTCCTGGTAAAAGTGAAAGGAAAATTCAGAAACCTGTTCCTAGGATTGTTGGTTTTGAATCAAGGGCTGTAAATTCTCCAATTGATGTGCTTGGTGGAAAACAATGTTCTACTGTGGCTAGTGTCAATAATAATCCAAGTGAGACCACTGGGTCAGTGGTCAGGAAGCGGTTATTGTCACCTCTGAATGGAATGCTTCTACCTGATCAATTCAATGGTGATTCTCCAGACATTGGCAGTGGTGTTTATCAAAGTAATTTCAGTAGTGATAATGATCCTTATAATTTTTCCATGTTACAAGAGCATAAGAGAGCTCATAAAGGCGATTCCGATTATTTCAGTTCTCCAATCTGGTCTCTGTCATGCTTCCCCCAGTGGAAGAATTCACTGGATGATAATTGTGGAGCAAATTCCACTTTACTCACTGATGGCCCGTTGCTAGAAAATCAGGAGCCACAATGTCATAATAATTTTACACCATTTCCTGAGCTTAATTACTTGGTAGAATCAACCAAGGTCCAGTCCAAAACTGGGGCAATAGCCATAGTTCCAAATACAAAAAAGGGGATATCACCTCCCTTGTCTTTGTCTCCCCTTGGTCCAAAATTCCATGAAAGAGTGAAATCTGCAGGAGGATGTAAGGTTAATACAACAGAGATAGATGATGGCATTATAACTTTCAAGGACATGGAACAGTCACTTGATGGAACTGTCTTAGGCCATTTATCTTCCAAGAAAAACAACTTTAGGGTGCCAAGTAAATCATCACAAGATTTTGATAATTTGCAGAAGAAGTTTGACCTGTTTATTCCTCAGAACACCACTGGCATGGGACAGCATTGGGGTCAGGATTCTGAATTTACTTCCCATGTGAAATTGGTTAGATCTCTGAGTGGACAGCCAGTTAGAAGGTCTTTGGTTGGTTCATTTGAGGAGTCTCTGTTGTCTGGTCGGTTATTATCTGGAAAAATTAGTCAGGTTGGCTTTTGTACCTTCAGTCTTGTAATATAGTATTTCTGCATTTGATCCATATTAGACTTACTATACTTTATAACTTAGCATTATCTGTTTATAATTTTAGTTCCTTGTTTTTCATTTATAATTTCAGAAGATCGATGGTTTCCTTGCTGTTCTGAATGTTACTGGAGGGAACTTCTCACCAAAATCACAAAAACTTCCATTTGCAGTAACAAGTGTGGAAGGAGATAACTATTTGTTGTATTATTCAACAATTGATCTTGCTGCTAATAAAGCGGCAAACAAGTGCAGAAGCACAAAAATGAAAAGGAGCCCTAACATTGATGAACCACAAGCAGAAAAGAGCCGCCTACGTATACCAATGAGAGGATGTATACAGCTAGTAAGTGGCTAGCCCTCAAAATGTTATAATTACCGAGTTATACATATGAACTTGTATCTAGAGCAATGTGTTGAATTTAGGTTGAATTGCTCCTTATCATTAAGAGAGTTTTGATACTCTATGATTTATTAGGAAATTGGCAATAGTTGACAATGTTGCATAGAGAGTTTTGATCTCTTTGTTTTGAGCTATATGTTCCTAATCTAGCAGAAAGTTACAATCATATTTATAATTGGCAGCAGAGAGGGCGGGGAACTTTTAGTCTCGGTGTTGGAAACATTGGGTTTAGGTTGGTATTAAGTCCCACCATAATCCTAGGTTACATCTGAAATTTCATTGTTTAATGACATGAAAATTACTTTCTCATCCCTCCAATTCTGCTCTCCCCCCCCCCCCCCCCCCAACCCCTGAAAAAAAAAAACCTTTGTCAATTCTGCATGGAGCTCTGACTTCTATGTGTGAAAAACAGCTATCAAATGGAAATAGTATGTAAAAACCATGCATGAAGAACAAAGTCTCTCAGAAGGAAAAGAACATGGATACCTAGGCATAGAGGTTTCGAAGATTTCTAATTGAGGTTGACACACGTAGGACCTGCTTGATTACAATACATTGGCTGGTTAGCATGGCTCCGTGTCTATAGATTGTAAAAGAATGCTGTCAGCTTCTTTGTGGCCAATGCTTTAACTTCTATATGATTAAATGCAACTCACTTATTTTTTTGTGTCCCACCAAATTGAAGTTTCTTACAAAATGATTTAATTTGCAAAAATTGGTGCCAAAACTGTCTGCCAGCAAGATATATTGCCAAGCTACTTGTGTCCATGTATGTCATAAAAGACAAAGGCTATTCTTACATGAGATTCATGAAATATAAGAGAATTGATTACCATCATGTCAACTTCTTTATGTTATTTGTGCATTAATGCATAGAATGGATGATATCTGATGACAGTACAGCTTAAGAGAAAACCATCATAAACTGTTGAACTGAATTGTTTATGGCAGGTTCTCAGCAACCCGGAAAAGACACCCATCCACACCTTCTTATGCAATTATGATTTGAGTGACATGCCAGCTGGTACCAAGGTAGTTTCCAATACAAAAAAAAAAAAAAAAAGCAATGTGATTTCTACTCAGTTCTATTGAATTTTTCCATTATCTTCATATGGTTTAGGTATTGACAGGTATTTGGAATTTTTACGTGGATTTGAATAAAGTCATGTCATATTTCAGTAATTTAACAAAGGATATATGCTGTATCACTAATATCATTGATCCTGAGCAGATCTCTACCTGAAATTTCCCATACCCTAAATAGCCCACTCTCTGCATTTTTCCATTAATCATAAAATTATGCTAAGACTATAATATAGATCTGCATCCTCATGGTTGCTGAATCGAGGAGTTCTCTTTTCTTTTGTCAAAAAAAAACAAAGGGTGAAAACCTGAATCTAAAATTTCATGTCAAATTTTATGTGGAATATGCCTTTTCTTTCTAAACTTATTTATTATTTGTGACTTAACATTCTTATGATGATCCTTTCCTTCTTCACATTGATTAAAATGAAAGACGTTCCTGCGGCAAAAGATCTCTCTAGCACCTTCTGCACCAACATCTGTGTCTGCAAATGGAAGACCTAAAGGTCCCGACTTGAAAAATGATGCCAAGCCCTCGTTGATCCAAAACACTAGTTATACTATGCAGCTTAGCAACAGTGATGCTAATTCAAATGGGTTTGATGCTGTGACCTTGCATTGTAGTGGATTTAACAGTGGTGAAAATAAAAAGACTGGCAGGGAGGACAACTTTCCATCAAATAGAAATCACATAACTGAAAGCCAATCTGAACACAGCCCTTTAAAGATCAATGACAATGCCACTGGTACTGGTGTTCTGCGTTATGCTCTGCAGCTCCGTATTTGTTGCCCTTTACCTAAGAAATGTTCAAGGTCAGTCCAAAAGTGCCAAACCAATTCCTTATCTGAACCAACAATGAAGAATATGAGTGTCGAAGTAGAGCGACGCTTCTACTTGTATAATGATTTGAGGGTGGTCTTCCCCCAACGCCATACAGATGCTGATGAGGGCAAGGTACTATATATACATATATGCATACATACGTACATACAAACATACATATATACATTTATATATAGGATTAGGTTCAAAAATACTTAGTGTAACTTTTAGTAATGCTACACCACTCAATATTTTATTAGATGTGTATATTAAAAATCCACTATTGTACTTTATTCTTGCAAAATTCTAAGATGATTAGTGATGAATGGTTATCTCATCTATAAAATTTTTAAATTTCAAGTTTTTTGTGTTTTAAAATTATACATAAAACATGAAATTATGGGTTGAACAGTAATCAGCATCTGATTAACATGAAATTTGTCATGCATATTAAGAAGAACAACAAAGTTCAAGTGATTGTCAATGGTAGTAACATCTTTTGTGGTGTTTGATGTCTGTGGTTTGAATTCCATCTTCCCTCTTCCCCACTATCCATATATAAAAAAAAAAAAAAGTGGAATTTTTAAAATATTAATTCAATAAAAATTTATTGAGAGTTAAATATGAATAAAGAGTTACACCAAATGCTCTTGACTATACATACATATATGTCAGGTTGAATGTTTCTTTTAGCATTTCCTTATGACATTGTTGTTGTTGTTGTTGTTGTTTTTACATTGCAGTTACATGTGGAATATCATTTTCCTTCAGACCCAAAATACTTTGATGCCAGCAACTAAATTTGCTTTGTTCATTTTCTCCTCTTCAGATGGTTAGATATCTGTAGACTGTAGTACCTGTACATACATCTTCTTTTTTTTGGATGAGAAGTCTATGTACACAGTTTGTACATATAATTAGGTGATCTTATCCTTGAGTAAATTCCCCCATTCAAGCTGTAAATGATTCTTTTTTCATTAATTAGTTGATTCAATGTCCTTAATCATACTCAAGAGTCCATTGTTGGCGTTTCTTCATCCAAAACAAAGGGAGTAAAAGTTTTAGTGGGAAGAGTCTCTTTTGTTGAATTTTTTAGCCAAAGCAGAGGTGAGCTTAATATTGTGTGAGGTGCACTTGTGTTCTGCAGCATCAAATGCATGTAGCATTTCATTTCATTATCAGATAAAAGTAAGGTTGGTAAAAATCAGGATCTTACTTCGAATGAAAAGAAGTCTTCAAAATTGAATTGAGAATCATAAGATTTTATGGTATATGAAAATGAGTTGTGAATGGTGTGTGTGTGTATATATATATATAGATTAAAACACCCTATCAAAGCTTAAGAATTACTCCATTTTTAGCGCAAGTTATTACCATAAAGTGAATGGGGATGCACCTCAAAAGGTAAAGCCTTCATTTTAGACCCTTAAATACGTATAAGTAAAACCAAAAGCATAAATCGATATTAAATTCTAAAAAAAAAGTTTAATTACATATTTAATCTGCATCATTTTTTTTTTTCATGTTTCAAAATGGTCCTTATCCTTTAAATTTTTTTTATTTCAGTCCTTATACTTTCAAATTTTTGTCAAAAAGGTCCTTGCCATTAACTCTTGCTATGATTTTGTGTTGAGATTGCTCAACGAAATTTCATGGATTTTGATAGCAACAAAGGAGGGAAGAGATTACTTATTCAAATACTTGTTTACTCTTTTTTTTATTATATCTATTTGGAGATAGAGAAATTTAGAATAAGAGTTAATGGTTGGGACCTTTTTTACCCAAACTTAAAAGAATAAGGGCCAAAATGAAACATTTCAATGGATGAGGATCATTTTGAAACATGAAGTAAAAGTTAGGGATTAAAATATTAAATACATAATCAAACCTTTAAAAAAAAAAAAAAAAAGGAAAATCTAACATTATTAATCTCAACAAACAAAATTAAAAATGTTTTCCATCGTGCTTCCCTTTTTTAAATACCATTATTAATTGTTTCTCAAGAAAAAATGCCATTATTAATCTCAACAAACAAGAATAAAAATGCCAGTTTCATTCTACTAAAATCAATAGATAATAATGCGATGATTATGCATTCAATTCCTATCACATATTTACTTGAAATTCAAAGATATAGATATATATATATATATATATATAATTTTTTTTTATTGCATATTGATATTTGATTTTAATAATGTGATGATTATTGCATATTAATTTATTAGTTAGTCAATCACTTTTTTTTTTTAGAAGAAGTTAGTCAATCACTTACGTGCTATTGAAAACCAAAGCTTTTTTTTATAATAATAAAATAAAATTAAATAAATAAAACCAAAGCTTTTTTATCAACAAAGACAAAAGAAGTAAACCAATTAGCTCCGATGTCATTGTTGAGGCTGCGGTTCTAGATGAAGTATATTAGACTCCCACAGCTTTACTTTGTCGCTTTGCTATTAAAAAAAAAAAAAGTTTTACTTTGTTGCTTGTGAGTTGTGACTAAGACTTGAAAGAGTAGTACAAAATTTTATGATTGCCATGGGATCTAATTAGCTCAATTGATAAAATTTATTATAGTCGAATTAGAGATCTTAGATAATGCTTAAGCCAAAATTTTCATCAATAAATTATTAGATAGAGCATGCCTTTTTTTTTTTTTTTTTTTAATAAGTCTATTTAAAAAAAAAAAAAAATTAACATTGACATGGCATGTGGGCTTATATTTTTTTTGGCCATTGTAACCCATAAAATCAAGAACAATCTAGATCTTCATCCCATAAACTTATAATTTTTTTATAAGATTTGAATTGTTAAGGGATTTCAAATCATAAAATCGTACTCAATTTGTCCTCTCAATCCACTTGGGTTAAACCAAATAGGGGCGTGATTAAAATTAATGCGGATGTTGCTGTGGGTTCAAATCACGTAGTTGTTATTGTTGTGACCAAAAATTAAAGAGGGGAGTTGGTTTTCGCTTGCTCCGAAAGAGTGGAAACCACCCTTCCTCTCCAAGCGGAGGCTGAAGCAATGAGATGGGCGGTTTGCATGTCAATTGATAAAGATTTTGGCTCAATTGTTTTGGAAGGAGACTCACTCATTTGCTATCAGGCTTTATGCCTCTCAGATTCCACTGTTCCTTGGAGAATTAGGAATATTGTTCAAGATATTTTCCTTATGGTTTCTCGTTCTCACAATGTATCTTTTAGTTGGGTCTCTAGCATTAATATTGCAAATGGTGCGGCTCATTGTTTTGTAAAATGGTCGTTGAGCTATAATTCTGTGGGGTCTATTGGCGTTGGTTCTTGTCCTCCTTGCTTGGAGGCTGCTCTCTTGAGAAGGACGCTGGTCCTTTTGTTGTGTTTGTCGTTTGCTGTTGTAAGTTGTTGGCCAAAATGGCCAAATACCACTATTTGGCAAAATATGTAATGATTTACCACTGTTTTGGAAATATATATAGATGTACCACTCTTTTGGAACTCGAGTTTGTCATGTAACTCAAGTTCCAGAAACTCAAGTTCTTTGAAAAAATAGCCTTCAAGTTTGCCGTGTTATTTTTTATGGAAGCCTTCAAGTTTGCCGTGTTATTTTTTATGGAACTCGAGTTCCTGGAACTTGAGTTACATAAAAAATTAGTGGCTATTTTTCATGGAACTCGAATTTTAAAAAGTGGTAAATCTCTAATTATTTCGCAAACAATAGTAGATCCCTACATATGTTGCCAAATAGTGGTATTTGGCCATTTTGACCGTAATTTGTTGTGTTTGTTTTAATAAAATCTTCTGTTCATAAAAATAAATAATAAATAACCATATTCAGATCATAATAAATAAATAAAACCTATAATTTATTTTACTAGATCAAAGACATGTTGTTTTTGCCATCCATTCAACAACACTTTTCTTTGTCTAACCAAAGCCATGTCATTTTCAGCCTTTCAATCCAACGTGTGTTGTTTGTACCCTTTAATTAACGATGTACCACCCATTAAAAAGAAATTTAGCAATATGCCTTTTACATGGTTAGATTAATATATGAAACAATGTGCATTTTGCATTGTTAGAAAATTATATATGAAATGATCGCACGAGACCTTTCTCTTATAACATATGTGAGTCTCTTATGTTGTAAAAGGGTGGTGTCATGGGACAGGGACAGCTCAAGGCCTAGCCTAAGGCCCACTTTTCCCCAAAAATCTAGAAAGGATCTTAGAGCATTCTCATTAGGTGTGCCAAATGCCAAATATTTGGCATTTGGCACACCAAACATCAAAATACATCTCTCATGAGATGTTCTAAATCTCAAAAAATTTGACACACATGAACAGTACGCTCTCAAATATGAAAGCGTACGGAGAGATGTGCAATAATT
Source organism: Notholithocarpus densiflorus (assembly GCA_030021035.2). Lineage (NCBI taxonomy): Eukaryota > Viridiplantae > Streptophyta > Magnoliopsida > Fagales > Fagaceae > Notholithocarpus > Notholithocarpus densiflorus. The sequence continues at coordinate 49,192 of JARYZH020000166.1, forward strand.
TTAATGAATTTTTTATTCTTTTCTCTCTCATCTCCCTGGCACTCTCTTCCTCCCTTTTTTCTCAAACACCGATCCTATCTCTCATCCCCTCATATTTTCTTCCTCACCATCAATTCTCTTCCACGCCCACGCCCACGCCCACGCATCAATTCCACGCCGACACCGACGCATCACTTCCACGCCGATCTCTCTCTAGCTGTGGTTTTTCTTTTTCTTTTTCTTTTTCTTTTTCTTTTTCTTTTTTTTTTTTTTTTTTTTGGCTGTGGTTTGATGGGTGGGTTGGGCAATGGGTGGCTTCGGATGGGCAGATCGCACTCTCAGATCACATCGAATGGGCAGATCGCATCACTTCCACCTCACACTCTCAAATCAAATCGCCTTGGTTTTTTTTTTGTTTTTTGTTTTGTTTTGGTGGATGTGGGTTGAGTTTCATGGGTTGTAATGGGTTGATGTTGGTGGGTTATGGCGGTGGGTGGGCTAATTTTCATAGGTTGTGATGGCTGATGTTGGTGGGTTATGGCGGTGGGTGTGGGCTGATTTTGGGTTTTGGTTGATTTTGGATTTTAGCTACGGTGGTCGATGGTAGTGGGTTGGTTGGTTGGTTGATTTTGGGTTTTGGTTATGGTTGTCGGCGGTGGGGTACTATGGGCAGTGGTGGTGGTGGTGTGCTATGGGCAGTGGTGGTGGGGGGCTGTGCAGTATATATTACTGTTTGAAATTTTTTTAAAATGATATTTTAATGTGATGTGTATATTATTTTAATGTATGAGATTGAAGAATAAAACATCTGATAAATGTTATGTTGTAAAATGATGTACTAAAATAGTAAAGTAGATTTTTGGTGTGTCAAAATGGCATTTTTTATAGAAGAGCTGATGAGAATGCTCTAAATGATCCCTTATCACATAAACAAAAAGACCCTCAAAATTGTACTCCAAAATCTCAAAATTGTAGAATAATAATTGCATTTTTTTAAAGGAAAAAAAAATATAGGTGGGTTTTTTATTTTTCCCCCACCACTAAGAAGACCTTCAAAATATTGAGTCAATAAAAATCCAAACCAATTGAAACCTTAAATAGATTCACTAAAAAAAATATTGAAAAATAAAATTGTTATTAATGTGCCTAAAAATCATTGACCATCTATTTTTCCTAACAACTCGAGGTTTTAATTTTTGTAAATCATTCTCTTACATGGTAGATTATATTATTAATTGAAGTTGCTACAATGCTTTTATTAAATAAGATTTTATCGTTCTAAACTTTAAAATTTATTATCTGCTCTTGTCATAATATAATTTTAAGTGGATTAACTATATAAAACCTAAATACAAAAAACTTTGAATCGCAAAAAAAGAAAAGAAAGACTAATGATTGTTAAATAAAATATATATATAATATTTAAATATTTAAATAAATTCACTTAATTTTATTGTCTTAGATCTCAAAATATATTGAGCTGATCTTGTCATAAGATACCATCTCCAATGCATGACATTTATGCATGTCTTTCTTCTTCTTTTTTCTTTTTGTTGTTGTTGTTGTTGTAGTATATAATATTTTAAGGGGATTAATTAGTCCTAGGAATGGAATCCAAGGTTCATGGTATCATTTAGTATATATTCATATGATATCTATATACATATAGAGTCGTGTAAACGAAAATGTCCTTAGGGTAATTGTTAATAAATCATAATAGGAAAATTTTGACATTACTTAATGGAAAATATAAAAAACTGTTAACAACATTTATTGTTTTATCATTCTTCCAATAAAATGTTTCTAAAAATAGCTTCTAGACCAATGCCCTTAGAGCATTGTTAACATTTCCCATATATATATATGCTAATATGTTCCTTATCTCTTCCAAAACACGATTAGTTTTCATTGCCATTGTTTTCAATCAAATAAAGAGATAAGCTGAATGCACATATGATTTTTTTTTTTTTTTTTTGAAGCTCGATGCACTTGTGATTTAAATCCATTGTACACTGTGCCATACTAAGATAAGATATGGGCAGTAACATGATTTGGTCCATGCCTATATTGTCTTATCCACACCCTCAATTTCTCACTATCATTTTCGTGTGAAAACAACCGTAATGATGTTTCTTCCAAGACGTTAACATTTTTTAGGTAAGATACGAAAAATATACACTATAAATTGGGACCCAAATGGGACTTCAAAGAGTGATCGTTCTCGTTTCGCGTGAATGCAATGCGAATGTGTATATATGTATTGAACCACCACAATCCAAGAACCTAATATCCCAACATAGGTTGTTAAATTCAATTCAATTTCATGTGACACTGAATTGAACCAAAATTCAGCCATTATGGTCCCATGCTACCAGCTTCGAGCTCCTTCCATGCTCCATATTGTGATGTATATTTATTAAAGTTGTTGTGTGATAGTAGTGGGTAATTGAATGATGAGCAAAAATATGAAAAATAGAACAAATATAAAGGTTTACGTAGTTCGGTTCGATAGCTTATGTCCGTAGTATGAAAGTCTTTGAACAACTATAATTTTTTTCTTTTGAGAGATAATTACAACATGCTGCTAACCCCGCAGCTTGAACCCTTTCCTCCCTAGACCCCCAAGCACTTTGTGTATGGAGAGGTGTCAATTCAGCTACAAGGCCTTTGGCTAACAACTATAATTTAATATTAAATACATGTGTTACAATGAACACAATGTAAAATGTATTTACTAAAGAGAACTTGACTAATCCTAGACTAATCCAAGCTTAAGTTGCTTGTTTCACAAATATTTGGCCTACAATTGGTTTGGACCAATTGGACTATAACATGCATATATATTCCCTTTGCAGTTTTGCACTCACTAATTTCTAATTTGTGGAATGAATTTAACGCAATCAAGGCACATATATAAATCACATTTAGTAAACAAGAAGATCCATTCTCGTAATAAAATGAAGTGAAAACACTACTAATATGCTCCAAAGGTGGAGTACAACACTTTGGGACTTCTCATCTTCCTTTTTATTCCAGTTTAAATGTTTTGATCTACCACAAGATTGAGAATATCATTATCCAAAGCTACAATTTGACATCTTAACATGATACTGCAACCTTAAAATAGATTTTGCAGTTACTTGTGACGATGATATTAATTATATGCGCCAGCTAAATTAAGCCCTTTGCATGGATATATAGTGTGCGTTATTAGAATATTAGTTTGGTTAATTATCGACCCAAAAAAAAAATTATCGACCCAAAGGCCAGACCCAATATTATTATTTGTACAACACACATATTTCTTCTTCATCGCTTTTAAGTGTGCCCATAAATACAGGTCTTTATTTGTACATAAAAACATATAGAAATATAAAAAAATCTTTCCCCTATTTCTCTCTCTCTTAACCACGTGCACCCACTAAAACATGATAAGCTTTGAGTAGTATCAGATCTCATTGGCAATAAAAAATAGTAACAAAAACGAAATATTGAAATTTAAAGTTAGTACAAATTCTGAAACCATAACCTATTAGTAATGGAGAAGTTTTACCAATTTGGAACTAATTTATTGGATCTTAAGTTTATTAAATAATTAATGCACAAAGTTTAGATACAAAATTAGTTGTAGCCTAAGACTATAACCTTACTCAATAAAATAAACATTACTACATATTTTGAAAATTTAATCGTTAAATTGCATGTTCTTTATGTTCTTAATACGCATGTCAAATTTTATGTTAATTAGATATTATCTACTACATGATTTATAAGCTTATATTTTATGCATAATTTTAAACTACAAAACATGCAATTTAAACAATTTGTTGATGGCATAGCCATTGATCTTTAATTTTCTAGAAACTTTGCAAGCATGGAGGACATAAAAAGAAAATATAATTCAATGGTGGATTTGTCAAAATTCACCTAAAAAAAAAAGATATTGAGGAAGGTTATAGCCTTAAGTTACAACCAATTTTGTAGTTAAACTTTGTCCATAACTAATTCTTTGTTGTATGGGTATCTTTTGGAAGAAAGAACTGCTTCCACAAGAAAATTAGGCACATGCTTAACCACAGCCACTTCAGGCAGCTTATTGGAAATTTTGCTTGATGGAAGATTAATTGGAGCACCAAAAGAGAACTATCAAGAATCACCACAAATTGAATGTTGCTAAGGGCATGTTGTTGCTTTGCATTTTTTTGCTTGTACCACAAGTTGCTTTGGAAATTTGTAGACTTTATACTCTTTTTACACTGCCAGTTAATAAAGTTACATCCAGAAGAGACCTAAAATGATTTTCTTATCAAGGGACGGACCCTAATATTTAACAAGAAATTCCAAATGAAATGCATAAAGAATGAACCCCAATTGCCATAAAATATTATTCTTATAGCTATAGGATTAACAGCATTGGAAGGTAAGTTATGAGTATTTGACACGGTTTATTTGCTCCAATGTCATCATCATCACTAAGCAAAGAATGGTGCTAGGCGGCTGAGGCTCCATTACTTTCCCAGCAATGTTGAAAAGAAACTGTCTTTGAGTAGTGTCAAGAGGGAAATAGCTATATTCATGGAATTTGCAAGTCCATGTGGTGTATTTTAAATATTGTTTCAACAATATTATCTTATATAGATAATACTAGCTAATAAGTATATTCGATTGCTAGCCATATTTTATAGCATCTAGCTGGCTATAGCAAACATTGTTGGATTAGGTTATGAACCTATTTTTTTTGTTTCAAAACCACTAAGATGAAGGATTGTTCTTGAAAGTGTGAGTGAGTGATCTAAAATGTAAATAGTTCATGGCCATGCATGCAAGAGTGTTTCCTACCATTAATGCATGCACGAGGAAAAAGATAAAATAAAATTGAATATGGAAATACAGTAGCGGTTCCAGGAATTTTTCTCAAGATGTTTCTTAAGAAGCATAAATTATACAATCTAATAATAAAAAAATTCATATATTGACAACAACAATAATAAAAAAAACACGCAAATATATAAAATTTACAATTGCCTTCTACGAGTTTTCATATTTTGAAATCGGTGCATGATAGTCTCATTATCAATGCTACAAGCTACATCTCTTTCAATGTATACAACCAAGCAATCATTCATCCACTGAATGTAGAACAAATTATGGAGTAAAATTTAATTTTATTAGCATAAAAAAAACTAAGGGTATTCCCAAATTGTTTTTGAAGGGTAGACAAATAAAAAATTTAAAACTATTATATATAAATAAATAAAAAATTTCAGGTCAGGGTGGTCCTAGGACCACCCTGCCTTAAGGTGGCGCTGCCCCTGTGGAAATAAATGTAGCGGCAGAAAAGGACAATATAAATTTCTGTGATGTAGAAAAGAAGAAAATTTGCTTGACAAAGATGTGTACCACAAATTAGAATGAACTTGCACATATTAAAGAAATAGGCGGGCCACCACAACTACAAGCTTTGTTACTTTCCACAATTCCACCATCAATGTGGCTAAGGATTAAATTCAGAGCCCAGTAGACTTGCCTAGAACCTCCTTTCCTTTCATTTGCAACCTCTGAAAAGAACCACTGTCATCATCATCATCTTCGTCACCACTAAGCAAAGAATGGTGCTAGGCGGCTGAGGCTTCATTGTTTATTGGGTGGTGTAACATTGTCTAAAGTTACACTAAGTGTAACTTGAACCCAGCCCTACTAACTAATAATTATTTTCGATTGCTTGCCATATTTTGTAGCATCTAGCTGGCTGGCTATAACAGTCATTGTTGGAGTAGGTTATGAACCTTTTTTTTTGTTTCAAAACCACTAAGACGAAAGATTGTTCTTGAAAGTGTGAGTGAGTGATCTAAAATGTAAATAGCTCATGGCCATGCATGCAAGAGTGTTTCATACCATTAATGCATGCACGAGGAACAAGATAAAATAAAATTGAATATGGAAATAAATGTAGCTGCAGAAAAGGACAATCTAAATTTTTGTGATATAGAAAAGAAGAAAATTTGCTTGACTAAGATGTGTACCACAAATTAGACTGAACTTGCACATATTAAAGAAATAAGCGGGCCACCACAACTACAAGCTTTGTTACTTTCCACAATTCCACAATCAATGTGGCTAAGGATTGAATTCAGAGCCTAGTAGTAGAATTGCCCAGAACCTCATTTCCTTTCACTTGCAACCTCTGAAAAGAACCACAGGAAATAAAGCATCTTCGTCTGGAAATTTGGAAATATTTAATACAAGTTTCATATGTGACCAAATTATTGGAAATCTTCAACATTGGAGGGCTGTCGAAATCTGTCTATGGGTAAAGCAATATGGACTGTGATACGGACACTTCAAAATATGCTTCTTCTTTTTTTTTTTTTTTAAGAATATTTGAATTTTTAATGTATGTTCTATATGTGATTGTTCTTTATAGCTGGCCAAGACAATAATTATTTTTTATGCATGTAGAATTTAAATTTAGCTCCATTATTTGACTTTAAGAGATTTTACTACATTGTGACTAGACTTACAACCATTATGCTAAATTATTTATGTAACAATATAATGAGTATATACCATGTAAGAAATTGGTGGAACCAATGCTAGCAAAATAGTATAAAATAAAATTTCATGGCATTTACTCGTGTGACTTGGTAAGAGATACTTCTTCTAAGACTGTAAATAAGCCTAGCCAAGTTTAGTATTAAAAGTTTAGACATGTTCATCTTATATTATTTTGAATACAAGGCGAGTTTGAGTTCACCACGAAACAATATTATATATTCAAGCTTAGTTCATTTTCTTGTCGAACAAGCTCGAACTTGTTCACAAGTTACTTGATTAGCTTATTATTTTCCCATATATAGTAAAACTATAACTAAAATGTTTTAACTTCACAAACTTATTCACGAACACATTATTATGTTTGAACTTGACTTGTTTAATAGTCGAACCTAAAATTAGGTTTGAAATTGAGTTTGACTTGTTTGCTAAACAATCAAATATAAACAAGTTTTTTCCTAAATTGAACTTGAGTTGTTCGTAAACAACTTAATTCATTTACAACCCTAAATTTCCTGACTCAAAAGGATATAGATACGGCCTGGGAGAGGGGGAAAACCCTCTGACTTTTAAAAACTTTCATCTCCTCTCTTATAATTTTCATATATTATGGGTCCGTTTGGATACCGCTTATTTTGCTAAAAATTAAAAACTGAAAACACTGTAGCAAAATAATTTTTAAATGTGTGAATAGTGCCGTGGGACTCATTCTTAATATTTTTTTCTGAATAAAGTGGTTGTGGGTCCCGTGAACAATGCATAATATCTCCTGAACAATGTAATCCGCGTGCATCAAAAAAAAAGAAGGAAACGCCAGACATAGGCGTTGGGTTTTCATCCGTATCCAAATGACACCTATATATAAAATTTTACTAATTGCGGCTCCCTTTAAAAAAGAAGTCTGACTCTGTCACTGGATATAGATGGATGAATGAATGCACTTGCCATAGTTGCCATAGTTGTTGTACATTACGCAGAATCAGATGTCATGAACAAATAACGGCTAAATTTCTTAGACTAAACTGACATTGACTCCACAATAATTGAAGATTAGTGTGGCCTTTGCGTAAGAAATAAGAATATAATAATTCACAAGTTGAGCTCCAAATTCTTAAGCCTCGACTTTGTAGCACAAAAATAATGAAAAGGAAAAAAAAAATCGTAGCAATGTCATCGAGTACAAACTCATTTTAGAAGCAAGTTATAAATCTTGAATTTGGGCAATTTCACACCCAGATAACTGGTCACCTTAGCATGTGATCTGGTAACCAAACACAGGATTGATGGGTTCAGTTCTTGAGTAAGACTAATTATTGGAACACAGCTATTATTATCTAATCAAGTTATGCAAATCAATGTATAAGCGTTGCACCTACTACAATACCAACCTGTTACCTGTACATACATCTATTCTAAGAGTTTCCTGAGAGAATTTTAGCCTTCTGTTCCCCCAACTACTGACTGTCAAAGTTCGGTTAAACCAATTATTTGCAGCAAATTGAATTCAATTTACAATGAAGCTGACAGATCTACTAACAATTTTGTACAAGAACTACACTTCTCTTAACTCGTACATAAGAGTAATGCTACAAACACAACAATTTTCAAAACAGTTAAATTGACAAGTAAAAGGCGAATGGGACATATGTCTCACTGACACATGAGCCCTGAGACATGTCTCATGTGCCCGGCACATACAAGTGTTTTGCAATTTTTACTAGATGAAATATTTTGTGACTCTAGATTATTGCTCATAGAAATATTTTATTTTATTTTTTTGAGAAATTCATAGAAATAATCTTGGATCCACTTTTTTTTTTTTTTTTTTTTTTGAGAAAAGTTTAATAATCTTGGATCCACTTTTACCTTAAATGAAAAGTGTAATACAAAAAGGGCATTGAATAAATTCAGCATTTAATTGCATGAGGAAATCCGTTACAATATTAAGGTAAACCCCCCTAGAAGAAAAATTAATCTCACTTTCTATTCTCTTTATTTATTGGTTTTACTTTTCCCTTTAAAGCAAATTAACAATAACTATAGTCCACTCTATTCCAGTGTTAAGCTTAATCAATAAAGTCAATCTAATGCTCTACAATACATTATCCCCATACCCTAAACCCCTATTTAAAATCACAACTTGCCGGTTTAACAAGTTGTGAAAGAAATTATAAAAAATAATGTGTACCTAATAATCCAAAAACCCAAGTTGAGTTTTCCATACAAAGACCTTATAGCAGTATGAGATCCACTTGACTGGTCTAATGTTTTAATGTTAAGAGAATAGAGACCACAACACTTCCTGTGCTTGAAATTAATGCTCACATCATCATTGTGGCCTACAAAGGTTCCTCACTTCTCTCTTCTATAAATACTCCCATTAACTTCACACTCTTTCCATCTATCCTTTCCCTAAGCTTAAGCACTTCTTTTCCTCCTTACTACCCTTCGCTTGCTCTGTTTTTGCTCTGCCTCCAACTACTTTTTTTCTTCTCTCACCCAATTTTCTCACAATGTCTAGCCTTGAAGCCAAGTTTCCACAAAACCCACCTCTGAAAACCCAAAAGCTTGTCCTTGGAACCCAAATTGGCCTGAGAATTTTGACAATTGCCTTAACATTGGCTGCAACATGGGTGGTGCTAACTAGCCGGCAATCGACAGTGGCTTTTGGCATCCCCGTTGATGCTCGATATAGCTACTCCCCTACGATCAAGTAAGATTAAATTTTCATACAAAAAAAATTTACTAAAAGATAAAAAGAATTACTTGAATTTGGTCCTCATATTTGTTTATTCAACCTTCTATATGCAGGTTCTTTGCTTTTGCAAATGCTATTGTTTGTGTCCTCTCTATCCTATCTTTGCTCCTTGTTTTCTTCCCTTGTCATCAAGGCTCAAACCCTGCCAAGTTCTACTACTTGTTCCTTCATGATTTGGTATGAGTTCTTTTCTTCTTCTTTCTTTAATCTTTTTGCCTGTTTTCAAGTCTCCTATTGTAAATAGTTAATGCGAATAATTGTCCAATATTTTATTACAAAAATAAATGTCATGGAAGTTAGATATATATCATTGTTAAGGTGATGAATATGGTGTAATTTTTTTGGTTTTGATTGTGACAGTCTATGACGTTGTTGGTTCTTGCTGGATCCGCGGCCGCAACTGCTGAAGGGTACATTGGACGATATGGGAACACTCATAGTGGTTGGATGCCAATTTGTGAATATGTGGGCAAATTTTGCAACAAGATGACAACTTCTGTAATACTTTCTTACTTGTCTTTCGCTTGCTTAGTGTTGCTTACTATCTTATCTGCTAGCAAGTCTTAGACTGATTCAAGTTTAAGACTCTTAAATAATTTAGCTGATGTATCCTAAGAAGAAGAAGAATAAGTAATTTATGATGATGATATTGATGATTGTATAATATAAAATTATGTAATGCTATGATTCTGCTTTAGTGAAAAAGTAAAGAATCCCCATTTTAGATGAAACATTTTCTTGACTCTTCTACTCTTTTTTTTTTCCCCCATATGCAATGAAAAATGAGTTCAACATGATGCAAGTCCAAGTCTTTGATTGGTAATTTTTGGTAGTCATCTACCGACACCTTTATGGTGGTTGGTGTCTGGGTTCGAACTTGGAACCCCACCAACACCTCCCTTATTTACCAATCAAAAAATTTGTCATTTACTTTACATGGTTGTATTTGTTTCTTGTTGGACATTATTTTGTCATTTCTCTTGTCAATAAACTTCTTCTTAACCTGTCTTTTCAAGGAATTTGATGGACACAACCTCAAGGATTTTATCTGAAAGATTTGGTAATTAAGTTACAAATCCTATAATGTTTAAAAGAAACTTTATAAGGTTCATGTCTCTTTGAAGAACATTTGACAGTGGGATTTTTTTTTTTTTTTTTTTTAAGTTACAAATATATGCATGTTCTTGAGCCTGCTATAAAGTAAACATGGGGCCAATGAGAAACACCAACAACAAAAAAAGCAGCGTGGACCATTTGAATTACCATGGTTGGAACCTTCAAAGTACATTTTTGCATGCATTATGCATATCTTTGACAAAGGAAAAGGGCATTGTTTTTATGGCAGTTGTATTACTTCTTGCTTTTATGGTAGTTTTGAAAATAATCAATGGTATTTCTAATAAGAGAAAGTCAAGGAATATAACTTTTGCCATAACTTATCGAAATGATTGATTTTGAGTGATAGAAAAAAAAAATACCCAAACAAATTGTTCATTACTTACAATCGACCACTTTAACAAATTGCCGCAAAAATTGTGTTTGTAGAAGACTACTCATAATTAAGGAGGGAGGAAGAGTTTAACCTAACCTTAAAAAATGTATGAATGAAAACATGTTGTTAAAGCGCAATATTCATGATAAGATTCAACTCTTTGTACTCTACAACGGAAGTAAGAAAAAGTTTTTCACTGGATTTATTATTGTCTTAACATTTCTATGTAGCATCCCCCTCACATGGGATTCGTCGCACATTTGTGGAGTTCTTTCCCCATGTGAAAGACATACAAAATATCACATTCTACATTGGGAAATATTGCTCAACTAGGAATGGATTGGAACTTGGAAGCCTATCCATTGAAGGGTGTGGAGGGCCTTTTTGTAATGTTGGGCTGGGCTGCCTCCTACCGTACTGGGCCCAAGTATTCTGGGTTAGGGAGTTGAGACCGGTCCAACTTCAACTCACTTTGGTCTGGCTTGTGCACAAACTATGCCTCGTTTGCTAAGAACATCCCCATGGCAGGCAGAGCTGCTTCAGATGGGTTATAGCAAGTAGACATGATAATAATAATAAAAGAAAGTGCTTTTGCCTTTAGATAAAGTGAACAAAGAATCCCTAATTAAAATGATAATCACAATAATAAGGAACACCTTGTAAAGAAAATAGTGGGAATAAATGGGTGAGGCATGAGTTAGCAAAAGAAAGGAAAAAAGATTAATCTGATGTGCCGAGTTATGTCACAGGACCAAGACCAAAGAGGGAAAACCGTTTTTCCTCAATGAGAATAATCTCCCAGGGAAAATCCTGCCGTGGAAATTAATCACTTTGAGGGAAACGGGCCTGAATGGCTTGTGCCAAAAGAATCCTTAGCTTTTGGCAGAAAGCAGGACTGTTAGAGGGAGAGAGGGGACAACCTATTGGTGCATGCCTGCCATTCTATACTCCCCTTTCTCTATTCTTTCTAGTTTTTCCTTTCTTTCTTTTCTCTTCCTTTTCTTTCTTAGTGTTTACTTATTTGTTGCGATTCTCTCCTAGAGGTTGCTATTACCGTGTTCGTGATTGTGATCATGATCGTGATCGTGATCGTGATGCCTCCCACTCTACTGTGCACGGTAATGGTCCTTTATATAGTGCCTGCTGTGACCAGATTTTACCATTTTAGCCTTTAACAACCTTTGTCTGGTCTGGGTGTCCTTGCCGACCACTTACTGGTTTGCCAGTCGCTCAGCCACCACCACTTACCTGTGCTGGCCGTGCCACCAGACAAAGAAGACTATTTTGTTTGTTTGCTTGCTGTGGCACTCTTATCTGCTACGGTGTGGGTGCTCTCTCTCTTCCTATCCCTCATGGCATGCACCTAGTGGTCCCAGCTCATCCTTGCTTCCTTTGGGTGGTATGTCATCCCAGTTAGACATTTCCCCCAAAAGAGTCTGAGTAGGAACCCCAAAATAAGTTTCCCCCTCTCCCCACCACTAGACAATGCCCTCTTACTTCTGACCCATGACCTCACCACCTCCTGTATTAGCTGGGTACAGGCTAGTGATGTTTGGGTCTTGCGTGTGCTTCACTTCCATGTATGTCCAAAATCTGCCTGCTGCTCATGTGTTCGCCGTGGTCTGGAGGCTTGTCTGCACATTCTGCCGCCCATCCTTGGCTTCTTATGGCGTGAGCCATTTTCTGGCTTCTCATTCTTTAGGGCCCGCTCCCTTCGGGGGCTGGGCTTTTGCTTGATTGTGGGCTTTTCCTCCTTCAACCCATTCTTTTGCTCTTTTCTGCAATCTTTGCATTTCCTACCGTACTGCTCTGCTATTCCTGCTGTGGTGTTATTTGACCCAAGCCTGCTAGGCCTCTTTGGGCTTGTTGCTTATTCTTCTCTAAATGACTCAGTATAGTCACTTGGGCTTTTTGGTTACATTGCTTGCAGGCTCCTGTGTCCCATTTTCCTTTGGGCATCTTTGGCCCATTTACTTTCCTTGGGCATCCTCGGCCCTTTCTAATCTTGTGTTCCCATGGGCTTTTACTAACTCCTTTGGGCTTCCCTAGCCCAATTACTTTATCCTTCATCCATGGGGCTTATGGACTTTCTATCAACCCCTTACTTTCTTTACTTTCATTACTTCGGGCCTGCTGTGGCCCATTCTCACTTTTCTGCATCACATACTACCCATGAGTTTGCTACTTCTCTCTTTCCGGACTCCTTTAGGCCCGTTTGCTTTCTCAAGACCCATTTGTTTATTTTATGGCCCTATGATCCATTATTCCTGCCGCTTGGGCTTAATGGCTTTTCTATCCAATTACCAACTCATTTCTGCCCATGTTGTTGGGCTTCTTCTTTCTATTGGGCTTCCCAAAATGATCATCAACAAAGGGAAAAATATTTTATGCATCCAGCAAATGTATTATTCCTATCACAATATATGGGTCCTACATACTTGTGGAGTCCACATATTATGCTATTGATGAACCTATAGCCATGTGTCTTTTTAGACCATCACCCAAACAACAAAATAAACATAATTGAGATTTATATTAAATTTTCTGTCCATTAAGAACATCATTATAATATAATCTTCATATGAATATCATTTATCAGTATTGCTATTGATTTATAATTCACACTATTAAAATAAATAAATGAAAAAAGAATAAGAGAAAAAAAAAACGGAAAAGAGAGAAAAAGAACATTAAAAATTAAGGTGATTTGACCTTAATGGCTCTAATTAAAAATTTACTAATTACTATTCAATTTAGTGTGTACCCATTAAAATGCAGTAAGACTTATGCACATAGTCAACACATGGTCCACCTCATGCACTCAATCTAGCCAAACCTTGCCCCATATTTAACACGACACCAAATATTTAGAAAAACGATCATCCATAAAGTGTCATTATCAAAACTCATTACTAAAGATTTTGGAGACCATGATCAAGGTACATATTGATTACCAAAAAATAGTTTACTTCTTTTTAAAGAAAAATAATCATTCAATTAGTTGATTTGTTAATATTAAAGGGCAATAGCCATTATACAAAATTTCTTTTCTTAATAATAATAATAATAATAATAAGTGAAGCTAAAAGAAACTCAAATTAGAATTCCAAATTAGAGTTTCAATTTTGCGCCATGTGTCCTAAGTTATTTATTCTTAAAGAATTTTATTTCTTAATTTTATAATCAAATGTGGGACCACATCATAAATATTCATCCAAGTGAGTTATTATGTACAAAAACCAAAGAGTCTAGCTAGAATAAATGAATTGTAAAAAAAGAAAAAAAAAAAGTGCTTCCCAATAATTTAAAAAAGAAACATGGACAATTTAAATTTTATACCTAATAATATCCTTACAAAATTTCTTAAAGAGTTAACAAAATATAAAAATGACTATCAATAATATTTAAATTATAGATATATGAATTATATTATGCATCTTATTGTATATCTTTAAGTGGATCCATGCATATGCATAGGGTTACAAGCTAGTCTATATATATATATATAATAATAGGTGAAACTGAGAGAAATTCAAATTAGAATTCCAAATTAGAGTTTTAAAGTAGTAGATCTTTTAGCCCCTTATCGCCGTGGAGGAAAAATAGGACTATTCAGGGGAGCTGGAGTGGGTAAAACAGTACTCATTACGGAATTGATCAACCACATTGCCAAAGCTTATGGGGGTGTATCTGTATTTGGTAGAGTAGGTGAACGTACTCATGAAGGAAATAATATTTACATGGAAATGAAAGAATCTGGAGTAATTAATGAACAAAATATTGCAGAATCGAAAGTAGCTCTAGTATATGGTCAGATGAATGAACCGCCTGGAGCTCATATGAGAGTTGGTTTAACTGCCCTAACCATGGCAGAATATTTCCGAGATGTTAATGAACAAGACGTACTTCTATCTTTCATTCATATTTTTCGGGCTTCTAATTCTTGATTTTTTACGCTATTTTTTATTCTCTTTTTTTTTTTTCCCCTGTTTTTTGCTTTGTTTTCTTATGCCTAAGAGTAATGTTAGAAAGTTGCCTTTTTAGCTATTTCTTGTATCAAACTAGAGCATGGTGCCAAAAATATTACTAGTTTTTTGCGTTATTTACTTTATTTATTTTACCACTTTATTTTACAAAATACTTGACGTCAATGATTTTATTTTAGCATTTAACACATTAAAATAATGTAAACAACACAATAAAATAGTATATCCGTTACAATAAACAACAACCACAACCACAACCATAACTACCACCATAACCACATAAATTATATTATGTTGCTTTCCTATTTGAGCTATACTCTAGCTGATGAGTTAAATTTTTTACCTATACCACCGCCAAATGTAGCACGCTTTTTGTATATTGTGGTGCCAAAAATAGTATTTTAACAATTTCATGCCACAAATGCGGATGCTTAAAATATAAAATAGACAATATAACACTCTCACCCAAAAAAAAAAACAAGATGAAAGTTCAATATGTGTATAAAACACTCTTGAACGTTTAGACCTTCAAATTACAAATTACCAATTCAAGCTAATTATCAAACAATATATGTGCAGAATATGATAAAAAGCTAAAACAGAATTGATAACATAATCTAAACCAATTAAAATCACATTCACAACAGAAATTAAAAGATAAAGATTAAGGGAAGAGATGTGCAAATACAAGGACAACACATGATGTGTTATCAAAGAGGAAACCGAAGCCCTCGACGTAAAACCTCTCCGCCGCCCTCCAAGCGGTAAATAATCCACTAAAGAATGTAGTTGGGATACATGAACAGTAATAGACCCTCCAAGCCTAATCTACCCAGTGTACCTAAGCCCTCCAAACTTCTTGCTCCAACGAGGTTACGCCGAACCTATTTCTTCTTTAGTTTACTGGATTCTGTTACTTGACCATAGCATCAACTAATATGAAATTGGTCCCTTCTTAACTGCTTCCCAAAGCACCAAATGACCTTCTCACAGATATGGGTATGGTGAGAAAAGGTTTTGGTCAAGAACCTCTCAAGGATGTAACAATGGAGAGGAAGAGAGTAGAGGAATTTGAAGAGTCTCTATTTGAAGATTGGGGATGAGTCAATCTTATTTTTCTCTAGGGTTTCTCTCTCAAAATTCTCTCTGGAAATTTTCTACATTTTGTGGGTATAAGGGGTATTTATACTAGGGTGAGAATGGAATGCGAAGAGTCAGTTTTTTCAAAACAGGGCTGGCTGGCGGCTTGACCTCGCGACTTGACTGAGTTGCGAGTTCAAGTCGTGAGCTAACAGTCTGGCCAGTCTGGACTTTTTGCCCTGTAGTGCTCCAGCTAGCGTGACTATTCATCTTCCTACACGCTTCACTCGTGTGCTGCAGTTGGCGGCTTGCCAGTCGCGAGTCACCCGCGAGTCTCTGTTTCTTTGCACAATCTCGAGCATTTCTTCATACTCTCTCGCACTCTATTCTTACATGAATCCCACCTAAATACATGGTTACTAATTACTAAAATACAAGCAAATTTGGCACGGAATAAAGCCAACAAGATGGTTGATTAAATTCAACCTTACACAAGACAATATAAAAAAGATTTGGATTCAATTCTCCCTTAAACTAAAAAAAAAGGTAATTGGTATTTTGGAAAAATTATCATGAAGCAGACAATATAAATTTGAAATACTATTGTATTTATAAAATATGAGTCATGTTAACGAGTGTTCTTAAGACAATTGTTAATAAAATATTTTAGGAAAAATTTGACATAACTTTTATGAGAAATATAAATGTCCTTGGGGGCATCCATTAACTTTTCCCATAAAATATAATCTAACTAATTAAAAAACAAAGTTATAAAAATATAGAGTATAAGAAAATAAGTACTGTATGGACTAGATTTGTCCCTCGCCCAAAATGTAAATGGACTTAGACCCAAAAAGCCCAAAAACAATGAATTTGTAGAGAGTGAGTTGGAAAACTGGGTTAAAATGAGTTGGATAACAAGTAAATCAGACTCAAATGATAAGAACGGAAAGATAGATTGAATTAAACTAAGGAAAATCGTCCTCAGCTAGGTCCGAGGAGATCAGTTCTTATATATTTCTCAATGGTTTGATTACAGGTTTGATTCCTGATCGTTACAGTGTTTCTCCCTTGATTTCTTGATCCCCTCTTCATAAAGGGTCTCCTTCATTATATAGTTCTCTTTAGACGATCTTGGCCCTCCATTTGTAGACCATCCAAGTTTCTACTTGAGTGCTTGTCCCATCAGACACCCTCTCAGGCCTTCCGTATGTTGAGATAGCCAATGCAGCACTGTTCAGGGGTCTTTTTCACATTAATGTAGCCAGAAAGTTAGCTGCAGGGCATTTAATGCGGTGGTAGTAGCTTTCCCTTTGGATATTTTAGGACTTCCCTTTGTCTTTTGTTTCTGCAATGCTTATCCGATTCAACAGAACTTCCTGGAACATTTCTCCGGACGGTAGACCACCTCTACGGACACATTCATCCTTGGACAAAACTCCTAGGCCGTTATGATTAAAACTAACTTCTTCATTCACTAACGTGGGCTCCCTTGACAACGTTTACCCCTCCTCGGACGGCCTCTCGTCTTCGGATTGGGCCCCAGGCCCAATGTCCACATAAATAATGAGCTCCTAGCTCAATACCCATATATATATATATATATATATATATATATATATATATATATATATAAATATAATAATAGATGAAGCTGAAAGAAACTCAAATTAGAATTTCAAATTAGAGTTTTAATGTAGTAGATCTTTTAGCCCCTTATCGCCGTTGAGGAAAAATAGGACTATTCGGGGGAGCTAGAGTGGGTAAAACAGTACTCGTTATGGAATTGATCAACAACATTGCCAAAGCTCATGGGGGTGTATCTGTATTTGACAGAGTAGGTGAACGTACTCGTGAAGGAAATGATCTTTACATGGAAATGAAAGAATCTGGAGTAATTAATGAACAAAATATTGCAGAATCGAAAGTAGCTCTAGTATATGGTCAGATGAATGAACCGCCTGGAGCTCGTATGAGAGTTTCTTTCTCTAGCTTGTTAGAAACCAATTATCGTGAAAACATTTTTTGCCAATGTCCTTAGTGTGGACATGCTTGCAAACAAATGGATTAATGCCTCAAATGAAAACATACTTCCATGCAAGAAGAACATATTTGCACACAATATAAATAGGCCAATGCTCCAAGTTTAAACATGCTTAATGCAAACAAATGGGCTTAACCTAACTTGCACCCAAATAATTTTGTCACATTGTTTTGACTTTGTTCTTCAAGGTTGTTTGGGTGATTGGGACTGGGCCTCTGCAAGGCTGCCTACGTACCTCTCTCATAGAGGATCAGGTCAAGACATAGTTCAAGAGAACTGGATTTTGAAAAAGAATGATTTTTTTTTTTTTTTTTTTTGTGGAAATGAGATTTCTCTTTCTTTCTTCTTCTCTTTTTTTTTTTTAATTTTAATTTTAATTTTTTATGAACAAGAGGTGATCCTTTGAACAACCATTTTGGCAAATCAAAGTGTTTAAGAATCAAACAAATCTCTTTGATTAGGAATGATCAAGATCATTAAACTCATGTAATCAAATTTGCT
This sequence comes from Notholithocarpus densiflorus, assembly GCA_030021035.2. Lineage (NCBI taxonomy): Eukaryota > Viridiplantae > Streptophyta > Magnoliopsida > Fagales > Fagaceae > Notholithocarpus > Notholithocarpus densiflorus. The sequence continues at coordinate 67,584 of JARYZH020000166.1, forward strand.
TCATTCTTTTGAACATCGTCAGATTAAGTCTCCAAAAGCAATCAAGAAATGAAATGTGATAATATTTGTGAATCACATTGTTGGGTGCAACCAAGGAAAGTGCTCCAAGTTTGAAAGTTCTTTTGAGTCATTTGAGACTTTGAGAATTTTTCTCCTTGGACATATCATCCAGTGGGGTTTGAAAATTTTAAGCATTTTTCCTTTTTAATTCAAGAGAAAATAATATTAGAGTTTAAGATGTGCCTACAACTAGCAAAACTTTAAGGAGGTCTTTACTCATGGGTTGTAATGTAGGCCGGGTTTGAGTTACGAAATGAAAGATATAAAAGGCTCAAAATTCCCTATGATGTTTCCCCCAAGTATGCATTACTCAAAAATCAAGTATTGGAGGAGTTTTCCCATTTCTTCTTTGTCATCGTCTCACTAGTCTTCATTGGTCACTTGTATCAACAATTTTTTTTATGCTCATTCCTCTTGAATCATACCTCTAGACTTTCATCTTGTAAAATTATTTTCTTTTTAGGCTGCATTTTCAAGTTTCCAACTTGGTAGGATTTTCTAATTTTTTCTTTTCTTCTTCTTCTTTTCTTTGGCTCTAACTTTTGCCTAGACAATTCCCTGCCACTATTAAGCTTGGGCTAGCTTGAGAATGCAACATGCATCGTCATTGCAGTCATTCTTGATTGGCCTCTAGCAATGTGCATTCCTTTTGGGGACATTTTGCCCTCCTTGTTTTTCTCAGATTAATGATTTTTGGTCATTTTGATGCACTCTCTAGACTTCTTTCTTGCCTCGATGCACTTGCAGCTTTCTGTGCTTGATGAATCTTTCCTTTTTTGATGAAATCTCTTTTAGATGAATCTTGTATTCCTCTTGGCATGATAAATTTTAGGCTCTTCAAACTTGATGCACACTTTTTTTTTCTCTCACATTGATAGAATTTCATGATCTCTTATCTTTAGCTTAATGAATTCTCTACTCGTCTTTCATGTCTTCTTGGAGAGCTTAATCAATTAGCTTCAAAGCTACAAGATTGAGTCCTCCTCAACATGAGATTTAAGTATGCATAACTTGATTTTTCCCACCCCAAGTTTAGATTTTAGTGGGTTCATGCAAAAAAAGGCTAAATGTTTGAAGGCTCAAATGGACTAGCAATGGATGATGAACATTCTAGGTAATAGGAAATAATTTGGTTTAACCAAAGATGGCCTCCTATCCTTAGAAATGCTTGTTTGTAGGCACAGTGACTTGAGCTCTTTTAATAAATTCATCTTAAAAGAAAAAGTATGAATGCTTTAATGTTGTGAAACAAAAGACTTTTGAAAATTGGATCGAGTGCATGGATTCTTGGGATTTTCCGATGGATGGATTCTTTTTTATTGCCTTTTAAGACCATTTCTTCTTATATTCTAAGTCAAGTAGCAAAAGTCTTTACATGGATCAAATGAAATTAATCATTCATTGGTACAAGCTGATTGATCAAGCCTTTAAACATCAAGATTTAGCAAATGTTTTGTCAAAGGGATCCTCATGTACCATTTTGAAAATGAGAATTCTTTTTTTTTTTTTTTAAATCTTGAAAAAAAAAATTGGGTATTTTTGAAAAAGTCACTAGAAAGTTCAATGGCCCTAGTTCAAAGATTTTTTTTAAAATGACTCAAAGGCCCAATGCCCCTAGTCCAAACACTTTCCCATTTGAATTTTTTTTTTTTTTTTTTTTTTTGGGAAAGATTTGGGAATTTTGATTTTTTATGGATTTTTTTTTGAAAAAATATATATACATGAACAAAGTACATCAAATGCTACACGGATTTTTAGAATTCAAAGAAACATAGAAACATGAAATAAATAAACAAACTTTAAGCTTAACCAAGATGTTGCAAACCAAATGTGGAGTGAGGCAAAGTTGGGCCACTTGCTTCTTCTTGGTCCATTTAGGATGCTTGAGACTTGGTATGCTTGAACCTTGATTATGATGAAATGGCTTGGGCTTGCACTTGGAAGGTTTGAACCTTGATTATGATCTTTTGGTATTTGCTTGAAATGGCTTGGGCTTGCACTTGAAAGGTATGCATCTTGTGAGTTTTTAGCCTTTGATGTTGATCATGTCTATACACCTTCGATAGGCTCAAGTGTTGGGCTTAGACTCATTCAAGAAACAATTTTGGGATTCCATACCAAGTAGAGTTCAATCATAGGCTTTTGGGCTTGAGTTCTTTCATAGCATACAAGGTTCAAACAATTATGATGGGCTCAAGCGTTGGACTTGGGCTCATCATGGTTCAAATAATGGCCAAACACATGCATAATGCAATGCAATTTACATGGACCGACCTAAAGGTAGGTTCTATGGGTTATTACAACATGGGTAGAAGGTAGGTTAAAGGTTCCCACAAGTTAGGACGTCGTACCTCCCAACTTGTGACGTCAGGAGCGCTGCATTGGTCCAAACGGTACAGTTTGTCCTTATGAACCACCATGGCATAACCATGATGATCCTTGTCGTGGTGGGTGGTAGGTTCACTGCTAAGTATGTGAGTCTCAAGAAGATCACAATCCACGGCTAACACTACTGGGCTTCCAGGCTAGCACACAAATAAAATAAATTTCATTCAAGCAAATGATGCATGACATGCAAAATAATGACATGTTAGACATATTATATACAAAAAAGCAATAAACAAACAATGACATGGTTGGCCACCATAATCTAATTGAAACTTAGCTCTCAATATCCCCAGTGGAGTCGCCACTGTGAGAGACCGCGCCCCCGACCCCCTTTTTTATGATGTTGGGCCAAACTCACGTGAATAAGTGGAGTCGTGTTATTGCCTCTCAAAATGGAGGTTCGACTAGTTATATTTTCCCCTTTAGATTAATGGTTTTATAATGGAGTCGCCACTTATTTAATTATTGGAATAAATAAGAAAACCAAAATTGAAAAATTCCTCATTTTATTAATTTGCAATTGAATTTACATTGATCATATGAAAATTGCATGACTTTGATTCTAGATACAATCTAAGATAAAGTACATAACTTTGTTTCCTAGTTACAATCTAAAAATTGAAAATTACAAGGATAAGCATTGGTCTATCAACCCTTGATTTAAGCTCGGAGACTATGTTACAAGGTGGGAAGGTGTTAGGCACCCACCTTGCCCGATGAAACCGGTCTTCTAGACTATGGTGGCCAACATTCATATCATATCATTCAATATGTTATCAATCAATTTGCATGTTGAATTTAAAGTGTGTGCATGTGATAAACTCTAATTCAATTTATTAAACATTTCATTTGGATTAAAAAATAAATTCTAGTGAATGTGTGTGGATGGTGATATCCTAAATTCAAGAATTTAAAAAAATTATTAAACAAACATCTTTTTCATGTTTTTGATGTGGATTTAAGATTGAAACTAATATTATGCATGAACATGTGATGAATAACCAAGAACACATAAGAACATTTAAAAACATTCAAACATATTCAAGGGAATTTAAATAATTACTATCATGCTTTAATCTTAAATTCTCATCATGGCAATATAAAAAACAATTAGGGAAAGAGATTATACATTCATGCAAGATCCATATGGTGGAGGAGGAGACTCTTGAGGGAGGTCCTAAGGGTGGAGGAAAAGAAGAATTAGGAGAGGAAGAGTGAGTTTCACTCAATACCTTGAGTTTCAAGAAAACCAAGATATGACAAGACTACTCAATTTCCTAGAACTCAAAAGAGGAAAAGAGATGGGGTTTTTGTGTCTTGGAATGAAAGAGAGGGGTGGTTTATATAGTAGTGGTGAAGGAAATATAAATGGGGGGTCATTTAATGAAGGTTGACAAAGAATCATGAACCTAGACCTCATTTTAGCTTTTGGGGAAATCTGGTGCATTAAATGTGGAGATTGGTGAGAGTGAGGAGCAAGCAAAGTTCGGTTTTCCCGTAGCTACTGTAACAGCTTGTAAAACCAACTTCAAAAAATCATATCTTACTCAATTCTGATCGGAATTGTCTCATTCTTGTACTCAAATTGAAGCCCCGGATGTCTAGTTTCTGAAAAAATTAATCTCATTCACAGATTCAAAATATTCTGAGAGATATCAATAAAATGGTGAGCAGAGGTCATTTATTAGAAAACAATTTCAGCACAATTAGCATTAATAGGTCCCAAATTAGTTTCCAATTAGCACTAATAGGTTACAATCTCTCCCATTTCAGACCTAATTAGTTCCAAATTTACCCTAATTAAAAGATATTTGCACAAATTACTCATTGAATGATTAATGTTTAACTATCTAGTTAATTAGGTGTGTGCAACCCTACCATAAAATGTAGTCCTAACCAATCAAATTATGACACATCATCGATCTCAAATTGATTATACTTATAACCAATTGAAATCAATTGTTCATAATCACATATAATCGGACTCAATTTGTGATAGTGCATCTCAACCATTAAAACTTGATTTGATGATAACTTTCAATCTAGTGGTCCGATTAGGGCTTATGACCAGTCAATTTGATCGTTACAACATCAAGATCATTTTGGTAAAATAAGATTAAGGATCTAATGACCAAAATCAAGATGCATATTTCCAAGGCAAAATTACCCTTTTACTTTCTAGGTGAGGTTAAATGTGGGTTGCAAAATGAGGTGTCAACAGGTAGACTGCCCCTCATCTTACAATGTGATTATTGGGAGGCCCACGCTCAACCGATGGAAGCCAGCCACATCCATCTATTGCCTAAAGGTAAAGTTCCCAACTGAGAACGGTGTCGGCAAGGTAAAAGAAGATCAAGTCCTAGTCAGGGAATGCTACCAGGCCATGTTGGCTATAAAGGAGAACCATACATGGATGATCGAGGAGAAATAAGAAGATAAAGTGGAAGCCCTGCAGAAAGTGGAACTGGTCGAAGGGGAAGCAACCAGGACGACAAGAATTGGGACGACACTAAGACCCGAGATAAGAGCAAGGCTCGTCCAATTCCTCAAAGAAAACCTAGACGTCTTCGCATGGAGTCACGAGGACATGCCAGGCAAATCCCCAGAAGTCATCCAGTATAAGCTGAACGTGGACCCAGAGAAAAAGCCCGTCCAACAAAAACGACGAGTCTTCGCCCCAGAACGGAACCAAGCAATTACAAACTAGGTTAACAAACTGTTGTCAGCAGGTTTTATCCGAGAGGTTTACTACCCTAATTGGTTCGCCAACGTCGTACTAGTGAAGAAAGCAAATGGGAAATGGAGAATGTGCGTGGATTTCACGGACCTGAACAAAACTTGCCCAAAAGATAGTTTCCCTCTACCAAGGATAGACCAGTTGGTGGATTCTATGGCCAGGCATAAGTTGCTGACGTTCATGGATGCTTTCTCAGGGTAGAACCAGATAAAAATGGCTGAATAAGATCAAGAAAAAATCACTTTCATCACAAGTCAAGGGCTCTATTGCTATAAGGTGATGCCCTTCGGGCTGAAGATTGCAGGAGCAACCTACCAGAGGTTAGTGAACAAGATGTTCAGCAAGCAAATTGGCAGGAATATGGAGGTGTACGTGGATGACATGCTCGTCAAGAGTAGAGAAGAACTTGACCATTTGGACGACTTGAAGGAGACGTTTGCCACCCTCAGACAATACCAGATGAAGTTGAATCCTAGCAAGTGTGCCTTCGGTGTAGCCTCGGGGAAGTTATTGGGATTCATGGTGTCCCAAAGGGGGATAGAAGCAAACCCGGAGAAAGTACAGGCCATACTTAACATGACATCGCCCAAGCCCGTCAAAGAAGTCCAGAAGCTCACAGGAAGGATTGCAGCACTCAATAGGTTCGTCTCTAAGGCGACGGACAAGTGCTTACCCTTCTTCAAGACATTGAAGCAGGCTTTCGCCTTGACTGATGAATGTGAGGCAGCATTTCAGGAACTCAAACGTTACCTGAGCAATCTACCCCTCTTGAGTTCATCCAAGGAAGGGGAAAACTTATATTTATATCTGGCAGTATCAGCCACGGCTGTGAGCACAGCCCTGATTCGAGAAGAGGGCAAGACGCAGCTCACAGTTTATTACGTCAGTCAAGCTTTCCAAGGTGCTGAGGCCAAGTACCCAAGGATCGAGAAGATTGCATTCGCGTTAATAATAGCCTCGCGCAAACTGCGACCATACTTTCAGGCGAACCCCATCTTGGTAATGACGAATTAACCCATCAAGAAGTCCATGAACAAGCCTGAAGCAACAGGGAGAATGGTCCAATGGGCAATTGAACTCAGCCAGTTCGACATTGAGTACCACCCCAGGACAGCCATTAAGGCACAAGCCCTGGGGAACTTCATCGCCGAGTTCACCAGCCCAGACGAGGACAACCTCACCAATGAGACAGAACGGTGATCAGTATAGACCGATGGTTCGTCAGCCCAAAAGAGGGGGGGAGTAGGGGTCGTCATAACCGCCCCTGACGGAGAAGTGCTCAAATACGGAGTTTAACTGAAATTCCCGGCCACCAATAACGAGGCCGAGTACGAAGGAATACTGACGGGATTGAGACTCGGGAAGGCATTCAGAGTTAAGAACTTGCTAGTCTAGAGTGATTCAAAGCTGTTGACAGGGCAGATTAAGGAAGAATATTAAGTAAAGGAGGAAAGAATACAGAAATACCTCAGGCTGACGAAGCATCTGACTCAGGAATTTGATAATGTGGAATTTATGCAGATCCCCAGAAGCCAAAACATGATAGCAGACAAAGTCGCGAAACTAGCATCGTCGGAAGAAGGAGCGACAAGCATGGGCTTGGTGATGGAAGTCTAGAAACGCCCCAGCATCGAGGAAATCTCCACATTCGCAGTCCAGAGCACAGGTAGCTGGATGACACCAATCATATCCTTTCTCCAGGATGGGCACCTCCCTCAAGACATCGAGGAGGCCGAGGAGGCCAAGAAGGTCAAGAAGAGAGCAGCTAGGTTCACGATCTTGAACGATACACTATACAAAAGAGGCTTTTCCATGCCTTACCTGAAGTGTGTGGACGAAGAAGAAGCCAAATATATTCTAGAGGAGATCCATAAAGGAGTTTGCGGAGACCATGCAGGCCCCAGATCACTGGTAAGTAAAGTTATCAGAACAGGTTATTTCTGGCCTACAATGCAGGTAGATGCAAGGGAGCTCATCAAGAAGTGCGACAAGTGCCAAAGGTTTGGGAATGTCCAACGCCTTCCAGCAGAAAGACTTACGACGATATTCTCCCCCTAGCCCTTTGCACAATGGGGAATCGACATCATCGGCCCGTTGCCTCAAGGTCAAGGACAGGTAAAATTCCTACTAGTCGCCATTGATTACTTAATAAAGTGGGTCGAAGCAGAGGCACTAGCAACCATCGCTGAAGCCAGAATCCAGAACTTCGTGTGGAAGAACATAATTTGCAGGTTCGGGATTCCACGGACGATCATATCAGATAATGGGTGACAGTTCGACAGCCAAAGCTTCAGGGACTTTTGTACAGGCCTAGGGATCAAGAACCAATTCTCATCCCCGGGACATCCACAAGCAAACGGACAGACGGAGGTGATGAATCGGACACTACTCAAGATTATCAAGGCCAAATTAGACGATGCAAAGGGTGCCTGGTCAGAAGAATTGCCCAACATCTTGTGGGTTTACAGGACCATGGCAAGAACCCCAACAGGAGAAACCCCCTTCAAACTTACCTATGGCACCTAGGCAGTAATCCCGGTCGAGGTGGGAATAACCAACATCAAGCGAGAGATGTTCCACGAGGAAAATAATGACGACCAGCTACAAGTCAACCTGGATTGTCTAGACGAAGTGAGAGAGAAAGCCTCCGACAAGATGACTAAGTACCAGCAGAAGATGGCCGAGTACTACAACAAGAGAGTGAAGCTCAGACGACTTGACATAGGAGACCTCGTCCTGCGCAAGGTCACCCCAGCAACCAGAGACTCTGCCCAAGGAAAGCTCGGCCCCACATGGGAAGAACCCTACCGAGTCGTCCATTACTCCAGACAAGACAACTATCACCTGGAGACCCTAGACGAGCAGAGGCTCCCGCGACCATGGAACATTGAGCACTTGAAGAAATACCATCAATAGATGTAACAGACAATTGTACTCATTCTCGAAAAGTAATAAAAAGAACTATTCAGCCAATGTTTTAATGAGAGCAGATCTTGTAATATGAAAATCGCCCAAAGATGGCTATGTAACAAGATTTCGCCTAGACGGATGTAAGTTACTGACGAAGCCAAAAGAATGACAAGATCCCTAAAAGGGTGTAAGTCAAAAAAAGAAGAAAAAAAAAGGCTAAGTAACAAGATTCCGCCTAGATGGATGTAAGTTACCGACGAAGTCAAAAGAATGACAAGATCCCTAAAAGGGTGTAAGTCACAAAAAAAAAAACAAAAAATGGCTAAGTAACAAGATTCCACCTAGACAGATGTAAGTTACTGACGAAGCCTAAAGAATGGCAAGATTCCTAAAAGGGTGTAAGTCACAAAAAGAAAAGGAAAAAATGACTAAGTAATAAGATTCCGCCTAGACAGATGTAAGTTACTAACGAAACCAAAAGACAAGAATCTTGCAACAAACTTATTCAAGAGAGAGCACCTTTTGAAAAAGGCTTAGGCTGAATCTGAGCTCTCAACCAATTCACCAAAACCCTCGATAAGAACCCTTGAGAAGGTATGAGTCGCAGGGAATCAACTAAGTAACAGAACCCACGTAAACGGGAACAAATTGTTGACAAAGAAAAGGAAGGGTCACAACTAAAATTCTTTACCAAGCATTGACGCAGAAAGAAAAATTACAGGAACAGAAATCACAAGCAAGTAAGTATGCAATTGCTAATTTAATTTAAGCCCAAAAACAGCGGGCAGTTACCATTGTTTTTACATCTAAACCAAAGGCCCATAAACACTAAGCCAAAGATATTGTTCTCAAAGCATATTAAAAAGAAAAAATTGTTCTGGAATTAGACTTACAAAAGGCCCAAAACATAACAGGCACCCAAAAAAAAAAAAAAAAAAAAAGAAAGGAATTTTTTGTAAGTGATAGGTTCAGGCATCGGCGGCGGTGTCACCTCTAATGGGGGCACTCTCAAGAGCATCACCTTCTGGAGCCAAGGACTGGGAAGCTTCGTCAACGGCCATCTCTTTATCCACCTCTTCCAAATCTAAGTTCTCCAGATCCACTTCGGTGGCATGCTTGCAAGGTACCTCCTCAGAAGCTCAAAACCCTTGAAGTACCAGCTGAAGAGGACTGTGTTGTACTTTTCAGTCTGCTGGAAAGCCTCAACTGCCTTAGCAGCAATGGTTTTGAACTTCTTCTTGGCACTCAGAAGTTGTTCGTCTTTCTCCAGGGTCAGCTGACGCTCTGCTCTGAGGTCGTCACTCAAGGTCTTGACTTTTTCCTTTAGGGTGTTGGCCTCGTCCATAGAGTCAATGAGTTTCTTCTTCAGCGTAGAATTCTCCGCCTCCAAAGCCTCCATCCTGGATGTTAGAGACGCCACCTTGGCCTCCTAAGTGAGGTACTCAGAAGTAATATGAAGACTCTCCCCCAACACCTGAAAAGAAAATTGAAGCCGTCAGTACAATGAGAAAGAAAAAGAAAGAGACTAAAAGTTACACGAGCACTTTACCTGAACAAGTTTATGAACGTGCCGAGTCGCAACCTCGTTGAAAGGCTCGACGGAAAAGACCTTTAAGTCCTCAGTAGTCACGACCCTGTGTGCCCTTTCCACCGCCAGTCTCTCGTTGTCCTAGACGGTAGACGAGCGAGAATCAACCTTCTCCTTCTGTTTGTCAGATAAGCGCGGCCTTTTAGAGGCGGGAGTAGGGATCTCTTCAACCGAAGTGGCTAGAGAATCCATCCTCACCGTCTCAGTGCCAGAGACAATGGGAGTGACGGAGACAGTTGGAGTTACGGAAGGGACCTTCCCTGTGACGCACACTGTTCTCTTCCTGATGCTGGACAATGGCTCGTCCTTCTTTGACCTCATCTTCGCATACATGTCCTTGTTGAACTTGGTCGTCATTTCTACAAAGAGGAAAGCACTTGTTAAAAAAAAAAAAAAAAAAAAAAAACAAGTATATACAAGAGAATCAATACTAATGAACCTAACACTTACTCTGTTTTTCCTCAATATCAATGTTGCGCAGGACGAAGGCAGAAGGATCTGGACCAAGACAATAAAAGGCGAGAGTCCGTGGGTCCACCAGATTGTCCCAATCCTCAATCGTCTTCGCGTATTCGATTGCCTTCTCCACCCGCTCTTTATACCTGCTCTTAAGCTTGGGTCGTCTCTTAACTGCGCAAAACAAGGAACGAAGGAGTTAGTGACGGTAAGAGTAAACGCAACAAAACTCAAATGACGAGAGGAAATAATGAAGCACCTAAGGTTGGGGTTCCCCACTGATGAAGCAACCTCGGGAAATCACCCCAAACCCCGCCGAAGGGAGTCTTAAAGTCATCCCCGGACACAAAGAAAAACCTGTTCCTTCTCTCCCAAGGCACCAATTCATAGTACCCATGCTCCTTGGAAGCTTTCAAGCGATACAAGTAGACGAGCTCACCTACTTTAAGCATGCCTCCATCCATAGTGGCCAGCCATATCCCCATACAACTGACCACTATCCTCCATGAATTGGGCATAAGTTGCCCAGGAGCAATACCAAAACGGTCTAACAGTTCCATGAGGAATGGATGGACAAGAAATCTCAACCCCCAGACGAAGGTAGACTAGTAAAAGCATACCTCCCCAGGGAAAAAGTGACAGGCCCGATCCTCCTCATTGGGCAGACGAACCCTAACTCGCTCCGGGAATTGGAACCTATCCTTAAACCTACCCAATGTATCAACATCCAGCCTATACACCTTCTCGAGGGCATGAAAAGCCCTAACTTCTCGAAGGGTAGAGACGGCTGTATCTCCCTCCACTAGGTCGCCGCTAGACGATAACCCAGTCTCAAGTTCACTAGACCTAACCTTAGACATTATCTCCCGCTCTCTCACTAAATTCTCGAACCAATCAATTGATTGACGAAGCAAAGGCAACAAATCGGCCAATGCAACGCTCAGACTGTTACCGTCAAAAATGAAATTCTCAAGGTGTGGGAAAACCCCTAAAGATCCCCCTAAATGCGCAAAAAGAAAAGAAATTGAGGGCAAGCTATCCTAACCTCAGAGCCACTAACCATGGAAAAACCAGAAAACCAAAGGAAAAAGATAAATCCTAAAAACCCCGAAACCCAAAAACAAACACAAAAGAAAAGGGAGAGAAAATTAGAAATTCACCATAGTTTATGTCTACACCGAAAAGAGAAAAGAAGCAAAAAGAAAGAAGAAAGACATACCTCAAAAGAAAATGGAGAAAGCTCAGCCACGCACCAGTTCGGAGAAGAATCACAAAGAAAGGTTGAAGAAGAAAATGCTCAGAGCAATGATTAGGAATTTGAGAAAAGTGAAAGAGAAAATGAAGAGTGGAGAAGTTTAAAACCCAAGGCACAAAAAACTGAAATTTAGCGGGAAACCCCAAGTGTCACACAATTGGAGCATTAACTCCCCTAACCAAAACGTGCCACGTGGCCACAGCGTGTGTGACGCGGCCACTATGCATTTAATACGGAGCGAAATCTCAAGAGCCACGTATAGCCCATAGACCTTTCATCTTCTGTGATCGTCATGACACGTCACGACGACCACAGAATTCGGGGGCAGCTGATGGGATTGACGAACACAACTTACCTGGATAGTCTCATTCGAACCAACGAGGCAGCATTGACAGACGAATCAACTAGGTCCCTCCGACGAAGTGGCCACATTACTAACGAAGATAGAGAAGCTATTCAATGCAGTCAAATAAATGCCTCGAACAGTTACAAGGACAACTGTACAGACCGTTGGAAGCCATCAAAGCTCACATGATTGACCATGAGGCGTTACCAAAAGAGGCATTAAAGCCACCATAACAGCCACAACGGCTAGGAGCTACGGGAATGTATATATACAACCCTCTCAGCACCAACATAAGGTACATAGACACACTCAAAAATACTTGTTGTTCCACTACATTACTTTATTTTTTAGAGCTTCCTTGTACTGACTTTGGCATCGGAAGCGTTGTAGCAAGCACCACACCGGTAACCACTTTGAGGGAGCCACCATACCATTTCTACTGTTACAGAGACGAGAGCTTGGTTCCATCTGAACGCATTCACTACGACTGACGAATTTGCACTTCATCATGCATTATCAACAAAAAAAAAACTTAGCAAGAGTACGTGAAATTTATACTGAAAATTTCACTCTCACAATTCATCTTGTTTAGATCCACCACATTACAAAGGCAGAGAGAGAGAGAGAGAGAGAGAGAACGTGAAATTTATAGTGTCTCTTAACTTTTTGCACAGCAGATTGCCATTCTAAGCCCAATGTTGCCACGTCCACCCTCTTAAGGGCTAGTAAATAGAGAACAGATAGGCAATGAGAGAAACACAGTATGTTTGTAATTCCTAGATTGTGTGGATCATATTGAATTAGGTTGTACGTTCACAAAATCACAGGTATGTGTTTTGTCCCACATTATGTATGAATGAGTTAAATATGTGTAGATACAGCCCACTCTACTCTAGACAAGCTAGAATTCAAAGCATCAAAACAAGTTTGGGCTTAGTTAGAATAGCAATGGCACACAAGTTACAACTATATGAAAAGCCTTGCCAATATACCCATAGATGATACAAATCTTATTTTTCTTTTAAAATACCATATCAACAAACATACAAAGAAGGGATTACATATGTATATGTACATGTATGTGTGTGTATATATAATAATAATAATAATAAATTTAATAGATTTTTGGAGACTTGTGCCACATTGCTTGATGCAGTGTATTTTGGGTGAAAGAAATGCTAGATATTTTGAGGGATGTAAACGGTCCTTACTAGATATTAAATCTTTCTTCTTACATAATATCTTTGTTTGGATTGTGACTCTGTCGCAATTTTCTTGTTTTTCCTTTCTTGCTTTTCTTGATCGGTAATTTTGGTTCTTGATTTTTGCCCCCACAATACATCCTAATATACTCAATTCTTCCGATTTTTTTTTATAAGTAACAGAATTTTATTGAAGATGAAAAGGACTCCTCTATGTTCATGATGATGAACATAAAGCACCTTAAAAAAATTTATTGAAGATGAAAATGACTACTCTGTGCATGATGATGAACATAAAGCACCTTGAAAAAATACAAGCAAAATCAAGAAGATCAAATTGAGCGTTGGAAATCAAAAATGAAAGTACAGTTGGTAATTAACTAACTGCACGAATTCCAGGTTCAACATGTAGATTAAATTACGAGAAAGAGAGACTACAATCTACAACCAATTAAATTTTTAACTTTGCCTACAAAAATAGAGAACACAACAGGAATTGTGCATGCTAGGCCTGTTGTCTGAAGTGGTAGCTTAAGTGGAGGCACTAATGGATTGAAAATTATTGTTTCTCTTGCTTCCATGTGTAATGAATGGGAGCTCAAAGTAAATCTACAAGTTGAACCTGGAATTCATGCAGTTAGTTAATTGCATGTCAATGAAAACTCTAAGATTGACTGAAAGAATGCCGGTACCAGATCTAATATTATACAAATTGACCATTATTCACTAACCTTCACTTTCATGTTTGCTTAACCCACAGAACAATCCAAGGCTAAAAAGTAAACCAAAAACTGAACTGCTTCATTCTTTGTCTTAAAGCTAAAGGATCATCTATTCGGATACATACTTTTGATATTTGATAAACTGTGGGGTAATTCTCAGACATATACAGAAACTTTAGGTTCACTTTTACCAAAGACAGCATTAATGAATTTAATATAGTTCTATCGAAAAAGGTAGATGCTTAAACTAAAATATAAAATCATATAAAAATCCAGAAGTGACCAATAAATTCTATGGTTGAGCTGTCTTCACTTTCAACTAAGGTAATGACATTAAGAAAGGGCTTCAATATTCTTGTTTGCCATAGGCAGAGGGAGGTTTCAACCAAATAGTTTTTTTTAGACACAAGAACTTAGCTTAAAAGTGCAAATAGATTCAGGCATACCCCTACTTGTTTAGGCTGCTGCCAACACAAGATTGCAATTTTGGGCAACGCGTAGAACAAATGCACATGCATTAGACCCACAATTAGGTGGACATTAAAAAAGAGATGTATCAAGGTACCAAACTAGTATATATTTAATGTGACAATCTGAATTATTACTTACATGGCAAACCAATTAAGACATCAATTTAGTCACTTTTAGAGGCCAGACTATAATGCGAAATAAGAAAATGAGAGGCATCTACCTGGTTTCAAAGCTAGAAAGACTTGTTTATTACATAAGGGAAGCTTATGAAACATGAATTTAAGGTAATGGCCTAAAAGCAAATTCCAAGAATTTTTAATCCTTGACCTGAACTCAGAAGTTTCTGAAGCACGGCAAAACACTAATTACTCGATCCACCCAGATAAGTTAAATGATATGCTTTAGAATGACTAGAAGCCACAATGAAATACACATTAATTTAAGGGGTCAGCAAGGAAAATTTTAGATACTCATAACAATCAAAGACAAAGGCACAATATTTTCTTGTAGAAATCTAGTTTTAGCAAAATATCTTAACATTTGGCATCAATAATAAAATTCATCCAATGTTCAACATGATAATTGTTTCGGGAGTCAAACATCTCATAGAGATAAAATACAAGCCAAACGAGAATGAAAGAGCAAGAAGACCAATCTTGTGAGTTGTTAGTTTGAAAGAATTCATCTTAAGCCTTAATCCCCTTATCAATCAGGGCAAAGTATAAGCTCACATATTCGCTACCAACACTTATTATTGAGTATTTGGGTAAAAAAAAACAATCATCTCCAACCGAGTTAGGTAACCAAACCTAAGATTATGTCTCTACAAAGAAGTATGCATCAACAATGAAGCTAGTAACATTTTCTTCTCTACAGCAAACGAACTGCGATTGTAAACATAAAAACAGATAAAACCATAAACAAAAACTGAAAACAAATAAACACAACTATTTTTACATACAGATCAACGAATCATCCTCATGTTCCTATAACCATGCTTGTTCCAATTCAAGCTCACTTTCCATTGCTAAGGTCTGGAAAACACCCCCAATATCTTACTCCGACCGAGGCTATCAAGAAGCTTCTTAGACCCCTCAATATCCATCTCAACAAGCTTCTGCAAGAACAGACAAGCACCAGAAGCAACCATTTGTTTCCTACAATTCTTTGAATGCACAAGCGAGGCCAATATGGAGACAGGGTATTTCTTATCCAAATTCTGAACCAAAGGGTCCAAAAGCAGAACTGCACTCACAATCCCCCTCTCATCCTTCTTAAAAATCTTCTTATTCCCAGCATACAACATTAAAATTGACAAAGCCTTTGCAGCAGCTTCTTTCTCTTCCACAGCCTTACCATCCAACATTCTGATTAAAGGACCAACACACCCACATTCACCAATCTCTTTTCGAGTTCTAGTACTAAACCCCAACTCATAAACAGCTTTAGCAGCCGCAACTCTCACACCCAACACACCACAATTCAAGACCCCCATAAGCCTACCTACAACCCCTTCTGAAACAATAACTTCAGCAATAGTTTGACAAGAAGCCAAGTGATATAACAATTCCACCGCCACTTCAAGACCCCTATTGTTATTACTATTAGAGTCCCAGAAATTCATCAAACACTGAACCCCATCTTCCCTAAAAACCAAAAGCTTCAAACTTTCATCATCAGAAACCAAATTACACAAACACCCAATTGCATTTTCTTGAGCCAAAGCAGTCCCAGAATTCATAACCCCCAAAAGAACACCAACCCCATTTTCCTCAACGAAATTCTCTTTAATTTCACTAAACAAAGCAAGATTTCTCAGAACCCCAGTTGCAAAAGCTTGAGAACCAGGAGTACCCACTTGACAAATCTCCAACAACGATGAAATCCCACCTCGAGAACCAATAGCCCGTGCGTTTTCTTTGCTAAAGGTCAGAACTTGAAGTGCCACACATGCTTTTTCTTTAGCAAAAGCACTCCCAGAGTCCAAAACTCTCAACAAATGGTTCAAAAGCAAAAGACCCTCAGCAATCACCACGTGCTTGCTCGAATCCACCAATGAAATCCTCGAAATCAAACTCACAGCTTTCTCTTTCATCTCGAACGAGCTCGAATCAAGCAATTTCACCAACACAGGCACCACACCTTGAGCCACAGCGATCATCACATTCTTGTCATCCCCTTGTAAAAGCTCCAAAAGCAAATCCAACGCCGAGTTCTTCGACTCAGCAGACCCAATCTGCAACCGAGTTATCAAACTCCTCGACTCAGCTCTCACAGCCTCTCTCTTCGACTCAAAAACGACACCGTCAGAGAGCACACCGCTCTTGATCAAGATCTCACTGTCTCTGACATGGCGGTCGAGTTTAGCCAATACAGCATCGATTTCGCTCTGGGTTTTGAGCTTCCCTTCCGATAAGCTCAAATTCTGGCACTTTGCAGAGAGCAAAACAGCATCGTTAAGAGTATGGGAAATGGAGTAAAGGAGGTCGAGAGAGAGTGGGTTTGAACGAGAGTTTGGGAAGTCGATGAAGTCTCTGAGTTGGGTTTGGAGGTCGTTTAGCTTGGTTTTGATCAGACCCCATTTGCCTTTGAAGCTTTGTGTTTGTGAGATTTGGTTTTGGAGTGTGGAGAGGAGTTGGGTCGAGAGGGCTATGGGGTCGTTATCTGAAGCCTTCATAGCTTTTTTTCGCTAACAAAACACACAGAGACAGAGAAAACACACAGAGAAAGCGATAAAGAGAGAGAGAAGGGTTTGTGTGAGAGACCGTAGTGTACTACAGAGAGAGAGAGAGATTGAAGAAATACACTATCAATGACACAGAGAGAGAGAGAGAGAGAGAGAGAGAGAGGAGGTGGGTTCAGACGCGAGTTTTGGAGCGTGGTGTTCACTGTCGCAGAGGTTTGAGGTTGAGTTTGACACCTTTGACTTGGTCCGTTGGTTGCCGCCGTATCTATATGATTTTTGTTGGAGGGAGTTTTGATTGTTTTTGTTTTTTTTTTTTGGGAGATAGATATTTATCTCCTAATAAATCGAAATTTTTGTTTTTGATAAGTTTGTGGAAATGGATTCTTGTTCCACCTATTGTTAAGGGATTTCATTTCTTAATTTTCCTTTTATTGATTAGAAAAAATTATTTTATAAAATTGTCTCAGACTTCCTTCTTTGTTCAAGTGTGTTAATTTTTGTTACGTATGTACAAGAATATTCATTGCTTGTTTGATTTCACTTTTTAGACCCAAAAAAATCATGTTTTTAGGGATTCATGAAACGTGTTTCTTCACTGTTTTCACATTGCTTCCTCGGAGTTACAATTCCAAAACGCCACTCTTTCAAAAAGCTCAAAATATAAAAGCTAAATCAAACTAAGACTTAATCATCAAAATTAAATCCCAAAGAAAGGGACAAATGTTTTCATCTTAAAAAAATTAATAATATATTTAATTCAAATGGAAATAGATGCCACTAGTGTACATGAGCAGCTAGGAATCACTCGTCTAGTTTGACCCGTCCAAACTCTTATGAGCCGTCTAACATATTTTCATCTATGATGAAACGTGTGAGGAGAGAATGACGAATTTTCCCAATATAGAAAATGTGCGATTCGTGGAGTAAAAGGGCAAGATCCTCATCCACCCACCCATGATCTTCTATTATGGGCACTAGTGTGTAATCTCGTGCATATGCGCGGATACATTTAAAAACAATCACAATTACATATATATAATTTAGAATCTGATTAGATCTAGACTTTTTTGTTTTTGCATTCAATAATTTACTTGCCACAAAAATTAAAAAATTAGATGGAACACATGTGCAAAATTGAACTCCAATTAAAATTCAATTTAGAATCTAATTGAATTTAAACTCTTTAATTTTTGCACCTAATAATTCACTTGACACACAAATTTAAAAATTAAATGAGACATGTAGTGCAAAATTAGACTCCATTTTAGAATTAAATTGGATTTTTTCTTAGCTTTGGCTATTAATATGTATATATATATATATATATATATATAACTTATAAACTTGAATTGTTTTTAGTTATACAAAAAAAAAGACTCATAAATATAAATTCATTCAAAAATTATATTTTTTATGGTTTACTTATATTGGACTCCTCGTTTTTTACACTAAATTAACTCATTTGACACAAAAAATTAAAAACTTAAATTAAATAAGACACATGGCACAAAATTAAACTCTAACTTAAATCCAATTTTTACATTGAATTAACTCACTTGGTACAAAAATTTAAAAACTTAGATTAGATGGGACACATGACGTAAAATTAGACTCGTATTTAATTTCAATTTGAAATCTAATTGGATTTTCTTTCAGCTTTACCTTGGAGTATTATATATATAGATTAATCTTGTAATTTTGGTCCATCATCAAGACCATTACATTGCACACATCCCAATTAAGAAAAAGAGAAGATTTTTTTGAAGATCATGGTTAGACCTAAGTCCTATATAAGCATCAAGTCACACCCACTTTAAAGGTATAAGAGAAAAATCCTAGTACTCGTTATAAACTGAATATTCAGGATTTCTGAGTTTATACTTAAATGTTAAAGAAGTTTTGGCCGGCATCATATCAATACCACTCCTATGGAGTGTTTCTTTGTGTAATACAGATCTTCCAATGCAGTTCTTGGAAGAGAGGCCCACTAAAATCTTGTGCTTCATTGTATAAGGTAAATAAAACATGACAACAATCCTCAAGCCATACTATCGTGCCTGCTCTAAACTGAGTAGCAACAGCTCAAGCAAGTGCCGTGGAGTTGCAATCCTTTAGCAACAAAACAAAAAGAAATATTCTTGAAAAATCTTGCTTCCTATTTTATATCATCATCCGCTAAAGTACCAACATAAGATAAAGCCAATTGCATCAAAATTGAGGAAAGATACAAATGGGGTTGGGCTTTTAGGGGTTATGAAATTCTATAAGTTTCTCAATAATAGAAATTTATATCATAACAATGAAATCCATGAAGAAAATAATAAATATACAATCAAATTCTATAAAATTTTCATAAGGTTTATTCCCTTCGATAATAAAGAGAGCTAACCGGACACAAGTCAACCTATTTTTCTCACGTTCTCTTCCTTTCAATTTCCTTTTTATTTTTTTTTAATTAATCATCTTATTATTATTTATCTCATGTTTATGTACTCTTCTAAGATTATATACTTTTCTACAACTTATATAAGTGTTAACTTGTAATTGAATTACACTATTAACAAATGATTTTTTATTTATTTGAGGAACCAAAAAAGAGGGAGTTCGCACATGTAATCATTGCCCCACGCCTCAAGATATAGGTTAAGTAAGTCAAAAGGTACCACCAGTTTACAACAGGGCATATTACTACTTGTGCCTTACATTTTTATAAACTAAGACTCAAATCATCAAGCAAATGGAGCTTTCGAGAGTTTTTTACCGTTGAGCCACACTCACTAGTGGTGAGAGAGTATCTCATGCGCCCGGCGCATGAGACATATATCTCTCTCACTAACAGGTAAACCCCACAAATGTAAGACCACCTGTCAATGAAAGAGATGGCTTATGCGCCTGGCGCATAAATTTTTTTTTCCTCCAGTAGTTACACATGAGTCCACCACTAATATTTAGAAAAAAAGTAATCCAAAAACCGCTTACTACGCCTTTAAATTGAGACAATGCGATCCTAAACTCTATGCATGTTTATTTCTTAAGGAAAATGTAGCATCATTTTTGTACAAATTCATGGTTTAATTCATAGTGCACGTGGTACACATGAATGCAAGTGAGAGTAAGAGAGTTGTTAAGCAAATCGGAAATTGAGCCGAAAGACAAGTCAGAGAGGTCACAGTTATTAAGTTAAGAGGTGGGATTGGGGTCCATGCCTTTTTTTTGCCAATCACACTGGTCCAGCCTCATTCCTCAGTGACAGATTATCGGATAGCGAAACTTCCTAGGCGTGAATTCTCTTCCTAACCTCACACTCCATACTTCCTCACAGCCCATCCTCAATCGTCAGATTGCTATAAATGATGTTAATCATTGGTCTGTGACCTATACTTTGTCACAAAGAGTTATGAACTGGGTAACATGTTACGTGGCATTGTGGCAATAGCATCATCATCTTCATTTTACACAAACGTAGTAAATGCCGTCAAAATTTGATGACTTGACTTTTTTTAATTTACAGTTATAATTACAGTACCAATGTACGAATAAATTAATTTTCTCTTACCAAAAAAAAAAGAATAAATTAATTTTCCCGGCAGCAATAATGAATTGGCTGGAGAAGCATGGTGGTCATAAAATAATTATTATGAGTTTCATACATACGTGTATTCACTAGTATTAAACAATAAATAATCCCATGCATTTATGTACATTGCTTCATCCAGGGAGTATATAGTATATACTAGTATTTATTTTTGTTTTTTAATTTTTTTAATTTCTGGGTTTCCCCTTAATGATATCAAAGTCTACTCGAATTTGATTTTTACCAATGGATTATTCTCTTTTTTTTTTCACCCTTTTGATTTGGTTCGGGGTTCTGTTACTTTTGATTATTAGAAGGACTTTAATCTTCCAATTGTACTAAACTCTGCTTAAGTTTATCTTAGCAGTATTTATCCCCCAAAAAAAAAAAAAAAAGATTTACTTTAACTCAATTGGAGGTTATTTTGTTACTTTTGATCATTTCGGAGGACTTTAATGATTAATCTTCGACTTTTTTTGAACTATTGATCTCTACTTAAGTTTATCTTATCCTTGATATATATATATATATATATATAATTTTTTTTTTTTTTTTGGTTAAAGGAAATAGGGGGATTTATGGTTATATTACACCCCCGGGCAGGGCGCCAGGCAACCGTTGAACTTACGCTTGTGTGAGGGGACTAACCCTCACTAAGGATGTCCACCAACGGACTCCTGCGGGTAGCGGGAATCGAACTTAGGTATGGTGCACGAAGCGAATGATCCTTACCCGCTTAGCCAAGCCCCCATTGGCGATATATATATATATATATATATATATATATATAATAACATATTGATAATAACTCTCATGTACAATAAAAAGAAATTTATTAATATTGTAGCATAATAATAATAATAAATATGAAATGGAAGCTAAAAACTCAAATTTTATTTATATATTAAAGAAAAAACAATGCATTATTTTAAAGGCTAAAATAGAATGTCCATTCTTGAAAGGGCAAGACTTAGGTACAGTACTTAGGTACTGTTTCTTAAGTTCTCCTTTTAAGATTTTGTCATGTGGATTTTTCCTCATGAGACGAAAGTGTATTTTTTAAATAAGTAACCACATGGCTGAATCTTAAGAGGTGAATTTAAGGAACACCACCTAAGGAACTGTATCTAAGTTTTGTCATTCTTGAAATATTAGGTACAAGTTTATTTTCTTCTGTTCAATTTATAAAACTTGTAATTCCGTATATGAATAACTTAAGAATTAGTAATTACTCATTTTTCCATTCGGTGATAAAGAAATTATATGTTTGGTAGACAAAATATTATCGTGATACATTAGAAACCTTACATATTCTAACCTAAATTTATAGAAAGAGATACAATCATTATTCAAAACTAAATGACGAGTCACTTAAGATCGGTTTAGGATAACATATTTTTACTAGTTTATTTTATTTAAAAGATAAATTAAGTAAAAGTACAATTAATTATATTTATTAAAAAAAAGAATTTGAAAAGTTATACATATATAGATTGATGATACGATAATTCGGATTATATATTTATATTTTAGAGGAAATTATAAAGTTATAAACAAAACACGCCCAAGATGATGGTTTATCATTTTTTTTTTTACTAAATGTAAATAATGGGATTCAATTTGATTCCTGAAACTAATAATAGGAATAGATAGGTGTATATATACTATCCAACATAATTATAGATGTTAGGTGTTTTTTTTTTAAGAGAAGTGTACGTAAATAAAGACCTTATAAATATAAACCTCTAAGTCCACCTCAAAATAAGTATTTTAACTTCCAAAATAGTTTTATACACTTGTAAAACAAATGAAATGATAGCTTTTGTGTGTGTGAAAAAGATAGGATTTCTAGTTGTCTAGAATTCATGCTTTAACATTTGTATTTACTTATTGTTTTATTTTGAGTTTTAGACAATAGCTTTCTTCATCAAAACATAGCTAGCTAGGCACATGATGTGTTAGTAGCATGCATACCTAACGTAATTATCAATTAGTTAATCACATGGTATTGACTATTTACGTACCGAAAAGAAGCTTTGAAAATTTCCAACTCGTTTATGGTTCATGCATTATTACATAGATTATAGATAGTTAGTAGGGTAGAAATTTTATATTATAAAAATTTTAACCAAAACTTCATGATACGTGCAATTGATGAGGCAGTTCAAATAGTTGACTTTCTCTATTGATGAAGGAGTCATCATCACTTGTTTCAAACCAAATGAGACATTTTTATATTGGAAAAGGTAGCTTTGAGTTGAGGTATTTGCTGTTGTATAATTGTATTCCTCAAATAGATTAATTATTGACCATGTTTTATTTATTAAGAAATCGATGATGTATATACGCATGCACAAGCTCAAGAAATCAATAATGAACATGAGATATCGTTCTAGAATGTGAGCTGAGAAAAACAAAATGTCACATTCTCATGTTAGATCAAATTTGCAACCAACTTGCTGGAGTGCATATATTGGGTAACTTTTTTGCCAAATTTTTAGTTTTTGCAAAAAAATATTACTAAAAAGTCTATATCTGAAGTTATTTATTTATGTAATCTTTTTTAGAATTTGGATTTACTAAACTTGAGTTTCAAGTAAACGTGGATCATTTGATGTGATATTTTCAATCAAAAGATCCACGAGAGTGCTCATGTACTTGGAACTCGAGTTTAGCAAACTTGAGTTTAAAAGGCGTTACAAAATGAAATAACTTCGAGCATAAGCTTTTTAGTAGTATGTTTTGCAAAAACTGAATATTTGGCCAAACGCATGAGCATAACTTCGAGCATATACTAGATTAGTTTATCTTTTGTTGCATATACTAGATTAGTTTATCTTTTGTTT
The DNA here is from genome assembly GCA_030021035.2 of Notholithocarpus densiflorus. NCBI lineage: Eukaryota > Viridiplantae > Streptophyta > Magnoliopsida > Fagales > Fagaceae > Notholithocarpus > Notholithocarpus densiflorus. The sequence continues at coordinate 90,825 of JARYZH020000166.1, forward strand.
GTTTAAAAGTGAGATAGAAAATTACTTTAAACAAATAAGTTATGAAAATGTAAACCTTGCAAGGTGCTAAACGCACGAGTCTTGCCTATTCCATGGTGTAAAAGCAACATTGAGAAAGATTTTAAGTGTGGATCGGAATTGGATTATTATATCTCAGTAATGCAAAGTAATTCTTGGAAGCTTTCATTTTCGGCGGATGAGGACGCTTTGTGGTAAAGTAGGATAGAAAGTTTAAGAATAAGGGTTATAGTTCAAATCTTTAAAATAAAAATAATGAAACAAAGTTGCAAAAAGACAAAGTAAAGGAAAAAAAAAACCATGCTCCCTTTCTAAAGGAAAAAGGCAATAATGCTCGCAATTGAATATTGCTCACCACTCTGTCAAAGTAGTTCCGACCAAATAATCCATCTATCCTCGCAGTTTTTCGTTTTTGAAATTTTGATTGATAACAAAGAAATGAATATGTATGCATGTGAGCGAATACACTCACACACACACACATATATATATATATATATAAAATCAGAAAAAAAAAATTTACAGTAGATTAATCTCAATCAAATGTGCTTTTTTTTCTTGACTTGGATTTAAAAAACTGACGTAATTTATTTTTTTTATTAAAAGATATCTCATACATCTAATATATATTAAATATATACATCATTCTCACAAGTGGACACTACACTCAAAATATGTATATAATTAAGATGTAGAAGATAATTATTGTGAACAGTAGGTCACTATTAAAATCAACACTCAAGAGTAATTGCCGTTTAACTTAACCCTTAAGTTTTATACAATTTTCAGAAAAAAAGAAGATCAATTAAAAGGCTGGATGTGTGTGATAGACAGGTTTTGGTACTTGATAGTTTATAACCTTTTTTTTTTTTTTTTTTTTTTTTTGGGAGACTTTATAACCTTATAACTTTATACTTTATAGCATCTTTTCATAACATTTTGTTCTGGGTATTGACATTTGTAATTTTGAATGACCATTTTAATGTAGGATGTACTAAATATGTCACTACAAGATAGGTTTGGGGCATATCTGATTACTTAGGTACTAAGGTACAATCTTCTTACAACTTTATTATTACAAAGAGTACTAGTCATTCAGCAAAAAAAAAAAAGAGTACTAGTCATTCCATCATTATCATCAAACCTTCAATGAAAGGTTGGAATGGAGCCCATTGTGTCTGTGTATACAAAAACGAGAGCTGGTGGTCACTTTGGGCACATTTTTTAATGCAAAAAGGTATGAGAAAGCTTTTTCAGAGGGCTTGGAGTTTCCTCGTAAGCTCATGCTTTTTAGACTTTTCTGTCTGAGAAACAAGCCAATTGCTTTACTCTCTACCTTCTAGTTCTAGCCATGAAAAAGCTCCAATCACACAATAAAGCTATGAGAAAAAGGTCTCATCAACATTCACACGTGGTGACTCGATCGGTCAAAGAGGTTGATTTTTCTAGATTCTTTTCATTTTCACCTGAAAATATATGGAAAAAGAAAAATGAGTGTTTCTAACTTTCTACCTGCCCACCGTCCCACCCCAGTACTTTCTTATTATCCAAACAAACCAAAAAAAAAAAAAAAAAAAAAACCCTTAAAAATACTCACTAGTTATTGGTTATAAGATTCCTAACTCTCCACTTTCTAGATTCTTCGTAATATTCTATTTGTTGTTTTGGTGATAATATTTTTAAAAAATAAGTCATTTAATTTTAAAAAAATATTTTTTATAATATTATTTTATTTTTTTATATTTTGTAGCAATTATAAATGAGTTAAAAAATAATTATTTAAATTCTTTTATTTAACTTAATATAAGATAGAGTTATTTTTTAGAAAAAATTAATGAAAAATAATGTTTAAAAATAAATCATACTTTATATTGGATAACACCAAAAATTATCTTAACACAAAATTTTTCATAATAAAAAACAGAGCAACTCGTTAAACGGAAATTATATGAAACTTAAGAACCATTAGATGTAATTAATTCCTTAGGTGTAAGTCCACTAGAATTCATATTTTACACCTTTTTGGAGTGAAAACTACGCGTCATGCAATGCAAAATAAGCTGTCTCTACGTACAATTCATATTTAAAATATCTTGGAGTGAAACCCAGTTATATATTATGCAAATGCAATTGATTAAATCAACTTGATATATCACTTTACCATTTTAATGATGGAGTCAACATCAATACGAACGTAATGGCGCCATATGTAGATCAAGGAGAGAGGGGTCATGTCCATGAAAATTAATTTTATTCTGCTGGAAGTAGATGTCAAATTTGACCCATGGACAAAAAGTAGCTAATTTATGTGGTTGGTTCAACGACTTTGAGAATGACTTGGAAAATTTAGAAATATTTACTCCATGAAGTCTTTGCACAGCTCATTCCCAAAAGTTGAAAAGGAAACAAATAATAGTTTTTTTTTTTTTTTAATGGGAACAAATAAAAGGTTTAGTGCATCATTTATACAAAGAATTAATTAATTGACCCTTTCATAATTAAGTACAACATCCTTAAACCCATTATGTGGTCTTCATTAAAACCATCAATATCTATCAAATCACATATCTCAATTATTAAATTATTTAAACAAGTCACATAATTCATTATATATGTCATGTGACTAAAAATTCATGTGTATAGTTTTATGAATCGTCATATATTATGAATAAAATGACTTTTCATTTAAATTGATTTGGAAGTAAAATTCATTATATATATATAAATATATATAAAATAAACATTACAAGGCCACCTCATTGAGGAAATGACTTAGTGGTAAAAAGTATAAAGTTGTGAGTTTGAGTAGTGGCAAGCTCCACTATTGTGATCCCTCACCATGTCAAATTCGCGTTTAAGTGGCTCGGAACAATGACTAGACTTGCAACTCACTTTTCCTTTATTTTTTTTAAAAAATTAATAAATAAATAAAAAATAAAAAATAAAAAAAAAGGTACTGCAAGGGTAATGCCCATCAACTAATAGGAAGCTATTGGCTGTTTTATAGGAATGATTATGGAGGCTGTATTTGAAAATTCCAGCCCAAGTTTCAAATCAGCCCAAGTGAAAACTTAACTGGGCCATCGACTCGTTCAGCTCAATATTTGAAACCCATCAAGGGTTGTGGCTGCTGGCTTAGCTAGGCTATGCTTGTGACTTTCCGTTCTTTCAAAAGACAACATTTTTCGAATTTCCAAGCAATGGCTTTTCATATAATAACTATATGAGCATTTGGTTTAGTTTTTTCTAGAACTTATTTAGGTTATTTGTTGAGTTCAATCTTTTAAACACTACCTTTTTTTGGTACAAATATATTTTAACCATTTTTAGCAAAATAAGAAAAATTAGCAACTAATACAATCTAAATGCACACTTTATATGCCTTTTGGCTTCTTGGAAATACCAGCAATAGGAAAATAAAGTTCCATATGTTCTTGACCAAGATTCTAGGACTTTAGGAACATATTGGATCAAGGCAGCTCGAAGATATTGCCTCCTTGATTCCACACTCTAATACTTATGGAATGCCATGAAAACAATGACTTGGAGTGATTGAGATAAAAGTTATTCTAGTAAGACAGACATTCAAAGAACTAACGCATTGATTCGTGCTTTAACTTGGTCTTGGGTAAGAAAGTGTTTTGGTAATAACTTAGCCATGTAATACATGTTGTAATGTTTTATTTACTAATAAACTATCCACCTAGCTTGAACATTTGCATATAAATAGGTCATTTATTGTCTCAAATAGGTCAGGGAACTAAGTGGCACAAAGTGGAATATGTAAGAACCAATAATCAATCTTCTCCTGTCACCTTGGATTTGGGTTCAAAACTTCTGGAATCCTTATTCTGCCTCCACCATTATATTTTGTGTACTTGCTTTACCTTCTTCTCTGTGCCATTCCTCATGGAATATTCATCTCATGATGGCAATGCAACTACTCTTTGAATTTAGGTAAAGGGAATACAGGACAACACTTGAAGAATTGAGCCAAGGTTGATATATATTGCAAATATGGATGGATGGTGATTTAAATTGTCCTTTTATTAAGTTGGAGGAATTTTCTTGAAACCAATTTGAGAGAAAAGTCTATCCTTCCCATAAATTATGTTTTATACTTATGGTAGAAACAGAAACATGCTTCACATATAATCCAACACAGCTCATATTGGGACAGGCTAGCCCATGGTTGGAATAATGATTTATAGTTTGCTTCCAGAGTGTGCTCAGTCCAACGTGCCTATAAGTAAAAAGGATTAGGATCCTCTCCATTTGACTCAAAATGGAGGTATCCATTTCATGGTTTGATTTAGTTAATTTTCAGAATTTAAGAGTATACATGATACCGCGTTATTTAAAATTATCTTCTACTAAATAAGAAATGACAAATTATGTTAAATGACATGATATTATATTCACCTTTATATTTGTTAACCTTGCCATGAAAACAACTCTCTAAAACATTACTTGTATTGTATGCCCTTAGGGTGTGTTTGGTTGGGGTGAAAACAAGGAGAATGGAAAATAGGGAGAGGAAAATAGAGTGAAAAATGTTATTTTTCACTGTTTGGTTAGGGAAGGAAAATAGGAGAGACAGAAAACAGGAGAGAAAGTTTTCTCCCCTGGGCCCACTTTTTTAATCCTCCCAAATCGGGAGGAAAATGTGGAGAGAAAAGTGCTATGAAAACACTTTTACACAAATACCCCTCACCTACCCCGCATTCATGATCTGATAACTTGACTTTTGCCTCTTCTCATCCTTACCTTCACAGCACACCAACGTCCAAGTTCTCCTCTCTCTCTTTTTTTTTTTTTTTTTTTTTCAACGTGACCTGATCAACATTCTATTGTTTCTTGCGTCCAGGTTTTGTATGACATTGAGATTTTTTTTTTTTCATTCGTTTATCTACCATGTATTATGTACATGTCCTTTGGAAAATCGTAAACTTTTTTATTTTTTTTAAAAAAATTGCCTTAGCTAAAAGGGACCTTATAATAATTGAGGGGAAAAAAAAAACAAATAAAAACACTATTATATGTACACTATAAATTTGTATGACCATGTTTTTGCCCAATTAAATTTATATGTACACTATTGTAATTTCTACATTATAATAATAAAAATAATAATATAAATTTATATGTATGATGTGGTAAATTTTATATTATTTAATGAGTACAAATAAATTTATTTCTTACATATTATGTAACAATGATATAATAGTCATTTTATATAAATTACAATTTCCATCCTTCTCTTTTTTTCTCCAACCAAACAAAAGAGTTTTCCACCCTCCCACTTTTCCACTCTTCCAACCAAACGGACTCTTAGAGTTCATTGCGTGCTCTTATGCACAAACTAATTTTCACCTTTTTCATTCTTATATGATGAGAATAGCAGTTGAATCATGATTATTTCCCTACCTTGGTGTGTTATAGAGATAGTGGCTTATATTATGAATGAGAAGAGTAACACTTGCTAGTTTAGGGGCTTCATGGACGAAGTGTATGGAGAGTAGCAGAGCCACGAAAAGTCATTGTAATTTCACATTTGAGAAATTTCAATGTATAGGGCTAAGGTTTCTTTATAAGTATTAGGTACTATAAAATTTGTAAACCTCTTTATCTTCTAATAGTGAATTTTTCTACTGCTTGCTCCCTTGGATGTAGTCCCTTCAGGGATATCTGATAAAATTGGAACAATACGCTCCCTTAGATGTAGGTACGTTGCCAAACTACATAAATTTTTGTGTTTTTTTTTTTTTATTTACTAATATTGCTAAGATCTAAAATCTTCAAAAATTTGCTGATAGCCTGGCCCAGAGTGTTATTACAGTTCCTTCTCTACAATTATATTATTTATGCAGCTGTAAAATCAAATGCGAAGAAACAGCAATATACATCAAAAGCAGACAGAAGATATTGCCACCTAAAAGGGTGGAAAAAACATTGAAGTCAAGAAGTTTCTTACACAAGAAAGTCAGGAAAATAAACGATGGGCTTTTTTTGTTTTTCTTAAATGCAAAAATAGAAAATGGGGTTGCCAACTAAAACCACTCTAGACAATCACCATGTCATATACATGGTATACTTCTTATCAGCTCATAGGAGAACCAAAATGAAATAAAGTTGAATGCAAGTGAAGGAGAATAGGTCTTCAAGGGACTACTTTTTGAATGAAGAAGATTGGAATAATGCATATATAGAATCCTCACTGCACTGCGATTGAAAATCCAACAATTGAGGACATATTGTGAGGGTGACACATCTGAAGTCAAACAGAACAAAATTTTTGAGTTGATGGTGTGGTAAAACTCTAAAAAACATTGATTGACAATTAATTACGTGGGCATTTGACATTGGTTGATCTTAGTATCGGAATAATTGATCTCATTAAAAAGGGATCAAATAAAAGGTCTATAGGTGTCTTAATCTTAACCATCTTATTATTTCCTATTATCTTCGAACCTTAAAAGGAAATGTTAGAATCATTTTATAACATTTTTAGAAACCATTTTTAAAAACATTTTTAGAAACCATTCTCACAAACCATTTTTAGAAACATTTTATTGGAAAAATGATAAAACAATAAATGTTGTTGACAGCATTTTACATTTTCTATGAAAATTGTGTCAAAACTTTTTTATTATGATTTATTAACAATTGCCCAAAGGGTATCCGTGAACACGACCCAACCTTAAATATTGACTTCATTGAAATTATTTTAGGTAAGAGATTTTGTGAATATTGTTCAGGTGAGGTACCAAGTTCCTTCCATTAAGGGTTATGAGAATGTCAGCCAGGCAGCATGAAAATGATGGATTTGGATAGGTTCTAGTTGACCAAGTATTGGGTGCCCAACACAACATGCAATGGATCGACCACTTCTGCAAAACCTACTTATCTGAATTAACATTTCAATTACAAACTAAGAGACCTGAAAATGGCCTCTAGAAACATTATATATTAGATTATTTTGAAATGGAATGATTTCATGGTTCAAATTAAATGTTATAAACTTAAAACTTTATCTAGTATCATGTCATTTAAAATTCTGAAGTTATGTAACCTTTCGTGAAGAAATTATCTTAACAGTAAAATATAAGTCAAATGGAGAAGATGCTAATAGGCGTTGGAATTCGTTAAATTGTAAATGCACAAACACCAGTAGATTACAGATATGGAGGAACAAACATTATAAAACTGTACAAAGATGCCGACAAGTAGATTAGACTTGATGAACGTGGTCAAATGAACTGATTCACTACAAGTGGCTTCACCAAAATGCTAGGTGGGTGGTAAAAGAGTGAGTCTTTTGTACCTTTTTGACCTCTCTTTTCCCAAGTTTCATAATTCCATTTTCCTCCATGCAGCCAACAACATGTAGCTATTAGGATCAACATTGATGGCGTACTGTTGGCCCATTGTATATGGGAGAATATATTCCCATTGATAGTTGAATCTTTGAAAATGGGATAAGGGAAGGCAAATACATGGTGCTAGGGAGCTGAATTTGGTAGCTATTCCAACCTATCCTCCACTTTTGGATGCCTATAAATATAGGCCTTGGAATGAAGCATTGGAGCATCGAGCTCATTGAGAGGGAGAGAGGTCTTGTATGAAGATGAAAGAGTCATGTCTGATAGCCAAGGATGACTTGCCTACATTCATTGCAGGGTTTCAAAAAAAAAAAAGAATGTGAATAACTAGCCTAATATAAAGCCCTTACGTGGTTTATAGGCAAGCTCCTTCGGCTAGCCTGACTGGCTCTTATCTTTCATGCTAGACCTTCATCTTCTATTACATACATATAGGCAATCGACTGAGAGTCTGTGACAAACAAGAAAGGTATGTGACATAATAAGTTGAATGAGAATGTAGTCAAGGCAATCTGCATATTAGGATTTTAATTTTTCTTTGGCTTTATTTGCACATTTGGAATCAGTATCATGTTGTTATTGTTGATGATCTTGTTGTCATATCCTCCTAGCTGTTAATTGTCCATTTGAGACTTTTTTTTAAAGTAATTTTATGTTACTTTATGTATATTTGCAATAATAATTATAAGACATATTGTTGCTATTGTAAAAAAAAAATTCATTATAATCCTTTTAGAATTCCTATTTGCATATCACTGCAACTTTGAGCAATAATGATTGTTTATTAGCTGTTAATTCCCAATTACTATTTATTAAGTGATATGATTTGTCAAGAGTCTTATAGTTTAGCTGACACTTCTTATATCTTTAATGGATATATCTAGAGTTCAAATCCTCACTCTCTCAACTATCAAATTATCCAAAGCAAAAGAGCAAAGCATAGCACAATAAATCCAAAATATCCAAAGCAAACCTATTTTTATTCTCAAGACAAAAATAAGAAAACAAAAGAATCTAGCACAATTTTTTTTTTCTTTTTATAAACTAATCTAGCACAATTAAAATACAAAGTAAGTTGTGTATTTATAGTCAAAATTTTCAAAGTGATTTAAAAAGCAAATAATGATATGAAGATTAAAAGCAAATCAAATAACTAAAAATAACATTCGAAACCACCAGAGAAGTCTATATGTCAACCAAGAGTAGTGAAAACTAAAAGAGAAAGTGATAAAATTATAAAGTCTAGAAGAAGTGAATTTCATTTTAGAATAAGGCACCATCGTATATCTCTAAAATATCTCTTTTACCCTTTTAAAAAAAATTTATATATATCCTAGTATACGACTTCAAATCGCTTCTCTCTCTCTCTCTCTCTCTCTCTCTCTCTTATTGTTGCTCCCCCTTTCTCTCTCATCTTTTTTCTAATTTCATAAACGTCTATTAGAGATGAAATGACATACTACTTCCGCCCCACCCATCCTGCAGAACCCAATCCAATCCAATCGAGGTCCTCCTTCGCATGGAGTTCCCCCCCACCCCAAGAAAAAAACCAACAATAAAAAGCGAAAAATCCTTGATCTAAATTCTACCTCCTCGCCCAGTTGCCATCTCTATCTCTTTCTAACCTTTTAGTTGGTATTGCAAAATGAAATACCAATTGAGATTAAGATTGAGATTGAGATTGAGACTGATACTTGATTCAATTTGTGAGGAATAAATTGAAAAATTGAAAGGAACATTACATATATAAGTTAGGACTTAGGATCAGAATGTAGGTGGGCCCAAACAGTCAGCCACATCATCAAACAAGTTGATATTTTCAAGTGGGCCTCTCACAGCCCAGCCCATTAACTTACCCACACAGACAGACAAGAACAAATCCTCTGCCACCTTCCTTCACCTTTCCAAGAACATCGATCGAATCATAAGTTAAAAACCATTTTTATACACAAAAGTCAAAAAAATTTAATCCAAAAAATTCAAAATCTAAAAGAGAGAGGATTGGTCAACAAAATCCAATCCTTTCTTCAACCTCTGAAATCTCTCTCTTTCTCTCTCATTTTCTCTCTCAGATTTTCCAATCTAATTCCTCAGATCCAGAGACGCCATTGGTACAGAGCTCTGAGCCAAAGAAAAAATGATAACGATACCGTATTTGACCGCGTTGACCACCTACTTCAGCTACGGCTTGCTCTTCGCTTTCGGTCAGCTCCGTGACTTCTTCAGAAAAATCTTCGATTGGTGCCGCGCTAGCAATCTTCAGGTTTCTCTTCTCTCTCTCTGAATCGTGTACGGATTTGATTTATTTCGTTTTTCATTTCGAAAATGTTGAATTTTGATTTTTTTTTTTTTTGTGTTTAGGGATACGCGCCGATCTGTTTGGGACTCGAAGATTTCTACATTCGTCGTCTCTATCTTCGTATTCAGGTTAGGAATTGTTTCGTTTCAATAACCTTGAAATTTTTTTTTTTTTTTTTTTTTTGGATTCTTAATGATTCGTGTAAATCGAGCTTCTTTACGTGTTTGTTTTTGTGCAATGTGAATTGAATCAAACTTATTTGGATTAAGCGTAAGAAATTTTAAATTTTGATTTGAAACTGGTATTAAAAACTGTTAATTTTTAAATGATTCGTGTAAATTTAGCTGCTTTACGTGTATGTTATGTGCAATGTGAAGTAAATTAACCATAATTTAGCCTAGGCATAAAAAAATTTTGAAACTGAAAGGAATAGTTAGGTCTTTGAGGAATTTCATATTCGGTTATTTGGGGATTGCATTTGTATCTCTTGTTGGATAGCTGTAGTTCTCAAGTTTTAATTTTTCTTAGATACAATTGGAAGACTTGGGTTGGGTTATTAATAAATTTAGTATGTCCTTCTCAGTATTGTCTCTTGTACCGCCAAGAGCCTTATAGCTCAACTGGCATCTCCTGGTATTTCCAACGGAGTCGTTCAGGGTTCAAATCCCTTCAACCCCAACTATTGAATTATCAAAAAAGTATTATATCTGATACTGTTGTTCTGAACTACAACAAGAAAGGGTCAGTTGCGTGACTGTGGCCTTGATGTACTAGCTCCTCAAAAGAATTGTGGGTTTTTGTTACCTTGTTATAAAGGTTTTATCTTAGGAGATTAATATCGGATTTAATATTCCTTCTATTCTACAAATTGCAGGACTGTTTTGGACGACCCATAGCAAGTGCACCTGATGCTTGGTTTGATGTGGTTGAGCGTTATTCCAATGACAACAATAAGACACTAAAGTGAGTCTGTTGTTGTGTTTGGAAAGCTTATACGTTTCTATTAGTTGTTAGCTTATGTGCATCCTATTGTATTTTACTACACACACGTGTGTGTTGGGTTTTGTTTTTAAACCTTTTGCAGCTAATACTTTTTGATATCTTACAATGAACACAGCAGTCAATAAATTTTTTGAGAACTATTTATTAAGATGCTAGTTTTTTCCCCACCTGGAATAATCTACTAACGACATCACATGCAGGCGAACCACAAAGAAAAGTAGGTGTCTCAATTTGGGATCGTACAATTATCTAGGTTTTGCTGCATCTGATGAATATTGCACACCCCGTGCAATCGAGTCTTTAAAAAGGTTCTCCCCAAGTACTTGTAGTGCTCGTGTGGATGGAGGTATGCAAGTGCCTTTGCAATGTGTACCTGGTTATGTATATCAGTAAGTACTAATGCATTTTTCCATCAGGAACTACAACATTGCATACTGAACTGGAGGAGTGCGTCGCAAACTTTGTTCAAAAGCCAGCTGCCATAGTCTTTGGCATGGGCTATGTCACAAACTCTGCCATTCTTCCAGTCCTGATGGGAAAGGTTTGCACTTAACCATTCAAGAGCACCCTGTGTATAAGGTTCAAATAGGAGCTGTATTTGTTAACTGCTTTCATCCAACAGGGAGGGTTGATAATTAGTGATTCGCTAAACCACAACTCAATTGTAAATGGTGCTCGGGGCTCAGGAGCTACAATTCGAGTTTTCCAACATAATAGTAAGTTGCTTATGGTTCTGATTTTCCCATGAGCATATCCTTGGAAATAAATGTATGAGTGTTTTCATCTTAACAATTCTCTTTGCTATCACTTTTTAGCACCATCGCACTTGGAGAAAGTTTTGAGAGAGCAAATTGCTGAAGGACAACCCAGGACCCATAGACCTTGGAAGAAGATTATTGTCGTTGTGGAGGGAATATACAGTATGGAAGGGGAACTCTGCAAGCTTCCTGAGATAGTTGCAATATGCAAAAAGTATAAGGTGATATTTTTAGATGGTAACTTATATACACCGGAGCTTTAAACATCATATACTGATTAGTAATTCAAAGTTTTACACATTTGAAGAGAACTTGAATTTGATTTTTTCTCCTATCCTATCATGATTTTTTTTACTTAACCTTTAAGTTGTAAGTATTTACCTTGGACTTTTGTGAAGTTTTTTCTTTCTTATTCGTGTGACAATTGGGGGGGATGGGATTGACAAGCTAGGACATACTAGTTATAGCCTATAGATATGGATATAATTTTTTTTTCTCTCATCTTTATTTTCTATTCCTTTTTGGATTTTGTTCACAAAAAATTGTTCTTGTCTTTTGTCAAGGTCAACATTCTTATAATAAAAGTTGTGTTTGAATAAACTTCTCTTGTATTTCTTATAGGCATATGTCTACTTGGACGAGGCTCATAGCATTGGAGCAGTTGGAAAATCAGGAAGAGGTGTCTGTGAACTCTTGGGAGTGGACACTGCTGATGTAGATATCATGATGGGAACATTTACAAAATCTTTTGGGTCATGTGGTGGTTATATTGCTGGATCCAAGGTTTTTTACTCACATTTTTCTTTGGTTTTGTTTCCAATGTGGGGGTTGGAGAAAATATAAATGACGAGTCAATAAACCAGAGATTTTTTGTTGGGTCATTTTCAGGAGCTTATACAATATCTTAAGTACACTTGTCCTGCTCATCTGTATGCAACATCGATATCTCCTCCAGCTGCACAACAAATCATATCTTCCATAAAAGTTATTCTTGGGGAGGATGGTACTAGTAGAGGTATAAAAGGGCTCTTACCCCTTATCTGCATATGAGTTTTTGGTCTGCCAATTGCAGGACTTCAGTTTTAAACTTCACATTCAATTACTCATGATTGAACTGTTTTTTCTGTAATGAAGGCGCTCAGAAACTTGCACGAATACGTGAAAACAGCAATTTTTTCAGATCGGAGCTGCAGAAGATGGGTTTTGAGGTTCTTGGAGACAATGATTCTCCTGTAATGCCTATAATGCTTTACAATCCAGCAAAAATCCCTGCCTTTTCCCGGGAATGTCTCAAGCAGAATGTGAGTTTTTCACTAAGATCTGCATGTCTGCCTGCCATTTTCAAACTTTTTCATCAATAAATTCCATAAGACGGGATTTTCTAAATTGTTGTTTCTTTTTTCCTTGGTACTTTCTCTGTTTCTATTCAGCTTTTTTATATTTCAGACTGAGTATCAATATTAAATTATGCATCACAGGTGGCTGTTGTGACAGTAGCTTTTCCAGCTACCCCATTACTGTTGGCCAGGGCACGAATTTGCATATCGGCCTCTCATACCAAGGAAGATCTTGTGAAGGCCTTGGAGGTAATCTTTCAGTATGGAATTCATTTCCTATTTATATCCATTTTCACCATGTTCCTAGCAGTCTTCTCCCCCAAAACCTAATAAGCTTATCTAAAGTGCACTACATCTACCAAACCAAGTTGTGTTTGAATTAGAGGCAATGGCTTATCATTTTTGTTAACTTCTTTTTTTGTTTATTTTTTAGGCATTCAATAAATTTTGCTTTTGTTTTTTGTTGAACAAGAAGTTCATGTAGGTGAACAGTCTTGAATGAACCATGAACCATGAGTCATTAATATAAGTGTTAGAAGTTTGGACCATCCCAGGAATAGAATCTGATTAGTTGGCATCAGGGTGCAAAGCCAATGCCATATGAAAGGAAATTAGATTAATTGCAAGCTCACATGCAATTTGAAGATCTCTTTGCTCAAGTCTGGTCACTGTATGGATTCCACTTATGAAAACTATCAAGGACTCATCTTTTCTGGTGTCTTGAGACTTAACATTAATGGCACTCTCTCTTTCTGGCGGCAGGTTATCAGCCGAGTTGGTGACTTAGTGGGTATTAAATACTTCCCTGCTGAGCCCAAGAAGCAGCAGCAAGAGAAGGGCATGATTAAGGTGGATTGAAGAATTTGAAGTTTAGGTAGAGTTCGTCAAGAGTCTTACGGAGCTTTAGATCTGATCAAACCGATGGTAAAGTATATTCTTTGTGAAGTGATTGGTTGTATTCAATCCAAAGAAAAAGTGGGGATGTTTGTAGCTGTCTAGTCATTCCAAATCTGGAAAATTCCTCGTTTGTATTTATTCCCTTCAATGGGGACTTCTCAAAGTCTTCCTTATGTGTGTTCTTAATGAGATTTTGGTTATTTAATGTACAGGCAGATCTGTAATCCTTTACATTTTTTTGTATTTTTGGAGAAGATGTAATCCTTTACACTTGATTATCTCCTTTTTCATTGATTCATATTCGATGGTCTTGTAAAATCTCGTGGGTGCTTTCTGCTTTGCTTCCTTTGAGGTGTAACTTACCTGGCTTAGAATCCCAAATTATTAGGTTCAGACAATTTATGAAGGTTTAACCCTGAACTAGGATTTTCATCCGATGGGCCATTGATGGCTCAATCCCACCATCTTGTGAAATTGTTAAGACAGAATTTGTAACTTAGGGTGTGTTTGAATATCGCTTATTTTGCTGAAAATTAAAAACACGGTAGCAAAATAATTTTTAGATGTGTGAATAGTATCGTGGGACTTATTTTTAATAAAAATTTTGCTAAAAAAAGAAGTTTGTAAGTCTCGTAAACAGTGCATAAGACCTACTGAAAAAACATAAATTTTGTTGAAATGCACTACTAAAAAAAAAGATAGACTCAAATACAGTGCTTTTCAGCACTATCCAAACAGATACTTAATATCTTCTTCCCGAGCAGGCAAAGATATTCACGACTCTTCTGAAAAAAATGAATAAATTGGATTCGAATTGGCCAAGATTGACCTCTAGCGAAAAGACATTTCTGTAATAACCGAAGTCACAAATCTAAGAGAGCACATTTTGACAAAGTGGTTGGCATTTGTAAGTGCTTAATTTAATGGTAGACGTACAAATCTCGTCTTTAAGATCATTGTGAATAAAGTTTTTCATTAATAAGTTCGGTACATTGGTGATTACTTTGATTAAATGCCTATTTGCCCACCTAATCAAAACTAAGAGTTAAGTAGCATGCAGTTTGGGATTAATGTAGTAACTTGTTGACCCTCAATACCTTTTGTTGGAATGAAATTTCAAATTTTCATTCAAAACGATTCTTGGTCATCTTTTGAACCACATCCGTTCAACATGACCACCGCCATTGTAGCCAATGAACAACCATTATTGCTTTCACACAGCAACACCAGTGGTGAGCAACGGGCAAACACCATTTTACACAAACCATAATCCACACAAAAACCATTGTGCCCTGTCATCATTAACATACATATAAT
The DNA here is from genome assembly GCA_030021035.2 of Notholithocarpus densiflorus. Taxonomy (NCBI): domain Eukaryota; kingdom Viridiplantae; phylum Streptophyta; class Magnoliopsida; order Fagales; family Fagaceae; genus Notholithocarpus; species Notholithocarpus densiflorus. The sequence goes on from JARYZH020000166.1 coordinate 105,835, forward strand.
AAATTTGCGGTTGATTGAGTGGGTTTGGGGACGTATCAGTTCCAAAACTGTGACTGGTCACTGCAACTTCACTTCACATCCTCTACATGGTTAGCCATGGGCTTTTCAGTATTTTTTTTTTTTCCTTGGATGAAATTAAATTAAGAAAAGCTTAAAGATGCAAACACGGTACCAGCAGCAGCAACCATGACAAATCAGATATGAAAGAACAAGTAAATAAAAAGGAAAGATTGTAATCAGGAAAACAATAAACAAATAAAATGGGAAATCCTCATGCATCCCATATATACATCATCTCCAATAATTATCTCAATAATTATCTCATGCATCTCATATATGCATTGTTCAGATGGGAGAAGCTTGGGTCCAATGAGTCCAGTGCACTGAACCCAATAGAATGCTGCCATATGGCAATTTCTGAACACATGGCAGCATCCTATCGAGTCCAGTGCACAGGATTCTAGACCCAAGCCAGACACCATCTGAATATATGTATCATCCCCCTCACAGCGTGTTCCCCACAGCCGTGGAATCCACACACACAGGCAGGATGCATATATCCAACTCATGATATGCCTTTATCCTTACATAGTATAACTGAGTGAGATCCACATGAAATGAGAGAGAAAATACATATATCAGATACATAAAATAACTTTTCATCCAATACGATAGGGTGTCATTTCTTTATTTTGATGTCAGATGTCTGAATTGTTATGCAACTCTTGCATCACTGAACTCCACATCACATCAACAAATTTCTGAATTATTCAATTGAGGAACAAGTCTGGCTACTTAATTTGACAAAGAGATATATTCTCATCTTGTACACGTATGAATCTCTGAATGATTAACCTTGGTAAAAAGGAAAAAATGTCCCTCTAGAGAAATTGAATATTAAATTCCTTAAATCTCCCTGGATGAAAACTACAATTTCAATCATTTAAAGCAGTCCGCTCCACAGCTTAAGCAGGTCGTGAACTAGAATCCTATATCTAGTAAATGACATTGACCTAACCCACCACAACCATCTTTCATTTGCCAACTATATCTGCAACCTAAACATAACTTCAAAGCATTTAAACACATACCATGACTCCACAAGCTTCTGTAGCAATCATAGCAGCATTAACAAATAAGGTACAAGTCGAGATATAAACCTACACCTAATGCATAACTTCCAACTTCTGCCAACAAAAATTGACCGATATCCGCCATTTCTATAAGTCCGCAAAATGCCTCCATCACAATAAAAGATGGTAATTAAAGGACGTCTACACAATACACCTCGTGCCTCCATCTAAAACGTTTAGCTCATGCCAAGACCACTTCTATAGACTATTCTGACAAATAAATTCTAATCAATAAAAACTTATCTACTACACCAAGATAAAACCTCTGTTTCATGAGAATCATCATTAAACCATAATGATCTGCCCAGGGGTCAAAATAGTAGCTGCAAATAATTTTTTTTTTTTTGATAAGTAAGAATGATATATATACGAAAGGCTACTAATGAAGAATATAGAGCCAACCTAGAAAATACAAGAATAGGAAAACAGAGAAAAACATAAAAGAAAACCAAACAATAGAAAAATTACAAAAGAGAAACGGAGCAAAGAAAAGAAGGGAGGGAATCACTAGAGGTGAGTCCCTATGCCCGAGACCAATCAAAAAGAGTTCCACTAAAAGAAGCAAGCATCTAATCACTGGAGCTATCCAAATCCTCAAAAATCCTCCGATTCCGTTCCTTCCAAATACACCATAGGATGCACAATGGGACTAAGTTCCAAATTTGAGACGAATGCTTCCCCAGCCAAAGGAAGAGTAGGGTTCCTGGAGTCATTTGTAAGCTCAATATGGAGAAAGCTTACGATCATGTGAATTGGGAGGCTTTGTTGTATTTGTTGAATAGGATGGGTTTTGGAGTGAAGTGGTGTAAGTGGATCCGTGCTTGCATATCCACAATTCAGTTCTCTGTTTTGATTAATGAGTCTCCAGCTGATTTCTTTGGTAGTTCAAGGGGTTTAAGACAAGGAGATCCGCTATCTCCTTTGCTGTTTCTGATCATGATGGAGGTGTTTAGTAGGATGTTGAGAAGAGTGGAGGGAGCTGGTTTGATCCGTAGTTTTAATCTTGAGGGTAGAAGGGATGGTGGGGAACATGTTTCACATCTTTTGTTTGCAGATGATACTATCCTATTTTGTGATGCAGATGTAGAGCAAATTCTTCATATTCGGTTGTTGTTACTTAGTTTTTATGCGGTAACAAGTTTGAAGGTCAATGTGCATAAGAGTGAAATGGTTCCAGTAGGGGAGGTTGTTGATGTGCATGCCTTGGCTGAAATTTTGGGCTGCAGAGTTGGAACTTTGCCTATGTCGTATCTTGGCATGCCGTTGGGGGCTTCACATAATTCCCCTTCAATTTGGAATCCAATCTTGGAAAAAATTGAGCGGAAATTAGCTGGGTGGAAGAAGTTGTACTTATCTAAAGGGGGTCGTTTGATATTACTCAAGAGTACACTATCCAGTCTTCCAACTTACTTTCTTTCGTTATTCACAATTCCTACTCATGTGGCTAATAAAATTGAAAAGTTGCAAAGGGATTTTCTATGGGGTGATAGCAAGATTCATTTGGTAGGATGGGATAAAGTTTGTGCGCCTATAGCCAATGGTGGCTTGGGGATAAGGAAACTTACTACCTTTAATAAGGCCTTATTGGGAAAATGGTTGTGGCGGTTTGGGAAGGAAGAGGATCGGTTATGGAGGAGGGTGGTAGCTTTAAAATATGGGGAAGATTGGGGGGGATGGACCTCAAAGCTAGGGAGGGGAGTTCATGGGTGTGGTTTGTGGAGAGGTATTCGCATGGGATGGGAGGATTTCAGCAAAAATTGTCAGTTTGTTGTTGGGTTAGGGTTTTGGCAAGATGGGTGGTATGGGGATCAACCCTTTCAATTGGCTTTTCCAAGGCTGTATGGTATTGCCATTGATAAGGAGGTTTCTGTTGAAGCTTCTTTGCTAGGGCAGGGGACGGAGGAGAGAAGAATTTGGGATGTACGTTTTATTAGAGATTTTAATGATTGGGAGATGGCATTAAAATTTTTTCTCTTTGCAGATAATTGATTTCATGTATGGCATTAAAACATCAAGATACCAAGGGCAGACCTTCTGAAGAAAGATAAGGAAAACAGAGGAACAGAGATCTGAGGAACTTGGACGGCATAAGATTGTCGACTCTACTTAAAGCAATACAAAGTAAATATCTTCTCCTGTTCAACAACTGACAACAAGTTTTCGAGTTCAAAATCATCAACATAAAAGAACCAAAAGAACTATTAAATGATAGACTTCCAGCTTAACATTAAGGACTATCATCCTAGAGAGAAGCAGATTACAATCGCTAGATGACATGTCCATGCAAGGGAAATCATTTTATATATCTCATCATCAGCTTCATAAATTTCATTCTCTGAGAGAACAAGGAATGAGGAAAGAGAGAAAAAACTTCGAATTAGCTTAATCATTTAGCAATTTTCTTGCTTTGGCACTGGATATTTCCACATGCTGTCTCACACTTATTAAAAATAACCAGAACTACTACAACAAAATCAACAGGGCAATATATACCAGAAAATTGCACTTGATTAAAAAAGGCATAGAGTGCAACAAGAAAAACACTAACAAAATAACCTAATCATACTACCCCAAGAGTCAAAGAGCAAATACACTAAAGGCTCAAAATGGTTTAGATTGCATCTTACATTGCCATGGCTGTGAAATTTCCCCTACATTCTCCAACACACACTCACGCACACAAACACAAGCAAAAAGCTCCATTTAAAAAGCTCATGAAAACCCCTTCCCAAGCTTCTGAATTGCGCAATACATCTTCCTTCTTGAACCGACCGCATTTATCCCCATATCCTTGAGATCCTCTAGTGTCAACATTGGCAAAACCTCATCATCCACCTCATGAATTTCGAACACCGGTGCATACCTACTTAAGCCTAACCCATTAAGCCAAATCCTCACACCATCTTCTCCACACTTCCCTCTTCTCCCACCTCCACCATTCTCATTCCTATCGCCACTATCTGACGGCCCGGACAACTCCACCCCATCAATGTTCTCCCTAACCCCTCCTCCTCTAAAGGGTCTCCTATAAACCAATTCCCTCTCATTTCCATCCACACCCAAATTCTCAAGGGAATGAATTGGGCTTTGCTCTTTCAATGGACTTTCCGAGTTTTCCACATCGAATTCTCGATACCCATCATCAATATCTTCACCCCCACTGTATTTCTCATCACCTTCAACACCAGCTCCTCCATTACCATTACCACCACTACCACTACCACCACCACCACCACCACCAACACCAATACCAACAATACCACATTCATCAGCCCTGGAAACCCAATTGGATCGAACCCTTTTCGCAGAAAGACCTCGCCTTTTGGAATCTTTAACCTTCCAGCTCCCAATCGCAACAGAATCCAAGTTCCCCTCACGCTCATCCACATCTAAATTATCATGAAATTCACCACCACCACCACTAGAAGAGCTTAAATGCAATAAAGTTCGAGTCTTTGAAGCTTTACCTGAGATGGGGTTGTTGGAATTAGAGTTGGAATTCGAGTTCGAGTTTGTGGGGTCCTTCATAGTGAGCTTCCAGTGCTTGCTGTTGCTGTTGTTGCTGTTGTTGTTGTTGTTGATGTTGATGTTGCTGTTGCTGTGGGTGTGATTGTGTGTGGTGCGGCGCACGTGGGAATCGTAGGGTTGGTCTCCACCGATGTCGCCTAATCGGACGCTGGGTCTGCGCTGGCGCTTGGATCCGACGGTGGTGGTGGTGGTGGTGGTGGTGGTATCGGAGGAAGCGAGGACCAGAGGGGTGTTGGGTCCTCCGACGACGCCGTTTAGCTGGTTCTCTGGTGGGTGTGTTTCGGGCATTTGGAGAGAGATAAAAACTCTATCTTTAATTTGAAGAAAGAGAAAAGACAAAGAGAGAGAGAGAGAGAGAGAGAGATATCTGATTTTGATCCCCACCACCACTCTCTCAACAAGTTTCTCTCTTTCTCTAGGGTTTGTGTGTGTGTGTGTGTTTTTGCTATGCAGTAGTATTATTTTATAGTACTAATTTATAAATGTGTTTGTTTGTGCTTTGTTTATATGCAGAGAGAGAGAGAGAGAGAGAGAGAGAGAGAAAAAGGGCTTCTTGGGTTGTGTTTCTTCCAGAGAGAGAGCGAGAGAGATTTGAGTGATTGAGAGAAAGTATTATAAATGAAAGGTTTAGGAAGCACTGAATAGCTGGAGAGAGAGACAGAGAGAGAGTACTGTTTTGAGTGAAGCACACTTTTGAGTACTATTCCTGTTTCAATTGGTACTTGGGTCCGGATCCTTTGAACTAGGGTCTCACTTTGCTTCCACTTAAAACATGTGTGTGTACTTGCACTCGTTAAGCTTTTTTCATTGCAGTAGACTCGAGTTTTACTAGTTTTTAACATTTTTCAATGCGGTGAAGTCCATTAAATTCCTACTTAATGGGTACACTTTAGTATAACAAGAATCTTAAAGGAACTTAATATTTGATCGGCCTACCTAATCAGAGTCAGAGTTTTTGTGTTAGTTTTTCTTGATTTGATTGATTAGATGTGATTTTTTTTAAATGTATATGTGGATTAGGTCAAGAGTTGACAAACAAATTAATTTGAGTATCACAATTATAAATCTGTATTATTTATAATTTTAAAATTTATTGATTTAATTTATGTCAAATTTTAAACAAAATTATTCAATACTAATCAAATCAAGGTTAATTTGATACATTAAATACATAATTTGATGAATTATACCAACTAACATAAACTAAACCATTTAGCAGTTATATATCTCACAAATATATAGTGTCAAGTGCAATAAAATATTAGTACATTTAACATCCATATGATAAATATTAAGTAAGCAAAGTAATGTATGGTTTATGAATACCAATAAAAAAACACATACATATGAACAATTTTACAAAAGCAACTATCAATACTTACAGCAAGAATAATCCAATTTTGGCTTCAAAACACACATATGGAAGTTTCCAAGTTATCCTCAGTTTCAGTTTTGTTAAGGATAAGTTCATATGAAACTCCCCTATAACTTCTACTATATATAGGATTATTATGCAATTGTGCCAAAGAAGATATACCTTGTCCATCTCAAAAAATTAGCATGCCATTGTGTCAAAGAATAAATACTTTCTCCAACACAAAAGAAGCAAGTCGGCAAAGCATGTCATTGTGCCAAAAAATATATACCTTGTCCAACTCAAAAGATTATCATGCCATTGTGTCAAAGAATAAATACTTTCTCCAACACAAAAGAAGCAAGTCGACAAGGCATTTATGCTTGCTTGCCAACTTAGATTTAAAATTTTCATGATAACATTTCCTATTTCTTTGCATAGAATCTACTTGATCATGATTACAAACAGAACAAGAAATTGAGGTTTCATATTGAAGTTCAAGTTTCGTTTTACACATAAAAAACAAGTTGATATAAGTATAGAGTACACACTACCCTCTAACAAACTCTCCAGCTGAAAGTCAATCCAGGCAGGGAAGCGTAGTTCAAATCCAAGTTCAAATTGGTTAGATTGGGGTTGGAAATTTCCATTCGAAATAGGTCGAATCAGGATAAAAAGTCATACAAACCCACCTTGATCCATGTACACCATTACATAAGAAATTGAGGAAGAAGTTCACTCATGGGAACTCTCTTTAGCCCTGATTATAGTAGTCTATATAATGGTGAAAATCAATAACTAGAGTGTCCAAATTAATGCATGAACTATGGATTTATTTGCACTCTTCAAGCAATTCTAACTTCATTTCCGCTCAGATCCTAACAAAATCGAGCCATTGGCATCCTTAATCAAACTAACATAATGTCTTAGGAGTTCAATCTCAGGACATTAAACCCAACTATACCACATGAGAATATTATAACCCTTTGTTACTGTCCACTTAACCTTAATAATATATTATAACTTTATTTTAAAAAGGAGTTTGAGATATAATTTATAAACTCTTATATACTCATCGACTTCATGCACTAGTTTATTTTAAATGTATCATATAATTTTTAGCTTAGGGGAGAGAGAGAGAGAGAGAAGTGAATGACTTCCTTGTGAGTCACAAGCTAAGGAAAGAATAGATGATGAATGGGAAATTCAGGTGGATTCATTTGAGTTACACCATGATCATTTGGGATCTTTATTCTTTACATCATAATGAGTTTGGCTATGTCTTATTCTTTCATACAGGAGGGGATTATAGAGAGTTCAGGCTCAGGTTCTTTGATTTGCAGTTGTATCTTGTATCTTCACCAGTCAACCTAATAACCAAAAAAAGAAACTGATTCAAAAGGCAACAAACAATTACTAGTATATCACGATGTTTAGTATTAGCAACTGGACAAGGTTTTCGTCTAGTACTCCAATATATTGAATGTGATACTGAGACTAGTATATAGTCAATTTTGGATGCATGCCATGCCCGTGTCACATCTAATTCATTGAAACACAGAATGCAAACAAACCAATAGCAAACCAGGAGGTTAGGTATTTGAGCCATTATGTGCAAAAATTTTGGATAATAGTTAAAATAAGAAACCAGTGTTAAGGACCAGGGAAAAAAGAGTAAAAGTTCTTTTTTTCACCTGTTTTGGAACTAATTAAGTACAAAGAGCATAAACAATCCATAAAATTGCAGCACGATGGACTGCAAGAAATTGTTGACAGAGGATATTAAGTAACAAAAATAAAATGTAAACTAGATTAGCAAAAAATCAAATAAAATGTAAACTAATACAAGTGGCACTCTTGGCTTTTCTTTCTTTCTTCTTGGAAACTAAATATAACTGTTACAAAATTTCTCACCATCTTATAAACATGTTTTTCGCTGGAAAGTGCTGCATTTAGAAGAAAAACTAAAGTATTCTTCACCTCCAATTGCCATCTGACTATGGGGAATATCAAACTTTGATAAAAGGCCACATGAAAAATCTTTGGCGCCTTTAAAAAAGTATTTACTATGGGTTGGCAGGTACTAGCTGCTTCCAGAATAATCCAATCCAGATCTGCTGGCAGCCTTTTCTTCATCCAATTTTTAACTTGGAAAATAAATTCAAAAAGCATTCAGTTAGCCTCATATGATTCAACTGGCGGGCTCTGTGCAAAGTACCCCATCTCCTAGACTGTGCTCCAAAGGGTACATGGTTGTGCCCTTCACATATTTTTGATGCTCACTAGCCACCTTTCTAAGGTTTGACAATGCTACAGGCTCTCTCTCAACTTGCTTCTTAATAATTGAACATGCAGCTAATGGGTCACTAGACCCTGCTCCAACCCTCCTGCAGGCAATCATAAACAAAGAGGATAAAAATACCATTCACCACACATGCAAGAAAATAGTTTTCAACTAATACTGAAGTGATCTCCAAGATATTGAAAATTGATCTACTCATAATAAAATAAAGAACTAGAGTACTCCTGGAGTGAGCTTTTGGATTATGCTTAATAGGCCTTATCCACCCCTCTCCCTTTTTTCAAGTTACTTGAAAAAGATAATGCACTAAAGGACTGAATTAACATTTTATGATAAAGATATGGAAGTAGGAATGTCACAACCAAAATTTGACTTTGAATAATATGTTAAGATTGACAGAACCATAGGTTTGAGCTATAAAGAGGAGGCAAGGAAAGGGAGATCTTCCATCAGTCAGTAATTACCCATGAAATGGATCTTTAAATATAAAAAATAAAAACAAAAATAAATCCTTCTTTCTTATATTGATTATTAATATAAGAATCAGCTCATTCACTGGAGCATTAATAATCTCAGATTGGGTTGGGATCATTGACTGTTGTTAGTGTTCTCAACTTGATGAGACCATTTCAAACAAAAAACATCTCCATACACAAACATGCCATAATTACTTAACCATGCCATTTCTGCAAGGTTGTCCGACTGATAATTGGATATATATATTCCACTCATCAAATTGAGGGCCATAGCTTGCAAAAGCAGGACCAAGAATGGCAAAGGAAATTACGAGAGTAAATAGAAGAAGAAGAATTCATTAATGATTAAACATCAAGCCAAACAATTATATCTGCCTATTCTAAATTAATATGTTTTCAAAACTAGAAAAATATAATAAAGCTTACTCACTTCAATAATTTCTCTGATGCAATTCTAGCCGCTCTAATTGTGCCACGGCTTGGTACCCATTTTACGACACGGTTTGGATCAGCCCGCATGGGAGAATGGATTTTGATAAGCTTAACAAGCAGAAGTAAAATATATCAAACAATGCTAATGATAGAAAATAACAACCTATGAGAGGAATTCACTCACGTAAGGAAGAATGATGGAAATGTTTATACAAGTTGCAATGAGAAAAGTTTATGATATGATAATCTAATTCTAGATAATTACCAATTGCCATGATTTATATTTTAGTATTGAATTACAACATTTTCCCAGCATAGTGCCATATAGATTAGGAAAACAATGGGGGTGGAAAAGAGGGGGGGGGGGGGGGGGTGATGTTCATACACCACATAAATGGAAGAAATAAACCTCTACCAGTTCTCCGTGACCTTGTAATTTGAGCTTGCAACATCAAGCCCCCCATAACAGGGATTGAACATTGGTAGTCTTTCCTCTCTCAAAGGGAAGGGAAGCTTATCCCAAAACCATCTTCATGAGGTTAAGATTAATAAAACTATAGTATCAGCATATTAAGAAAAGAAAAGTTGTTGACTTACTCCCAAACACTCCATCATTTGATAGTATGCTCTACCATGCAAGGGAGTATGACCTTGTCGAGATTCAGAGAAATATCTAGTCCTGAAAGAGTATTATAAGGCTCTCTGATCAGGTAACATAATCAGATTACATAAAAGTACTTTATTTAGAACTACTGACTGCTGGAAAATATATAAATAAAATCTATACCATTCTTTATAACCGGGATCCACAGTGAAACCATACATATCTACTGATTCACAAATAGAGAGAGCAAATTCAAGAGCCTTGAGCCCAGTTCCTTTTGCTGCCGAACCAAAGGATCCACCTAGCATTAGATATACAGGATTTTTTATTGGAACTTCCTGCATAACAAGCATCCCCAGGAAAAAATAAAAAAATTAGTAAGATAATTATCCCCAAAAGCAAGTAATTTGCCATAGTCTAATCAAGCAAATGCCTGAGTGGCCATCTATTTAAGAGGGAATACAAATGAGCCAAGACAAGTAACTGGGAGATGAAATTTCAAAAAATGGTTTAGATTCAGCAATAAAGCTTTTCTTTCTTTCTTTTTGCTCTGGCTCAAACCCAGAAATTAAAAGCATAGTCCTATAATAAAGCGATATATTATAATAAAGTGTAAGGGTCATAGGCCTTTTCGTTTTGAAAACATGTGGCTTCAAGTGGATGACTTTGTGGAGATGGTGAAAAATTGGTGGGACTCGTATCATTTTCTTGGAACTCCAAGTTACAAGTTTGCCATGAAATTGAAAGCTCTAAAGGGGGACTTAAAAAAGTGGAATGAAACCGAGTTTGGCAATGTCACTGTTAAGAGAATTAATCTATGGAATGATCTGAATGCCCTGGATGCTAAAGAGGAGAGGGTATCTCTTTCTGATGATGAGAAGCACGATAAAGAGAGAATTCGCTTGGAGATTGAGAGGATGGCGTTGTTGGAGGAGATTAGTTGGAGACAAAAATCGAGGGTGCTATGCTTAAAGGAGGGGGACAGCAAAACGAAATTCTTTCACCAGATAGCTAATTCTAATAGAAGGAGTAACAGTATTGGCAGTTTAATCTTTGGTGGAGTGTTGACATCAGATCAGGAAGTTATTGAAGAGGGTATTGTTCGGTTCTATAAAAGTCTTTACTCGGAAGATAAGCACATTCATCCTCATCCGGATGTGCTGAATTTTTCAAAGATTTTTGAGGATAAGGCTGGCTGGTTGGAAAGACCTTTTGAGGAAGCTGAGATTTTTGGAGTGGTCATGGATTTTGATGGTGATAAAGCTCCTGGCCCTGATGGATTCCCTATGGCGTTTTTTCAGGCTTGTTGGGCCATTATCAAAACTGATCTTTTGGAGGTTTTTCAGTATTTTTTTGATAATGCTCAGTTTGAGAAAAGCTTGAATGCTACTTTCATCTCTTTAATTCCTAAAAAAGCTGATGCAGTGGAGGTAAGGGATTTTCGGCCTATTAGTTTAATTGGAGGGGTGTACAAAATTATTGCTAAAGTTTTAGCTAATAGGTTGAAAATGGTGCTTGGGGATATTGTGCATGAATCTCAAAATGCTTTTGTCAAAGGAAGACAAATTTTAGATTCTGTTCTTATTGCCAATGAATGCTTGGATAGTAGGCTAAAGTCAGGAGTTCCCAGGGTGTTGTGTAAGCTGGATGTAGAGAGGGCTTATGATCATGTGAATTGGGACTTTCTCATTTATATGTTGGATCATTGTGGCTTTCATGAAAAATGGAGAAGATGGGTTCTCTTCTGCATCTCTACTATTAAATTCTCCATTCTCATTAATGGATCTCCATGTGGTTTTTTTTATAGCTCTAGAGGTATAAGACAAGGTGATCCATTGTCCCCGTTATTGTTTGTCATTGTTACGAATGCTTTTAGTAAAATGCTGGATAAGGCAATGAGGGATGGGCTCATGTCTGGTTTTAGGGTGGGTCCTACAGGGAACTCTTTGCAGGTGTCCCATCTTCTATTCGCCGATGATACCCTGGTCTTATGTGATGCTGATCTTGGTCAGATTTTGTTTCTCCGGCTGGTGCTGTTTTGGTTTGAAGTAGTTTTTGGGCTGAATATTAATATGGACAAGTCTGAATTGGTCCCCGTGGGTGTGGTTCCTAATATAGTAGATTTGGTGGATGTGCTAGGGTGCAAGCAAGGCTCCTTTCCAATGCAGTACTTAGGTCTTCCTTTGGGTGGTAATGTCAGAGATAGATCTGTTTGGAATCCAATTTTGGAGAAGGTGGAGAGGAGGTTAGCAGGTTGGAAACGACTGTATCTCTCAAAAGGAGGTAAAGTTACTCTTATCAAGAGTACGTTGTCCAATCTTCCAACTTATTTTCTCTCTCTGTTTCCTATCCCAGTGGAGGTTGCGAACCGTATTGAGCAACTTCAATGGAATTTTCTCTGGAGTGGTATGGGGGATGTTAAGAAAACTCACCTAGTGAAATGGGCCACGGTTTGCACTCCTCTTCATTCTGGAAGTTTAACTATTAGAAGCCTGAGAACTTTTAATAAAGCCTTGTTTGGAAAGTGGTTATGGAGGTTTGGGAATGAGCGACAGGCCTTGTGGAGGAGAGTGATAAGGGCAAAATATGGTTGTGAAGGGGGAGGTTGGTGCACTCTTCCTGTTATTGGCCCTCTTGGTGTAAGCTTGTGGAAGTCTATTAGTCGTGGTTGGCCATCTTTTGTTCGTCACATCCAATTTGAGGTTGGGGCCGGTTTTACTGTTAGATTTTGGCAGGATATTTGGTGTGGGGACGCTTCTTTGTGTGTGCTCTATCCAAGACTTTTTTCGTTAAGTCGAAATAAGGAGGCCTCTGTGGCTGAGTTGATGAAGTTCCCAAATGGTGTTCTTTTTTGGGATCTAACTTTTAAAAGATACAGCGAAGATTGGGATTTGGAATCCTTCTACAGTTTAATGTCTAGGATTTATGGAGCTTCTTTGAAAGGAGTTGGGGACGATAAGATGTGTTGGAATCCTGCTAGGGGTAAAGGTTTTACTGTTCGTTCCTATTACCAGGTGCTGACTAATAGTTTCGATCAGTCTTTCCCTTGGAAGACTGTTTGGAAGTCTAAGGTCCCCTCTACAATTGCTTTTTTTGTGTGGACTGCAGCTTTAGGGAATATTTTGACTATCGATAATCTTAGGAAACGGCAGATTTTGATTTTGGATTGGTGTTGTATGTGTAAAAGAAATGGGGAATCTGTTGACCACCTCCTTATCCATTGCTCTATTGCTTTTGATTTATGGTCTATGGTGTTTACTCTGTTTGGCATTCATTGGGTTATGCCAAAAACAGTGGTGGATCTGTTGGCTTGTTGGCAAGGAAAATTGGGGAGGCATCGGAATTCGGCTATTTGGATGGCTGTGCCCCATTGTTTGATGTGGTGCATTTGGAGGGAGAGGAATAACCGGCATTTTGAGGATTTAGAGAGATCAGTTGCAAATCTTAAACTCTTCTTCCTTAAGACTCTTCTGGATTGGGTTACAGTGTTTGGCTTTCGTTCTTTTTCTTCAGTCCATGGTTTCATGGACTTTTGTACTTTATGCACTTGATTTGTATTTGTCCTTGATGTATACTTCCTGTATACTCAAGTGACACCCCTCTTCTTTTTAATATATTCTTATTACTTATCAAAAAAAAAAAAGCGATATATGCATGAACATAGATATCTATTAGGACATTGTTAAGGAAATGAATTTACAAATTAATACATTTTAATATCACAAGAATAATTAGTTAATTAATTAAATTTGCACTTGGATGATTTTTGGCAACAAGTAAATGCTAGGGGAGAAGATCAAACTTATGCAAAATTTTAAAGGAGACCAAATTCATTTGTTGATGGGACAAGCAAAACTAAAACAAGATACCAACCCGTATCATTTTGTTCATAATGTCATGAATTGTTGTTTTAACGATCAAGACCTCCTTCCTTCTTTCTGCAGAACCCATATCTTTAGTTTACTTCTAGTAACATGTCACAGGCTTCACAAGTTAAAAAACAAATTACGGTGCTCATACCATCTAACTCCACAACTTTATCAAGAGCTTTAGCAGATCCCCTATTAAGAAGACGGAATGTACTTTTCTTGCCCACATAGTCTGAATAGTTCTGCAATAAATCAAATGATAGGAGACTAAGGAGAGGTAGAACATTTATTAAATAAAGCAAAGAACAGAATTTCTAACATCAACATTGCAGCAGCTTAACCTGAATTGGAGCACCATTTTCTCTAATAACAACGTCATAACCATCTATCTCCCTTCCAAACTTCGTTTTCAGAAGATCTCCTGAGTTACCAATAACAGCACATCGGCCAAACTGCCGTGGAAGATATGGTGGCATTTCAGGAAGTACCAGTGAAAGTTTCTCCATGCATAGAGTCTTATTCTTACAGTGGTTGCTGCAAAAGAGAAATGAACTACATCAGCTAGCACATGGCTGTGAATTTCCCAGCACCTTTAAGAACCCAATTTCATATTAAACTAAAAACCATAAATCTAAACGAAGTCCAAGCCTCTTGAGAACTTTCTAGAAAAGTTTTTCTTCTGTATTATTTTTGACTTCTCAGGACATATACTTCATAAGATGAGTTGATAATTTCCTTTCTAAATTTTCTTCTCATCTTTGATTCAATACATTGAATAAGATAACTAGTACCAGTCACTAGTACAACTACTTACAGAAGTACTCCCTTATTGATCCTGCGCCATGCATAATCCTCCCATCCATTTGGTAAAGCATCAATGAACTCCTTGGTAAGTATTGTAGAACTATTGCGCACCTGAGTAATCAACTCACTATATAACAAATCAACTGTAAAGCATACAAGGAAATCCTAACAAACAAATTAAGTATAAAAGGATCACAATGAATCGGACAATAAACAAGACAGAGAGAAAACAGATTTAACATTATTGCACTAAGGTGTCAGCTGACAAATATATTCTCTAATGTCAACATGTCTTTGTCTGCTTCAACATTAGTGCATGCAGTTGAATAGTAAGATCACAAATAAGGGAAGGCAGAACAGCCTGCTCACCTGTTCCCATGTAACCACAGCTTCACAGAGATTAAAATCGAACGATAAGCCTTCTAGTTCACCAGTTTTAGGATCTTTCTGTTCACATAAAAAAATTTCCAAGGAACTAAGTCAGAGTATAATAGCAGCATGAAACTAATCAAATCACATTTCCCCATATCATAATTGATACATTTTCAAGAATCACAATAACACAAGCCTCAAATATTGCGAAAATCAAAGAGAAACCTACCCATTTGGGGATGGTGTCGCCGGGGAATTTTATTGTGACTTTGCAATAATCTTCACCACTCAAAGCTTGTAAACCTAATCCATTTGCACTCTGCACCAAAAAAATCAAGTTCAGCAAGTACATGAAAATTCATAAAAACCATAACTTTCCCTACACGCAACTGTGTGTACCCAACTCAAATTTCATTGATAAATTACCACTTGTCCCAAAAACTTATGCTGTTAGGAAATAGTGAACTTAATCACCTAACCATTATTCAATCACTCCCCCCCTCACGTGCAGACCAAGACTCTTTAATAAGTAGAGACAAGCTTCAAACTCAAGATAACCCGTTTTAGGAAATTGTGAATTTTATCATTTAACCATTATTCTAACATTCACAAATACCCGAATCAACCATTCGGGTTTTAAGCTACCCTAATTCTCACAATGTAGCCACAATTAATCCAATCTAACAATACTACTCAACAATTTCAGTTCAATCCAATCCAATAAAAAAAAAAAAAAAGTTGAATTCAACTAAAAAAAGAAGCTCACCACACACTTGTGGAAATGGGCCTGCAAAGCTTTCAAGGCTTGGAAATCTTCTTCATCCAAAGGCTGAGACTTGTCTACACAGAGCACAATTACATTCCCATTAAACACGATAAATATACAAATACACAAGTATAAATATACGTACAGAGATTGGAGACGCCGGTGATGTAGATGAGGATAGCGGTGAGTCCAGAAGCTAAAGCAAGTAACAACCCAAGCTGCAAAAGTCTCATCTTTTGCTATTAGATATTCGATGTACAAGTTCAATTTGAGGAAAAATTAAGAGCAAAAAAAAAAAACCCTAATTTCAATTTTTTTGCAGTTTTGTGAAGCAGTGGCTCTGAGACTGGAAGGAAAGCCAGGCGCGCGAGGTGGGTATCGGTTTGGGCCCGAAACAGTTAGAAGCCCATTATGATTATAACTTAAGCCCGATGAACACAAGCCCAGGTAACTTTTCAGGCCCATTCTCTTCTACACCGAGGAGTGATTTTGAAGGGAGCTTCTCGGTCTCTCAGTCGCAAGTGGCTTCGCAGGTTGGAGGTTTGGTTTCTCATCCATGGAGTGCCTTGCCGGTAGGAGTTTCGGGCTGCACCGAGCATTTTCAGAAAAATGGTTTTCAGGTTCAGTTCTGAC
Source organism: Notholithocarpus densiflorus (assembly GCA_030021035.2). Classification (NCBI taxonomy): domain Eukaryota; kingdom Viridiplantae; phylum Streptophyta; class Magnoliopsida; order Fagales; family Fagaceae; genus Notholithocarpus; species Notholithocarpus densiflorus. Next base: position 122,108 of record JARYZH020000166.1, read on the forward strand.
CGGAAAAGTTTTGTGAGCTCAAATATGGTGTCGGGTGGGCGGTCACTCTCGAATTTGTGCCGAGATTGGTTGGACCATCTTTTCCCGAGCATTTTTTGGAGTTTTTGCGAACTGGGTCAGTGGGTTTTGGAGCTTCGGCAGAGTTGGAGGAGGTCACTGAGGTATTGAGTATAAAGGCTAAGTTGAATATTTCTGGGTGGGTGAAACATTGAATTCCTGGTTTCTGTAAATTGGTTGGGTTGTCAATGACTCGGCATGAGAAGTTGTGCATTGCCCTCTTACAAAGGCTTGAAACTGAGATGGAGGCAGCCAATGTGCTACACCGGAAAGCAACAGGTAGCAAAAAAGTGGCTAAGTCCAAAAACAAGGGAAGTAGAGAGCTGCGAAACTTGGTCTCCTCGGTGAATTATGATAGGAGATAAAGGATTGGTTTTGTGCTGGTGTCAATAGGTGGGATATTTTTGCGGTAATGAAGATAAAAATGATTTCGTGGAATGTTAGAGGTTTAAATGATCGTGCTGAAGAATTTGATGCAGGAGTGGAAGAGTGATGTTTACAAGAGACGAAAATTGCTAGCATGAATAGACAGTTGGTTTGTAGTTTGTGGGGCTGTCCATATGTGGATTGGGCTATTTTGGAGGCTGACCGGACTACTGGTGGTATTTTGATTATGTAGGACAAAAGGGTTTTGGATAAGGTGGAGGTTATGATTGGTACATTCTTAGTTTCGTTAAAAGTGGCAAGGGGTAGAGGACGGTTTTATATGGGCATGTACAGGGGTTTATGGCCCAAATGAGAACAACGAAAGGGGTCTCATGTGGGATGAGTTGGTGGGTATTCAACAGTATTGGAGGATACCATGGTGGTGCTTTGATGATTTTAATATGGTTCGCTTTCCTAGTGAGCGTAAGGGTGAGACTCGTTTGACCCTAGCTATGGAAAAATTCTCTGAATTTATTGAGGATCTTAACTTGATTGACTTGCCTTTGGAAGGAGGTAGCTATACTTGGTCAAGTGGTACTAATCAACCAGCAATGTCTAGAATTGATAGAGCTTTAGTCTCTCTAGATTGGGAGGATCACTTCCCAGATGTTATTCAAAGGATTTTACCCCATCCTATCTCTGACCATGGTCCTATTCTTTTGGAGGCAGGGGGAATGGCAAGGGGGAAAAGTCCGTTTAGATTTGAAAATATGTGGTTGAAGACAGAGGGGTTTGTGGATAAAGTTCAATCCTAGTGGAATCGGCATTCTTTTGTAGGTACACCTAGTTTCATGCTTGCCAAAAAATTAAAGGCCTTGAAAGAGGACATTGTACAATGGAATCGCCAAGAGTTTGGTAATGTAGAGCGTCAAAAGAAACAATTAATGGAGGAGTTGAAAATTTTAGACGCTAAGGAAGGGGAGTTAGGTCTCTCTGATGGGGAGAAATGTCATAGGGAAGATTTGAGGTCCTAGGTAGAGCATCTCCTTTCCTTGGAGGAAATTTCCTGGAGACAAAAATCTAGGATGCTATGTATCAAGGAAATGGATAATAACACCAAGTTCTTCCACAAAATGGCTAACTCCTATAGAAGGTTTAATCATCTGAGGGCCTTGGAGGTGGATGGGGTGGTTTTTGAGGAGGAATCCGAGGTAACTAATCAAGTAGTCTAGTTTTATAAAAATTTGTACAAGGAGTCTGAGGGGTGGAGGCCTTTCATGGAGGGTTTGGAGTTTGATCGTATTGGGGATATGGAGAGGGTTTAGTTTGAACGGAAGTTTGAGAGAGAGGAGATACTTCAAGTCGTAAGTGACTTGGAGGGGGGCAAAGCTCCAGGTCCGGATGGGTTTACTATAGCGTTTTATCAGCATTGTTGGAGAGTAGTAGAGAAAGATGTCTTAGCGGTTTTTGAAGAGTTTTTCATCATTGTAAATTTGAAAAATCCCTTAATGCTACCTTCATTGTTTTAATTCCTAAAAAGAATGACGCCTCTGATATTAGAGATTTTCGGCCTATTAGCTTGGTGGGGAGTGTGTATAAAATCTTGGCTAAGGTTTTGACAAATCGTTTGAGAGTGGTTTTAGATCAGTTGATCTCGGAGACTCAGAATAGCTTTGTGGGTGGGAGACAAATCCTTGACTCGGTTCTTATTGCAAATGAGTGTGTGGATAGCTGAGGGAAGAGTAGGGTTCCTGGAGTCATTTGTAAACTTAATATTGAGAAGGCCTACAATCATGTGAACTGTGAGGCTTTGCTGGATTTGTTGAATAGAATGGGTTTTGGAGCGAAGTGGTGTAAGTGGATCCGTACTTGTATATCCACAATTCAGTTATCTGTTTTGATTAATGGGTCTCCAAATAATTTTTTTGGTAGTTCAAGGGGTTTAAGACAAGGGGACCTGCTTTCTCCTATGTTATTTTTGATTGTGATGGAGGTGTTCAGTAGGATGTTGAGAAGAGTGGAGGGAGCTGGCTTAATCCGCGGTTTTAAAGTTGAGAGTAGGAGGGGTGGTGGGGAAAGTTTTTCACATCTATTGTTTGCAGACGATACTATCCTATTTTGTGATGCAGATGTGGAGAAAATTCTTCATATTCGGTTGTTGTTACTCAGCTTTCAGGCGGTAACAGGTTTGAAGGTCAATGTGCACAAGAGTGAAATGGTTCCAATGGGGAGGTTGATGATGTGCATGCCCTGGCGGATATTTTGGGCTGTAGAGTTGGAACCTTGCCTATGGCATGCCGTTGGGGGCGTCGCATAACTCCCCTTCAATTTGGAATCCCATTCTGGAAAAATTTTAGCAGAAATTAGCCAGGTGGAAGAAGTTGTATTTGTCTAAAGGGGGTCGATTGATGTTACTCAAGAGTACGCTATCTAGTCTTCCTACCTACTTTCTATCTCTTTTCACCATTCCTACTTATGTGGCTAATAAAATTGAAAAGTTGCATAGAGATTTTCTATGGGGTGACAGCAAGTTTCATCTGGTAGGATGGGATAAAGTTTGTGCGCCTATTGCCAATGGTGGCTTGGGGATAAGAAAAATTACAATTTTCAATAAGGCCTTATTGGGGAAATGGTTGTGGCGATTTGGGAAGGAAGATGATCGGTTATGGAGGAGGGTGGTAGTTTCAAAATATGGGGAAGATTGGGGGGGATGGACCTCAAAGCTAGGTAGGGGAGCTCATGGGTGTGGTTTGTGGAGAGGTATTCGTATGGGTTGGGAGGATTTTAGCAAAAATTGTCAGTTTGTTGTCGGGTTGGGGAATAGAGTGAGATTTTGGCAAGATGGGTGGTATGGGAATCAACCTTTCCAATTGGCTTTCCCAAAGTTGTATGGTATTGCCCTTGATAAGGAGGCATCTGTAGAAGCTTCTCTGTCGAGGCAGAGGGCAGAGGATAGGAGAATTTGGGATGTTCGTCTCATTCGAGATCTTAATGAGTGGGAGATGGATGAAGGGCTGCATTTTCTTCATATTTTAGGAGCTAATACCCCTCCCCCGGATGTTGAAGACCGGATGAGATGGAAGTTGAAACCTAATGGGGAGTTTGACACCCAGTCGTATTATAACAAATTGCGGGATTCCCCCTCAATTGTCTTTCCTTGGAAAGGTATTTGGAGAGTAAAGGCTCCTAGACGGGTTTCTTTTTTTATTTGGTGCGTAGCTTGGAATAAGATCCTAACGGGTGATAACTTGAGATTGAGGAGATTGGTTCTTGTAGACTGGTGCATTATGTGCCGTCATTGTGGAGAGATGGTAGACTATTTACTTCTTCATTGTGAGATGACTCATCGGTTGTGGAGCTTTGCCTTAAAATCTTTTGGTTTGTCTTGGGTTATACCTAGATCGATCCCAGATTTGCTTTTTGGCTGGTAGAATTGGTTGGGAAAGCATTCGTCTCAAATTTGGAACTTAGTTCCGTTGTGCATCCTATGGTGTATTTGGAAGGAACAGAATCAGCGGACTTTTGAGGAACTTAGTTCTCTTTCTCTTTTGTAATTATTTTGTTGTCTGGTTCTTTTTTGTTTTCTCTCTGTTTTTTCTTCTTGTATTCTCTGGGTTTGCTCTGTGTTTTTCATGCATAGAGTAGTCGTTCGTATATATAACATTCTTACTTATCAAAAAAAAAAAAAAAAGCCAGGCACGCAAGCAAGAGATGAGAAGGAAGAAGGAGCAATCTAGTGCTTCGCGCGGGTGTAAAGCTCCTTTTACAACGCTGACAAAATTAGTCATAGTTTTGTTTTTGTTTTTTTCATTTATTTATTTATTTATTTTCATAATCAAAATGAGTCCTTTTTTTTTTTTTTTTTTGATAAAATCAAAATGAGTCCTAGTTTTATTAACTTTGTATTCTATGATTTTTTTTTTAACCATAATTGATAATCCATCCACTAATAAAAAGATAACATTTGTCATGTATTCCCCATGACTCAAACTTTGTCTTTTTGTAAATACAACTCTTTTTTTTTTTTGAATTCTTCCTTAATACAAGACTCTTTGTTCTTACCTTTTTTTTCCTTTTTTTTTTTTTTAAATTTGTTCTTCATAAGAACTCTTACTCTCCCTCAAAATCGGCATATTTTCTTCTTAGCACAGGTTTCCTATTTTAGAGTGAGACCCTAAATTGAGAAGAAAAACCCAAAAATACTCACATTATCATACTCCTACTGGTTCTCCAAAGTCCAAACCAATATATATATATATATATATATGTATATATTTTTATATATATTTTATCTTGGTAACTAAAATAAAGAAAATGAGTTTTTTCAAAAGTGAGAAATTAAAAATAATATTTATATGAAATGTGATTTGGAATAAGGAATTTGATGTGAGTGTTTTGAAAAGTGGTTAGCTAAAATATGAAAAGTAAGTTCTTATTTTAAAACGGGAAGAAAATTCTAGGGAATTTGATGTGAATGTTGAGCCTTACAATATTGGTAGCAGGTTACCTAAAATAGGGTAAGGGGGAATGTGGGTAACCAAAATCAAAAAACACCTAAAAAGCTACCTGCATCAACTTACTCATTTCCCTCCCAAGATGAATTTTAGCTACAGTTGCTCTCTATCTTTAAGGAGCACGGCTTATTCCCTAAACATTTGTTTATTATTTTTGTGTCTTGATAACTATGATAAAGTAAATTAAGTGTTTTGAAAAGTGAGAAGAATAATAAAAAATAAATGAAGAAATAATATTTAAATTAAACGAGATTTAGAATAAGGAACCTAATAAGGGTGAAAAGAAAAGATGATTAGCTAAAAGAGAAAAAATAGGTTCTTATCCTACAATATTGATAAAATTTAGAGAAACTACTATCAATGATCTTAGTAAGAGAGCAAAAGGAAGAAACCCAAAAAAAAAAAAAAAAACACCCCACAACAAACCAACTTGCTACCTATTCCCCAATTTAGGATTTTGCTAAAGTTGCTCCCTATCTTTATGAAGAACTGTGCATTCATTCTCATAAACAAAAACACTTTCTTAACCACTCTCAGCTTCCCTCCATTTCTCACCACCGATGCTTGGTTTTTGTTGGTGGCGGTCTCTCTACATTTGCATTTCTTCCTCTAGTGGTCTCATGGTGGTTCTCTCTTTCCATGAAGGTATGAGTTTTTTGAGCAAAATGGAACACTTATCAAATATCCCTCAATTTTTTCCAGTAAATTTTCGGTCTATCTAGGGCTTTCTTCTAACAAAAGTCACCTGTAATCCAAACTTTTTTTGTTCTGTTAATAAATTGATTGTGTTTTGGAACCTTGCATTTTGATTGTGTTTTGTTGATACATAAAGAGTGGTAGGTATAAATTGAACCTCCATAGCAAAAAATTATTACCAAATAGACACTTGTGTTGTTTGGTTTTGTAGCTTATCTTTCAGCTTGATTTTGCCATATTGCATATGTCATATTTGTTGGTTTAATAAAATTTAGCTAAATATTGTGTTGGTGTTTGGAGTTTTGTTGTCTATCAAGTTTTTTTTTTAATGAGAGTTTATTATTCATCAAAAAATATAATCATGTTTTGCTCTGCATAAATACGTGTCTTTGCAGGTAGTTTTTTTTTTTTTTTTTAAGTGATGGACTCACAAAGATGAGACCTCTTCTTCAATACCCTTTTAGAGGATCAAGAATAAGGTTTGGACAATGATTTTTTTTTTTAGACACTTCAAATATGAACGTGGACGCCCATCAATCTCCATCCCCTGTTGAAATGAGACAGCTCCACCACCCGTTGAAATGAGATCAAGTACTAAGAAATCTCAACGAGGACAAAATTTTAGCATAGAAGAAGACAATTTGCTAGTGTCAGCATGGCTCAATATTAGTTTATATGCGGTGTTTGCGAATGGCAAAAAACATAAGACATTATGGCATCGAATTTGGTTGTACTTCCATGACAACAAGCAATTTGAATCTGACTGCTAAAAAAACTCTTTATGCCATCGATGGTCAGTTATTAAACAACATACCAGTAAGTTTTGTGGATGCTTGGCACAAGTTGAAACACTAAATCCATGTGGTAAAACTGAGCAAGACAAGGTATATCTAATCAACATCTAGTATATATTGTACATCAATATACTGATGTTTTTAAGATACTTATTATTTTTAAATTGTTAATTTTGTAGATTAGTTATGCAAAACTTAGACATGGCAAAACAAGTCAGAATTTGCTAACCTAACTCGACCCAAAAAATACCTGACCCGAACCCGAATTTTTTTACTTGAAGCAAAAACGGGTTGACCCGTGACCCGACCCAATTTTTTTGCAGGTCAACCCAACCCGACTCGAATAACCCGTGACCCGACCCGTTAAAAAAAATTTGCTACAAAAATATTTAGACTACGTCCTGATACTAAGTGCATATAGCACAAAGCACTGGAACCAATAGTCAATAGATTATAAATGTTCACACTTCACATGAGACAACAGACAATACAAGACAATCACTAAGAACTTCACATTCAATTTGAGCTTCACAACCACTAAGAGCTTCATAGACATGAGACAAGACAAGACAACCATTAAAAAAAAATTCTCATTCAATTTGATACGATTACACTTCACAGCTCACACACTAGACTCACTGGTAGTCTAGTACTCACTATTTACTAACACACTAAATGGCTAGACTTAGCTTGTAGCAGCTGACTAGCTGTAGTCCAAAGGCACAAACATGACAAACCACAAAGCTTCCTCTACTCTCGCGCCTCTACCATTCTTTTCACACTTTCACACAAAGCTTGAAGTGTTTCAGTAATCAGTTTCACACTTTATTGACTTTTGCATCATTAGTAAAGCTAATTGAGATGGTTTGCTAGCTTACTTGTTTTGTTTGTTTTAAGATCTATCTCTATCTCTTTTTGAAATTGTAAACTTGTAATTATATGCATTTTAACAGTGAACTATTAACATTGAAGACTTTTTCCATCATGAATTTATGACTATAAATAATTTTTGTCATGCTCAAAACTGTCAGAATTGGAATGATATTAACAAGTGGCATTAAGTGCAATTCATTTCCTTAATTGATTTTATTCATTCTCTCTAAACAAATTGTCATTGATTTGTTTTTGTAATTGAAAAAAAAAAAAAAGCTTGTTTGAAAAATACGGGTCAACCCAACTCAACCCGCAACCCGATTGACTCGTTTAAAAATGACCCGTTTTGACCTGCGATCCGATTGACCCAACCCGACCTACTTGTTTTGCCACATCTAGCAAAACTTATGTATAAAAACAACAACAAGACCTCATTTCAATTTGAACACTGCTGGAATATTTTGAGGTATGAAGCTAAATGGTTGGAGCACAAAGATAATATGAAGGGAAGAAAACAATCAGACTCAATAACATCATTTCCTACAGGTGAAGACAATGATGAATTAAGTTCTTTTTGAGAATTGGAAAGAACATTAGGTAGGAAAGCCCAAAATGAAATATTGAAGAAAAGAAAAAGACAAGATGATATGGTCCCAAGTCTTTCCACCAAATTGGATTAAATAAAGGAAAAAAGAGAGGCAAATGTATGAAGAGAAAAATGAAAAGAATGAAACACAAAGAAGTGGAATAACGACAAGAGGCAATGCGTATTGCATCGGAAGAACATCGAGAGTTGATTCGTTTTAAGATAGAAAAGAATGAAATTGAAAAGGCAAAAGTGGAAAATGAAATCATGATGAAGGATTTAAGCACCTTAGATCCAGAGCAACAAGAATTTATTTGTCTACGCCGTTTTAAAATCTTGGAAAGTCATAGGTCTAAAGGCTCATCATAACTAGCATGTTGTTAGGGACAATATCTAATCATATAGTTTTGTATTTTGCAAATAAACTAGTACATGTTGAATATTGTTCTTAACTACTATAATGTTTGCATTGTGCAAGAATTCTATCATATGTTGAATGTTGTTATGGGTATTGTAATTTTTGTCTCTTGTAATGATTCTAACATATGTTGAATAAAGACAATGGTTGAGCTAGAGTTTTGGTTTTGGGGAGCTGGGGGAGATTAAGATAAAATATCGAAGACAAATTAATTCCTGGTCGTGGTCCAAAACTGAAACAATCTCCAGCTAGATGGAAGCCTCCAGTAATAGGGGAGTTGAAAGCAAACTTTGATGGGGCAGCGTTTGCTGACACGGGTGAAGCTGGTATTGGGGTTGTAATCCGGAATGAATTTGGGGAAGTTATGGCAACACTATCTGAAAAAATTGCTCTTCCGTCATCGGTGGAAACTCTAGAGTTGTTAGCAACAAGAAAAGCAGCCATATTTGCAGTGGAGTTCGGCTTACAGCAAATCAGTTTTGAAGGTGATGCTGAAGGGGTGATAAAAGCCTTGTCGCAAAGGGATGTAACACATTCACCTATCAGCCATATAGTAAAAGACTTCAAGTCTATAGCAAGTTCCTTAGGAACTTTTTCACTCTCCCATACTAGGAGGCAGGGCAACAATGTTGCTCATGCTTTAGCGCGGAGAGCTCATTTTTCTTTTTCTTTATTAGTTTGGATGGAAGATGTCCCACCAAACATTTTACAATTTGTTCTTGATGATTTTCCTAGTTAATAATAAGCCCTCACGGTCTTGACTCTCAAAAAAAAATTTAAAAAAAAAATTCCAATTTTATTTATTAATATTAGAAAAAAACCTACTTATTTTCTTTAAAAAAATAACATATAAAACATAATGTAAATGTGAGATGTAACTTGTTTTTTAATGCTTTGTTTCAATTTATTTTTTCAAGCCAAGTATTAGAGCTAGTAATCATTGTTATAATTATAGTATTACTATTTTCGTGTGTGTTCTAATAAGTATTACTGTTTACTATAAATAAATAAAAAAAAGTAATCATTGTTATAATTAAGCTACTTCATAATGTAGCTTAATAATTTAAGTTAAATATAAGTATATATTTCAAACAAGTAAATGTCATTGACTAGATCTTTGTGTGTACAATATATATATATATATATATATTTATAACTTTATATAATTTAATAATTAGGAATTATAGAGGGTTTGTTACATGTGTGTATTGTTATTATGTTATAATAAATTTTTTTTATAAAATTAGTGATTCAAGAAAAAAAAAAGTAAAATTAGTGATTGTTAAAACATTTGATTGGTTTTTTTTTTTTTTTTTTTTGTTGATAAGACACATTTTATTGGTTAAATACACAATTAGTGTATTATTTATGCTTGAATAGGTGTAGACATAGTTGTGTGTTTCAATAATTAATATAGTGCCACTAGGTTGAGTTTTGTCATTTAATTTAAAATATTTTTATAAAAATAATGACAAATAGTTAATGATAACCGAATTAAAAAAAAATGTTATACAAACTTAACGAATAAAATGACCACACCTACTCACATTGACAATAAAGAATGACAACTAATAATTAACTATTATGTAACAATTTCAAAACATGAAAACTCGTAAAAAAAAATATAAAAATTCATGTATTTGAGTGTGTTTTGTTTAATTTTGTTTTTGTGTTTGTTGTTAACTCGATATATTCAAATTATTATTTTTTATAAAATTTTGTTTAACTCAAGTTTCTTAATGACCTCCTAAAAGAATTCTTAGAGCCAATGATACATATATTGATTGTGGTACCCACACATTCTAAATGTTACATAAGATAATTTTGGCAATTTTCACAAGTACACCCCTCTTGGCAACAGAAAAATTTAAAGATTCAAGGCTTTAATCACGTTTTGATGGATATTTTTGTGGGGGTTCTAAAATTATTGATGGACTGGCTTTTTACTCTCCAAGTCCAAGAGGTTGTTTTGTGAGTAAGGGCCATGGCCCATAAAGATAATTGCAACCAAACCAAGCCATGTGCAAGCGAGACAGCTATGGGCCAGACTTGAATTCATGAATAAGTGGCAATGAATTCTTGTTTACCTATACGTTTTTGAGTATGTTGTTCTCCAACAAACCTGGTTTTGTACTTTCTCGGGCAATGTTTTTTCTAGGAAAAATTATGATTACAACCAAACACCACGTGATGCTGCTACCCAAGTTTAGGTTCAAAGCAGACAATTATTCAGGTAATGGCCCTTGGTACCTTAACTTGTTGGATTGTGCACTAGCTAGGAGTACCTTGTAGGGCATTTAGCAGCCTTCTCAGTTTTTACATTTTCCAATTAGTTTAGTGACAAAATGAAGTTCGCTTATATTGTAATAGGATTCAATTCAAAGGCTATCAGGAACATTGGTAATTAAAAAAAAACCCATCACTGAATCCCACCTATGCAAAAAAAAAAAAAGGAATTAGTTTCATAATAAAGAACAAATATCGAATGAATATTATAGGTACAAATCTGATCATATCTATCAAAACTTTGAAAAAGAATTGAAGAAATTATCTTGACTCTTCAGTAGTACATAGCCAAGTCGACAAACTTGACAACTTGCATGCAATAATGTCTTAAAAAAGAAGAAGAAGAAGTTAATATGTAAATTGTTGTACTTGAGGACAATTAGTCAATGTCATTTGTCCTTAGCTTCTGAGTTCACAAGCATAAAATTCTAATGACTTTTTAAAATTCATTTTGATAATTATATTGACACGACAATTTGAAAAGAAAAAAAAAATCTAACGCCCACAACTAGATGTTTGGATCAATGATTAGAGCTCAAAAATGAAAAAAAAAGTTAGTGTACTGAAAGTTGAAGCAGCTCCTCTTTTCCTTTTACTCTTTCTCCTTTTTGTTTCGAATACACTTTTCAAATGAGAGAGAAGGAGGCTAGGAGCCTAGGAATACACTTTTCAAAAGAGAGGAGAGGAAAAAAAAATCAATTCAAATTTTTTTACTACATCGATCTAAGTTTAAGGCATTTACTATTTACATCATATTGACATATTATACAAATTTCTAAACATTTTATAGTAAAATTGTTCTTCTATAGCATTTTTCAAAACTATGTAGTTGGAAGAAAGGTTCTCAAAGTTGGGATCCTACACACATAGGATTGTGGATCATAAGATCCTATATATATATTTTTTTTTTGAGAAAAAATGTAAAAGATACATTGATAGTGATTTTATATGTTGAATAATTACATAAATTATGAATATATCCATAAAAGAAACAAAGATTTACATCAATATGATGCAATTTGTATACCATAAATCACTTTATCTATGCTAATGAAACGAATATACTTAAGTTTTAACCTAACGTATTCAAAAGTTTAAAAAATGTTTAATTAGCAACTAATACCAAAATAACTATCAACACATGTGAAAAATGTTTTTCAAGTTCTGATCTCATGGTGAATGGTGATAGGTCATGAATTTTGATTTTCGGGATTTGAAATTTTCAGAGTGGGCTACATGATTTTATAAAAAGTGAACAATTAATAAAGATTTTCTTAGTTTTAAACTGAGTTTTTTTTTTTTTTTTTTGGGGGGGGGGGGGGGGGATTTAAAGTTGATCTAGGGGTAATTTTGACACTTTAATACTCATTAGAGCCTATTTGGGCAGCTGGTATTCATTGGGGGTCATTGGTTGTACTTGAGTTTGTGTGAACTCAAACCAAATTTTATTTTTCAATAAGATCGAATATACGATCCTAATTGTTTTGGACAGATAAGATTACAGGATCGTACAATCCTATAATCTAGATCAGGTTTTTGACAAACTTCATCAGGATGTTAGGCTTTAAATGTTCTATAACATGTACAGATCAGGTTGAAAAAAAAGGAAGAATTTTTCATTCTGTCCTCATCCAAATTTTATGCAATCCCTCAAGTTAGATATCTAATTCTCCTGGCTCTTCAGATCTATGAAAAGCAAATTACAAAATTTCAAAGTCTATATTATGTTGGTGGGTTATAGCTTGAGAATTAAGTAAAGAACAAAAAACATATAAAAACAAAGGGAGAACATAGACCCCTAGTCCATTTTTGGGACAGCCCATGCTGAAAAGAGATATGGACAGCACCATATTAAATCAGTGTCACCGCCTATCTCTTTAATCCATCAACTTTCTTTCTCTATCTCTCTTTCTACAAGACAAAAGGGACAAGGCAATTCAATGGCAAAGGGGGGGTGTGCCATGCGGTCTCTTGCACCTTCATAAGCCAAGTGGACCATGGTGGACCCCTAGTCCCATTGGCCTCAACCATGGCATGCACCCAACCATTGCCCTCATCAAAGGATGGTCCCTCCCTTAAGGGTCTTTGCATGGGGGACTATATGATCGATGATGATGAAGATATCATAATCCTATACTTCCTTATCTTTTAGCTAAAAGAACAAGGAGAGTATACAAGTAGAGAGATTTTGTAGTAAATGCACTAATTGTTAGCTAGCAGCTTAGCTCTATATTGTTTTCTAGTGTAAGCTTAGTCGAAACAGCCAGAAACTTGAACCCCAAGTGTTTTCTGTCGTCTTTGTGATGCTTCCGGGAAGGAGTGGGTGATATATGGCTACATTTTATATGGTGTTACGTATGTATGAGTATATATACGATATATATTTATCTTTGAGACTTAAGGATCAAATCAGGATTTTTTGTTTGGGGAGACAAGTCATGGTATTGAAATCTCATACGTATTCGCACGCTATATATATATGTGTGTGTGAGAGAGAGAGAGTAAAATGTGAAGATATTTATCATTTTTTAAACTCTAACAAGTAATGTATGTTGTCTAGTTTGATATTAGACATAGAAACTAAGCAAATAAATAACTTAGTGTCTCAAATCAAAATTATGCTCAATTATGATATTTCATAAAATAAAATTCATATATTATCATCTATTTAGTTATTAAAAATTTCATTTGCGATATAAAATACCATGTTGTCTATGAAAGTGAACAAAAATATTCTAAGAAAGAGTCTTGAAAACCATGATTGATCTAAAACTTCAACTCATACAAGAACAAGTTTTACTCTAAAGAATGAAATCAAGAAAAAAAAAGTTCCTTATTTCTATAACCACTGGTCCAATTAGGCAATTCTTATTTTTAAGAGGACTATTGAATTGACTCAAATTTTTGGGAGGGCCAGACTCCTATTTTTTAGGAAAAATATTTAAGATGCTTAATCTTTAGAAAAAAAAAAGTTGGGGTGGCCGGGGGTGGTGGGGAGGGGGGACAGAGCTACATGTACTCCACCCTTGCATTAAATCTTGTCTAGACTCTAGACAAATAAAAGGAGGGGTCTTGACCCTAATGATAATAATAATAATTATGAAACAAATGTTGCAAGATCAAATCCTATTATCTATGATTAAAATTCCTCAACTAGTTCTTTTTGAAAGAAAACATAAAGCTAAAAGAATGTGATCAAATTACCAAAGAGGAATAAGATTATTTCCATTTCATTTATTTCACGATTAAGATTTTATTATTTAGATCTAATAGTGTAAAGATTGTCATGTCATTTAAAATTTCAAATGATATTATAGTTAACACACTTTTAAATTTCTAAATTTAATCTAAAGCATGAAATAGATCAATTTCAAATGGAAATAATATTTCCCTGTAAAAGAAAAATCATGTCCAAATCAACCCCCTTTTCCCTATTATTCCCCCCCCCCCCCCCCCTTCTTCCTTTTCAACCCTTCATATTTGTCAAGCTTACACATTACATTGCACATGGAGCACTTAAAATGAATGAGATGCTTGAATGAGATACCCCAGGAGACCGGGAGGAAATGATAAGTGGAAGGAAGTAGAAGTTTGAAGGGAAACTAAACTCGTTGGGAAAAAAAAAAAAAAAGACTCCATAATAATAAAAATTAAAAATAACAAAAAAGTATAACACGGAAGTAATGAAATTGATCGAAAGTCATTCTCCTTGGAAATTGCTTCAAGAGGTATACCTATGTGAGTTATGATGCTAAAGTGCTAAGTGCTTGACTTTCTATGATCATTGAATAACTTGTACTAGTAAATAGCTAATCACGCTATATAGAGGCATCACCAAGAAGTGATAATGAAGGATCATTCCAAAACAATGAAGTAGTCATAATCGCACTGCTTTTATAAAAGATAAATACAAACTTTAGACTAAAATGTCATTGCCTTAATATTTACTTGCTTAAGATATCAATATATACAAAAGATAACTACAACTTTTAGACTAAAATGTCATTGCCCTAATATATACTTGCTAATAAAGATACCAATATAGGATTCCAATTGGCAATAAAGGTACATTTCACAACTAAAAATGACATAGAAAGCCAATAACATTTTTTTTTAATAGGAAAGCTCAAATATAGATCTACCTAGTGGTAAGTAATAACTATAACAAAATATTGTGGGTTTTGAGTTTGAGTGATAGCCCCGAACCCCACCCACTGGCGGCTCCACATAGAGTTTAGAGTGGTCACAGGACCACCCTGGCCCCGAAAAAATTATTATTATTATGTATAAATTTAAAAAATTTATGATTTTTTTATCCTTAAAAAAACTTTGTGACAACTCTAATTTTTTTTTAGACTCAATATAGTTAAACTTTGGACAAAATTTGGCAACAAATTTGAATGTAGACTAAGACTACAACTCCATTTAATATTTTTTTTATTGGATGTGAGTTTTGACAAATCCACTATTTCATTTCATTTTCTTCTTATATTCTCTATACTTGCAAAATGATAAGAAGATCAAGATCAATAACTATTTTATCAATCAAATGTTTAAATTTCTTTGTAATCTAAAATTATACATAAAAAATATAAGTTTATGAATTGAATAGTAAATAACATCTAATTGACATAAAATTTTATATGTGTTTTAAGAATATAGAGAACATGCAATTCAACAGTTAAATTTTCAAAATATGTAGCAATCTTAATTTATTTAGTGAGACTTGTAGCCTTAGGCTATAAGTAAGTTTATAGAGAAACATTGTCCTTAAACTTTGGTCCTCTTGACAATATACTAGGTCCTTACAAACAAAAAGAAAGTCCAAGAAAAATTTTATTTAACTAAAATTTTGAAAGAGATGTAGCTTGCAACATTGATAATGCGACTATCATGTAACGATTTCAAAATAAGAAAATTCGTAGAAAGAAATTGTAAGACTTTATATGTGTGTGTGTTTTTTTACCTCCCGCGCCATCTCCCTCACTCCTCCCCCTTTATTTGACAACATATTGTGAATCTATGTAGTATATCCTATTTTTAGAAAATTAATAGCTTAAATAGGTGTTTGACAACAATTTCTTATAGAGGTATTTGAAACATTATGTCATTAACTATATAATTAGATGAGGAAAGTAGAGGGAAAGGAGTTTGTGGGGATTTGTAGGGAGAGGAGAGTAAAAGAAAAGAGAGGGGGAGGGAGGGGGGCTATTTCACCATATTTGATGTCTTTTAAAGGACATGGAAAGGTTTGAGAGGATTTAAAGGGGTGAGATATTCTTTCAAACCCATCATTTATAATTCCTCCAAATTGGAGGAATTTAGAGGGAGAGAAGCCAAGTTGCTTCATATTAATTTCTTAAATTATCAATTTTATTCTTATATATCAATTTTTTAATCTATTTCTTTAGTATTTTATATTGAAAAAAATAATTATATATTTTTCATTTTATATGATGTCTTATTATTTCCTCTCCTTCTAGTTTTAATTTTTTTTTAACATTTATATATATATATATATATTTATATATATTCCCCCACCCCCTTACTTGATTTTTCAAACATTCAAATAAGAGGAAAGGATAACCAATTGGCCACAATGCTCTTGACTACTCTCCTCACTCTCCAAACTTCCAAACACATTGTTAAAGTGGTTTGAATCACACTTCCTCTCAAATCCACTAGTTGGTAATTGAAACAATTATTTACATGTATTTTTAATTACCCAACATATTTTAAATAATATTATGACAATGTAAAAAATAATAATAATTATGAATAATTATGTTGTTAAAAAGTATACATGAATAATTACATGTAAAACACATTGTGAGTTGACGTAGACATTTAAAGTAACACTTTGTCCATATGATATTTTGCATTGCAAGTAAAACACATTACCACTTAATTAGTGTCTTTAAAGAGAAACGTGTGATAGTAAAATGTCATTTCTAAATATGTAATTTTTGGAAAATTTCATGGATGTTTTCTTATTAAAGTTCTACTCAACTGGGCCAATAATTGTACTCTTCTCAAACCATTTATAATCAATTAATTAAATCCTTTCAAATAATTTGATATTACCGGGGACAAACCGTAACTCTTGAATTAGATATGTGTACCTAGTCCTAGTCTACAAAAGTGCCATATAAACAGAGAGAACAAAATGTTCAATTAAAGAAAGAAAATCATGTAACATCTATTCAAGTAATCATTAACATATATAATAATGATTATCTATGATTAATATTAGCATAACTTGTCATTAATTTATGTCTTCACTTGTCATTAGAGGTGTAATTATATTCCGTCATATCAACTATTTAGACAGAGAGAGAGAGAGAGAGAGAGAGGGAGGGAGATTGAATTTAAGTCAAAGCATTCATATTATGTGGTATAATGACCATACATGGATGTCGGATAGCTAAAATGGACACGTAGGCAAGCAAAAATTTAAGGTATATACATGTATGTTCCCCATAACATGTAGCTAGCTTTTTCCAAAACCAACCCATAACACATCACACATTGACATGGGATGGTGACAAGAGACAAAACACCATGGTAGATAATTGGGTGCACCATACTCTCCGAAAATAGGAGTGGTAAATTGGAATATGGCCATGAGGCCAAGCAACGTTGACAAACAAAAGATGATGGGTGTGGGAGTCGTATATTACAAAAAACCATGTCCATTTCAAAGGGTTTTTGATGTATCATATGGCTAGCTGTGTGTCATGATGAGAAACATGATACATCCGTGAAAAGCTAGAAGTCTGTAAGGATGTATGCTTGCGTGGCAACCCCCAAATTTAAGAGATGGTCTATCAAAGTTGAGTAATTCTTAGGTACTCGCGGAGCACGGAGAATGGTGCTCCCTCCTCTCACATTCATGGTGGGGTCCGCTCATTAAATTCATAGTGAGTTCCACCATGAATATGAGAGGAGAGAGCACCATTTCACTATACTCCGGGACTACCTAAGAATTTTCTATCAAAGTTTGTGTAAAAAGAACAAAACCTCTTAGAATTGTGTTAGTGACACATAAAGTGGCACAACTTGTACCACAACTCGCCCACGTGACGAGTTGTGAGTGGTAGAGAAGTGACCCCACATAGACCCACCATCACCTCTCTATCACTCACAACTTGCCACATAGGCGAGTTGTGGCACAAGCATTATTCCTATGTTATGTTTTTGCTCAACCTAAAAAGATAAGAGGGTTTTATCAAAATAATAAATAAATAAAAAAGATAGAAGGGATCAAATTTGGGATATCTGTTGGATAATAATTAAAATTAAAAATCAGCCAGCTGTATACATATGGCAGTGTGGGGATGTAACATGTGTAAAGTGACAGCAGGAAACACGATTTGAATATGAATAATGCTAGGACCACAACTTATACCACAATTTTCGTCACAACTTGTTCATGTGGCAAATCATGAGTGATGGAGTTATGAACCCACCACTTTTACTCAGCTACTCACAACTTATCACATAGCAAATTGTGGCAAAAATTATGACAAAATTTGTGGGTTTAGCATTTTCTTTTGAACATGTTACTTAATTGGTAAGCCGTGCAATTGAGTAATTGGTAAGCCGTGTAATGCATGGATAACTTTAACATAAATTTTTTTTTTTTTTCAATATGAAATTTGGTATTTATTTTTGTTATTATTAAATTATGATGATGTTTGTATATGAAATTATATATTTCATTATTTAATGAAAATATGGTATATCAAAATTCTAATAGACGAGTTTCTCAAAAAAAAAAAAATTCTAATAGACGACTTAAATATATAATATAATTTAAATTTAATTAAAATTATAATGTGTACCCCACAAAAATAAAATGATGTGTAAAATTGTGGATTTTCAAAAGATTATGTGATACAGTATTATTAGATCAATTAAAAGTTAATTATTAGATCAATTAAGGATCTATTTGGATACAACTTATTTTGCTGAAAACTGAAAACACTGTAGCAAAATAATTTTTAAATATGTGAATAGTACTGTGAAACCCATTTTTAATGAAAAAGTTGCTGAAAAGTGAAATTTGTGAGTCCCGTAAACAGTATACAGTACACTGTACACGGGAGAAAGGTCAACATATGTGGCTAAAAAAAAAAAAAAAAAGAAGAAGGAAAACGTTGAAAGTTGCAAACGCGCTATCCAACCCAGGCTTAAAAGTTAAATACAACTAGAGGTATCTTTTTTCAAGGAATATACCCTCAACTCAAATTGCAAACTACTCAATGGAGACTTATCTCTTGTTATTGTATTAGCTTTCAATGCAAGCAAGTAGTCTGCTTGTAATCATTACTCTTCCATGTTTATGAAGCTTTATTAGATCCATGACAAGTTTGAAGTTGTTCGAAAGATCTTGAGTTAAATCTCAAATTATTGATTCCCATTGACATAGCCCGATATTATTGTAATAGGATAAGTCCTCAATTCCTTTTAGCTTTTTTGCAAACTTGTAGTTGCATAGCTCTCTCAACTTGCAATATATAATTAAAATTTTCATCTATAGTTGTTACTTAGCATTCTCTCCAATAATCGACATAGCATAATAAACAACATTGGCATCGATAGACAAAAAAATCTTCTTGATTGAGTCATCACAGAATCATATCCTATTGAACATGAAGTCAAATAACAAAACCAAGATCTTAAAAAATGTCACCAAAGCTTAAGTAAGATCATCGATACATTGGCAATAACATCAATAAGCCTGTAGTTACATTGGTACGTAAAGATTAAAAATTATCTCAAACATAAGGGAGTAGGTATCTTATTAGCTCCACATTTTGTGAGAAAAATAATGTATATGCTAGCTAGATGAATAGGATAATTATTATAACAAAGGGACAAAGAGTTGGAGTGCTAAGTGCTAACAACAACATGTTAAAAGACCACCACCATGTATTTTTGGCGTGATGGTCACTTCACAAGTATAAAATTTTTATAGGGTAGGAGGAGCAAGGGTCGGATTCAAGTTTTCATAAGAGACCTTCACACACATATACACTTAAATTAGATTATAATAGAATTTTTATCTTTGTGTATAAAAAAAAAACATGTCAAAAGGCCATCCATTAGAAAATATGTGAAAACTAAATCCTGGTTATATAGAATGCGGTGAAAATAAAATCTCAGGGGAAAGTTTACAGATTCCACACTGATGCTTGGTTGTAAGTTTGGTTGTTGACTTCCGGTGTTGTCGGAAAGAGACAAATACTGGTAACATTGGACCAAATTAAGCTCTTTAGTTGTTAACTAACTCCTTCTGACTTTGATGAAAACATGAAGAAAGAACAACAAAATTGTGATTTAGTCTTTCAGTTTTGAAATTATTTTGTGGATAGGAGAGGATGGTTGAACCTTGGACACTGGGGACACTAGGAAGTGCGAATTGCTGTTAGGGTTGTTGGCACCAAATCTTCCATTTATGCGAGAAGGGAAAAAAAAAAGTTCTTTAAATGGGAGATGAACTTATCCCAAAATGATATTATACTTTATTGAACATTTTAGGCTCACACAAGTGATTGTACACAATATTGGTATTTGTATGTAATGAGGTATGATTAAGGTGCTCCAATGAGGACATTGCAAATAAGCAATTATTGATATCACAAAGTGAGCAATAGTGTAGTGAGTGAAAAAGCTAGCTCTCTCCAATACTCCAAAGTGTAATCTAGAGTAATGAAAGCAGATAGAAGACTAGAAGATGGTAATAGATTGTAGTCCAATCCATGTAATGGAGACAATGCCATTATGTGACTGATCACAGTGGGGTACCCATAAAAAGTTTTAATTTTGAAAGAGAAAAACACGGCGGACCACAAAGAACAAATTGACGAGTTGGTAAGCTACAAACAGGGTTACACATTTAAGAATTTTCTTGCTAAAACTTTTAGTTTATTGATTGTTCTTTAATTGCTTGCTAAGAATTTTGAACTTATTTTCGAAGATGTGTTCTCTTGCAATCAAGTTTTAGGCCAAGTGGTAAATGGGAAACGGAATTTATTGATCGATGGAACATAACAAGAGTTTAGTGGCCCAACTCTCTCATCGATTAGTCATTATCACCAATATGAGTTTTTTTTAAACAGTTAAACTAAGTCGGCAGCATTACTAAAAGCTCTTGGAAGACAAAAATGGATGAAGAACTGAAGATTGAATCAAAATGAACAAGTTTTCTTATAGAGTTGACAATCTTTACAACCTTCGGAAGAGATGGGAAGGGACATTGCCAAGCAAAGATTGAATTTTTTTATTGGACCAGATTTGAAAAATAAAAAAAACAAAAAAATTATATATATAAAACACACACACATATATATATATATATAATTTTCTTATTGGACCAGATTAAAAACAAAAAAATTAGATGTATATATATATATATATATAATTGGAGGACACATGGTCCAATTTATTAGTCAGAACGTTGCAACATGTGGGTCAAATGTGAGAAAAGGCTGGGGGTGGAATATTACAAAACATGGACCTGTCATTTTCCATTGCAGCATAACTTAAAAATATGTATACTTTCTTTGTGATCGATCCCCATCTTTTGTAGCCAGTAACTTTTATAAGATGGCATGCATTGGACACTCTAAATTATACATACATCATTTACTTGTTCAGTTCATATGTTATAACAATAAAAGGCTCCAATGATAATAAGAATAATTATAATAATGAAGCACAGAACTCTCTCTTGTCTCACTACTTTCCAAGGAATTTATAGATATTCATTAAGGGTGCATTTTTATAGGCGGTTAGAAATTTGTGTTTCGAGTTTAAAATAAGTGTTTATAAAAATGTTATGAATTGTAATTACAAAATAGAGTTTTAGGTTTTAAAAATGCTATTTTAATATCTCAAAACACCTAATCAAATGGAACGTAAGTTGCTCTTTATTTTACCAATATTATTTAAGGATATAATTAATTTTTAATTTTATCTGCATAATTAATTTTTAAGTCGGTTGCATAAGTGGCCTGGCAATTGGAAGGAGCAAGAGTTGCCACTCACACATAATTAAAGCTGATACAATCATACAATACTATAGGTGCCAGATAATATTACATAACCTTTTTTGTTTTTTGTTACTATTCTTCTACTTTAATGAATATTGACAACAAAAATTTCTTAGTCAAACAATAGTAAAATCCCTAACTTATATCCTTTATCCTTTTGTTTGCTTGCTGATGTATCTGGTTTTTTTAATGTATCTGTTTTATACTAGTTTTTACTCTTATACCCAAAAAATAAATCAGTAACTCAAATCCCCACATTTAATATGTAAATTTTATATTTATTGTACAAGTTATCTTGGAACAACACTAAACTAATCAAAAGCTTAGGGCATGTTTGGTTTGCTCAAAACTCATATCTTTATTTCCACTCTAACTCAAATATCTCTAAAATTTGTGTTTGGTTCCAAATCTAAGTTATATCTCTCACTCTTTAACTCCAAATTTTGGCAAAATGATGGAGCCCACCCATTGTCACTACTCAGAACGGTCACATGTGTACCCGCGTGTGACATTCTCTCTCTTCTACTTTCATTTTATTGCTCTGCCTTGACCATCACAAAACCCAGCAAGAAACAGATTTTACACCTATGCACACCACAAAACCATTTCACAAAACCCAGCAAGAGACTGATTTCCCTCCCACTTCCAGCACCACTCCAAGTTTCAGATTTTTTTTTTTTTTCTCTTACCCACAGCCCAAAATCCACATATACAAACCCTCTTAAACATACAAACATAAACCCATAGACACCCAAATCAAAACAGAGATGAGTGATGAGAGGGTTTGTTGTATATGTGGTTGTCAAGAATCAGCCCGATTATTGAGACGAATCGGGTTTCAAAGGGAACCAAAGATTCGGAGCCACGCTTGTGGGTTTGATTGGTGAACATGGTGGAGTGGGTCTGAAGAAAGAAAAAAAAAAAAAAAAAAAACCGTTGGTGATTTGGTGGTGGAGTGGGTTTGGAGAAGAAAAAAAGAAGAAGAAAAAGAAAAGGGCCGTTGGGTGGAGTTGTCTGAAGAAGAAAGAAAGAAAAAGAAAGAAGAAGAAAAACAAAAAAAAAGCAAAGTGGCATTAATGACTTGATAGTGACAAGTCAGAAAAATGGGTCCTACAAATTTGATTTTTTTACAACTTTACCACTATAACACATATTTCATAACTTGAAAATACAAAAAAAAAATTGGTTTCATTTTTCATCAATCAAACTCAATTTTTTGAGTTTTGAGTACTAAAAATTTTTCTCAAACAAACTTTTTTTTTGTGAATTCCACATTTTATTTTTTTGATTATGAGTGATGAAAACTGAGTTATATAACTCAGTTTCTACCAAATCCAAAGAACCTCTTAAGTTTGTGAATCCAAGTCCAACAATATTATATTAATTTTTAAAATTTTTTATTTTTACCTAATAACTATTTTCATAATTTTTGAAATTCTTGCACTTGCACATATACACCTAAAAGTTATTTCATAATTTTCTATTGTTCCATTGCCAATTGCCCATTGCAAATAAATAAAAACCCAAACTATGACTATTTTAGTTTTTTTTTCCCCTATTGGCAAATAAATACAAACCCTAGCTATGCATAAAAGAAAAGAAATAAACTATGCCTCTTTGTCTTGTACAGTACATGCCCGATGTAACAACCAGTGACCCTCTCACGTGATAGCAAAAGAAAAGTTTGTGCAATTTATAGTGGTCTCAGAACCTAGTGCTCACTGGTCACTAGCTAGCTTTTCAGCGAGAGTAAGAGAGTAAGTTCATATAACATATTCTCCTATTTGTAGTAAAAACAAGGACTTTTTTTTGCTGGCACTTTAGGCAGCACAACTTGCAAATAGAAAACCCAAAGGAATGGCTACATATCATTCAGATAAATTTGAAGGAACAAGAAGCATTCAATGGATGCTCTTGTCAACAAAAGTTATACAGATGCCTATATATCTATGCTCCATAGGAGGAATTCAGTTACCTAAGAAGCCTCAACCCAATAATACTGCCAGAACACAGAAGATTCCACCAATAAATACACTACACGTATAGCCAAGTAAACCAACAAATGCTTTAACCAATAATGTACAACAACAGCAACAGCAACAGTAACAGCAACAGCATGAACCTCTCTTTGTTAATCGAAGTAGCAAAAAGATAACGGTAAAAATAACTGTAATAACAGAATAACTATATATAACCACATGAATCAGTTTTGTAATGGGGTAATAATGATATTTAGTATTTCACACACACATAAATATCTATATTGTTTCTGATGTCTCTAGCTTAACTACCACAAGGTCTTGGTATCTGTGCATGAGAGACATGGGAGTCAAAATGGACAGGAACATGGGATCTACAAAAGATCTGGTTTTATTTGGTCGGTAATGTCTGTCCCTCATGTTCTTCATCCATTGATTTTGCCACCCTTTATTCATGTTCAGCGCATCACTTTAACCTATTGGATATGAAGCAAGAACTTTTAGGTGAAGAACCCTCCTCCATTGGAACTAATAAAAGCTTTGATGTCATGTCAATGATTTTTTTTTTTTTTTTTTAATTTTAAATCTGATTTTGAGAGTTCTCAGGATTTTCTTCATAAACTGCAATAAAAAAATAAAATAAATCTACAAAATGAGAAAAAGCCAAGATGTGGAATAGACAAAATAAGAATTAATATAATATTGCAAATATTATAATTTTGATATGAGACAGGATTTGAGGGCTTACCCAATTTTTGTAGGGCAGCGGTTGAATCTTATTTATTAATGGAAGAAACACAAGTTGTTGAAGCACCCAGACGGATTAAGAAATTTTTGTCTTTGGTCTTCCACATCACAGAATACATTAGCAATATCCTGAAAATGATATGTTTGTTAAGTGTTATTGTAAGTGTTAGCTAGGAAGACAAAAAAGGGTCTTTCTTATATCATACTCATTAGTATCTTATTCATGTTGGAAGGGTATAGAGAAATATATGACTTTTAGATGGAGAAAGTACTTTGTGAGAAAGGATTATGGAGTGTCGGAGTGTTCCTCTCACATTAGGTGAGCCCACACATATGTAAGATGTATATATGTTGTACTAGCTAGGGACACTCCATAAACCAGTCTCATAGATTTTTCATTTAGATGGGTTTATATATGGTGCATTTAAAATATGTACCTCAGATAAGGCATTTGGCCTTTGCTCATGTTGGAATAATGTTGAACCTGAACTGTCAACAATAGGATAGTTATTTGCAGTGGTAAAGGCTGTGGTTGTGGTTAGATCAGCAAAACCTGTGGGCTGTGTGGGGCTGCATTGTGTCATAGACGGCAGTGTTGAAGCCATGCTACTTAATCCCTGAATATAAATTCATGTCAGAGATAAATAGAGAAAATTCGGGAAATGGATATGTATGCAAGGAAGAGCTAGATTTTCCAAGCTTCTTTACCTCTGGCCTGAGCATGAGTCCATCGAGGTCCATTCCAAAATCATAGAACATGGGATTCACTGAGGCAAGCTTCATTGAAAGGAACTGATACAATAACAAAAACATCATTGATATTACTATAAATCCCTTTTTTTTTAACAAGGCAATAGTAATTAACTAAAGAAATTTAGTTTAGTATTAATTACCTCCACTTGATTTTGTAGGGACTGAACATAATTGATTATCTCATCCAACATGAGGGCCTTTCCGGTTACCTTTTTTTTTAAAGCAAACCACATGAAGTTGTCAGAATAATACTCTATATTATAGAAAAGACAAAATGAAGACAAAGAACTGAAAATTCACCTTGTCACAGCCCGGAACAAGTCTTTGTAATATCTTCATCCTTTCACTTATTTTCTCTCTTCTTACCTAGAACCAATTTATAGAAAAGATACACAGTGAGAGATAATGTAGTTGTGGTCATAACAGATATTGGGGCAAGCTTTTGTAAAAAATATTAAGCAAAAATGGAGGAAAAACAAGTACAGACAAGATCTTAACAAAGAAGAAATTTGGGAAACCAAATATTTGATATTAGGTTTGAATTTCGTTTTACAGATTAGGTGATCTATAAAACTTAACTATCAAGTAAAAATATTCGAAAACAGATCCTAATTAGTTTACTTATTATGCATACACCTAATTTGACTTAGAAAACACCTAAAAAATATTTAGAAAATAGAGATAATACCATATTCCTGAAAATCACAAAAATAATAGCAAAAAGCCTTTCTAGCCATTGTAAGCAGTAAATCATTTTGTGTGGAAAAATTGGTGGGTGTTTTAAGAATGAATTATACCCTTTCAGCAAGGCTGTGGCTATCAGTTGCCTGACCCCTCCTTGCTCTTACATGAATGTAACCTGTTGGAGGCTCTTCAGCAACTTTCTTCTGATCTTTCTTTCCAGCTTTAGGCTTCTTCCCTTCTTCTTTCAGGGTACCATTGCATTTCTTTTGTTTCTTCATTACTCCTTCTGTCGGATTCTAATAAAATTTGCACCATTTTGATTAACAAATTTATATGACCAAAATATTCAAAAAAACTTGAACATCAATCACAACCCGCATGCACAAAAAGATTGGATTTTTATAAGACCCTTGCTACAGGTATCAAAAAACTGCACAGAAAATTTCTCATTGAGTTGCCATATTCAACTCACTTGGGCTCACCACAATACAAAGGTAAGAGAGGTATGTAAAAAAAAAAACTTATGAAATTTTTTATGCCTCTAGACTTTTGCGTTTCTATGATTTATATGACTATTGGATTTTATATTATTTAAGCTTAACTTCAGAGTGTTCTACCTTAGATTGAGTGAAAGTCAAAGAAGCCTTATTTCTGCTCTTCCTCTTCTTCTCCATGGGAGGGACCTTCCGAGTAACTTGCTCACCGCTATCAAGCTTATCCACCACAATTGAAGAATGTGGACTCTGCTTTTTGGTCACAGAAGGCTCATTATCACTAAAAGCAACCTTTGAGCTGTGTTCAAGACAGCTACTTTCCTGAACAGTAACATCAACAGGAATCTCTTGCACAAGTTCAGGTGGGTAATAAAATTGAGAGAAACCGTTGGTGTTGAGATTTTCATCTTCCACAAAGCTCGACATCTTAATATTTGTTGACAAGAAATTTGAGTCAAGAAAAAAAGTATTGTGGAGGTATGAAAAGGCTGCCATTTAAGAGCTATAGCTTTGAAATTGGAAATGGAGTTGTTATAGAGAAAGTGATAGAAGAGAGAAAGCTGGTCTGGTGATACTTGAAGGCAGCCAAAGGTAGCAGTCAAGAAAAGTGGGTTTGAGTCTGTGACAAACTAGGAGGCAAGGTTTATATAAAGTTCAGGGGGGGAGAGAGAGAGAGAGAGAGAGAGAGAGCTCATTACATGCAAAGCTTCTGTGCATTTGACTAGTCTCACCTTAGCAATCATCTCTCGCTCTCTCTTAAATGAGCCCCCCCCCCCCAATAATAACAACAACAACCACCAACAAAAAAAAAAAAGACAGAAAAAATGAATAGTATTTAGAAGTAAAAAAGAAGAAGAAGAATGAATAATTGCATTGGGAAGGTGGGGAAATTAAAGATATAAGGTTGTCTAGCTAGACTTGATTTCATTACTATGGGATAAGAAACTAAGAAGCCCTTTATTGTACTTGTTTACTCAATGGTGACTAATTTAGTTAAGCTCTGAAATCTAGGTATCAATTGTTTACTTCTATTAAACCTGCTCTATGTAGTAGTGTCAGTAATTATTCAAGTATAGACAACCTGGCGTCTGCTTAAGAGAATCTAGGATGACAATATTTATTATCACAATTGTGATGTTGCAAATGTGTAAAAGCGATAGACATCTGTTCACGATTTGTCAGATTAGAATTGTGGTAAAATTATGGTAAAAAAAGTTATAACCCTAAAAATACTCTTAGCTTAATTATAGTTTACAACAATCACTTTCAAACCCCTCTTGTTATAAATAGAAAACTTAATCCTTGCTAGACTACTATTTGTTTTCGGGTGAAAAGGAATTAGATTAAGGAAAACTCGAGTGATATACCCAAATTTACAATATTTTTAACTGTCAACTTGTAATCTGTGCACTAAAATTTACTTTTCCACCAAGTATTTATGATGTTCTCGTGTATAAGTACTGTAATTTAATTACAAATTGACACTCAAACATACTATGAAAATGGGTATAAATTTAGATGTGTCCATAAGATTTACAAAGTTTAGGATAAAAAACACTCTGTGCAACTATCATTTGGCTAGTAATAAAAGCATAAGGATCAAAATACATCACAAAAGGTTCCTAGTTAGAACACTTTCCTGCCTTACCCAAAATGTCCGCATAAAAGATCATTAATTGATGCGTGTGTTGGATCTATTTGTCTCTTTAAAAGACTAGATCAATAAACTATAATCATAGATAAAAACACTATAAGGAGGAGACAAGACAGTCGTTTTAGTAGATGTCAAATCAGCAATACTAGACTACTCTTTAAGTGCAATTATTCTTTTATCTAGTTTATTTTTTTAAGCTCAATAAACTAATGACACTAAGCTATATTAAGTGCGTGAAAGAACAATTATCATAAAATAGATGTCATAAGTTAAATTTTTATCATATCTATAAAATAAAGTATAAAAAAGAAAAGAAAAAGAGAGCTAATTTTAAGAAGAGGACGTTTTCATTCCTTTGTTATTGTTTCTTTTTTGGGGGAGGTAAGTAGACGAGATCCATTGTACATCAAAAGTATAGGCATCAAAAACTGAGAAAATACATTGTTATTATTGGATTCTTGGGGCAAAATTGAAAGTACCCCAATAAATGAATAGGAATCACATTCTGGGGTTGTGATTTAAAGCAGTCGATGGGTACCATCAAAGGTAAAAAGGTCATTGTCAGTAGAAAGAGTTTAGCAAAGAGAGAGAGAGGACAATTAATACCTCCTCTTTTATTTTTGTTGCTATTCAGGTTGCGTTTGGGGTAAATTATTTTTGCTAATTTATTTTACTATTCAGTTTATTTTTGTTACCATTCATGAGTCTCACTGCACTTTTTGGTACTATTCATGAGTTCCACTATACTATTTCAGCTAACTTTTATCTTTCTCTACAATATTTTCAACAAAAAATTTGCAGTTTAAGCAAAATAAGTGGATCCCAAACAGACCTTCAATAAAAAATTAAAAAAGAAGCCAAAACCTACAAAGTATTTGATCATGGGAATTAACTGGCTTGTCAAAAACTTATTTCGTTTTATATATTTTTACTTCATTTATGATGGGATAGTTCATAGGTATTTCATATCCTGGCTAGAACTCTGGTTTATCTATCTTCTTTATAATATTAATGGGAGTGGCACTGAACTTCTTGAAGCATATATCCCCCCCTGATCCTCTCTCTCTCTCTCTCTCTCTCTCTCTCTCATTTTTTAAGACTTCCCATAAAGATAATTTGGCTATAGTACATGTCAGAGTTATAAGATAAGGGGTAAATGAACCGCTGGCTTATGTTTGGTCGGAAATTTTAGAGAGAATAAATGTTTTTTTTGAGAGAATAGAGAAAATAAATATGATTGGTTTAAAGAGAGTGATTGTAGGATATTACAACCTAATTTATATATATATATATATATATATGTGTGTGTGTGTGTGTTCAAATTAAATATAATTAAAATTTTATTTTTTTATATGAAAAAATATATAGTTATTATGTTGTAGATGTGATATGGATAATACATTTTATGGTGGTTTTAGTTTTTTTTTTTTTTTGGGGGAGAAGAAATAATGAAATATAGGAGCCGAAATCCTGTCATTAATTGGTCAAAAATTAAATTGACGAGTAGATCGAAATGCAGGACCTAAGGGAATAACCATGAGCTAGCCCATCTGGTTGTTGCTTGGCCCAACTCGACTCCAACTATATATGTTCGACAGCTTAGGCCCTGTATTGGAGGGTAGAAATTGCCCACTAAATTTTTTTTAAAAAAGAAAAAGGTTCTACATTTCGTATTATAGCATTGGTCTAAATATTATTTGTTGTGAACATTTTTCATCATACCTTATGCAAATATAATATTAGTATTATGCTTGTAATGATTTTCATACACAACTTAATCAAGAATCATACGATCATGAAAACTAAACTAAACATTTCAAGAATAATTAAAATTAAATAATAAAAGAGAAAGTAAAATTTAAATAAAAAATCATTTAAAATTGTTTGACGAATACACACATATGTGATACAATTTTCTTTATCAAAGATTATAAAATAAATTAGGAAACTTCTTTTAAATTCCTTGAGTATTTTTATGATTAAGTTTTAATCAGATTAGTTTTTAAAATTTTTTTTTAGTCTTTGGTAATAAAGTTTCACTAAAAGTAAATGTTAATAATCTTACTCGAAAATTGAAAGATAAACAAGCTTACCTTATTATTAGATAAAGAGAAAAAGGGTTATTAGATAAAGGAAAAAGGGGTAGTACTTATAATGAATCCTATGGTGAAATTATGTCGTAGAACCTCTAATATATACATGGAATTTATTACCCAGTTTTTATTATTAAAACAAAATTTATGGTAGATTATTAAAATAATACAATAAATATTTAAACCTCTTTTAAATTTCTAGAAACTCTTGTTGGTGTAATTTTATTAATAATTTTTTTTGAACTTTTTAAAAATTTGGTAGTAGATTTGTAGTTAGGGCAACTATGTTAATAATTTTAATTTACTTATAGTGTGTCACATGTCGTAAGGGGAGAGTGTCACATGTCGTAAGGAGAGAGAGAGAGAAAGAGAGAGAGAACTTGATGTAAAGAGAATATATATATATATATTTATTTATTTATTTATTGTATGCATGGTAAGATACTAGGTAGAGAAAATATTTATGTATAGATATTGTTGTTTTAAATAACTTGTCAACAACATACAATTGAAACAAAGTTTGGATACTACTAGAAGTCCCTCGATCTCCACTCATTACATAATGCAACATAAACTAAAAAAAAGGTCGCAGAAAGCTAATTGTCTACCCAATGATATGGCCAATTTAGACCATCAAATCAACATCAAAATTCAATCGAGACAAAGCCCCTATACCTCGTTTTAGCTAGTTTGAATCATTGTTATTGATTCTGTTCCGTTCCGGTTGGAACGGCCGGAATTTTTCGTACCGGTATGTAAACCAGTACGAGAATACCTCACGTTCCACCTCGGGTCAGATTTCGGGCCGTTTCGGGTCATACCGGACAATTCCGGTCGAGATGTGAATTTCGGCCGGTATAGGATTTGGCTTGTTATAAATAAATAAATTAATTAATTAAAAAAAAAAAAAAAAAAAAACTTAGGAGTTATTAATTTTTTTTCATTCCTTCTCCCTCTGTCATAATTTTTTTTTTCTTATGATTTGTTTTGTGGTTAAGAACTTAGGAGTTATTATTTGATATTTAGTTATTGACTTGTAAGTCTTCTTATTGTGTGATGTTAAATTGATGTTTAAGACTTAAGAGTTAAGACTAAATGATTTGTATTATTTGATATTTAGTTATTTATTTATTAGAATTGACAATTTTATGTTTTACAAGAATATATATAAATTATTTTTTAGGAACACCGAAACACCCTGAAACGGTACGCCGAAATCGGCCGGTATCGAAATATTCCATTTCACTGGACAAACCGAAACGGGGTCCGAAACCGTATTCA
This sequence comes from Notholithocarpus densiflorus, assembly GCA_030021035.2. NCBI lineage: Eukaryota > Viridiplantae > Streptophyta > Magnoliopsida > Fagales > Fagaceae > Notholithocarpus > Notholithocarpus densiflorus. The sequence goes on from JARYZH020000166.1 coordinate 153,440, forward strand.
TAACATTGGTTTGAATAGGTATATGTCTTATATTATTATTATGCGGTATTTTTCTTTGACTTTATATGAACGCATGTGCAAAGTCTCATGACTCTCTTATCTGTTTTGAATAAGATAGTACGAAATAAGGATTGTAAAAAGAAGATGATAGTGATAATAATTAGTTCAACACTCATTACAGACGGTTCAGCCTTAGGTAATCCAGGACATGCGGGCTATGGCGGTATTATTCGGAATGAGCATGGAGATTGGCTAGGAGGTTTTTCAAGGAATATTGGCGTTACCACCAGCTTCATAGCGAAGCTTTGGGCTCTTCGTGATGGCCTTATTCTTTGTCATAATCTTCATTTGCATGTTGTAGACATTCAAATTGATGCGCAAGCTGTTGTTGATGTTGTTAATAATGCTTCATATTCTAATCATATTATTATGCCAATTGTTGATGACTGCAGGCAGCTAATTTCCCAACTAGCCCAAGTCCGAATAGGGCATTGTTATCGTGAAGCAAATGCTTGTGCATCCTTGAACTCTCCGTTCCTCCTTAGTTTTTCTGTTTAATGCAAGTTCCTCTTCACCAAAAAAAAAAAATCAACACTCATTACATGATTGCGTGTATAATTTACCTACATATAATTGAATAAGTTTCTTTTTCTTTGTAGTACTATAATCTATTAAACTATTTTTGGAGCTCGGCAATGTTTATTGCATTTACATGTGGGATAAAAGCATGTGTCTATTTGAAATTGGTGCAATGCACCTTATGAAATCCAAAATATGTATCACAGACAGGAGGTGGTATATGGTGTTTTCGGTGCATGCATCCTCCCTCTCATATGAGAATGGACCTCACAAGTGTGGGGTCTACTCTCATATAAGAGAGAAGATGCATGCACCAAAAACACCATGTATTTTCTCCCCTCACACGGACCACACATGCATATAATACCTAAGCCATTTAATTGGTATCTTCTTTTGGATCTGGTAGGTCCTTGACAAAGTCAAAGAGGGTTAGGGTTGTAGCTAGCTATGAATTGTGGAAGCTAAGCTACAGTGGTAATGTCTATCACATTGAGTGAGCTAAGTCCAAGAATTTACGAAATAAATGTGTTGATACTGTTGCGGAATGAACTACTGTTTGGACACGTGCATGCACCATGAATGCAATGCAACGCAGAGAGTAAGAAAGCTGGAGAGGAAGAGAGTGAAAGGGGGGCGGGGGGGGGGGCCGGTACTTTTGTGTTTGCATTAGCTGCTTTCCTATGCCACAGTGCTGGTTGAATTCAGAGCGATTCAGACATATATTTAATCTGAGAGGAAGAGCAATCCTTTTCTCTCTCTCTCTCTCTCTCTCTCTCTCTCTGTGTTTCAATGAATGTATCATTCACTCATTCAATCACCAATAGCATTGAGGTATCTTTCAGGTTCGTTCAGGGCTCTACAGTCTCTGTGATCTGGGTGTACCTTGAAAAGCACAACCTACAAGGATTTAGACTTTTCAAAGGGTTGTTATTGTGAATTCCTCCCTATGAGTCTATGACCCTATCCTCTTACACAATTTGCCTACGGATGTCAATTTATAATTGGATTTTAGGACTTATACATAGAAGTCTATAGGCACTTGCTAGAAAAAAAATTTAGGTGCACCAACAGAAGATGACATTTAAATATATATGTTATGGATTTGGATGAGTCCATACCATCATTCTCCTTCAAATTTTTTTTTCTTTTTTAAAAAAATTATCTTTTACTCAACCTTTTCACGATACTCCCAATATAGTATATACAATTCGAATATATACTAATACATATAATGTGGATATATACTGTTTCTTTTTATTTAAAATGAGATGGTCTATTTCTTACATGTTAAATTTGTGATATGAGAGAGATGGTTTATTTCTTACATGTTATTTGTTGTGATATGAGAGAAAGAGAGGAATCTAATGTGATTAGGCCTATAACAAAAGTTCTTGATGGCTACATATTTATTGTTTAAGTTTATTTCTTATAATAAACTTAATGAATGGTTTATATACTAGGTTTAACCCTAGATGATTAACCAAAGACTAAGTTAGTGTGCTTGTTATATACGTACAATGTCATACATCAACTTACAATAGGTTTTAGACCTCTAAGACCAAAATATCTTTAACATTGCATATTAAAATTTTATTAATTCACAAATTTAAAGTTGAATGTAGTATCATATTATTTAGTCGTTGTTATTTGTTGGTATACATATTATTTAGTCGAATCGGATTGATACTGATTTCAGGACAAAATAACATGCAGTCCTAGCACGATCTTATTATATGAAAAAACTTAAAACCTCAGCTAGGATAACAGGATTATCCACTTGAATTTCATCAAAAGCATTTCGAAAGTGATTTAACATTAATCTTAGGGGGCATTTGGTTCGCTGTGATATTACATTACATTATAATATTATATTATTATAATCTTACATTAATATAATCTCAATACAAAAATACAACATTATATTGTTTAGGAATGTGATAAGATTACATTACACTGTAATATTATATTATTATAATCTTACATTAATATAATCTCAATACAAGAATACAACATTATATTGTTTAGGAATGTGATGAGATTAAAGTGATGTGATATATTTTGTAATTTAAAAAAAAATGAAATAAACCAAAAACTTTAACTTCACATCATCGTAATGTGTATCACATTAAAGGCACATCACAACAAATCAAACGCCCCTTAGGAGTTTGATAGTTTCAATCGGAAAAGTATTATATATATAGCAGCAAATAATGAGCATTGTGAAAGATAGAAAAACTTGTTTATTTCTATTAAAAAAGAAAAATAGAAAAATTTATGTAGCTAGGATCAATGTTACTATCCAGAAGTATCTCATTTTTGTTTCTCATGTAGCGGCCAACCACCGATTCTCATTAATAAACAGCAGTATATGATCAGCACCAGCTAGCATAAGTGCAACAACATTTAACACCGACCAATTGAAATATTATTGTACCTTTCTTTGTCATTGCTATAGCAAGAATAAACTTGGCATTCATCACATTTTCAATAGTTTTTTCGTTTTTATCTTCTTCTCCTTCTAATGGTTTCATGTGAAAGGTAAAGCCTAATCAAAGGCCCCAGAAGATTGGCTTATAAGAGCATTCACAGCAGTTGAGCTATATTTTTAGCTATTTGGCACCACAAAAAGTTACTTTATCTATTTTACCTACTCACATGCTGCAGCAGTGGATCTATTTTAGTTTTTAACAAAATAAAATAATATAAACATCACAATAAAATAATATATCTCCTACAATAAAATAATACAAATCCACAGCCACCACAAAAACAAACCCACAGCAACCCGAAACTGAAACCCACCACGCCGATACGCCGAAACCCACCACGCTGGTATGCCGAAACACTCCTATCCACGAGCGATAACCACTCCGATCCACGAGCAAGCACTCCGATCCACAGAAAGCCACTTTGATCCACGAGGCCGGAGCACAACCACGAGCCCAAAACACAAACCTGAAACACAAGCACAGTCCGAAACACAAAGCCAAAACGCTGAAAATAGAGAAGAGAGGCTGAAATGGGTCAGGTCGGCGATCAAGCGTGGGTCGGCGGCTATGGGTCTGTGGCGGCTGGGCTCGTGCAGATCGGCGATGGATCTGTGAGGAAGAAAGAAGGGTCTGTGGAGAAAGAAAGAAGAGATGGAGAGGCAGTGAGGAGAGAGACACAGAGAAAGGAGAATGAAAGCAAGAAATAATAAAAATAAAAAATAAAAAAGTAATGTGAACACAAAATAAAAAATTATTATTATTTTTAGCTTTCAATTAAGCTAAAAATTTTAGATTTAACTCCACTGCTGTATGAGTTTTTTTGTGTTTTGGTGGAACTAAAATAGCTATATAACTTTTTATCTCCACTGCTATAAATGATCTAAGAGATATTGATCATAAATGCGTAGAGTTCTTGAAGATTTCAAAAGGGTAATTGGTTGGCACTATAATACAAAATAATATTGAAGATGAATTGAGTAATCAATTTGAGCTCCTCAAGTTTTTGTGGACCGTAAATCTTTCGAGTTTGACAAGTTGGCCACGCGTGTTAGATGTGGGTTGTTTGTTATCTTGATTTTGGTGATGTGACTATGTAGTCCCTGTGTTTCTGTATTGAATTTTGGCTATTTCTCCCGACAAAGGACTGTGATCAATTCAGCTATATAATTACACCTATTCTTATCAATATAATGCTTAACTTAACGTACTTACTAACCATTGATTTGCATTATGCTCCTTCCTCAAGTCCCATGCAATCAAATCACAATTTGAAAGGTTGTTTGGTTTGTTACAATGTGTCGCTTTGATGTGATACACATTACGATGATATGACATTAAAATTTTTTGTTTATTTTATTTTTTTCAAACATTACCATAATTTAAAATTACAAAATATATCACATCACCTTAATCTTATCACATTCCTAAACAATGTAATGTTGTATTCTCGTATTGAAATTACATTAATGTAAAATTACAATAATGTAATATTACGGTATAATATAACATCACGACGAACCAAATACTCTCTCAGAGAAATGGGATTTCTCATGTTTTAGCGTGGAAAGTATTTTATGTATGTCTAATGTTTTGCATTTTCATCTTTGCTTCATATCTCTTTTACATTCAAGTACACAATTGGCAGGATGTATACATTTATGTTAGACTTAGGGTCTGTTTGAATACCACTTATTTTATTGAAAATTAAAAACTTATTGCTGAAAACACTGTAACAAAATAATTTGTAAACTATGAATAATGCCGTGGGACCCAGGATTTATTGTTTATTGCTGCGTTTTATCAGTACTTGGCTGGTCCGTGAACAGTGCCGTGGGGCTTAATAAAAAAACGCAAAATGCAAAATCATTGCTTGGCAAACGCACGCTTAGAAGGGCCATATTATTATTATATCCTTCAACTGGGGCTTATGGAATGCATGAATCTCCTGGAAGCTAGCTTTGGATCCCTCATCATATATCAGTGCCATCTCTAGCTAACATGTTGGCCTAAAACTAATGGACATGCACACAGCAAGAATGTTGAATGAGAAATTTCCATTTTGGTGTAAAATATATATATATATATATTTATATATATATATGACTTCCCGTTTTTTTGGTGACATGGCTGCCTTCATGTGTGTTTCTGTCCTCCTATCTAGACTAGGTATATAATTGTTTCATCAATTCTGGCGAGGCTGTATTCCCAAAAGTCCCTACAGTTAGAAAGATTTCTAGAGTGGCAACTTTGGTTAATTACTTGAAATTGGTACAAAATATCAATAATTCATAGGAAACAAGAAGTTCAAGAAAAATGCAGAAGGAAAATACTAAAATGACTCATTAATACAAAATACTACTTCAATAACATAAAGAATCAATGTTTGAATTACATACTTTTTGTGATTAGTGATATATACAGTTATATAATGAAATTTATAGTATTTTTGACATCACACCAATGCGTTTTCTTATTTTCTAGACAATTGTGAGCCACATGCACTACTTGTGTATATAAATTGTCAAGAACCAAATTATCTATATTGAAAGCTTAAGTAGATAAGCTTGCTGGGCTAAATCTCTAACAAAATAATATACTCTCTTACCGACTACTCCCTACTAAGAAACAAAGAGTACACTCAATCTTTCTGAAATGGATTGAACAGCAACAATATCAAACAAATTTAGGACACCCCCTTCGAAAATATAGGGAACGTGACCTTATCAATTTCATTAAGTAAGACAAGAGTACCGTTGATAGAAAGTTTGTGTCGTTAATCATAGCAATATGATTATTAGAAGATTACTTAACCACCATGCATTCATGTATTTCAAAATAGACAGATATGGTCCCCATGAAGCAAATATATCTATAATATAAGCTGATTTGAAGTGTTATTAGATTCCTCACAATGTGGCCCCTCTAAATTGCGGCACCAGATTTTTGTTTTTTGGACTGTTTATATGGGGTGTTGTTTGTATTAAGATAATCAACCGACAGTTTAGTGTGTAAACCTGATTATATCTGGTGCCCTATTGTAAATGTTTTGAGTTTAAGGGGAAAAACATGTGAAGAAACTATATACGGTTCCGTTAATTAGGCATGGGGTTTAAATCTCACCTATATAATGAGAAGATGTATTGTTTTAATAATTATGATGGAATGAATTATAGATTGATAAATTGATGTTGATAGAAGGCAAATTATAAGGTGAGAGAAAAACAATTAGGATAGTTTATATTAAATAAAAAAAAAAAAAAACCAACGAACGTTTATATTATATTTAAGTGTCTGTTTAGGAACAGCTTATTTAGTTGAAACTTTTTTTTTTTTTTGGCTGAAAGTACTATAGATAAAACTAAAAGGTAGTTGAAATAGTACAGTGGGGTCTATAAATAGTACCGAAAAATACAGTGTGGCTCATAAATAATAACAAAAATAAGCTGAATAGTAAAATAAGCTGGCTTTTTTTTTTAGAAACAAATAAGCTGGCTTTTTAATTTGGAGCCAATATGCATTTGTCATTGGCTTAAAATGTCAGTTTTTTTTACTATTTAGCTTATTTTTGCTACTATTCATGAGTCTCATTACACTTTTGGTACTATTCATGGGTCCCACTGTACTATTTCAGCTATCTTTTAGCTTTATCTACTGTACTTTCAGCAAAAAGTTTTCAGTTTCAGCTAAATAAGCTGTTCTCAAATGAACGCTAAATACCCGTTTGGATACTGATGAAATGCGTCTGCATCTGCATTTTTTTTTTTGAAGCGTGTTTCTATGGCATGTGGTGGCTTTTCCAGTGTGTCCCGTGTACTGTTCACAGGATCCACAAACCTCTTTTTTCAATAAAACTTTTATTAAAAATGGGTCCCACGACACTATTCACACATTTAAAAATTATTTTGTTACAGTGTTTTCAATTTTCAACAAAATAAGCAATATTCAAACACACCCTAATTGAGCGTTTGAATTCAGAGGTTTCACGTATGCGTTTTGAGTTTTCACGTTTCCTTCTGTTTATGGGTCCCGTGCTAGTGAGTGCACGGGACCCACTAGCACTTTGAACGTCCACACATTGGTCTGAAATGGCACTGTCAGTGGGTCCCGTGCACTATTCACGGGACCCACAAACATCTTTTTTCACCAAAACTTTAATTAAAAATGGGTCTTACAGTACTATTCACACATTTAAAAATTATTTTGCTACAATGTTTTCAGTTTTTAGCAAAAATAAGCTGTATTCAAACGGATCCTAAGTCTTTTTTTATTTTGTCAACTAAAATCCCAAATTCATGAAATTTTTTCAATTTAAAGACTATCAATCGTAGCTATTTATTTCCTCTATTTTGAAAACTAACATATTAAATCCTCAAATTTAAAAAATTAAAATTTTTTTAATGATTATGATTTGAAAAAAGAGATGTTAACAAAACTAATATACAAAAATTCAATCAATAATTCCCTTAAAGAAACTTAATTAAAAATGCTTCATTTTGATGAATATATGGTTTTGAGTTTTCATATATAGAAATTTAAATATGAAAAATGATTCACATATATATATATAGGGTCTGTTTGGATACCGCTTATTTTGTTGAAACTGAAAACTTATTGCTGAAAATACTGTAAATAAAGGTAAAAGTTAGCTGAAATAATACAGTGGGGTTTGTGGGGTCAATAAATCTGGCTACCCCGGCCCAACTTTATATAAGGCCCAAAGCCCATGCCGAGGAAGAAAAAACGTCCGAGGACGAACGGAGAAAGTCCTAACTACCAAGGAGCAACGCCGAGGACAACCATATCCTCGGCGAACCGAGATCATAGAAGGGAAGGGCAGCGCGCCATCAAGGGTAGTTTCATAGAGCGTCCCAAGAAAGAGGATAAGTGCCGTGGATCAGCTATGGGAGCCTAGGGGAGCAATTCAGGGAGAAGCTGTCACCTCTACATTAAATGCCCACAACTAACGTTCTGGCTGCATTAATGAGGAAATGACCCCTGAACAGTACCGCTTTGGTCGCTGCAACTCACAAATGGTTTGGGACGGCGGCTGATGGGACAAGCACTCAAGTAGTGACCTGCACGATCAACAAATAGAGGGCCAAGATCAACCTAAAGAGGGTATAAAATGTAAAGAGATCCTCTAGAGAAAGGATCAGAGATTGGAAGTAGAAAATACTGTAGCAACCTGTATCATATTTGTAACCTCTGTATCCAAGCATTGAGAAAATAATAAGAACAAGACAGCTCCTCGGACCGACGTTCAGAACAGATTTTAACACTTAAGGCCCATTTTCCTGTTATTCAGTTTACCCATAACCGTGTTTATTCGTTGCTACACTCACTAAGGCCTAGCTCTTAAACCCATCCTCTACAAATTTATTGTTTAGGGCTAGTTAGGACCAAAGTCTTGCATGGTCTTCGGACTCAAACCTATGGGGAAACTAGTTACTTCAAGAAAATCTAAATACTAGACAGAACCAAGGTCTTGCATGGTCTTTGGATTCAAACCTATGGGGAAACTAGCTACTTCAAGAAAATCTAAGTACTAGACAGAACCAAGGTCTTGCATGGTCCTCGGACTCAAACCTATGGGGAAACTAGCTACTTCAAGAAAATCTAAGTACTAGACAGAACCAAGGTTTTGCATGGTCCTCAGACTCAAACTTATGGGGAAACTAGCTACTTCAAGAAAATCTAAGTACTAGACAGAACTAAGGTCTTGCATGGGCCTCGGACTCAAACCTATGAGGAAACTAGTTACTTCAAGAAAATCTAAGTACTAGACAGAACCAAGGTCTTGCATGGTCCTCGGACTCAAACCTATAGGGAAACTAGCTACTTCAAGAAAATCTAAGCGTTAGAACGAACCAAGATCTTGCATGGTCCTCGGACTCAAACCTATGGGGAAACTAACTACTCCAAGAAAATCTAAGTACTAGACAGAACCAAGGTCTTGCATGGTCCTCGGACTCAAACCTATGGGGAAACTAGTTATTTTAAGAAAATCTAAGTACTAGACAGAACCAAGGTCTTGCATGGTCCTCAGACTCAAACCTATGGGGAAACTAGGTACTTCAAGAAAATCTAAGCGTTAGACAGAACCAAGATCTTGCATGGTCCTCGGACTCAAACCTATGGAGAAACTAATTACTTCAAGGAAAGTCTAAGTACTGCACTGAACCAAAATCTTGCATGGCCCTCGGACCACAGTCCTTGAAAAGGTTAATTACTTCAAGTATCTATCTGAGTAATGAGCAGAATCTAAAAGGAGTCCGCCTCCTCGGATCACCTACATTAAATCCGACATTCTCTAACGGTCGCACAGTTTGCGATAGGGAGCACATGGCGATATTCTTAATTGTTCCTACGTAGCCAAATTATTTAAAATTAGCAGCCGGGTGCTACTGCAGGCTTTGTTAAAGTCAGGATGACAATCTTTTGTTACCGTCAACAGCATCAGTTCTAAGTCCCAATAAAAAATAATAATAATAACAAAAAAAGAGAGTAATAAACAAATAATAATATAACAATAAATAAAATTGCAAGAAAGGGAAATTTCGTAAAGAAAAAATTGCAGTCCTTTTTATTAAATAAAGGAAAAGTACATCATATACCGAACAGCTTAGGCAGACTTGTTTCAAAGCTAACTATAGACAGAGAGGCTGAGGCAGGCTTGTTTTAAAGCTAGCTATAAATAAAAAATAAAAAAAACAAAAAAAAAAAACAAAAGGGGAGAAAGTCCATGGGAATGGCAGATTCACAATCTTGTTCCAGCAGCAATCGAGCCAGTATGAACGGTACCGGCGATGAGAAAGAAGAAGAGACGGAGGCGCCTTAAATTGGTCCCCATTTGCTAAGACCACTCTGAAGTGTACTCTTATCCAGAAGCCAATATCTGTACTCCTAAAAAATCGTCCTCCAAAAGTCTCGTCAGCTGCTTGCAATGACGAAGATGGCCTCCTTTCTCTCCTAACTGCAAAATGTCCCACCATCAGGGCGAGATCCAAACCTTGCCGCACCGAAAGTCTGATGCAATCCACGCCTGCAATGGCTCCTGGATGAAGGAGGAGGGTTTTCTTTCTTGCCCGGTTGAAAGGTAGGAAAATCTTTGGCCTCTACTTCCTTCACCTCAGCTGCGGCAGCCAGGACCTAGGCGGCATTCTTAGTTCTAGAAGGGTTGAGAACTTAAAGTTCTTGCAGAACTCAAGGGTTCGAAGACATGAAAGAATGATCCTCCCAGAGTGCGTTATATATAGCAGGCGAAATCTAGGGGAACTCAATTCGCATAAAATTCAAAGGAAGAATTACAAGCGAAATAAATTCTGCCCAATTTCCAAGGAAATCCTCAACCGTTAGGTCCGCGTCGCTTCGTAAAGGCATTAATGACGGCGCGCCTCGTGTACCGAAGTGCCAGGAGCGTGCCTTGGGGAGGTGAAAAGACTCTAGCGCTGACGGAAGACAAGACTTGATGAGTCATGATGAAAAGCCCAAGGACATCAAAACTCTCCTCTTCGTCCGAGGAGCCGGACAGCAGGATTTTGAGGGGCTATTGTGGGGTCAATAAATCTGGCTACTCCGGCTCAACTTTATATAAGGCCCAAAACCCACGCCGAGGAAGAAAAAACGTCCAAGGACGAACGGAGAAAGTCCTAACTACCAAGGAGCAACGCCGAGGACAATCATGTCCTCGGCGAATCGAGATCATAGAAGGGAAGGGCAGCGCGCCATCAAGGGTGGTTTCGTGGAGCGTCCCAAGAAAGAAGACAAGTGCCGTGGGTCAGCCATAGGAGTCTGGGGGAGCAATTCAGGGAGAAGCTGTCACCTCCACATTAAATGCCCACAACTAACGTTCTGACCGCATTAATGAGGAAATGACCCCTGAACAGTGCCGCTTTAGTCGCTGCAACTCACAGATGGTTTGGGACGGCAGCTGATGGGACAAGCACTCAAGTAGTGACCTGCACGATCAACAAATGGAGGGCCAAGATCAACCTAAAGAGGGTATAAAATGTAAAGAGATCCTCCACTGGAGGGCCAAGATCAACAAATGGAGGGGCAAGATTAACCTAAAGAGGGTATACAAAGATTGGAAGTAGAAAACATTGTAGTAATCTGTATCATTTTTGTAACCTCTGTATCCAAGCACTGAGGAAATAATAAGAACAAGACAGCTCCTCGGACCGACGCCCAGAACAGATTTTAACACTTAAGGCCTATTTTCCTGTTATTCAGTTTACCCATAACCGTGTTTATTCGTTGCTACACTCACTAAGGCCTAATTCTTAAATTCATCCTCTACAAATTTATTATTTAGGGCTAGTTGGGCCCGAGTCCACTTTTCCAATAGTAGAAGTGTTCAGACCCAGTCCTTACAGGGTTCATAAATAGTACCAAAAAGTGAAGTAGGGCTCATGAATAGTAGCAAAAATTAGCTGAATAGTGAAATAATTTTCATTTTTTATTGGTATCCAAATGGAGGCATAATATCATTTGCTTTAGACCTTATTAAACTCTATCAAATCTGCATGAGTAAGATTGGACTTTTCTTACGTAATTTCCCCAAAGAACTATGAAGTTAACACTAGAAGTGTAAACACATATATAGCATTTCCACGAAATTGCTCGTATATATGCATCCACAAAGAACTTGAACAAGAACAAGGTCAATTTATATTGAAATCATCATCAATCAAAAAGGAAAAAAAAAAAAAAATCATACGCGGTTTCTTTTTTAAACGCGTAAACACAGTTCCTAATTTAATTATATATATATATATATATAGAGAGAGAGAGAATACGTAGTACTAGTACTATATATATACAGACCTGTGTATTAATTGTGTATGAAATTTTGTACGTGGGGAAAGAAAGAAACAAATATTTCCGTGCAATAAACACTGCTCGTTTTCTCAAAACATTGCAGCCATAAAATATGGCAAAGCAAACGCAAGTGCTCGCAGTACTTGGTGATACAGTTTTTTATGTACGTACGAGGTCATGTCTTTTTTGATAAACTAAGACTAAGACCTCATATCTTTTTTGATAAAAACTGTACCTTTGATAGTGTCTTGGGTTAAAAGAAACAGACAATTTTGTCACTTTGGATAAATTTTTACATCTTTTTGTACGTTTGAAAATTGGAAAGTGTTCTTGATTTCTTGGCTAGATATCATCACTGTCACTGTGCCTTATCAAAATCAAGTTGCAGGCAATATATATATATGTCAAGCTTGTACATGTGATATCCTTTTCAGTAAAGATATATATTGTTTGAGCTTTCAATAATTCAAATTGTAAGGACTTGCCTCGTTTAGATGTTAGTGGACAAGTTGAGTTCTTTGCGAGGTCTTAGGTCCAGGTTCTACTATTTATGATTAATGCAATATCATAATTCTTAGACAACCAAATTCACAATTTTAGTTTAAAAAAAAAAAAAGGGGGAGCCCACTTAATCCCTAGTTCCTTCCCATCAGTCACACATAATCTCATATATGGAGTAAAAAAAACAAATTCTTTTACTTTTCTCATAGAGTTTCAACCTATGACGTCTAGTTTATGATAATTGCTCTTATCATCAAGCTAAGACATCAATTAGTATTTTATGTAGATAAGGTTCGAACATTATATCTCTTATTCGACAACAAAAAGACTTTATCAATTGAGTTAATTGAAACATACTGAAAAACAAAAATTTTAATATAAAGGAAAACATTAAACTATGAGCAATTTTATATAAAAGACTTACAAACTAATGTATAATGAATGTGATTAATCCCACTTCAATGATAAATTAATTAAATTTTTGATTTTTTTAATAATTAATAACACAACAATTTGTAAAGATTATATAGTTAAATTTATAGTATCTTTATTATCACTCATATCTTTTACTTCATGTTGATGCCGACTATGAGAAGGAATCTTTGAGAATGCAAAGCTTCCTTTAATTTTAAAGAGAGCTTCGTGGATGGAAGTTTTAGGGTCTTTTGAAAACTTGGGGATGGCTTATGAAAATATTGAGCAAATTTAAATAATAAAAAACAGTAGGCAGCACACAAGATTAACTTTGTACCGATGAGATGATTTTGTTCCAAAGAAAAAATGTTATCTTTTTATTTTATGCATGCGTATTAGTAGATTACTTACTTTTTCATGTATATAGTATTTAGTTAGTGTTTACAATGTAAATTTTGTATGTTGATCCTATTGGATTAATGAAACCGAAAATAGCCCATTCTCTGGTAAGAGAGAGAATTTGATCAAATATATCTATATATGATCGGATATATGTTTAATCAGTACTTTTAAAAAAAAAGTAAACTAGTAAATTTATAGAAAATGGCATACCTAATTTAATTAGAATTTATTTGTAGAAGATCAAACTTTATTGAATTCTTGGATTATGTTATTAAAAAAGATAGCTAATTCTAATCAGTTTAAATTAAATATTTAGCACTATTTATAATCCAAAAATCAAATAAAAATTATACTAGAATGATAACATGGAAAAAATATGGGGTTCCAAGAACTTACATGACAACCTTAAAAGAAGTAAATAAAAAATAATTAAAAAAAAAAAAAAAACTTTCATTTTATATAGTAAAAAAGATAGAAAAGAAAAAGTTATTATATATATATATATTATTGATAAGGTAAACTTAGTTAATTTTATTTCTTTAATTATCTACCTTATTATGGATATTGTCTATAATGTATTGTGCACTTTTTTGATAAATTTGATTAGATTTTTTTTTTTTCTTTTTATACAAGATAAAAATTTTACTTTAGTCTGATCTAAGTGTATATGTGTGTAAAGTTCCCTCCTAGAGACTTGAACCTCGACTTGCCCCCCACTCCCTCACAAGCATTTAATATTTGTAGAGTGACTATTACATCAAGAGCGTGCGATGGTTTTGATTGGATGGGAGCTTTTGATGATTGTTGGGTCCATTAATGAGTAATGAAGTACATTTTTGAGGTTGAAGATTTTTTATTGCAGTAGTGTATTTTAAGAGAGTTGAGCAACCCTTAGTCAAAAGAATATTTTTTTTATTAGCTCTTACTACTTCTCAATGAAGTGGGATCCACTAGATTCTTCATTTTAAGTGTTTATTTATTATGATCCTCTGGACTTTATTATGCGGCAGTCGTTTATATTAGAACATATTCCCACGACAAGTAGTCTTGGTTAAGTGGTGTAACGATTATTTGAAGTAGTGGACACGTGTATAGTTTTGATTGGGTATTAGATAAGTTAGTCTGTTTTTAACATATAATAGCAGTTGTAGGCTCTCTTTTTTCCCGCCATGCTCTGTTTCTCATATAAGAACATAACAGAGATGTTGTAATTATAACTAACTTAAGCTTAATACACAAATCAATCTAAGAGATTTTTCCTCTCAAAAACTCTGTGATTGAGTTTCAACTTTCAACAAAATGCGTACCCACTAAAGAAATGGCTCACCCATTCAGATTCCATTAGAAATGTCAGAATTATCAGACCCATCTTTTTGATGGAAGTTTCAAATTTCCATGCGGGTAGTGAGAGGAGAGAAATATGTGTATTTGTTCAATAGACAATGAATAGATTGAAACATGAATTTAATTAGTGGTTTCTACACGAACTGGACTTCTCACACAACATATTCAAGCTGGGTCCCAAGCCCAATGAAGCCCATAGATGTATTTATAACAAAATGTGTTCAAGAACCATAGAATGCTTTGGAAGTTTGAAACCTATAAAATCCTACTAGACACAACGACCTTTATGACCCATACTTTTTGACTTATCCTCCATGCCATAGACCAAGCCCATGTAGTTTGGAAGGTGCATATTTTTGAGGAAGGTTCAGCAGTACTGTTAGTGAAATTCACAAGGTTTTTTCTATTGCAGAGATTTCGCCTTTAAATGAAGACAATAGTGAATTTTATTAATGATACAGAGGTGATGTGTAGTGTAAAATGTGTCACAACTACATGATGCTTGACATACATGTATTGATTTCTATGCCATTTAATTTTAGTAAATCAGTGTAATTTTTTTTTTTTTTTTGGTGATTGTATGTGTTAATTCGCAAGTTTTGAATTGATGGAGATAATTCTCAACCAAAAGAAAATGATGGAGATGATTGTGATATTGTTTGTTCTAGTTGATGTTTTATGTACATACCATTTATATCATTGCTGACTTTTCTTCTTCAAGGAACGTGATTCCTGCACTTAGGCTGCGTTTGTTTTGGGTGTAAATGGTTTCAGGAAACCATTTTCCATAAAATAGGCTGTTTGGTTGGTTTTGAAAATAGAATTTTCCGGAAATCATTTTCAGTTGACCGTAAAAAAGAAGCTTTGACCACTGAAAATGATTTTCGTTCCTATTTTCACTTCAAATGAATTCCGGACCGAGAGAGAGAGAGAGCGCGCGAGAGCGAGAGGAAGAAGAGGGAGCCCAGATCGCCGGCGAACCCCAAGCTCCAGTCCGACGATCGCAGCACCGCGCTGATCGCACCACGCCGATCGCACCGCGCCGCTCGATCTCGCCTTCGATCTCGCCTCCGCTCGATCTCGCCTCCGACCCACATCCTTCAAGCCGCCGATCTACGAACCCACTGATCTACGAACTGATCACGCCTTTGACTTCGCCGATCACGCCTTCGACTTCGCCGACTTCGCCGATCACTCCTTCAACTTCGCCGATCTACGGACCCACGTGCCATGAACCCACGAGCCACGAACCCACAAACCCACGAGCCTTTGATCGACCCACGAACCCACGAGCTGTGTGATTTTGATCGACCCACGAGCCTTTGATCTTTGATTTTTTTTTTTTTGTTGTTGTGGTGGTGTGGGTGGTGGTGTTTTGGTGGTTTTCCTGTTGTGTGGTGGTGGGTTTTGTGTGGGTGGTGGTGGAAAATAGCATTTTCAGAATGTTACCAAACACAAGAAAATATTTTCTAGAACAATTTTCATAATGCAACCAAACACTTGAAAATATTTTCCTTTCTTGAAAATAGCATTTCCGAAAAATATTTATTTTCCGGAAAATATTTTACATGAACCAAACACAGCCTTAATTTCATCTTTTCTTTTCTTTAACGAAAGATGAAAATTCGTAGCTAATTACTCCGAACTTCTAAATTAAATTAAATTTATGTAAAAGAGGTAAAAAAATTTCGTAACATTACAAATTTAATACCTGTTTCTTATCAAACAAATTAAATACAAATTTTCTCTTTAAATATTTTCTGTGCTGCATTTCCCCATTTACATATTTGCATGCTTTCTGTATTTTGTAACATTTTACATTTATTATCAAGCCAAACTTAAACATTTTATATTCATTGTCGAGCCAATTTTAAACACTTACTACTTAACAAAAGTCGACTCATTTACTGTCTATTTTCAAGTTTACACAATAATAAAATTAGTTATACTAGTCTTTTCTCTTTCGTTATTATTAATTTACTGTCTATTTTGTTAGAAACAAGGAGATAAGTAGTTGGTAAGTGAAAATAACTAGTTAAGCGTTAGAATTTTGATGGATGTGATGTATGATACATAGTTAATTATTTAGTGATGATTTTGAAAGACCTGTTGGTTGTGATGAGAAGGATTATATTCGTTGGAAGAATTGTTTGCAGCGGGACTTCACAATTAACGGGTTGTTAATAAGACTCTTGTAACTTGAAATTCAGACCTTTCGTTTCGTTTCTGTGGTGTGGCTTTGAATCTCTTTTATGTAACTTCTCTCTTCTAAGATTTTCACATTCATTTAGCTTTTTTCTTTTCATTCGATTAATCTGCCTCTTTCTTATTGCAGGTTGATGTTTGATCCATATGCGAGAATAGTATATGACTACATAGGAGGCATGGAAGATCTTAGAAAATCTAAAGTGTGCATGTATTTCTTAACCATTGTGGTTTCTTACATTACTCTAGATTAGTTGGCAATGTACTTTCTCCTCACATAGTCTTCTGTGGGCATAGGTGCAAACTGTGATTCCTGCAAGTACTTCCTTTCAAGAGGATTGTGGTGAGTTATTTGAAGTGTTTCTTATGTACGATTTACTTTGTAACATGGGCACTTCTGGATTTAGATTTTGGATGTGTTGAAGAGGTTTTTTTTTTTTGTGGGTGGGGGGGGTTGCGGGTGTGTGTGTGTGCGCGCGTGGAGGGATTGTACTCGCGCAATGGAAGTAATGTCTAACTCCACATCTCTGCAGCTCGCATTCTGCGTGCAATAAGAGTCGCTGCCCGTTTAGGATTTCATTTTTCAAGGGAGACAGCTCATTTTGTTAAAAATTTATCTTGCTCAGTAATAAGACTTGATAAGGTAGTTAAAGAGCTCTTACTTTCTCCTTTACCATCTCCTTGTGATTACTGTACATGAAACTGCCCTTAGCTAAATTCTGATTTCAAAATGTTTAGGCTAGGCTACTGATGGAAATGAACTACATGCTTGCATATGGATATGCTGAAGCTTCTTTGAGGTTATTATGGAAATTCGGACTCTTAGAAATACTTCTACCCATTCAGGTATGGTTTGATAATTAAATTTCTTTGTTATTTGTCAATCAGAATCTTACAAGTTTAATATAGCTTCATGTTGCAGGCAGCTTACTTTGTTCGCCATGGTTTCCGAAGGCGTGACAAGAGATCTAACATGCTTTTGGTAACTTCCAATATGTGTCCTTTTGATTATATGCTTTATGCTTCTTACCAATACAAAATAAACTTTTCTGTAGGAAAAATACTTGAAGGACATGGTTGTTAGAAGCTAAACACATTCTCTCGCTTTTGCATACTTACAAATTTTGTAAACTAAATTCTCTTGCTTTTGCATACTTACAAATATTTTAAACTAATAACCCAACAAAGACATCCCCCAAGTTTCCATTCCAAGTGATGACATCCTCTTCATGGCAATATCATTACTTCATCCTTAGATATCAATATTGACAAGCAAGTGTCACAACAGGGCCATAATTATATCTTTGTTAAGATGTGTGAGGCTGTCTTGCTCATATTTATTATAGTTTTCAGGCCTTTGTACCTGGTGATAGTGCATCCTAGATGTATGTATAATGGTTTTCTTATAACATTTTCAATTGTGCATGCTCTGAAGACTCCCATTATCATATGCATAAATTGCAAGGATTTGAAGCATATCTTCTAAGTTTTGACATTTTGAGTTTGCCTTTTCTGTTGCACCAGTTGCATAATATCTCTTGATTGGGTATAATTTCAAGAGCCTGGAAGCTGAATAGCAAGTGACTGATCCCATTTACTGTTATTTCATCTGCAGTCTCTGTTTTCTAATATGGATAAACTTCTGGCACCTGACCGCCCATGCCACAGTAGTTTATGGTAAGATCTTATCAAAAACAGAATTCTTATTTATTTTCTCTTTCGATTGGTAAGTTACTCATGCACCTGATGAACATACAACCTCCACAATCCACTCATTCTTGTGGAAGGAGGAAGGGTCTTTTGAGCTAGAGCTCATTGGCAATTCTTATCTGTTTTCTTAATTTGTTAGGTCATATTCTGAACATATTTTCATTTCATTGCTGACTAGGTCATATTCTTTTAAACAACGAATTTCTATGGTTCTTCATTCTTCACAGTGGATAGCTTCAATGAAATACAATTACTCTAAATTTGTCTGCTCACTTTCTATGGTTATGATTTAATTCTATAATTAAGGGAGTCAATTTTTTTTAATTCAATGATACGAAGAGGTATCTTCAGGGACAATTAAAATCTTTTTCTTTCTCTAGTCACTGATTTAATTGTGTGTGTGTGTATCAAACATATATGGAAATACTTGGAAGTTGATTTTAAGTTGGACCAACCAAGAAAATGCTCATGATGGGTGTATGCTTTCAGGGTTGGGATCTTAGCATTCCATACAGCACTGTCTGAGTTTCCTAGGGATCCTATGGTGGTTGCTGCATTTAGCCTTGCAGTCCACAATGGCGGAGATATATCGGAAGCAATAAACATAGCTAAGAAGATCACCGCACCACATGATGTTAGCTTTCATGAACTATCAGAACCACAGATTCTGGACTCTCGGGCAATGACACATGAGGTTATGGATCTCGCAGCATCTGTTAAAAGCGCACTCTGTAAGATGACTGATGAGCATTTTATATCTCAGGCAATGTCAGGGTACCCTCAAGCACCTTATTCAGACATGGTGAGTATTTTCCTGTCATTCCTTTTTCTTCTTTTCAGTTTAGTGAAATCAAGAATTCAACCAACAGTGCATCACCCATGAACTTGAGGTCAGAGGGATAGGTGCAGCAGTGCACTTGGTATAGTTTATTTGGTCTAAAGGACACTGATTCTTTAATTCTTGATTTGCAGGTATTTATTCCATTGGGATTATATTTAAGGGTGTGCAGGATCTTTGAGTGCGTGAGAGACGGTGCTGAGAAGGGTTTTGCGGCAAAGCAAGGCAGCAAGATTGACTATGAGTCCTTGGCTCTTGGAGGGATGCAAGAAGTACGGCATATTTTTGCAAGAATTGTATTTGATACAGTGTACCCTCTTAGACTGAATCAAGAACATGGTAATTTATAAATAATAAATTGTAGAAAGAAAAAAAAAAGCATTCTTTTTCAAAGTGGCCTACCTAATTATCCACATTGTTAAGCTGGTGTTGTTAAATATGTAATAGAAATAGTGGGAAGCAATTCGAAATAGATCTATTTCCTAGTTTACATTAAATATTACAAATTTAAAAATATGACTCTATACATTCTTAGACCTTCTCCAATTCGCAATTTAAATGAAATGAAAAGGATCCTGTTCCTAACATTATAACCTCAATTGTCGTTAAGTCTTCCTATCCACCACAGTAGAGTTGCTAAGTGTATTTTACATAATTGAACCCTATAACATTTTTGGTATGCCGTTCAAAAGATACACTGACATTGGCTACAGATACCTTATCCAAGGAAAATCCAGAGACGGGCATAAAATTAAATGAAGATACCAGTTCTGTTACAGGGGAACTACTGTTGAACCCTTTGGCTTAGTCAAACAAGTGGTATGCAAGTGCACTCATAAAGACTGTTCATTTGATCAAAAATAGAGTAGCATTGGAAATAATCTGCAGTAAGCTGCTAGATATGGGCTACACCTCTAAGGGGAAATTTATCCCTAAAATTACCAAAAACCAAATGGATATTTTTGGGTTGGAGGATGAAATCAAAACCATCCCCTCAAGAATCAAATGAGGCAGTAAGAACATGAAGAATGCAAAAAAAATCCGCTTCTAGAATAAGAGTACAATTCCCACCAAGAAAAAAATGCCTACATAGCAGGCATAAGCAACCCTAATATTATTTAATCCGTCAAAAAGAAGATAAAATGCCTTTCTTAACATTTGTGTCTATTGACCATCAGCTAAATTCACGCCGTTGCAAGCACAGCGGCAGCAGGAGCAGGAGGGGGACTAACACCACCAGTAGTTGGCCTATAAGAACAGTAAGTGTCATGATTGAACAAATATAGAGAGTGAACTTACTTCCTATGTATGAACTATTCAGGCATGTTAGAGACCATAAGGAATGTTGCCAAGCAAATAAAAAAATAATCTATGGATACAAAGAGAGAAGAAACTTACAGCCCAACAAAAACTTTGAAAGCATCATAAATTCCCCACTGGGCTCCGGTGAGGGTTCCAATCATGACTATACGGAGAGGAAGGCCACGGGTGAAAAGGCCCCACCACCCGAGCTTCTGCACGGCCTGCAATAGACAAATACAATAAAGAAAGTGAGCATAGGAGAACGAAGATTATATATATATTAGTGTGTGTGTCCATGAAGTACTATGCAAAGAATTCACGCACATCTCTAACAGTTGCACCCTTGGCATTGTTAAGGAAAGACACCAGGTTGTCAGCAGGGTGCGAAACAATGGCACAAAATACACCAGCCACATATCCACCAGCAAAGCTCACCCCAAGCTGCAAAGTTTTGCTGCACTGGTCTTTTGGGGTTGGGATGGCATACTTGTACAGCATCTCCACAATAGTTTCAAAGGATGCAAACTTCATCATGGTATCTGCAGAACACACCCATTTTGATCAGAAACCACCTAACAAAAGGAATTAAGAAGATTCAGTTCTTCCTACAATTAACCAATTACGTAAGTGTAGATTAATATAGCCAAAGAAAAAAGGACATATAAAAAACTCAATCCTCTACAGCGGTACAGCTGGACACTTTTCACACAAATATCATGCCTCAATTGCCTCATTGTTCATGCATCACAGGCACATAAATTGGTTAATGGCAAATGTTTAGTATATAAACAGCCATAAATGTTTCTTAAACCAGATAACTAGAAAATTTTTAATCAAATCATAGCACCAAATATTGGATTATGTAGTGGCACAGAGCATCAAAGTTTTGTTTTCATATTTAAAGTTCAGAATGTCCAAAGACTCGGAAAATAAAAGCTCTCTTTCAATCCTGAGCTGATAGATAATAACTAGTGAAATACCAAGTATATCACCAAAAGACAAGTAACATGAGCCGATGGAAATGCTTCAACTTACATGGAATCTGACGTCCCCATAGAGGAACAAGTCCTTTGTACAATCTGCAAATTCAAAAACATCAATCAAATTAGAACTACAAAAAAGGGTAATAGTTACTACATAACAATGCCTTTTGTTTTTTTGCTACAAGTGTCATACCCGAGGGTTCCTTCAGACTTGACAAACTTGGGAAATCCATCAGACAAACCCCTGGCAAACCCAGGCTGAGTTTGGACACGAACTTTCACGGCCTCCATGGGGCAGAGGGCAATATCAGCTATAAATTCAGCAGATGCTGAACCAGCAAGATAGATCAAGGTTTTGTACTTGGCTGCAAACTCAGGCCCAGCAATGTCTGAGTAGTATTTCTTAAAGAACTCATAAAATCCAAACTTGCAGGCGCCCTGCATACTGTAACCAAGCATAGTGGGCACCCAACCCTTAAAGAAACCTTTAACTCCCTGATCCCTGAACAACACTCCAAATCCAGATGAGATGCTCTTATATTTTGCCGGGTCAATCTGCAAACCTTGAAAACATCAATCTTAATTCAATTCGTCCAATGAGAGTCGTGGACACACACACACACACACACTCAACCAAGTCAAGTAAGCCTTAATTCTAACTTATGAATTATCCTTTGCAACTAATTGGGATCCACTATATCCTATATGTATCATTTCCTGCTCCGGGATATTTGAACCTTGGTTCTCTATTCTCCACATAGAGAGAACTAGAGAGTGCTACTAAGCCACAAGGTTCTTGGCATATCAAGCAGAGTGTGTTACCATTTTTTTTTTAAATGTACCAAATATTATGAATAAAGAAACACATAAACTGGACAATTCAACCCCCACTGACCCCACAAACAACAAAGAGCCATGGCCTTAGCCAGCCACCTTTTGAAAGTTGAACGGGACAAAGAGCCACACTTTCAAAGTTGAGAGGAAATCAAATTCTCTGCAAACCTTGATGGGTTCAACGCATAACTTTCAATTTACATATATTACTATTGACAAATCAAAACCATTGCAAGCTCACAAAAACATCAATTCCAATTTCCAAATACAAAAATTCGCTTTTGCAATTTCCCATCACTTTCTTATTCATCATGAGTGCACCCATTTCAAGGATTGTTACATAAAACAATAACTAAAAAAAAAAAATCAATCAATATCATCATACATAAGAATTTCATATCGAATAAATTGCAATTTTTGGTCCCTCAATTTTAAAACGTTTGATTTTGGACCTTTTCAATTTTTAAAATATTAATAATTTAGTCCATTAGCTTATCTTCTATTCATTATTATTTTCCGTCCATTTCTTACTTGCATTTTTTTTCCACTTAAATATGAATGACTCAGCATTTCATTATTCACGTAAAAAAAGAGTATAATGACCATTTATACTTATAAACTGTTAAAGTCGTTGCGTGTAATGATTGTATGATAAGCGAAAGCATGATAGAGAGAGCAAACATGGTTCAGCTTAACAGTTCACGTTCGCGATAAGCAGTTATTTTACAGTGAACCTAAATTAGAGTTTATACACTAGAGAAAAGCTTAACTAACCCTAACAAACCAAGATTAAATAAAGAAAATAATAAGATTCTATAAATAAAGGAGGAAATGAAAGCGATCGACTAGCTAGGAATATGAGAGAGAGAGAGAGAAAGAGAGAGAGAGGAGCAGACCTGCATATTGCACTTGACGAGATCGAGAGGAGTGACGGCGGTGTGAGTGAGACCGCAGCTGAGGATTCCGCCGGCGGTACAAGCGGCGTAGAATTCCGGCGAGTACATCCGGACCTTCTCCTTCGGCGCCGGAATCACAAAGCTCCTCGTCGTCTTCGTCGACGATAATGATGATGATAATGATGATCCATGATGATCAAGGTTAGTGGAGCTAGTGAGAGTGTCCAAATCAAAGAGTCTTTTGGACAAAGAAGAAGACGACGAAGAGTAAAGAAAGCTCGGGATCATAGCTCTGCCAACTTTCAGAGAATCTTTTTCCATTTCTCTTTTTCTTTCTTTGGTTCTTTCTTTGTCTCTCTAAAAATGTGTGTATGAAACTCTTTGAGTTTTTTGATTTTGAGAAAGAGAGTGAGAAATAGTAAGAGAGCGAGGTAAATGGGAAATGGGTGGTTATGGGCGCAGGCAACAGTGAGGAAATGAAATGTTTCCCAAACTTTTCGCGCTTTTTATACTCTTCCTTTTTTTTGTTGCTAATCTTTGACCTTCCTTATTTAATTAGTATTTTTTTTAAGTAAATAACACTTGCCTTTTTAGCTATTTCTTGTATCAAACTAGAGCATGGTGCCAAAAATAGTAGTACTAGTTTTTAGCGATACCAAAAACTAATTTATTTATTTTACCACTTCATTTTACAAAATATTTGATGTCAATGATTTTATTTTAGCATTTAACATATTAAAATAATGTAAATAACACAATAAAATAATATTTTTGCTATAATAAACAACAACCACAACTACCACCATAACCACATAAATTAGATTATGTTGCTTTACTATTTGAGCTATACTGTAGTTGATGAGTTAAATTTTTTACCTATACCACCGCCAAATGTAGATCGCTTTTTATATATTGTGGTGCCAAAAATAGTATTTTAACAATTTCATGCCACAAATGCAAATGCTTAAAATATAAAATAGACAATATAACACTCTCACCCAAAAAAAAACAAGACAATATAAAAGATATTTGGATTCAATTCTCTCTTAAACTAAAAAAAAAAGGTAATTGGTATTTTGGAAAAATTATCATGAAGCAGACAATATAAATTTGAAATACTATTGTATTTATAAAATATGAGTCATGTTAACGAGTGTTCTTAGGACAATTGTTAATAAAATATTTTAGGAAAATTTTGACATGACTTTTATGAGAAATATAAATGTCCTTGGGGCATCCATTAACTTTTCCCATAAAATATAATCTAACTAATTAAAAAACAAAGTTATAAAAATATAGAGTATAAGAAAATAAGTACTATATAGACCAGATTTGTCCCTCGCCCAAAAGGTAAATGGACTTAGGCCCAAAAAGCCCAAAAACAATGAATTTGTAGTGAGTGAGTTGGAAAACTGGGTTAAAATAAGTTGGATAACAAGTAAAGCATACTCAAATGACAAGAACGGAAAGATAGATTGAATTAAACTAAGGAAAATCGTCCTTGGCTAGGTCCGAGGAGATCAGTTCTTATATATTTCTCAGTGGTTTGATTACAGGTTTGATTCCTGATTGCTACAGTGTTTCTCCCTTGATTTCTCGATCCCCTTTTCATGAAGGGTCTCCTTCATTATATAGTTCTCTTTAGACGATCTTGGCCCTTCATTTGTAGACCATCCAAGCTTCTACTTGAGTGTTTGTTCCATCAGATACCCTCTTAGGCCCTCCGTGCGTTGGGATAGCCAATGCAGCACTGTTCAGGGGTCTTCTCCACATTAATGTAGCAAAAATGTTAGTTGCAGGGTATTTAATGTGGTGGTAGCAGCTTTCCCTTTGGATATTTTAGGACTCCCCTTTGTCCTTTATTTCTGCAATGCTTATCTGGTTCGATAGAACTTCCTGGAACATTTCTCCGGACAGCAGACCACCTCTACGGACCTCAGCCTGGGTTGGCCGAGGAGACATTCATCCTCGAACAAAACTCCCAGGCCGTTATGATCAAAACTGACTTCTTCATTCACTAACGTGGGCTCCCTTGACAACGTTTGCCCCTCCTCAAACGTCCTCTCGTCTTCGGATTGGGCCCTAGGCCCAATGTCCACATAAATAATGAGCTCCTGGCCCAATACCCCTACAAGTACAATTTTTCTTTTTGAGGTTAGAAATTACTAATTTTATTATATTAGTCTTACAAATTCATGTGACACTAATCACAAAAAAATAATAATAATTTGAAATTCATCATTTATTATGTTGTTAAAATCTTCCAATTATATTCATTGTTACAACAATTTGTAAATTATTTGTAGTAACAATTGGAGCTCAAATTTATCACAGCCTTTTTATTTTATAGGAAACTGTAAACCTTATAAATTAAGGAATAGAAATTACATCATAGACAAGAGCTTCTTCAAGAAAACAAGGATTCTCTTTGATCCAAGTAGAAAAATCATCAATGTCAAAAGCAAGTTTTGCTAATAGATGAACAAGCCTATTGCCTTGTATACAGACATGGAAGAACTCAACATGTCGAACCTCATGCAAGGATGAAACTATACCATATAAGATAGGAGCCACTAAGATGGGCGCAAGACTGCGCTCTGCCAAAGAGTTAGAGATAATCAAATAATCACCCTCTAGAATAAACTCTCGAATACCCATATCTTTGGCAAATTGCATCCTAGACTCAAACACTTTCAAGTGGTAAGTTTGTTTTTCTTTTTTTCAAGTGGCACAAAAGTTTTCAAAACTTAATTTATTGTGATATTGTTACAACTTACCACTTGAACTAGTTGTCAACTTACCAATTGAAAAAAAGAAAAAAAACTTTTGTGCCTTAAGACTTTTTTGAAAATAAAAACATAATATTTATGATTTTTTTCCTTCATGTTCAAAAAAGAAATTACAATTACTGCTTATTTCTAAAGTTTATCTTTTTTATTTGTTTAAAAATATATATGTATTTCTAAATTATAATATATTTCTAAATTACAGAGGCTAATGTGTGTGTGTATATATATATATATATATATATATATATATATGATTTATTATAAAACCCTGTCATAAGCCAAGTATTAATATGATGCAACGATGCATCACCAACAACATCTATACTTCTACATTAAGCTAAAGAATCTGAATATAAGAAGCATTAAATTTAAAAAGGTGCTTTTTTATAATTGTATGTAGCACAAGTAGTGCTCTCTCTCCACCTCTTTCATTTTTCCTAAGTATTTTGTTTGGTGAATATAATTTATCATAATTATGATAGAATTATTTTAGTTGAAGTTTCTTTTTGTGAGTAGGAGCCTTTGAGTGACTCTTATGCACCGCTAACCTCCATTATCTAAAATACGGGAGTGAGCAGAGGGCTCAACTCCCCTATTGCACATGAGTTGATAGGCCCAAAAAGTTCAATAAGTTACTATCCAAATTAACCCACAAAACAATATAAATAATTCACTTGTAGAGAAAACAATACATAATTTTTAAAAATACAAGATTTGATTTTAATTTTTATAGGTTGCAAATGAAATATTTTATGTACAATAGTATAATTATTAATTATTAGAATACATTTTTAGAGAGAAAAATAATTTAGTTATATAGTTTTATTATATATAAAGAAGGTTATGAACAAGCTTGACCTTATTCAATGAGATAATAAATTGAATATAAAATGGTGTGATGATGAATTCAAACTCAGCTCGTATTTAAAATAAAATTAAATGGCCAATTATAGGTTTTAAAATTTAGTTTAACAACTCGTTTATAAATCTGGGTAAAGAAACAATCTAAGCTTTCAACCGTACTTTGTCACTTTAGAAGGCAAACGAAATTGGTTTTCTTATTCCACCCATATGCCTCAAATTACAAAAACTCTTAAATCCATCAACTGGCTAAGTCTCTCTCTCTCTCTCTCTCCCCCCCCCCCCCTCCGCCCCGGCGGAGATCCAATTCAAACTTGTTTGATAAGAAAATAAGCAAAGTTTTAGCATATTATTTAGTTTGAAAATGAGTTTGAACTTGCTCATGTTTGAAAAAAAAAAAAAATTATGAACTTTTAATACTTCTAGTAAAAAAAAATTGTTTTTTAATACCCACATCGATTCAACTTATAGCATGAAACAAAATACTTTAAGGCATTATAACAACCTAAACTTTCGCCTCAACAATTGATTAGATATGGACAATTATTATCATACACTTGTTATTGGACACACACAACACTTTTTATTTTATTTTTTTATTTTATGAAATAAAAGACTATTGAAGAAGAAAGAAACTACACAAAAAGGCCATCCTCCTTCACAATCACATCTACAACGCTAGGAGGGCAATGACCAAGGCCAAAACTTCAAAAATAAAAATGGCTACAAGACCATTTGGCTAGTTCATGGGCTGCTAAATTTTCCTCACGATAAACCCAACTAAAGGATATTGAACCAAGCTCGATAAATATAGAGTTAACGGCCGAAACAAAGCTAAGCAATCTCCATGGAACTTGATCACCGGGATCTCTTATTGAATCCATACATAACTTGGAGTCACTTTCTATTACGAAGTGAGAGGCATTCAGCTTAGTAGCAATATTAAGGGCCAAAATAATTGCATCAATATCAGCTTGAAGAGGGACATTGGTATTTACCTTCTTTGAGTGGGGAAAAACCAATTTTTCTCTCCAATCTCTAACAACCACAGTAATAGAAGACTAACTCACAGTATCACAATTAAGTATCCGTTTGGATACAGCGTTTCTCCCCAAGTTTGCGTTTGCGTTTTTTTGTGGCCCCCATAGTACTGTTCACGGAGCCGCAACTTGTGAAAAACACACTATTAAAATTTGCTATAGTGTCCTGAGCCATACAGCTGACCTACACCTTTTGTACTTTTGTTCATTTAAATTTACCTATTCTACCTTTTTCCGGTAAAAAAAAAAAAGTTTGCTACAGTGTTTTTGTTTTAAAATTTATTTTGCTATAATATTTTCAGCAATAAGTTTTCAATTTTCAGCAAAATAAGCGATATCCAAACAGACCCTAAGTTTGAAGGAATTCCTAGGACACTCAAAAGTCACAAGACACACTATCATGTGGGGTGAAATCGTATTGTAGATAATGCTAAAAGGTAGTTGAAATAGTGCAATGAGACTCATGAATAGTATCAAAAAGTGTAATAGGACTCATAAATAGTGGTAAAAATAAGCTGAATAGTAGTCAAAATAAGCTAAATAGTAAAAATAGTTAGCTTTTTAAGCCAATGCCAAATGCACACGATGGGATGAGTTGAATTTTTCAGTTTATTTCCACTTTCAGCTTATTTTTGCTACTTTTCATGGGTCTTAATGCACTTTTTGATACTATTTATGAGTCTCACTATACTTTTTGGTACTATTTATAGGTTCCACTATATTATTCAGCTAACTTTTTGTTTTTTTTTTTGGTTTTCCACAAGGTATTCTCAAATCTTTCAACCAAAAACTAATCATTATTTGCGACGGGTATGCCCTAATTAAATAAATCGCTGGCCAAAGAGTTTTTTCAAAATGTAAATACCCGGAGTCGATCCGGGGAGCACATAATCAAACTTGAAACTTTTACCTTTATTTACTATTCTTTTTGCAAAAAAAGATTTTAGCTAAATAAACGGTTTGAGCGCTAATAAAAAAAATTTCACGGTTTCTCGGCTTTAAAATAAGGCAAAACGACGACGGTTCTCTTATTTCAGTCCATACCTCAAAATACAAAAAAATCTCACAGCCATAGCCATAGCCATAGCCATTAGCTATGGCGATCCTGGCCTTTCCCTTAGTCATCTCCTTCCTCAAACCCCACACCTCAGGCTTCTCTCTCTTCCGCGTCGCCAACCGCAACCACCACCTCTTCCACCCTCGCCGCCGCTACGCCGTCTCCGCAATCAGCACCTCCTCCACTAGTATTCCACAACACTCGCCTTCTACGGACTCGGACTCCTCCAACAACAACAACGAAGCTGTCAAGTCCTCCGTCCCAACTTTCCAGCAAGCCATTCAGCGCCTCCAGGTCTCACTTCTTCTCAACTCACTCAATTGAATTCACGCTTTTCTCTTCGTTTTTCTTTGTTAGTGTTATTGATGATGATACTGTTACTCTCAACTCGTGTTTTTATAGGAATATTGGGGCGCAGTTGGATGTGCCGTAATGCAATGCAGCAATACTGAGGTAATGTAATGCTGTGTTAGTGTTTGGTTGCGTTTCTGAAAATTCTCCGGAAAATGTTTTACAGTGTTTTGATGCATTCCTGAAAATGCTATGGAAAATTTTCTACTACTTTATCACATTATTTCCCAAGCACAGGAGACCGGGGACGTTAGTGGGGGTGGAGCTTCGGTTGATAAGTTTTGGGTGAGGGAGAAAATGGTTTATGGAAAATGAAAACATAACCCAATTTCTGCCATAAATGCCTGTATTTGACCAACATTTCTGTCGCTCCAAACACCCGTAAATGTGGAAAATATTTTCCGGAAATCAATTTCCCTCGAACCAAACACAGCTGTAATCAGTTATTCTATGACCACAACATTTGACACAACTTGATAATGTGGTTGACTGTGAGTGGTGGACTCACTAGGTCCACTTTTTCTCCACCACTTACAGTCGGCTACCTTAGAGTTGTGACAAAAGTTGCGGCCATAAACTTTCTCAATATTATATAATGCAGTTGTTTGATAGTACAATTAAGATTAGAATACACTTTTGGGCCCTCGGTGTTGTTTTCATTTTCTTGCAGCAAGTTTAATTTCATTTTCAAAATGGTCCTTCTGTCTATGTCCGTGACTAATTTGGCCATTATGAGATAGCAAAAACAAGAAACAAAGAAGAAATGGCATTGCTTAGTTGGCATGGGGAAGGATCATTTTAAAAACGGAATTAAATTTGGTGGACGAAAATGAAAAATATGAAACTCAAGGGACCGTAATGAAAATAACGTCAAACTTTTAACGGTCAAAAGTTTAATTTAGTCTACAATTTAATATAAATCCATTTCACACTTGGTGAGTTGTTTGATGTAATTTACGTTAATCTTTGTTGGCCAGGTTGGAGCTGGGACTATGAATCCTCTTACATTCTTGAGAGTTCTGGGTCCAGAACCGTGGAATGTTGCGTAAGTATGCTGTTTTTGGAAGTTCCATGCGTTACTATGTATATATTTTTGTGGAAGCAAGTGTTGTCACTTCTTTTGATGTATCTTCTTGTGCAAGCAAGTGTTGAAATTTTAGGAAAATGATGTTTAGAGTCATGTAGTAACTGAAATAATGAATGAACATGGATGGTTTCCTTGGGATTATGGTGTATATGGCTTAATTAAGAGAAGAAAAGTGATTGGTAGTCAATGCAGGATTTCTATTGTTGATACTAGTTTGTTTGCACGTGAGATCCAGTTACGTGTAAAAGGGTCAAATGTTTTGTATAATTAGTTCATGTGTAGATGTAGTGGTGAGACTGTAGATCATCTATTATTGCATTGTGACGTTGCATATGATTTGTGACCGTTACCTTCTTGACATATGGGGTTCAATGAGTAATGTTCAAGAGGGTTGTAGACTTGCTACTTTCTGGATGGAGGAATTGGTTTGGTAAACATTCCTTGTTTGTGAGGAACCTACCTCTTTCATGCCTTTTGTGGACTTTATGGAAGGAAAGGAATTAACACACTTTTGAAGGCATGGGTGTCTCGGTTATTCAGCCAAAATCAACTTTCCTACAAGCTTTGTTTGAATGGATCCTTGTTTTGGATCATAGATGATAGATCATAGTGAGATACATTCTATTATAGACTTCATAGATTCTCCTTCCTTTAGACTGTGACATTCACTGTTTGGATATCTTGTACTTTTTTAGGGCTATTTTGTTTATTCCTGAGTACATATGGCAGTTCCATTTTTTTTCAATAAAATTTCATTATTAAAAACCGAAGCAGTTCAATACTTCTCTAACAGAATGGCTATACGGTCACGTACAGTGCATGCCCACTTAAGAACTAAATATATAAATAATGATTTCCTAGAAACCATGTAGCAAATTAACTATATTCAGTTCAATTGTTTTGCAACATTCTGAAAAATACCCCTTGGTCCTTTTTGTATATAAATTATAAAGTTGTTCTTGTTGTAAAGTAAAGAAACTGAGATGGTGCAAAATAAAATAATAAAAATCAATGTATTCCTCTCCCCCAATCCCCTCTTTATAATTTGACTTTGATGCTACCATACTTGCCTATCTTGTTTGTTGAAAAGACATAAAATAAACAAATAGCAGTTTGGAATCAACAACACAACTTATGGCAATAAAATTATTCTCATTTTCATTTGTGCTAAGATATCTCTGCCAAGGTTTCTATACATTTAAAAAAAAAAATGCACAGATCGGCCATGCATATAATGGGGTAATTGGCTGATCAATATTAGGTGATCTGGATTTTAGTAAATGCTGGTTGATAAGTCCTGTGTGAATTAGGCGTTTCGGGATCAAATTCTTTCTTATAAGCATTTGCTTATTGTAACTATGCTTGAAAAAATTTGAAGGGTGTTGATTTTGATTGCTTTGATTTTTGCTGGAATCTTCAAAATATTCGATTAGCTAATTTAACATGCTATAAAGTTGTGAGATATTCTCACTACTATTTTACATTTTGACAACTGCATTGATGCCAGCTCATCCACTCCTGAAAAGAAAAGAAAGAGTTTTCTTAGGTAACTACTGCCGATGGAGTTTCATATGAAAGGTATGCGGAGCTAGCATTCGGCCAGATGATAGTCGTTATGGTGAAAGCAAACAGGCTTCAAGGAACTGCCTCAATTTCAGGTTAAATTTGAGTTTATAGATAAAATTTTCTTTTTCTGGATGATGATTTAGAGCTTTGTTTACAATACCTTACTGCTTGCATTCAAATTTGATCTCAGGTTATATTAAAGCCTGATCCTGGAAATTCACAAGACCTTTTATTCGTAGCTTATCAGCTTTAGGTAGTGACTCTGCCTATATTTTCTTTAATTGCTAGATAAGCTTAAAGGCATTTCTACATTGTTCTAAGTTGAAAGAATTGTAATTCTGTGGGTTCCTCTGTGTTCATTTTACTTTTACATCAAGTAGTATTTTTTTCAATAAGAATATCATTACTTATCAAAAAATAAGTTGAGAAGAAGAATTCATTGGTGCCCTCTGTCCATTTTTCATGTCTTGTGCTTATTGATTCTTAGCCACGTGTATCATTACAAGAAACAGCAATTGAGCCACACATGTAATCATAAACGACGGGCTCGGCTCATTTTCCCTTTAAAAAAAGGGAAAAAAATTCATTAGAAGTTATGCTGTATAAGAAAATGAACTAGGCCTTACAATGTTGCTGTCGGTTGTTCTTCTATTGGCCAAAGATGCAAGAAACACACCATTCTCTGCATAAAATGGGAAGTTAGATGTCTAGAGGGTTCCTAATATGGTAATCCATGAGCTCTCCGTTCAAGTTGGAAAATGAACTAGCCACATCATCATTTGTTCTTTCCGGTATTCCACTCATTTCATGAACATGTTTCTTAGTAGCCCATCATTTTTTTCCTTGAAGTATAGCTGTGGTCTTATGGCAATCATATATAGCATACCTTCAACTTAATGGTAATATTCAATCATGCAAGATTCTCAATTCACTTTTTATGTCTCCCAACTCTAATTTTATGTGTAACTTTTTGATAGATAATAGAACTTTTATTGAAAAAATGAACATCATGTTCATGATGATGAACACTCGGGACATAGAAAATACATAAAGCTCAAGGCCTAAAGCTAATAGATTGTAGAAACTGAATTGAAATACATTGTGTAAGACCCCAAATACGAGCCCACTAAAATAAAGTACCAAATAGAAGATGTTTTAAAAGATCTAAAGATCTCTCATTATCTTCAAGATACGGTTATCACGTTCCTACCAGAAGCTAACCACGGTAGACAACTGGTTTCATATTCCGGATAGTTGGTAGATCTTAAACAATTCTCCCAAAAGAACAGCATGTATAACATATTTCTATACCTCATCAATCTCCCCATTCTTACAAATGATTGAGCCAAGATACTGAAATGATAACATTTGGCATTGTTGTCCATCTATTTTATCATCACTTAATATCTAGTTCGACTTTAATAAAATTGCATTCCATATGATCAATCTAAAGCTCAAGTAGAATAATCACTATAAATAAACAAACAAAGTGGTTAATATTATTATCTCTGTTAGATTTAACGGGCTGAATTTCTACCTCAATCTACCAATTTGATTGAGAATCATGATCACTACCTTCTTTGGCTTGGAGGTTGATGATTATGAGATCACTTTATTATTTTAACTATCATATAACTTATCAAAAAAAAAAAAATTTAACTATCATATATCTATGGCACTTCATGTTCTATTTTTTGTCCTTATATAGTAATACCTTTGATTTTTATACTGTCATAGTTTCCAAGGATTTTGGTTATTCCTTTACAATTTAAATGAATAAGCACCATTTTACATTCATTATTATATCTATGCAGAGACATAAAGAGGATTCTGTGTCTTTTCTTTAATGGTAGTGAACTCGTATATGGTGGTCTTGAAAACCCATGACTGATGCTCCACCTTCTTCTTTTTACAAGTAATTAAAAAAAATTTATTGGAAGAAATGAAGCAATGATCTCCATGTACACATGAGTGTACGAGGAGTAGCTACAAACATCATCTAAAGTTACAAGTATCTAGAAATCTGACCAGACCCTCCACCTAGCCTCACAAGGGGAGGAGTTGCATTTAAGTTAGAGCTCATTGGCCTAAAAGCTTCTATGTTTTAATGACCATTGTTTCCAAAACAATTTCAAATGATGTAATGAGCTCCTGGCTCAAATTCAAATGGTGCTTCCTACTCCTTAATGTATTCGGATGGAGGGTGAATTCTTGATTCAAGGCCTTTGGGATTCAATTTTATTAAATAAGGTTACATGTTATGTGTAATTGTTGTTTAGATTGCCAATCATCTAGTCCCGTTGCTGTTAGTGCAAATGACAAGAACTGTTTAACATTTTCACATTTTATCCTTTTTTCAACATTTCGTTTAACAGTGATGCTTTATGCTTGATAGGTATTGATGTTAGTGCGCATGATATACGATTTGTGGAGGACAACTGGGAGAGTCGGTAATATCTGTCTTTGATGGTGATTTTATTCTTTACTTGTTATTTTATGAAGATCTAGTGAGTGCGTCTTACTGAATGCAATTTAACTTGGTTGAATTTCCTTGCTATGGCTCATAGTTGTAAGCATAGTGCAACTATATGTGTAAAATTTTTCTTGAGGAAGTATTTTTGCCGAAAAATGGATCATTAGCTTGTTTGTTTTCTACATGCTGACCAAACATGCTTATAAGGTACTTGGTGCCTGGGGTTTAGGCTGAAATCTGGATGGATGGGATGGAGATTGCCAGTTCACCTGCACTTCCAGCAGGTTACTCCTTTAAAATTGAATAGAACCCCAGAATCTTCCCTAATTTTGGATTATATGGCTTTCATGTTTACTGTAATAATAACTATTTCCCTTGGTCAAGGTACTGTTGATTTTCATGATTTTGCCAAGAGTTTTATTTGGTTTCATGACTTTTTTTCCCTGTTCTTTCTCTCTAGGCTGGAAGCCTGCAATTATAAGCCCATATCTGTTGAATGCTTATGGTCTTGGCGGCATCCTCATCATTACTACAGGTCTATCTTTGATTGTTTCTTTTATTAATCTTTGACCTCGTATCCCATTTTATTAATTTATGCAGACTAATTGGCGGGGAGTTGATCATTTTAAGAAAATTCAATATGCTGATGGAATTACATACGGGAGCTGTTTTTGCCGGAGAATGAGTAAGGTTCCCCTCAAAAAATATATATATATTTTTTTTTCTTTTTCTTTAAAGGCAAAATAGTGCTAGAACTTTGTGGTCACAAATACTTATAATCTTCCAAAGATTGTCAATGTACATCACTCAGTATTCTTGAATAATGGATTATGTTTTGTACTTTCTTCCTAAACGCTGGTAATCTTTTGTCTTTCTAAATTTTTGTCATGGTCTTTATGGAATTACTACTAGAAACATTTGTACTTTATGCAAATAAACTTTTCGAGTTAGTGATATTCGAACTCCCACCTTTCTACTCCACTGTGTTCTTTTAGTCTCCTTTGTAGAAGTTAACTGCTGAACTTTTTGCCTCCTTCCCTTTTTTTAGTCAAGTACTTTCTCCTCTGTGAGCAGCTTTGCCTCTTTTTGAAGCATACTACTGCTGGAAGCTAATTTAAAAGAACTCTGAAGTGCTTGATTGGCAATTGAAGATAGTTGGATGGGATGCCATCTGATATGAAGTTCAAATATTCAGATGACTTCCATTAACCTTTTTAATCTCTATTCTCTTTATTTTGCTCTTTTTCCGCCTTCTGTTATATAAGCATTATCAAGCTTGACTGTGCCATTTACTTTCTAAATGTCCACAATCAATATATTTAAATCCTTCTTTTCAGGAAAGGAAATGAGTGCATATTATCTAGAACATGCTGGTGTTCCATCATCTTTAGAGAAACACTTTGATTTTTTTGAAGAAGGCGCGTTCTTTGCTTTAGGCCTTGCAATCCTCGTATGTTGTTTTAATTTTTATTATGTTCCATTATTCCAGTGCAGTATGTGGAAACCTTTTACTGTTTATCTTTAAGTTAACATTTGCTGTGCTACATGCTAGGTATGATCAGCTTCTGAAGACATCTCATGCTTTTAACATCTTGGAGCTCTAGAAGGCTTTGTTGGGGTAACAGGCGTGCTCGATATTTTGGTCGGATGGAAGGTAGGATTCTTCCTAGTGTGGCCCGGAAAGCTTTACTGAATAGAAAAACACTGTCATGTATGTACTGGTAAAATTGAAGTTGTGAATTTTGTTTTGCTGTAGAATGGTATTAAGGTCCACTTTTAGAAACTCGTAGAGATCAATTTTTATTTTTAATCTGATAATCTCTCGATCTTAAAGTTGGGCAGATATCTTTTTTGTAGTCATCATTGTCTCAGCCCTATCTGTGATAACATGACCTAACATGTTCTTTGTACAGATTCAATTAATGGGTAAGGTTTTAGAACTAAATTTATAGACCATCTGGTAGACTTTTCAACTGAGTACAGGGCACTATTAATTTATGGTGCCAATGACATGTTATGGCAAAATCTTAGGGGACATATATGCTCTGATCAGCAGGAGAAAGATTAATATGTAGTCTGCAACTTGCGATATACTGCTCAAGCAGCTCAACTAATATTGTATTTATAACGGAACAAGTCTATTGTCTTTTGATCCATAGGATCAACAAAATGGGAGGCAGGGAGGACTATTGAAACTAACAGTCCCAGCCACTGTAATTTGCAACCGGTTATCATTGCTTAGCTAAACAAATTTACCAACTTCAGTTCCATTAACTGAATGTTCATATGAAGTTAAGGGCCAATATTGGTGTCTATGTTATCAATGAAATGGTTGGCAGCTTGATAATACAGAACAGAGACATGCATGACAGATTATTTGCCTGCAAATAAATTGCTGGTCTAGGCCTGAACAAAGATATTTTTTTAAGAACATGATCCTTTCAGGTTAATCCTCCTGAGTTCTGTGTCTATCTTATCTTCTTTTTTGTGTGTTTTTTTTTTTCTCTTCAATCAGTTTAGCTCGTCAATTGTGCACAGCTTTGGTTAGATACCAGGAGTCTCTTGGACATCCACTGGGTGTTGCTTCTGACCCTGTTCATGTTGTGTGTCCTAAAGAGCTTTTGGATACAGCCGTCAAGAAGGTTAGTTTGCATATGCAGCTGACTTGAACTTCTCTCATTGTTTGTAGTATTGATATAGCAGTTTTCTTAAGGCTAATTTAGCTTTCATTTTTTATTGATTTATTAACATTTTAATTATATGTATGAATGATCAAGCCTACATGAATAGATTCAATATTATTTTGGGATTTACTGTTACATCCCTTTTTGTGGCATGCTCTTGTTGATGTGGTTTGATCACCAGATGTACATAGGAGTCCTTG
Source organism: Notholithocarpus densiflorus (assembly GCA_030021035.2). Classification (NCBI taxonomy): domain Eukaryota; kingdom Viridiplantae; phylum Streptophyta; class Magnoliopsida; order Fagales; family Fagaceae; genus Notholithocarpus; species Notholithocarpus densiflorus. The sequence continues at coordinate 190,865 of JARYZH020000166.1, forward strand.
ATTTTTTTACCTATGCTTGTAGCTTTAAAGACATCATAAATAATGCATGAGAACTAAATGGTCTAAGCAATTATATAATTGTGTTTGTACACTCCTAGACATATAATATATATATATATATGTGTGTGTGTGTGTGTGTGTGTCTAAGAGAGAGGGGGGATGGTGCTCAATTTACCATTGACACCTTGTCATTGAAATTCTAGTAGTTGGATATTGCTAGAACTTTAAATTTATGTGAACTTTTTAACATTATAATTTTATTGTTTGACCAGAATAAGTCACGGTTTAACAACTACTATGTGTACATTAGTTATTACTTTTAAATGTGGGTTTATTCTTTGACTTATGTCACAGGTGAATGATGATTCAAGGTTGTTTGTTCTTGAGATTGGGACTGAAGAGATGCCACCTCAAGATGTAGTTGATGCAGGCCAGCAAGTACTCTTTTTTTTCACATGAAGCATGTTGATCCTTTTCTTATTATAGCTATCTCCTTTCCTTTTATTTTTTTGGTTGGTTGGTTGGTTTTGAAGCTCTCTTTACCTTTTAGATACTGTCAACCCCACTTTTTCCGCCTAATTTTCCATCTATAGTTGTTCACTGACTGAAATGCTGGTCATTGCAGCTCAAAGACTTAATATTGCTGGTGTTGGAAAAACAAAGATTAAGCCATGGTGAAGTGCAAGCATTTGGAACACCTCGCAGATTACTGGTACAGTGAAACTATATTTTTCTTTGCAAAATGCTGACAATGTTTTCCAAATAGAGAAAATAGAAGAGAAGTTATTCTTTGTTCTTATGGCTTAATGGCCTAATTGCATTCTTCCATGGGATTTGTTTCTGGGTTCAGTTCTTCTATCTTATACTTAATAATAAAAAAGAACCGTGTTTCACATGCAATAGTGCAGGTTTTACATCTAAATATGTTGAATTTTATAGTACCCTATGTGGCTCTTAGTACTAAAATTGACCGTCCACTGAAATTTCAGAAGTGTTCAAAATTTCAGGACCTTATCTAGTTTCATTTCGTCACACTGAATGGTAATGATGTGTGCCTTTAATCATATTTCCAGGTTTGTGTTGAGAATCTTTGCACTAAACAAGCTGAGAAGGAGGTTGAGGTTCGAGGACCTCCTGTTTCAAAAGCATTTGATAATCAAGGAAATGCTACAAAGGTTTGCCGTTCTTTTCTCCTGGGAGCTTAAGTAAATTTGCTTTTTGTGATAGTTTGTGTGGTGAATTATTTGAAAACAGCAATAGAAGTAGGTAGTAACTACCATGAGTGCATTTGCTTTATTATTAATGTTAATTTATTTGTTTTTCCTTCATGGAAGGGATTATTAGTTATTACACGTATTTTATGTTTCCCAGCTTGTGCTGTGGCTTTGGCAAAGCTAGAATCCATTGCTCACTTGTTAGTGTAATTATTGAGATGTCATTGTATACTGGTGTAACTTAAAAGGTCATCATTTTTAATTGGTTGGTACCTGATTTGAATATAAATAGCCATATAATATTCAACTTGTTATTTCATGTCAGGCTGCTGAGGGGTTTTGCCGAAGATACTCTATACCACTGGACTCATTGAATAGAAGATTGATGGTGAGTGTGCAAGTACCTACAAAAGAAAAAAGAGAAAGTGAAATAGTTGCCATTACAAGCAGAAGGTTTTGAGATCTAAGTTTACTTCATTGTTCCATCTCCTCAATTTATTTGTACTTCTTATATGATTTTGGATATAGAGATGGTTTAATTATTTCAATACTCCACCTCCCAAAAAAGAGAGGGAAGAAAAAAAACTACTACTAGAAGGTGACTAGAACTGTGTATAGTGATTAGTTTATTGTGTTAAGTTATCATGTTGCAAATATTTTGCATTAGTTATATTTAAGTTATTGCTACAAATCAGTATTGTCATTACACAAAGAGGACTTATATTTTAAGGAGGCTTATCATAGCACACAAAATCCTCATCTTGTGAATAGTCTAGCTAAGCAAGAGTATCACTGTAGTCAGACTACTGCAAGAGAGGGTGGATAACAATTATCTGCAATCAACAAGGGAAAATGTTAAGTCTGCTAGTGGCAAAATTCCCAGTGACTAAGTTGACAACTATCAGCATCATTTCCACTTTTAAACAGAAATTCAAGCTCCATGGCCATTGACCAGCTCTCTAAGCACTAAACTCTGCTTGCACACTAGTATTATCACTTTCATTTAGGGAAGCCTCTCTCTGCGAATTTTCCACCTTATGTGAGAACGATAGCAGACATGTTTACGTTTGGAGATTGCAGATAATTGGTAAAAATATATGGAAACAAATTTTTTTTTTTGATTGGCAAGTAAACATGCACCTGGTGATTCTGGTGGGTTTGAACACATGACTTTACCCTCCAAGCCATTCTATGGGGGCATGAAGTGTCATTTGAGCTAGAGCTTATTGGCAAAAATCTATGGAAACGATTGACTCATCTGTGAGGTGGGTTGATGAGCTTACCCATACACTTCCAATAAATCGTGTATGAGATCTACCTAATTGTATTCACGGAAGATTGTTTTCGGTATCTGTAAATGTTTAATATTCAGTATAAGTATAGAAAATCTTATGCTATTTGATCTTCATTTGACCAAGTAATCAATTTAATTTGCTAGTACACCTCATGCCAAATCAACTAGGATTGTACTATAGTTGTTTTACTACATGTAGTTCGGCTAGAGCCACTGGGTTTTAGTTGAGACTACCTCTACCCTGGTAGCTTTTAGGGTTCCCGTGCTGCCTTTATTTTATTTTATTTTATTTTTTTAAATTTAAATAGAAGTGAACCTTGATCTGGCCCATTTATTGATGGGCCACTTTGCTGCAAAAGTTCTGAGTTATTGCTATTTAACTGCTACTTTGAGAAGTAAGTTTGGCCTTTAAAGCAGCACATTTGAATGGTTAATAAATCAATTTAGGGCCGTGTTCCAGAAAATTCACATTTTCTTGTTTTTAAGTTGCTATACATAATGTTTGTACTTGATAATGGGTATTCATGAGGGTTTTTTCAAAATGCAGGGAAAACAGAGTATCTATATGCTCGTATAATGGAATCTGCCCGACTTGCTGTTGAGGTTTTAGTGCCTCTTTTTCTCTTTGCTAATTGTATTTATGAACTTCTCTCATAAAAAATAGAAATTTTTTCCTTAGTTATTTATTGTGAATGTATTTGGTTAGATGAAGTGCCCATCAAATTTGGATGTACAATTGCAGATGTGTACTGATTCAGTTAAGATCTCAATATGAGCTAATTTTAATATAAGACAAATACTGAATGAATAGTATTACTTTCCTTTATATCTATTAAAAAAAACAAAGACTGAATGTTTTGATTAACTGAATGAAACTTTATTAACAGTAACACCTTTAGGCAAGATTCTAACTATAGACAACCTTCGGAAGAGGCATTTTGTTGTCCTTGAGTGGTGTTTTATGTGCAAAAGGTGTGGAGAATCTGTAGATCATCTCCTCCTTCACTGTCCTATTGCCTTTGAGATGTGGAGTATGATCTTTTTCTTGTTTGGTATTTGTTGGGTGATGCCTCAAAGGGTAGTGGATTTGTTGGATTGTTGGACATGCAAATTCAGGCGTCATCGTAATATAGTTATTTGGAGGCTTGTGCCACAGCATTTTGATGTGAGGTATCTGTGGGAATGGAAATTCTAGAAGCTTTGAGGGTCGTGAAACGGTCCATGATTGAGTTTAAGTCTTTCTTCTTTTTTACTCTTCTCGAATGGTGTCTTGTTCTACCATCTTTTTCTTGTATTTCCCTTCTTGTGTTGCTAGATCATTGTAATTTGGTTTCTTGATGTTTTTGCCTTTTTGTACATTTCCTATGTACTGGGCTGTGTGTTTTTTATTAAAATTTTTTGTTACTTATCAAAAAAAAAAAACAGTTTCCAACAGAAAATGTTGGTAGAAAAGTTTATCTCATGTACTATTTGTAGAACTCAGGAATAGGATACAATTAAAAAGAGCTGGGGAGGAATTCAGGGAAGCATTGATGAAGATTAGGGCTCTTTCATTTTTTTTACCATGCCCCTTTTCTATTATTAAGGTGACAGATGCAATAATATCTGATGCTTAAAATTAATACTGATTAGAAGAAAATCGTAATTTCCAATGATATTTACAGATATGAACATCACTAAATATGTGTGTGTCAATTATTCTATTTTATTTCTTATAAATAGACATTGGCTATTGGAGCTTATTGGTGAGTACAAATTATCAAGGTACAGATAAATAATGGAATACCATGTTTCTAGTATCCTATTACTGATTACTTATCTATCTCCTTAAGGTGACAATTTGCTCAATGATTTTCTAAGATTCTAGGAATTAATGGCTACTTACTTGGACTGCTGCTTTAGAATAGTGGACATGTGGCTTGCCTTTTGATTCTATTGTCACCACTTTGTGGTTTTTTTTTTTATTTTTTTTTTTTTAATTTTAATTTAACAATGTTTACCCATAAGGATCTGTTGATAAATGCTGTTTTTAATTTGCTATAAATAGGTGTTGTCTGAAGAATTACCCAGTACCATTGCTAAAATATCATTTCCAAAGTCAATGCGCTGGAACTCTCAGGTTTGTACAATTTTAATTTTTAATTTCTATTTACGGCTCTTAACATTTGATTTGCATGTGTTCCTCTTTTGCATTAGTTAAAAATGAAAAAAATAAAATCAATTATTAATCTTTTTCATTAAATTGAAATAGCCTTTTCACAGTTTATCAGTGAGACAACTTGGTGTGGCTACTAGATTTATTTACGATTTTTACTTATTTGAGACACCAGATTTCAGACTTTTATTACTTTTATGTATTTGAATTTTTTGAATTAGTTTAGGCTTTATTGTGATTATGGATTTTGTGGGATTTTGTGGTATGATTAGATCTTTCCAGATTGATGTAATCTTGAAAGCCCTATTAAATTAGTGGCTCTTGTAATAAAGAGAATTTTCTGATGAGAAATTATCTCTTGCTTGGTGGTGATCCCAAGCACCCATAGAGTGTAGTGAAGCCTAGAGTTTTTCTCTTTTGTTTTATTTTATTGCATTCCCTAACTACGTTCTGCATCAGCAGGGAGTCGAGGTGGACACTAGATTTGTTTCTGATTTTACTTGTTGAGACATCAAATTTCAGACTTTATTACTTTTATGTATTTGAATTTTGAATTAGTTTGGCTTTGTTGTGATTAAGGATTTTGTAGGATTTAATTGTGGCATGATTAAATCTTTCATAATGATTGATCTCGCCCATTAAAATAGTGGCTCTTGTAATTGTGAAGGGACTGCCTTTTGAATAAGGAATTTTCTGATGAGAAATTCTCTCTTGTAGTGGTGATTTCAAGCACCCTTAGGTGGTGAAGCCTAGGGTTTCTCCCTTTTGTTTTTATTTTCTTGCTTTCCTCACTACGTTCTGCATCATAGGTCACTAGTTTTTTCAGTGTCAAGTAAAATCATATGTTGGATTTTCCTTTTGCAAGTTCTCTACCTCCTTAATGGATGAAAATAACTCTGGGATTTAGTGCTTGATTTGTCCAGCATGTTGTTGTCAAGGACTTACAATATGTAATCCTTGTGCAATTGTTGTGCCAACAATTTTATTGTAAATAAAAGACCAGCAATTCACTTAGTATTGTAATTAGGTAAAAACATGATTACTTGGATCCATCCTAGTATTTTCAATTTTTGTGTGTGTGTGTGTTTTTTTAATTCCGCTTTTTTTGTAAGCAATAAAATTGTGTTGTAATTATTCTATATTTTTGATCAAAATATTCATTTTTTTAGTTCGCTGGATTTGTTAATCAAGCCCTTGCTGTTAATATGTAGATCATGTGTGTGTGTGTTTTTCATTTTTAATTCTGCTTTTTTCATAAGCAATAAAATTATTTGTTGTGGTTATTCTATATTTTTGGTCAATATATTTATATTTTTAGTTTGCTGGATTTGCTAATCAAGTCCTTGCTGTTAACATGTAGATCATGTTTAGCAGACCTATTCGTTGGATTTTGGCCCTCCATGGAGATGTAGTCGTGCCATTCATGTTTGCTGGAGTTTTGAGGTGATCATGCTTACCTGTATTCTTCTCTCTCTCTCTCTCTGATATATAATTGCACAATTGTATTTCAAATAAAGTGGGTTGGCTTGGCTTGGCTTGTCTTGGAATACGCTTTCCATTGTTGCAACATGAGCTTTTATTTAAGGGTTTTGAAGTATAGTGTTCCTTATGGGGATGGCATTACATCTCCCTGAATCAATAATCGGCAGTCTTTGTTAGAAATATGTTTATTTATCATTTTGAAGATCTACAATGAAATGGAATTCATTATGGGCCTAAGAAATTGATTCGCTAAGTGGGGCATTGTATTGCATTATCATTATTGACAAATGAGTTGTTGTCAATGGAGGAAATGAATTACCTTTGGAGATCTAGGCACTGATGCTAGATATTTGATTTTCACCAAATAATTTTGAGGAGAGGATCTTTTTTTTTTTTTTTTTAAATGAAATATTTTACTTAAAAGAATATTCTGAGAAGGAGAGAAGGGGAGGATGAGGCTCATAATTGTATTTTTAGCCCACCCACAACCCAGGTAGCTTGGAAACCTATAAACTATCATCCATCCTCCCTTCTTAGCAATGTGGGGTTCATCTATAGGTGCCTGAGGCTTTATTTTTTATTAGTTATTTTGAGGAGAGAATTACACTAGGTGAGATTTCTAATACTTGTAACTGGTAGATTGATGCAACAACCTATTATATGAAATTTAGTCCATGGTCTAATACTCAAGTTTTCAAAAAAAAAAAAAAAAAAAAACTAACAGGATTATAAAAAATACTAAAGAAAAAAACATTTGTAGACTATTCAGAAAGTTCATGTTGGTCAACAAGTTGCTTGGTTGGTTATGCTGACAATAGATGCATGTTTCCTCTAGAAAAGAACAGTTTCAATGCCAAAGAGAAGGGCAGAATAGAACTTTGTAGTGCATGGCTTGTTTGTCTAGAGTTATTCCTTTTTGTGGATTTAAATCACTGGCTAAAATGCATCTTTCATCGTTTGGTTCATTGAAATGCATATAAAAGTTGTTTGTGGTTGGTTTTCCTTTTGTGTGTGTTTATACAGTGTACTTACAAATTTAGTTTTTTTTTGGATGTAGTGGCAACCTACCTGTCTTATGGCCTGTGTAATACTCCTTCAGCTACTCTCATGGTATGTGGGTAAAATTTATACTTTTTTTATTTTTCAATTTCCAAAATCAGCTTCCTCTGCATTTTACTTGGACTACTTAGGTATCTATTTCATTTTTGGTTTATGGATCTGTGTACGTAGTCATGTATATCTTACAAAAATAATTATCTCCCCCTCCCCAAAGGTAGATCTAACTACTCAAATCTCGAGTGAATCAATTTTCTTATTGAAGGGAATATAGAAAAACTGTGACAGGATTGACCGCGTTATCTTTTGTGTTCATCATATAACCCATAGTCAATACACACACAAAGATCAATGCAGATATCTTTCCTTTCTTCCTTTAGAGATAACTAATTGGCTACCTCAAAAGGTAGCACAATCGGCTAAGGACCACAGCTCATAATGTGGGTTGAGTTCACAGTTCAAATTTCCCCTTCTTCCTGCTCTTGGGGCCAAAACTTATCAAAGAAAGTACAACTGATTGAGCTGTGGCCAATTTTGTTTGCTTGTATAATTGTCCTGTTTTATACAGATCTGAAGATTTTTGTTTTAAATTCACAATTTTGATTATAACCTTTAATTTGCACTCTACTAGGTTTGCAAATAAGTGGCTACAAATCGTTTAATTCTTTTTAAGTACAAATTTTGGCCATATGTCTCTTTTCCTCCCTTTGGTAGATTCTATCTTAACAGTATTTGTGAATGTTGCTTGAGGGCTATATCCTCTATTCCCACATTATGATTTCTTTTCTCGTTCATATTGATGATTTCTTAGTATACCTATTTAATTTTATGGATTTTATATTCCTGGACTTCTAAAAGGTGGTGTGGGGTGCGTTTGTCCTGTGTGCGGGGAGGGGGGTGGGTTGTGTTAGGTGTTGCTCTTTGTTTTCCAGTAAAGATGCTTGATTAAGTCAAGCTCCACAAACTATTCACAGGTAGAAAGTGCAGAATCTTATGCTAAGTTATGAGGAATACTGGAATCAATGTTGAAAGTGTGAGTACTATGAAGTAACTTGCTTTTCTACTTTCTGCAAAACTATGGATAGCTAAAAACATTTTTCGTTTTTCTTGTATTCTTTTCCAAAAAAAAAAAGAAAAAAAGAAGAAGTATAGAATTAGCAAAACTTAATTTCTGAATGATTTGTTTTCTCTTACAGGAGCATTAAGAAAAAGATTTTGGAGCACTCTAATGTGGTAGCAAAAAGTGTCAATGGACACATACTTTTAAGGGCTTACTTGATGAGGGTTATAGATGTGTTCTCTTTTGGTGAAATTTGTTCCAATAGGCATGTTCTTGAACTGTACTTACTTCTGGGCAAAACAAAGTTCTTGAGTATATCTGTTTGCATAATATTTTAGGTTGTAAATCTTGTTGAGGCGCCTGTTCCAGTACTTGGGAAGTTTAAAGAGTCCTTCTTAGAGCTTCAAAAGACCTTCCCAACTATGGTAAGATGTTAAAAGTTTATCAGACTTTTAATGCAGGGTTAGAAATTTGTGCATCATTTGTTGACTATTATGTACAATTATGCAGGTTGTAGAAGCACCAAAAATACTTTGCTATTAGTGATGACACTGGAAGGCTATTGCCATACTTCATTGCTGTGAGACATTCTTACCAGTTATATCTACATTATAACCTTTTTTTTTCCTCTTAAAGTGTCAAGGTTGATCTGTTTGTAAGTAGTGTGGTGACATGAGTTTTTCTTTTAGGTGGCAAATGGTGCAATTGATGAGACTGTAGTGAGAAAAGAGGAAATGAAGCAGTACTCAGGTAAACAAGGTTCTCTGGTTCACCTTTTTTTCTTTGGTCAATGGGGAGGATATGATCTGTTAAGCTTCTCATAGCTCCTTAAATTTCTTTTGGCAAAGGAAAAATTCTATAGATCTTTTTAGAAGTGATTTCTTTTCTCCACCTAAATCCCAGAAGTTGTAGATGTTTTGACAAGGCAAATTGGGTCCAAATTTCTGTCTGTATGTTATTTTAAGGCCATTGCCTTTGTGGAGTCCTAGGCATAAGGTTTTAAAATGTTCTGACCATTACCTAGTGTGGAGTCCACGGAGCATAAAGGTTTTGGTGTGGTGTTTCTGAGCCTAACCATTTTTGCATGAAATTCAATTCTCATGAATCTGCTACCAGTGCTTGCATATGTTTTTGGAATTACACTGTTATTATACCTTCCATCTTATTCGTATTGAGCTGTCATATGAGACAAAGCATTTCATTTTGTGCAGAGCTCGCTATGAAGATGCTAAATTTTTATAAAGGATGAATACACGTAAAAAAATTTCAAATTCAGTAAATTGAAAGGGATTCTTTTCCATATGGGATTATTTCTTTCTTTTTTAATCCATGAGAAAGGAGAGATGATATGTTTGGGAATTAGAAAATTTAAGCTGTTGTCTTCTTTGAATTAGAAAGTTCAGCATGTAACTGTTTTTAACATTGTTCTTTTATATAATAATTGAACAAACTCTTTTAAGCTTGTGGTACTCATAGTGGATTTTTCCCCTGAAAGAAAAGGGGGTGGGGTAACTTTAAGATCAAAAGTGATTTTTAGAAGTGCTGGAATTATATCTGATTGATGATGGTCGACACTGTTCCCTTCTCTAATAGCTCTTACATCTTGATAACTTGAAATACAATAGGAGAAACTAGGAACAATGCTGGACAAGATGACTCGCATTCAGAATATAGTTTACCAAACTAAGTTCGGCTCTACAAATTGATGAAGATATGCTTCAAGTTCTTCCAGGTGCCATCACTTGCTATGTCAGATCTTGCTACTGCCGGTTGTCACAGAATTTACTTCTCTACCGCAGGAATAATGGCCCGCCATTATGCTATTAAATAGCTATCCAGAGGCAGGTTCATTTACTTTTAATTGTTATTTCTTCTTTTTGGGTTTCATATATGTATTTTTGTTAGAATTTATGTATAATTCCCTCACATGTGCTACTTAATATAATATACTCTGTTTTGTTTCCAGTTCTGTACTTTCTGTGTTGCAGGTTGCAGGGCATTGTATGAAATCACACTTCCTAGTTTCTGGGGACATTCTTCCGGCAACTGATGCAGGGATAGTTTGTAATTGCTGACGGGTGAAACTCAAATCATAAGTTCATTTACTTATCCCTTTCAGGCTCATTGGTTTGCTAAATAAAATTTAGGTCAAATGCAATATTGGTATTTGAACTATCGTTAGATATGAAATTAATCTTTAAACTATCAATTGTTTCAATTTAATTATTGAAGTTTTAAATCAAGTCAATATTATCCTTACCCTACCTTTCCATCACAACACAAAAGACAATTGCTGATGTGGCAAATTTTTTTTGTATGTCTTTATAATGTTGATATAATATGTTAAGCCACATGGTGCTCTCAAAAAATAAGGGTTTAGGAACCACAATATTTTCTATTTGTTTTACATTCTTTAATTTTAAGTTCACATATCTCAGCCTATTTTGATTATGTGAGGCCTGCGCTGTGGCTAACATGTCACATGAGTATTATAACGACTTGCAGAAACACGTGCTACATCAGTGATTGCCATTCACATATTGATAAAAGGTAGGGTAAGGGCACATTGAGACATTTCAGAACTTCAGAACTTTGAAACTATTGATAGTTCGAACGAATGCATAGTTTGAGGGACCAAAATTGTAGTTTGACCTAAAATTTTACTTTGGATAAATTAAATGTATGCCATATGAGTTTATGTGTTTGCTCAAAAATGCTGAAAATTATTAAAACTGAATAAAGAGGGCTTATAGTTCTCTCCTTTTTTGGGCATATGGTGTATTAGTTAAAGAAGAAAAAAGAAAGAAGAAACTTACTTAAAACCATTTTCCTGCATTTATTGTTTGACTTGTGGTGCATTTTGGGCAGTTTACATTGTGATTCTTTCTTGGATTTCATTTTTGAATATTCAGTTGTAATTTCTTCAAAGGATATGATATTTTCATCCTCTGTATTTATATTGTCCTTTAATAAAATTTTTAGTACTTATAAAAAAGTGGGGGAAAAAGATTAAAAAACAAAACCAACTGGATGGAGTTGCAATCTGGCAAGAAAAGCATGGCTTGTTTTGGTAGGTAAAATTTTTCTCAAGGTCCACTGAAGAAGTTGAATGAATAAGACTTGATAAGAACATTTGAGTTGTCTCTGTCAAAAATGATTCTAAATTGTAAAAGAAGTGGGATTTCAGTTTCTTGCTCAATTACCTAACACCCAAATATGCAAAAACAGCTGAAGATCTCTCCGCAGTGGGTAAAAAATGGTCCATAAAGTCATCAGATCTTGCTCAAATAGCCTAATGCCCTAGAACAGGCACAGTTCCTTTGTATGGCATGCATGCATGGATTCTCTAATGTATTGTCTGTCCTTTTTATTTGGAAAGGGGTCTGGGGGTGAGGTGGTGGGGAGGGTAGTTTTAGTCCTGGGTTAGACATGAGTTTGTAAGAGAAGATTATTAAACTGCACCGGATGCTTACTCTTTTCAACAAGGATACTCTGCTTGCAGTTTGTCTTCATGTAATATGTTTTCTGCAGATTAGATAGCCTTGTTGGCTTATTTGCTGCCGGTTGTCAGCCTAGTTCCACCAATGATCCATTTGGCCTACGAAGAATCTCTTATGGTCTTGTAAGTTATTATTATCTTAATGCTGTGAGGCTGTGATAATTATGCTCGATTATGCTGAATTTGCTTCTTTTAGGTCCAACTGTTGGTAGAAAAGGATAAAAATCTGGATCTAAAACAAGCTTTGGAACTTGTTGCTGAAGTCCAACCCATTCAAGTAGATGCCAGTACAATAGAAAATGTAATTACAAACACCCTTTTAGAGTTGTATCAAAATTTAACATCACTGTTCCTATGGTTACCACTATAAATACCAATGCCACATAATGGCATACAACTGATTATTTGAGTAGGTTTCTGTTACTCTACTTCTGCATGTGTTTCTTGATTGCTACTATATATGAACAACTCTTATATATGCCATCCCTTGCAATTACTTTGGATTCATCATCATGCTTATAAGTTGTTTACAGCACATTACGAACATCAATTATGATTGTTGCATCTTTCCTTTCCAGGTACTTCAATTTGTTACTCGGAGACTGGAGCAATTTCTGGTGTGTAATCTTATGTTATTGGAGTTCTTTGCTTAACAAAACTTATGCATCTTTTCATTTGCGGAATGTTTTCCTTATTTTTAGGTTTTATTTTCTGCTAAAAATAATATATTCAACAGAAAACAAGGAATGGTACTATTGGGGCATAGTGTTAAGACTCAAACCTAAGACTCCTTCCCCGTTCTGCTCTTGTTGCCTTCTCTGCTGAGCTATGACAGCATTGGCTGGGAGGCATGGTTTTAGTACCAATACTTCACAGAAATTTTGTCTGCTCTTCATAGTTTGTCTGAATACATTTATCTTGAACAAAATGTAGTTGTCTTGACCAGTGACTGCAAATTCTGAAGTTCAATTTTATAGCTGATTTTCCACCATGCTCATCTGGAAAATATAAAAGAAAATGGGCACGCCACCTAGAATAAGTGTGTAGAAAGGAATATGTACTGATCCAAACTTATCTTGCTAGGTAAACACTACTCCACACGGTCACACCTATAGTAAATTGAACCAGTAACCTTAACCTCCACCCCTTCTTCATGAGGACAGGAGATGTCATTTGGTTCGAAGAGCATTGGTGAGGAAACTAACCATACTTGAAGTCTTTACAATAGATTGAATTCATAATGTTTAAGAGGTTACAGCCATCTCCAGCTACTTATTGAAACAATCATTAGATCTGGTATTCTCCTTTTTTTTAGTTGAAAAGGGAGATGTGCATGTTTTCTACTCCCCAAATTTTCTATATGTTCAATTGTGGTAGTTTCAGGTAATATAAGCTTTTTTTTAACTGTATTATGTCAGATAATCTGTTTGGCTTACTGTTATTATTTACTCATTGCAATTTTTAATCCTGTAAATTAATTTTTGTTAATAATCAGAGTATGTTATTTGAGGACACGTAATATATTCTGACAAGACGTTGAGCTCACATTTAGACAAATTGGCTGTGATTTGGTTACAGGTTGATAAGGGAATAAGCTCAGAAGTGGTTCGTTCTATCCTTGCAGAGCGGGCAAACTTGCCTTCTCTGGCAGCAAAGTCAGCAAATAAGGTAAATGACGTTTTTTATACTCCTTTTTAGTATATATTGACCAGTGTCTGCTGCAAATAACTACTTAATATATTCAACCGCCACATTAAAGTTATGCTGAAAAAAAATTCTTTCCTTTATGCAGTCCTGCACTCTTTCTTGAAAATAATAAATCTCTTAGATCAATGTGGTTGTAATTTTCAGAGATACCATAGATAGATACCAGAAGCTGCCAGGAGGCACTGATCTGTGAGCTGGGATTAGGATATGATATTGATACCCTTAGAGATTTCTTTATCCTGCATCTTTGCAATCCTTGCTCTAAAATAGTTTCTTTTTCTTTCTTTCTTTCCGTTTTTTTTTTTTGGTCTCTTTTTCTTGAGTAAAAGATTTAATTACAAAAATCTATTGCATATACATGGCTTCAGTGCCTTTTCTAAATATTTACTTTAAAGAAAAAGGACTTATATGGGAGATATTTCTTTTACATTTTTACAATTTTCTTGAACTATGTATTAGTTTTAATGGTCTAAAAATTGGTTTAAGATGGCATCCTTGTCAAGAGGCAATCTTTTTCCAAAGGTTGTTGAAGCATATTCGTCCAACAAGAATTGTCCGTGGAAGGAAAGTGGACCCTGATATGGAGGTACCTTTTTCTTTCTACTATAAAGCCTTATCTTTTGGGCCTGAAATTTATCTAGTTCCTGACTGTATTTCCTTGAGTCTATTTTTGTCTGTTTACATTCCGGCCTTAATATGCCAGTGCTCGTCATTGTTTGTTTAATTGTTTTAAGATGTTCTATGGTGTGAGTGTGTGGCTACCCGTCCTTCTAGTGTTCAAGCACAGACATCTTTTCTGTATTTTGTATTACATATTTTTTTTCCTTTTTTACATTTTTGACGTGTCTAGCTTGATTCTTTGCATGTGTAACCATTTCAGATGTCCATTGCCTCTTTGCCAAAGGTATTTTTTAGGGCTTAATTGGTGGTGCATGTTGTAAAAACCAGAAGTGCAATATAATTTTTGTGTTTATGTTAAGCATGTGTTGGTCCAATGTCAGTCACACAGTGGATTTTCATTTTCTTTCTCTGCTTCTCGGACAACAAAATTCTTAGTTCAAATGATATGGTATAATTCCATCTCTCAGCTTGACTGATATTAGCGCCTGGTTTGGGGTATCCATATCATGAACTCTCCCAGCTCCATTTATCATTGAATTAGCTGCCTTTGGTCAGTTATGTGGAGCATGTTGTTGGAAGTATGCAATGATTTTTGTTAATATTCAAATGTTCTTACCTTTATTGTGCAGAGGATGGTTTAAGAATTTATGCTTGATGGGGTGTCTACCTCAAGGTTTTAGTAGATTTGAAGGCCGGGTTGTTTATAATTGGAAATCACTTGCTTTTTATTTAATGTTGATTTAAAAATAATAATAATTGGATAAGTTAGTTAGTGTTGATTGTTTAAGGTTGCTTAGTTTAGTTGAAGTTTAACTATCTAATTATTATATATATATTTTAAAGCGTACTGGAGCTACAACAATATCAAGGTGGAGCAATAATCTCCCCTTCAGAATGCTGATTAACATTCTAAAATAGCTCCAAGAGACCTAGTCCAAATTCTGAGTGATTTATATTCTCAAGTAGAAGAGTCATGTTATTTGGTGACATAGTTTGACACGATCTATGAACACAACTCAATTTTTTGTGGACTAGTATTTAGTGTAAATGGGTTCATGTCAAAGAGGGTAAACCTGCTTGTGCGAATCATGAAATGGGTCAGTGTGTCATTTAATCCACAATTAACTTGAAATGACCTAGTTCATTATTTGTGTCAAAGCAAGTTGATCTGTTTTGACACGAACATGTTTAACCCATATTATAATTGTCTTTTTTATCCAACACATATTAGAATTCAAATATAGAATTGAGTAATTAAATGAATTTTAATGTCTATATTGGTAAATTCTATTGTGAATAACTGTTCATAACATTTTTTCCCACCAAAAAAAAAAAAATCTCTCATCTAATATTAATTTTTTTATGTTTTGTATTTCTAAATTAGGATGGAAGTTCACCATGTTGAATTAAGAACTTTTCAATTATATGTTATTAGTACTTTAGTTGAAGTATATTTCTTTATAATTATTATAATTTATGTGCTTATAAGATATAAAAACATGTCAATTTTTTAGTCAATTCAACAAGACTTGTTTATTAAGCATGTTACGTAGGTTGTCTTGTGTTAACTCTCTTAATACACACGTTGTGTTGGGGTTGAGGCGTGTTGACACGATTATTAAATAAGTCATGTTTGTGTCAACCTGTGTACTTGTATACCTCTACCTCAGTTTGTAAATGAGTCATGTTTGTTCAGTTTGTATCTTATTTCCCAATAGTGAGGGTCTGGATCGAATGAACCGGAGGTTGACTAGTTATGGTCAGTTTGATGTTTGCTCATACTATGATGCTTTAAGGGCACAAGGGAAATGTCATTTCCTTGGAAAAAGTATTTGGTGCACAAAATGCTCCAAAAGGGGAAACATTTTTGTCTGGGCCACAGCATGGGAGATATTCAAACTGGTTACAATCTAAATAAGAATGATATCACTCTAGTAATTGATGTTGCGTGTGCAGAAGCAATGGAAAAACTGTATATCATATGTTGCATTGTGACATTGCTTATGAATTGTGGACTTGTACCTTTTCTGCATTTGGGGCTCATTTGGTAATCCCAAGAGTGTTGTTGAGCTACTTTCTGGTTGTGGGGGAATTGGTTTGGTAAACTTTCTTAATGTTTTTGGAACTTAGATCCATTTTGCCTGTTGTGGACTTTATGAAGGGAGAGGAATCAATGTGCATTTGAGGGTGTAGATGCCTCGGTAACTCAGCTGAAATCATATTTCCTAGATTTTTGGATGGTCCCTATGTTTGGGCCATAGTGAGATGCATTCTGTTGTAAACTTCATTGATTCTCTTTCTCTTAGACTGTAACTTTCATTTATTGTCTCTCTTTAGGACTGTTTTTTGTAGAATCCTGTGTGCATGAAGTAGTTCCTTTTCTTCAATAAAGTTTCATTACTATTTTTAAAAAAAATCCATTTCTCAATATTGGGACAATGCTCTTTACGAAATATATCTTATACTTTTAAGGATTTATTTTTAGCCTATCCCCTTATAATGGATGAATATGTCTTTATTAGGTTGATGAGGCTGCCTTCGAGACAAATGAAGAGAGAGCTCTATGGAGCGCTTTCTTGTCAGTTAAAAACAAAATCCATCCTGGTATTTCTTTCTTTCTGTTATATTTCCTTTTTCTGTGCAGTTAAGGTTTTTTGTTTTTTCCCATGCCTGTCTCTTTCTGATTTTATGGATAACTGGTGGCCACAATTTGCTTAACTAACTATAAGATCTACCATTTTTGTCCTCCTACAGGAATTGAGATAGATGATTTTGTTGAAATATCTTCACAGCTAGTACAACCACTTGAAGAATTCTTTAACCATGTCTTTGTTATGGTGGTATGTTATCTTACCTGTCACTTACATGAATGAACATATGTAACATTAGAAGTTAACATGTACTAGGTGGAAATCACACCCTTGGGGCTTGAGAGAATGAAAAACAGTGTCATCCATTTTTTTATTTTTTGATAAGAAGAAACAATGTCATTCATACCTGGAGTAGCCTGATAAATAGGTTTTATGGCAATTTACAAGCTATGTTTTAGGTTTCAAGAGTAATGGAAGACTATAATTGAACCTAAATTTGATGTTTAGATCAAAGTTGCATATCTTTTGAAACACAAATATTTGTTTATTTTGTTATCTCTAGATTTTAATGAGTTTCCAATTCTATTTATGTTCTAGTTGCGTAAATGTATAGTAAAAATACATTTGGCTGATCTTGACTAGTCTGTTGAAGATCTATAGCTGATCTTAAAAATTTCAGGACTGAGGCTAGGTAGTTGTTGTTGCATACATATTTAGATATTCATAAGATATAATGAAATTTACATGCATAACACACACAAACACACGTGTGTTTGTGTGTGTGTGTTATTTTCTGGCAGTGTTTTGTTCATTTTGCATAGTATGAGCAATTGCAACCATGTGTACAACGTGTATTTTATCATGTACATTCATATGCCTACATGTAGATCAATTTTTGGATGCTTAATTATGTTACCTTCTTAGCTTATTGCTTATATAGGTACTTATCCATCACATTTTATACTTAATTCTTGTGATTGTAAGGTTCTTGTCAAATTTCAAATTGTTTATATTTTGCAACGAGGTATAAAAGACTAGACCAATTCCTTTTGGTGATTAGCTGATAATTAATGTACATTAATTTTTTTTTAATTTGATTTGGAGTTGCGGAAACTTACCCAGACCCAACCTGCTTGTAACTGAATTTGCATGTTGAGCATCTCTATTGAGTTCAAAAAATCCCAGTGTCAGCTGCTTATTTGATACATTGCTGACTTTGTTTCCTACAGGATTTGTTAGAACAATGGTTAAGTGATTAAATTCACCATTTCCTAATAGTTTAAAGTTTTTAAGACAAGTGATAGTTTATCATGTTATTAGAGCATTAGTCTTTAGTTCAAACCCTATCTCCACTTTATCTCCCTTTTAAATAGTTAAAAATCTCACGTATTCAGCCCCACTTATCAAGGGGGAGTCTGAGCCCACACGTGAGGGCTGTTAAAATGATGGTTAAATAAATTAAACTCCCTTGTTCCTAACAGCTTAACCTTTTGAGACAAGTGGTAGTTTATTAGGATTTAAGTTTTTGGGAATTGGCTGTCCAACGTGGTATCAAAGCCTTATCTTTTGTTTAGTTCCTCAGTTAGATTAGTGACATCTTCATTTGTAGTGATTTCTTCTTTTCTGCACATTCAAGGCTACATTCAGTTAAAAGTCATTGCATGCACATGGAGGGGAAAGTGTTACTGTGTTTCATCATGATATCTGATTGCTTGGCTGTTTTCTATTAGCTTATGCTTTTGTGACATTAATTCAACAGGTAGAGCTGAGGGACAGTCAGCTCTGTTCTCGGTCCATAGTTAGCCATGCAAGGTCTTCTTACAAGACAGTTTGTGCTTCAGTTTCCGGATTCTATGACCTGAGGCTGGTTCCGTCACATATCATATGCTTCAAGATAACTTTTTATTTTCTGATAGACAAATTCAAAAGTTTTGAGGAGTACTGTGCCAGCTTGTTAAAAGCAAAGCTGATTTTGTCAAACATACACCTTTTGGTTAGTCACAAGCTTGTGCTGGTGGTTAAAGATCGTTGCTCTATTGAGGATACAGCCAGGTCTTCTGGAAAAACATGAGAGCATTATTTAATGGTCATTGTTTATTACATGTGTGGATCCACACTGCCCCAAATGAACTAAACTCATGACTTTAAGTCATGATTTCAAATTGTAACAGGTTTTTCCCTTGTTTAATTATAAAATAAAATATATGCTCCGGGTAACAGTGGTAGTAGTAGTAGTAATTCTGCTAATAATATTAACTAAAGTTGATCCTGAAATTTTAAAATCTGATTTTGGGCAATATGTGCTTGCAGGAAGAAGAAAGAATTAGAAAAAACAGGCTTGCTCTGCTCAGAGATATTGCTGACCTTCCAAGAGGGATAGCAGACCTCTCAGTTTTGCCAGGATTCTAAGGTCACCCACTTACCACCTATATAAAGCGATGTCATTGTTGTAACAGGAGAGAGAGCCTAAAGAATGTAATTCTTTGTTTTTTGCTTGTGCATAAACATTCTATTTATCCTACTGCATCTTGTAAAAAATTAACATTTTCCCCAAGCTTATCATTAATTTGTCAGACTATTCAGTATTTTATTGGAGAGAGGCTTGGGTGTACAAAGCACACAGTGAAATGAAGATTGAAGTTTGAATTGAATTATACAATTTAATGAAAATTCAATCATTTTTTTTGGGTGCCTATATCATCATTTCCAATGATCCATCCTTAATTCCATCTGCTTTAAAAGTGGTCAAATTATTGTGACATGAATTTGGGAAAATAGGGGGCATTTGGTATGGCATTTTAAGTAACAATTTTCAATTTTTAAACAACATTACACGTATTTTCACACACTTTTTCACTCACACGTATTTTCAAAAAATATAAACAACGTTACTAGAACAACGTTACTAGTGCTTCTAAGTACGTACGAATGGAAGGTGGTATATGTTCATCAATCATTTCTTGTCTTTTTTACTTTTTCTTTTTAGTTTAATTGTTTAAATGTAATTTTTTGTTTCAAAAAAACATTTTTAGGAAAAATGATTTGTTTTTTTTCGTTGGTAGGTTGCATTCCTAAAAATATTTGTCAATGCTTAGCTCGTATGGAAAATATACTCCATGAAATATATATATAAATTGGCTACTGTCTTCTACTAGCAATTTTTTTTTTATAAAGTAAATAATAATTGGATAATTACAATTGGAGGGATGATTTGAACCTTAGATGTCTCATCTTTATAGGTACACAATCAAAGGAAAAGGAATGTTCATCAAATAAAGAAAGCGAAAAAAAGAAGCTTGAATGCGATTGATAGCTTAAAAAAAATAAAGATTTCTCGACAGTGGGCAGTAGATCAATGGCTGGATTGTTGGGTTATGGGTTATAGAGATTAGGGTGCTGTGGATTGGGTTGCTGGGGGTAGGTGTGAGACCAAGACATGATTGAGTGTGTTGTGGAAGGCTTCTCTAAGCAAATCCAAGGCGCTTGATTGAGTTGGGGGTGGGGAGGGTGTTACTAATTCTCGATTTAACCAAAATTTTCAAGTGTTTCAAATACTTGAAAATGAGAAAAGACATTTTTCTCAACATGTTTTACATCGAAATAAACAAGTAGTATTAAATTTAGAGTCCAAATTTGGTAAGGGTTGGATGTAAAACCTATGTTTTACATTATCCAATAAGTGATTGCCACATCAGTATATTACTTAGAATTCATTACATCTTACCTCACCAAATAACATCTCAATAAATTCTCAATTTGGTTGGAATTATATATGAGTATTAGAATTGATTAGGTATGATTTTTTTTTTTTGAGAATCAATTAGGTATGATTGTGCTTATTCTTAAATATGTGATAAGATGATGTAGCATGTTAAGATTGAAAGGGTAAAACATGAGTTTTATACCATGTCCTTGCAGAATTTAATCTCTTAAATTTACACTTGCTTTCGGCCTTTCTTAAAATGGAAGGTGATGGTGGTGTGTTCATTTCCCCTTCAAAACCCCAACGTAATGACAAAAGTATGTGGCGGTGGATTTGGGTACTCTACTACTACAATGCAATGTCAACTCAACATGTGGCCTAGTCAACTCAATATGTGGCCTAGGGATAAGGAACTTGGGCCAATAAGACTCCAATCTTGGGTTTGAGTGTCCCCCATACTAATGAGTGCATTGGTGTCCATTTCCTTCTTAATTATCTAGGCCCTACGCTTTTTTTATTTTATTTTTTATTTATATTTTATTTACTGAAAGGAAAAAGAAAAGACTATTAAAGCAATCGCATCAATAGATGCAAAATAGAAAAAAGTGATAAATTTTCCACAATTTTGCTAAAAAGCTACCTACAGCAGTCTTTGTATATCACTATACATATTCATTTTTGCTACAGTAACCGTGTATATTTACACGGTTACTATACCTTTATATTTTACTTTTTTAATATTTCTCTCTCTTCACCTCTCTCAATCACCGACACTTTATATTTTTATTATATTTATAGACTTGATAAGTCAATAAATATAAAGTCACAACTTTTATTATATTTTTTTTCATCATTGTCAAGGTGATTGAGTTTTTAACAATGAATAATAAAATAATGTTGGTTGTAAGCTCACATGAGAATCAATAACAACTTGTTAATTCAACAGTTGTAAAGAATATTGTACGTGAGTCATATATAGATATTGCTCAGCAAAGATGTATTGTCTTTGTCTCTCTATTCCATGTCACGAGAGACTTTAATGTTCAAAGAACCTTCCAAGGCTGCAGCACAACCTTTTGGATGTTGCAATTAAGGCAACTGTGATAATTGATATTCTAGCTCTTCAAATTTTGACCGTGTAATTTGTCTTGAATTCCACGTTAGACTAATACGAAGGCTTTGACAAGTTGGCGTAGATTATATTTAGAGAAATGTGGCTTGGTGGTATGAGTTCTCATATCGCTTCACATAATACTTGATAAGAGTTGAGTTCACGATGATATATAGCCTCATCAAAGTCCTAGTCATACATGTAATATTACTTATTGGCACCATGTAGCGTGGGTTTGATGAACCTAAGACTTAAAACAAAACATATAGAGCCATGGAGTCATGAGGGAGAGAGAGAAAAGAGAGAGGAAAA
Source organism: Notholithocarpus densiflorus (assembly GCA_030021035.2). NCBI lineage: Eukaryota > Viridiplantae > Streptophyta > Magnoliopsida > Fagales > Fagaceae > Notholithocarpus > Notholithocarpus densiflorus. The sequence goes on from JARYZH020000166.1 coordinate 212,670, forward strand.
TGAATATGAATATAATCACTACAAAAAACGCTCCTGAAAACGTGGCTATAACCGTGTTTTTGTAAACGTGGCTAAAAAAAAAAAACGTGGCTATAGCAATGTGTTTTGTAGTGTGAATATGACATGACCAACTCTTTGTTTGTTTTCAATAATTGTTGGCGGCATATGATATGACCAACTTAGAGTGGGTTCTAATTAGCTCAACTGATAAAATCTCTGATGGTTGAATAAGAGATCTGGGGTTCAATCCCCGCCTACACCAAAAACCGATTGGTGTCTTAGTCTGATGATAAAGAGCTATTATTAAGAGCGAACGCCATAGATTAAAACTATCTCAAAAAAAAAAAAAAAAAAATTTCCGTTAATATTCATAATTAGTATAAATATATTCACATTTTAGTGTTGTCGAGTCATCCCATATCGGTAAGGTGTGATATTGAGAAGGGGTTTATCACTTGCTCCGCGACACTAACTATTGCATGCAGTTTTGGTGTTGGCGTGTGAGTGTATTCCCTTATCTAATCATCTTTCCCCTATATATGTGTGTGTGTTTCTCAAATAAAAAAACAAAAAAAAAACTTAGATCTCACCCATGACCCAACTCGTACGCAACTAAACGCATATGTGAATTGTGAAATGCCATTGCATCTGTGCATGCTTCCCGTTGCTTTACCCATGCGAAACTTCAAATTCATTTTCACGCATTATATCATGCGCGCAACTATAAGTCTATAACCGCTATACTCTCTCTCTCTCTCTCCTCTCCCTCTTCTTGATTAATTTAATAATTTTTTTTTCGTAGCTTCAATTTTCATGGGAGAGAATGAAGATATTGTGAACGTACAGGACCAGAAATTTTTTTTTCTTAATACAAAAGTACTTGGTCGGTGTGGAATTATTAACCTTATTCTACGGGACAATAAGGATAATACTTAATATATATACTACCGAAGTTTTGATGGAGCTATTGTAGTGGGGACCATGATTTTATCTATGGCGATCAAAACATGAACCACCAATTTTTTTTGTTAAAAAAAATTACTTAAATTTTAATATTAAATAATATTTAAAGGAGAAATGTTATGTCGACAATATTTTAATAACAAATTCTAAGTGGTAGATTGTTACTTGCTATTATAGGTGGATAAAAAAGTAATTTAAGTAATGAATTCAAATTTGAATTAGAAACAATTTATCATCTATGATTTGTTGAGAAAGTGTAGTGGACATAGCACTTCTCTATTTAAAGAATGAAACTAAAATTTATTCAAAATTTAATAAAATATTAACAAAATTATGAAATTATTTCTTAATACATTTTTAACCCAATCATTTGTGGTCAATCACGATAGAACTTAACTTTAAATTCCACAAATCACCTATTTTGGAATGATTCCCATATCAATGTACAAAATCAATGAGTCTAATAGAAAATCATTTTTTATTTTGTTACAAATCCCTAATCTTGACAATGGTTATTGCAAAGGTGAAATATCATTTAGATTGTGGAATATAGAGTGATTTATCTTTATCTTTTTTTTTGTATGGTACTTTACTTTTAAGAAATCAAATACCGGGTAAATTTTTTTTTTTCACTTTTTTTTTTTTTTTTTTGTAAATTTTATATTATTATGTGGATTATAAATATTTGAGATAGTAATTAGTATTTAGATTGTGGCCTGTGTAGTGATTTATCTTTATCTTTTTTTTTTCTTTTTCTGTTTGTATGATACTTTACTTGGAAGAAATAAAGTATTGGGTAAAATTTTTTTTTTCACTTTTTTTTTTCTTTTGTAAATTTTATATTATTAAGTGGATTATAAAATTTTAAGATAGTATTTAGTATTTATTATTTAGAGTGTGAACTGCGGAGTGATTTATCTTTTATTTTTTATTTTTTATTTTTATATGGTACTTTACTTTCAAGAAATCAAGTATTGGTAATTTTTTTTTTCACTTTTTTTCTTTTGTAAATTTTATATTATTAAGTGGATTATAAATATTTAAGATAGTAATTAGTATTTAGATTGTGAACTATGGAGTGATTTATCTTTATCATTTTTTTTTCTTTCTTTTTGTATAGGACTTTATTTATTATTTTTTTTTTAGAGAGTTTCAACCTATGACGTCCGCTTCTGATGATGCTCTTTATCATCAGACCAAGACACCAATCGGTTTTTGGTATAGGTGGGGATTGAACCTCAAATATCTTATTCAACCATCAGAGACTTTACCAGTTGAGCTAACTAGAACCCACTATAGGACTTTATTTTCAGGAAATCAAGTACTGAGTAAATTTTTTTTTTTTTCACTTTTTTTTTCTTTTGTAAATTTTATATTATTAAGTGGATTATAAATATTTAAGATAATAATTAGTATTTAAGATAGTGATTTAACTTTATATGTCGGTGGTAAGCTCACATGAGAGTCAATAGCAACTTGTTAATTCAACGGTTGTAAAGAATATTGTACGTGAATAAGTCTTATTCATGAAGGTTGGTCTTCCTACGCAAAAGTTATGGTACTTGTGTTATTTTTTGCAAAGGACATGGCAAGTCCACACAAATGCCACCTTAAGTAAGCAACGACGTGAATCATATATAGATATTGCTCAGCAAAGATGTATTGTCTTTGTCTCTCTATTCCATGTCACGAGAGACTTCAATGTTCAAAGAACCTTCCAAGGCTGCAGCACAACCTTTTGGATGTTGCAATTAAGGCAACTGTGATAATTGATATTCTAGCTCTTCAAATTTTGACCGTGTAATCTATGTCTTGAATTCCACGTTAGACTAATACGAAGGCTTTGACAAGTTGGCGTAGACTATATTTAGAGGAATGTGGCTTGGTGGTAGAAATTCTCGTATCGCTTCATATAATATTTGATAAGAGTTGAGCTCACAATGATAGCCTCATCAAAGTCCTAGTCAAACACGTAATGTTACTTATTGGCACCATGTAGCGTGGAGTCGATGAACCTAAAACAAAACATATAGAGCCGTGGAGTCATGAGGGAGAGAGAGAGAAGAGAGAGGCATATGAATATGAATATTACCAACTCTTTGTTTGTTTTCAATAATTGGCGGCGGCATATGATATGACCAACTTAGAGATCTCAACCATGACCCAACTCGTACGCAACTAAACGCATGTGTGAATTGAGAAATGCCATTGCATCAGTGCATGCTTCCCGTTGCTTTAACCATGCGAAACTTCAAATTCATTTTCACGCATTATATCATGCGCGCAACTATAAGTCTATAACCGCTATACTCTCTCTCTCCCTCTTCTTGATTAATTTAATAATTTTTCTTCTTTTTCTTTCGTAGCTTCAATCTTCTTTGGAGAGAATGAAGATATTGTGAACGTACAGGACCAGAAATTTTTTTTTCTCAATACAAAAGTTCATGGTCGGTGTGAAATTATTAACCTTACGCTACGTGACAATAAGGATAATACCCAATATATATACTACCGAAGTTTTGATGGAGCTATTGTAGCGAGGACCATGATTTTATTTATGGAGATCAAAACATGAACCACCAATTTTTTTTGTTAAAAAAATTTACTTAAATTTTAACATTAAATAATATTAAAAGGAGAAATGTTATGTTGATAATATTTTCATAATATTTTAACAACAAATTCTAAGTGGTAGGTTGTTACTTACTATTATAGGTGGACAAAAAAGTAATTTAAGTAATTAATGAATTCAAATTAAAAGTAGAAACAATTTACCGTTTATGATTTGTTGTGAAGTGTAGTGGACATAACACTTCTCTATTTAAAGAATGAAACTAAAATTTATTCAAAATTTAATAAAATATTAACAAAATTATGAAAATATTTCTTAATACATTTTTAACCCAATCATTTGTGGTCAATCACGATAGAACTTAACTTTAAATTCCACAAATCACCTATTTAGGAATGATTCCCATATCAATGTACAAAATCAATGAGTCTAATAGAAAATCATTTTTTAATTTGTTTCAAATCCCTAATCTTGACAATGGTTACTGCAGAGGTGAAATATCTTTTGTAGCATAGTTTTAACAATATTCATAATCAGTAACCAAACTAAAACGGGTTTCAAAACGAAATCAAAACATTATTGCCAATACATTTTAATTAGGTCTAAGATCGATATCATTTTATCATGCACCAATCATAATATAGGTCATATCAACAATTGTGAAATATATATTTTTTCATTAGACTTATTGATTAGCTGGACACTGGCTTTAATAGTTCTGAATCTTGTCCTTCCCTCTACCATCTCTGTATCTTTGCTTGCATAATCATGAACTGGTGCTTCCCTTGGGCTTCTATAACCTGCATTTTCAACTGCTTGTCTTAGGTTTGAACAATCACCAAGGCTTCACAGCTAGAGTAAACAGGTTAAAAGTTTAATATATCCCTAGTGAAATGTCTAGTTTAGGCCCCTTATACGAATTAATTAGCAAAATTATCAAATTGCCTCAATTAAGAGATCCATACAGATAATTATTCTTTACCACATCTTGGCATATTCCAAATCTGAATGCAACACAAAAATAAAGGCAACAAAGCATGCCATGTGATTAGGTAACAAGTAGAAAACCAAATAAGAACTTCGTCAATATAAAAACCACTTTAAAGGTAACATATCCCAACAATTCAATTCACTAAAAAAAAAATAGTTTACACTACTCACAAAACGTTAATTAATTTGTGGTTATATTAGCCCAACAAATAACTTGTTAATATCACTATAGCAACTCCAGAAAAGCTTTGAACTTCTATATGATTCCCTTTTTTGAACATCACATCCTCTTCACGAACCAAATCATCTGGCACTCCAAAAAACCCCATTTAAGATTTGCCACAATGAATCTCACTAGAAAAGGCTATGTGGATTCAAACTCTCAAGCACTCCCTTTAGATCACAAGAGAAGTGGGTAAACTAGCATGTCTATTCAATAAAGCTCAAAGGATATTAAAAAAAAAAAAAAAAAAAAAAACACTATAGATTTTTCTCTTAGTAGACCAGGTGTGGCAGCCCTTACATTCTATGGAAAAATCATTCACAAAACTATTTAGGTAGGTACTCAAATTAGGGTTTAAATCAAAAATTGAGAAAACTGATTTTCATGACGTCTCTCGAGTGAGAGACAAGCAGAAGTGCAGAACTCTCGAATCTTTACTAATTTGCTTGAGCTCGTTTTACCATCTCGTTCTAGTGAGCTTCTTCAATTAGCAATCCTTCAAACAACCTTAAGGACAAGCTTCAACAAAATAGAAATTGATGAGTCAAAAAATAAAGAAGTCGTCATTTAAATCACTGACGAACCTAAATGCATTATGCATTCATTACGAGCATTTATGACAAAGAGTAACAGACGGAGCAACGGTAACAAAGGAGTTATATACATCAAAGCGTCCGTCTGTAATGCACTAGCCATTATACATAAATGCATAGATTCGTTGCCTTTTAAGGGGAAAGATAGCTATAAAAGAAAGAGAAAACGGAATGAAAACGTACAGACAAAATTCCATCCAAGAACTACTCCTAAGTCAAAACCTCTCATTGAACCTTTTTCTGACTTAATCATTGGAGGGTTTTTGACAAACACCACACCAGTGTATTCTTTCTCTAGCTTGAATCTTATTGCAGGTTTACACTAGAGATGCACTCAACTACCTTCGTCCATCGGAGTAAACGAGGAACTTAACTGCTGACTTTTTGCATCACTAGAGATCAATGGCAAATTACATCAAAACATTTATAATTCAGTATAAGCAGAGTGTTATAGTCAACACTAATAACCTAACATTTGAAAAATTGGACAGTCCCTTGGTGAAGTCAGGACTCAGGCATATATTACCATTACATAAAACACTCTCCCTAGTAGGAGTTTTTCCCTCTCGGCCTGACACGAGACTTCCCTCCCTCAGTTGGGGTTTTCCTTGGTCAGCAACAGATCCTCTCTATGCGCAGTAGCCATCACCCTTACTACCATGGACAAAATAGTCCTAAACGAAATCCAAAAACTCAACCTAACCAAAGAAGAAGGAGAAGAAATCTATATCACAAGCACTAATCAAAGAAACCTCCTTGAAGAATGTTCATTAAGCCTTTTTGGAAAACTACTTTCAGACCGCCAGCAGAATAGCCGTGCCCTTAAAAACACTCTCAAAACAGCCTGGAAGTTAGGATCTAATCTACGAATAGTGGATGTTGGCAATGGTATTTTGCAGTTCAAGTTCAGCTCTAGATTTCAATTGGAATGGGTCGAAAAGAGTGGTCCGTGGAACTTTGAAAACAACCTCCTCCTCTTATGTCGCTGGAATGCACGCCTATCCTCAACAAATATTGCTTTCACGCATACCCCTTTCTGGGTCCAAGTCTGGGGCTTTCCTATTGAGTTCATGACTGAAGAGGTAGGCAATGATATAGGAGGCACCATAGGTAACTTGCTTGAGGTTGACAGGCGCTCTTGGCAGTCCGATCAGGCCAAGTTTATGCGCATCAGAGTTGATGTTTAACTAGACAAACCTCTTCCCAGAGGGGGCTTCGTGTCCAGTCCAGAGAGTGGAAAACACTAGGTTTCTTTTAAGTATGAGAGACTTCCAACGCTCTGTTTCAATTGTGGAAGGATAGGACACGACGTCAAACACTGCTCGGAAACGGCAATCTGGCATGAGGCAGAAAATCAGTATAGTGATTGGATGAGGGCTGGTTGGAACTCAAAAGGTGGACCGAGCAGATCCCGGACCACCAGTAGCGAAGGCCGAGCTACGACGGATGAGGGCATCAGAGCTGTAGGAAATCATGCTCCTACGGACAACTCAAGTATACCTGAGTCTGACAGCCTCGGGGAAATCAACATTTCTGATGCAAACCCAACGTTGGGGACTGCCCAAAGGGTAAACTCAGCGACAAATCAGACCATTTTACTTCTGCAGGCGGTGGAAAATCAGGATGGATGGGACAGGGCAAGAAATTTGAAACGTAATCATAAAGCTAAAGAAATTCCTCGTGACCAACGTGAAAGGATGATATTTCGCTGCACTCAGGACTCCAAAATGGATAAAATGGAAGAGTGCTCTATAGTGGGCCAAGCACAAACGTCAAATGCTAGAGCCCATGAAGTAACAAGCCCACTAAGACAAAAGCTTGAGCGTAAGTGCAAAACTGAGACCATCCTTACTGTGCACGACCCATCTAAGGGTACCCAACCAAGGAAAAAGGTTAACTTGAAGAAAATAGCTAGACAAACGGCCTAACACCAAACCCAGGCCCTCGACACAGAGATGCTTACCTCAGACGTGGCAGTGGGTTCAAAAAGACTAGGTATTGTTGAATCCTTAGAATCTGAAGAAAATATAGCCAAAAAATGACTATTCACTGCTTCCTCCCCCCCTCACCCCTCTTCTTTTGATAGCATATCAGCGGTGGTTGCCATGCAGCACCGTTGGGGGCAATGATTGCCCTCAGATGGAACTGTCGAGGGCTTGGGAACCCCCGGACAGTTAAAGTGCTACATGAATTCATGCAGCGATGGGCTCCCACAATCGTTTTCCTTGCAGAGACAAAGCTGAATAAAAGAGAAGCAAACAAGAAAAGAAGATCAATGACTCACTTGAATTGTCTATTTGTTCCTAGTAAAGGTCAGAGTGGTGGCCTTGCAATAATTTGGACTAAGGATACTTCGCTTGACATCATGACATACAGCCCACATCACATTGACGCCATTGTCATTGAGCTAGGGTCCGATTTTAGATGGAGAGTCACCAGTTTTTATGGACACCCGGTTACTCACCAAAGAAATGAATCATGGAAGCTTCTAACCTCCCTTCATCATCAATATCAGCTCCCTTGACTCTGCCTAGGGGATTTCAATGAGATAGTCTCAATGAGTGAGAAACAAGGGGGAGCACAAAGGTCCCAAGATCAAATGGAAGGTTTTAGAAATGTGATCAACCTATGCAATTTTAGGGACCTAGGCTACAATGGCTCTAATTTCACATGGTGTAATATGAGAGAGAGGTCCGACAGAATTTATATGCGCCTAGATTAGGCACTAGCAACGGATGATTGGAGATGCCACTTCCAAAAAACAAGAGTCCACCTCCTCATTGACTCCACCTCTGATCACTGTGCCTTGCATATCTCTGATAAGGTGGTGGTTCAGCCTCCACAGAAGCGTCGCTTTCATTTTGAGGCGATGTGGACACACAAAGAAGAGTGCAAGGAAGTTATTCAGAATGCTTGGAATGCCTGCCTTGACACAAGCACCCCCGGGGGTCTTGCCCTTAGCCTTAGGAAATGTGCAGTGGACCTATTAAGTTGGAGTCATTCAGTCTTTGGTCATATTCCTAAACAGATACAAGCAAAAAGGACAGCCCTCCAATCACTTTACCTTCAAGATTCTGATGGTAGTCATGGGGCCAAAATTATTAGTCTAAGGAAGGATATTAATGACCTTCTTGACAGTGAGGAGATTTATTGGAACCAAAGATCAAGAGTTCAATGGCTTAAGGAGGGGGATCGCAACACGAAATTTTTCCATTTTCGGGCATCAGAAAGGAAGATGAAAAATACTATCTTGGGACTCCGGGATGATAATGGAATTTGGTATGATACAAATGATACTATTGCTGATGTTGCTGTCCAATATTTCAGGAATATCTATACATCGTCCCAGCCAGCTAGCTTTGATGATGTAACAGAAGCAATACCATCTCGAGTTACCAATGAAATGAACATGGAGCTGATCAAGGAGTTCTCCAAGGATGAAATCCTCACTGCCCTCAAGCAAATGCACCTAACTAAGGCCTCTAAACCTGATGGTATATCAGCAATTTTCTTTCATAAATATTGGGATATTGTTGGTAATAGTGTCACTAACATGGCTCTAAATGTGCTTAATTCTAATATGCCTATGTGAGAGACCGCGCCCCCGGCCCCCCCTTTTTTAGGAGTGTTGGGCCAAACCCACGTGAATGGGTAGAGTCGTGTTGTTGCCTCTCAAAATGGAGATTCGACTAGTTATATTTTTCCCTTTAGATTAAGGGTTTTACAATGGAGTCGCCACTTATTTAATCATTGGAAAAATAAGAAAACCATAATTAAAAAAAAATTCCTCATTTTATTAATTTGAAATTGAATTTACATTGATCATAGGAAAATTACATGGCTTTGGTCCTAGATACAATCTAAGATAAAGTACATGACTTTGTTTCCTAGTTACAATTTAAAAATTGAAAATTACATGGATAAGCATTTGATCTACTAACTCTTGATCTAAGTTCGGAGGCTATGTTACAAGATGGGAAGGTGTTAGGCACCCACCTTGCCCGGTGAAACCGGTCTTCTAGATTATGGTGGCCAACATTCATATCATATCATCCAATATGTCAATCAATTTACATGTTGAATTTAATGTGTGTGCATGTGATAAACCCTAATTCAATTTATTAAGCATTGCATTTGGATTGAAAAATAAATTCTAGTGAATGTGTGTGGATGGTGATAACCTAGATTCAAGGATTTGAAAAGAATTATTAAATAAACATTTTTTTTCATATTTTTTGATGTGGATTTAAGATTAAATCTAGTGATATGCATGAACATGTGATGAACAACCAAGAACATGTGAAGAACACATAAGAACAATTAAAAAACATTTAAACATATTCAATGAAATTATCATGCTTTAATCTTAGATTCCCATCATGGCAACATAAACAAACAGTTAGGGAAGTGGATTATACCTTCATGCAAGATCCATATGGTGGAGAATGGGACTCTTGATGGAGGTCTTAAGGGTGGAGGAAAAGAAGAGTTAGGAGAGGGAGAGTGAGTCTCACTCAATACCTTGAGTCTCAGGAAGACTAAGATATGATAAGACTACTCAACTTCACTAGAACTCAAGAGAAAAGAAGAGATGGGGTTTTCTGTGTGCTTTGAAATGAAGGAGAGGAGGAGTTTATATAGTAGTGGTGGAGGAAATATGAATGGAAGGCCATTTAATGAGAGTTGACAAAGAATCATGAACCTAGACCTCATTTTAGCCTTTGGGGAATTTACACTTTACTCTTTTTTGTTTGTTCTCTTAAATTTTGATTTCTTTAGATTTCTCTAGAAGGCTATGGAATGGTTCGAATGGACCCACTTAATTTTTTTTTTTTAAAGAAATCAGATTTAGTGGATGGAAGTTAAAGTATTGATCCAATGATCCTAGTCCTACACGTTTTTTAAAGTATTGATCCAGTGATCCTAAAGCTACACGTTTTTTTTTTATTTTAAAGAAATCAGATTTAGTGGGATGGAGCCATGGAGGGATAGTGGGCGGGTCTAAGGGTCTTAGTCTTAGTGGATCAAGTTGAGTCCTACACATTTTGCTAGTGGGCTGGTCTTACTTCTTAGTGGATCCAATCAAGTTGAGTCCTGCACATTTTGCTAAAAAAAAAAGGTTTACTGCTACATAAAAAAAAGAGTATTGATAACAAAATTATAATTTTAGAATAATTTACTTTGTATTAATATTAATTTTAATTTATTTGTGCAGGTTTAAAGTGTAAAGTGATCATATTAAGTAAAGCTGCAATTGTGCTTTTGATAAACCAGGTTCTATTGTTTTACACATTAAATTTATATTATTCTAGTTAAATTGTAATATTTTTTTATTATAGATTGTGTTTCATTTATTCATAAATATTTTTTAATTACAAATGTCTACTAAAAAATATCCATCTGGATATGAAAAAAAAAAAAAAAAGACAAAGAGAAGAACTAATTGAATCTCAAAAAGGAGCTATGGCCCTCCATGTGAGGTTAAATGCAGGTTGCAAAATGGGGTGTCAACAGCCTATTGCTGAGCTTAATAAAACCAATATTGCTCTCATCCCAAAGAAGAAATCTCTAACTAAAATGACTAACTTCAGGCCGATTAGCTTAAACAACGTTGTTTATAAAATCATTGCCAAAGTCCTTTCCAACAGGCTCAAGGTTGTTCTCCCTCAGATTATCACTGAAAATTAGAGTGCTTTCCTTACCGAGCATCTCATTACTGACAACGTTCTGGTGGCTTTTGAAATTATGCATTATCTCAACAACAAGCGAGAAGGGAAGGAGAGTTATATGGCCGTAAAATTGGATATGAGCAAAGCTTTCGACCGTGTTGAATGGGGTTTCATAGAAGTTGTAATGGAAAAGCTTGGGTTTCATAAGCGGTGGATCAACCTAATCATGCACTGTATTACTACAGTCACGTACTCCATTCTCATTAATGGTAAGGCATACGGCTGTATTAGTCCCATAATAGGTCCAAGGCAAGGGGACCCTCTCTTCCCCTACCTTTTCATTCTTTATGCTGAAGGTCTCTCCTTTCTCATTAATCGGGCCTCTCGAAAAAGGGAGTTAAATGGTATTTCTATCAGCCAGGGGTGTCCCTAAGTGAGCCACCTATTCTTCGCTAATGACAGCCTATTATTTTGCCGTGCAAATAGCCAAGAATGCCACAAGCTCATTGAGATTCTTGCTAGATATGAAGCTGCATCGGGTCAAAAAATTAACACGGACAAATCATCCGTGTTTTTCAACCTCAATGCAACTCAAGAAACAAAGGATGCGGTTCTAGACATCCTCGGCCCAATGCAAGACTCTAGGCACTCCAAGTACCTTTGTCTCCCACCCATCATCAGGAAGTCCAAGAATGAGGTCTTTGCGGAAATAAAAGAGAAGGTGGGGAAGAAAGCTTTCGGGATGGAAAGAAAAAATGCTCTCTGTGGGTGGTAAAGAAATTCTTATTAAGGTAGTTGCTCAAGCCATGCCCATATACACAATGAGCTGTTTTCTTCTTCTGAAAGGCCTATGTGATGATCTTGAAAGCATGATGCGTAATTTTTGGTGGGGGCAACATCACCAAGAGCAAAAAATTGCTTGGGTTGCTTGGAAAAAAATGTGCAAATCCAAACACCATGGGGGAATGGGCTTCCGAAACCTTTGTGCTTTCAATTTGGCCATGCTAGCTAAACAAGCATGAAGACTCCTCACTAGGCCGGATTCTCTGATTTCAAGAATGTACAAGGCAAGGTATTTCCCATTTTCAGATGTCCTCAATGCCCAATTAGGTTGCAACCCATTGTATGCTTGGCGGAGTATCCATAGTACCCTTGAAGTGATTAGGAAGGGCATAAGGTGGCGAGTTGGAAATGGCAAACAATCCATATTTGGGAGGACAAATGGCTCCCTACACCCACTACTTACAAAGCAATCAGCCCACCCCGCTGCATTGATGACTTCCCCATGGTCTCCGCCCTCATTGATCAAGATACAAAGTGATGGAAAGCTGACCTTGTCAAGAAAACCTTCCTCCCTTTTGAAGCTGACACCATTCTCAGTATTCCACTTAGCTATTCCCTCCCGGACGACAAGCTTATATGGTTGGGGAATAAGAGAGGAGAGTTCTCGGTTAGGAGTGCATACTATGTGGCCCTTTCACTGGTCGAGACAAACAATGAGGGAGAAAGCTCAGCTGGTGACCCTTGGACTCCATTATGGAAGAATGTGTGGCACCTCAACCTCCTTGAAAAGATTAGAATATTTGCTTGGTGAGCATGCATGAATGCACTTCCTACAATGCAGAATCTAAAGGTAAGGGGGGTCAACACAGAGGGTAGGTGCCCTATATGTGATCAATGCACTGAAAACGCCATGCACGCCCTCTTCAGCTGTGACATCCCTAAGCTGGTGTGGAGCTACTGGGCAGGCAGACCTGCTATTTTGGATGGTAGGCCAATGGATGTAATAGAGGTGGCTCTCCAAGTAATTAGAAATGGCACCCCACAAGACCTTGAAACACTCTTTGTCACTACTTGGTACATCTGGTTCAATCGAAATCAGGTAGTGCATAAATCCATTTCCCTCCCCTCTGGTCAGGTATGAGATTCTGCCATGAGACTTGCTAAGGATTTCAAGGGTGCTCTATCTCCTCAAAGTAATCAGCAAGGTAGTTGAGCTTCTCATTGGTCTCTTCCCCCGCCTGGATTCCATAAAGTGAACGTGGATGGTGCAACCAGCCCCGATGGTGCAAGTTCTTGTATTGGAGTAATTATTCCCGACTCAAGCGGACATGTTACAGCGGCAATGAGCAAACCTCTGCCAGCCCATTACCCCCCGAAACAGTCGAAGTCCTTGTCCTAGAAAATGGCGTTATCCTTGCTCATGAGATGAACATTTCCCGGGTTATTTTTGAATCGGACTCCCTAGCAACGGTGCAATCTGTGAATGCACAGGAATCAGGTGGACCGCTTGGCCATATTTTCAGTGGAATCCGTAGCTCTCTGCTCCATTTCTGCAATTGGAGTCTCCATCATCTGAAACGGGATCACAACAGAGCAGCCCACGAGCTCACCCAGCTGGCTAAATCTGCTGGTGTTGCTCAAGTCTGGAAAGGAACAACTCCCCCATTGCCCCATTCTCTGCTTTTCCCAGACCCCTATAGACTTTGTATTTCAAAGCCCATGTTGCTCTTCTATGTTGTAATATCATTTTTGGTTGATGGTTGAATGAAATTTCTCTTTTCAAAAAAAAAAAAAAAAAAAACTAATAACCTAACACACCCACCTTACCTCTTTGAATATCATGGCACCATAACAGGTTTTACCTACCATTAACGAGTATATATTATTATCATGTCAATGCACATGATAATTGATAAAGAAAGATATGCATATTTATAGCTTCATATGTACCTCTATTAATATTGGAAATGTGGAATCCTACTTCTAACAAAAAGTGGGCTATCTATACATTGTATTTATCAAATTAAATGAATTGAATACTTGGTGGTAGTTACATAAAAAAACACACAGCTAGCTCTATTCAATGAATTGGTAGTTGATATAGCCATTTGCTTTGTGGTCGACATGCAATAAAGTACGTCTACGGCCAATGGCCTCACCATTGACCTTTATTATGATTATTTAAACAGGTTAGTTGATTCTCAAAAAAAGAAAAAAAAAGAAAAAAAAAAAAACAGGTTGGTTGGTTTACCAAGAATAATTATTTCTTGTTGCATGAATGATCATGACGGAATCGAATTAATTAAGAGTGCAAAATTTTCTATATAAATTTTAGAAACTAATATACTGTATGTCACTTATTATAAAAGTAAAATTACATATTTATTTAACAGGTCTTGTTAATAGTTGTCTTTAGAACAATTATTAATAAATCATTTTAGAAAAATTTTGATATTATCTTCGTGAAAAATATAAAAAGCCATAAAAAAAATTAGTTGTTTTTTTCTTTTCTCATAAAAATTTTCTTAAAATTTAATTTATAAACATTGTGTTGTAATAACTTTAGTATTTTTGTTGAAATTAAAAACATTTGGTTGAATACAAAGAAACATAAATGATATAACATGTGAAGTTATGCTAATCCTTTATGAAAAAGGTAGTTTCACATATATGAGATGATTCTATAATCATTGAGATGATCATGTTTCGAGATGAATGGGATCCATCTAGTTATTCTGAATTACAGGATTCAATATTTCAAGGCCAATGATGGCCATTTTTGCGTAAACTTTTTAATATTTTGTTCACCAAACAAAGCAATAATTTTGGTCCACTATGCTTGCTTATATGTGCAGGTAATGGTGAGAATTTCAAAGAAAAGAGTTTTCCCTTCTCTGAGGACTTCCCAGTTCCACGTCTCCTGTGAGTTAAGTTCATCCTTTTTCTTCTATAATATGCAACAAAAACCATATGCTGAGCTGCATTACTCTTCTTCTTCTTCTTCTTTTTTGGAACCTTTTGACTAAGATCAAGTTTTAGATGCCTGTTATTATTAATTTAATATCTGAATCGGGAGACAAGTAAGTGAGATTTTGAAGAAACAGTTGGCTTTGCCCTGAGCTCAAAGATACCCCCCTTGAAAAAAGCCTATGTTAATGCTCAAAAGTTTAATAAGTTTCTCTTTTAAAAATAAGTTCCTATTTAATTCCGTTGAAATAGATTGTCATCTAAATTGTCTATTTATATGCACTAGTTTGTAATCTTGTACATATATATTGATATACTTAAAAAATATATATATTAAAATGTATAGTATGATTCTTACATATATAATTTAAATATTATTGATAGTCATTTTTATATTTTTTTAACTCTTTAAAAAGTTTTGTAAGAATATTATTAGATAGAAAGTGTAAATTGTCCATTTAAATTTTTTTTTTTTTGGCGAAAACACTATTTTGGTCCTTACATTTTGGTGTAACAGTCAATTTGGTCCCTACATTTTGGTAGCGGTCAATTTGGTCCCTGTTATTTTCTATTTACAATCAATTTCATTCTTACTGTAACTCACTAACGGAAAATGCCTATGTGGCTAACGGATTACATAGTTGTCACACATGAAGCTGACATGGCTAATTAAATGATAATAATAAATTTTAATAATATTAAAAATGCCAAGTGGACCAATAATAAAATAACAACAAATGAAAATAAACACATCATCACCTAGCCAGCAATATGAATTGTCTAATAAGCCACTAATACATTTCACCACTTATCTAGGTGAATCTCACATTACCCATGTAACCAAACAATTTTAAATCTTCACCAATAGTCAAATCTAGCCGCTGCCGATATACACACCTCCACCTTCACATTCAACCCGAGAGTGCCATGGCCGCTTCAATCTCACTATCCATTCCAAATCTTCAACTTCAGTCTTTAGCTATGCCATGACTGGTTTGGGCATTCTCGATCAGATCTTGAGGTTCATTTAAAGTTTTGTTCATCAAAGGGGTGTTGGGCTTGATGAGATTGATAGAACCTTTTTCTTTTTCTTTTTTAATTTGTAAAATAACATTAAATGCAAATGGTACCAACAAATTGAAGAAAAAAAAAAAACCCAAAATCAAATACCAAGTTCCACTAGTTGCTGGTTGATATATCCTAGAATCAAAGTAACAACAAATTAATGAAAAAAACAATTACATAATTCAAGACTTTGTTGGAAAATCGAATGAACTTCCAGTAAAGTTGCAAACACTTAAAAATATACTACATTGAGGAAAGACAAAAGGAAAAACTCTGACTTCTACTAAAATAGCCCAGCCAACACCTTCGGCTACAAAGTTGACCCACTTTCATACACTCCGGTGATGAATGTGAAGGTGGAGGTTCGCAGATCGACGACTGCTAGATTTTTTGGTGATTAGAAAACTCATGTGGCTGACTAGGTGATGACGTGTTTCAGAATTTTTTTTGTTTGACGTGGAATTTTATTTATTTATACTAAAATGCTTACATGAATTTTTTAAATATTTAATTATTTAATTTTATATTATTATTTTAACCACGTGTGCACCAATAATGCAAACCGTTTGCCACGTATACATTTTCCGTTAGTGAGTTAATGATAAGGACCAAATTGGTTGTAAGTTGAAAATAATAGGAACCAAATTGATTGTTACGCCAAAATGTAAGGATCAAAATGGTGTTTTCGTTTTTTTTTTTTTAATTTTTTATGTTCATTAATTCTAGACTATTTGATTTTTGTATGCAATAATTCATTTGAATGGATAATTATAATGTGGTCCCACATTTGACTCCAAAATTAAAAAATAAAACCCTCTCTAAAAATAAATAATTTTTGACAAATGACTAAAAATTGGACTTCAATTTTAGAATCTAATTCGATTTTCTTTAAGTTTGACCTCTCTCTCTCTCTCTCTCTCTCTCTATATATATATATATATATATATATTACAATTAGACCCCACTCTTAGTGAACTTATTCACGCAACATTAATGAGCCTAATTAAACCACGTAGCACGCCACGACCTTATAATGATCTTCAACAAATGATGCAAACCTTTTGCTCATTAATATACACATTTTTCTAGACTCTAGTTTACAAAAATAAAGAGACACAGCCCCTTAATAAACAATGAAAGCGATTAAATAGCCCATTTCATAATCTTACCAAGTTTTCATTTGTGCTGGCGGAATTTTTTTTTAGTAATGTCGTTTTCCCAATTATCTGTCTTCTCTTGTCGTTTTCCCAATTTTTCAATTTTCAATTTTTCATACTATATGTCTTCCTTTCAATTTTTTTTTAATAAAACAAAATTTCGTTTTCTCTTATAAAATTTTTCCGTTTAGCAAGTCAAATATCTTTTTTTTTTTTTTTTTTGATAAAAAAATATCATCTAATTAGATAAGACAAACTCATAAAAATGTCTTTTTTTTTTAAATACCGGGTCCGAAATCCGTTTACACGTAACCCAAAATATCGGGTAATCCTACCAAACCGCACCGAAATATCGGAGCTACACGTACTCTTTTTTTTTAACACGTCATCAAAAAGCCAGAGTCAGATCCAGCAAAACACTGGGCCCCACACACACCCGGTTTTACATTTCCACTCATATTCTCACCCCGCGAAATGCGCGTCCTTGTCAAGAATCTCAAAAAACGGCACCGTTTTACTGTTCCACCTCCAAATCTCAAATCACCAAAAACCACCTCTCTCCGATTTTCTCGAGAAAATCTATCTCCGAGAAAATCTCGGCTTTCACTCCCAAACTCTCTCTCTCACACACACAGAGATAGAGATAGAGATATATACATACGTGTATATTTGTACATATATAGGAAATGGATCGGAGGAGGCCGGTTAGTCCGGTGTACTCGCGGCAGTGGAGCGGTTCGAGCACTGGTTCTTCGTCGCCGGCGATGTCGCCGGCGCATCCGCAGTCTCGGCTGGCGGCTGGAGCCACCGGATTCTCCACCGTCAAGCGAACGCAGAACGCGGCCGCCAAGGTCGCGGCTCAGCGCTTGGCTAAGGTCATGGCGTCGCAGACCTCCGCCGACGAAGACGACGACGACGAGGAGAACGGATTCAAATTCGCCGTTCCGGCTCCACCTGCTCCCTCGCCTTTCTCCATGGCCAACAATAACAGTAACAATTACAGTAGCGGGAATTCGATTCCGGCGATTTCGGTTTCTCGGCCTAATCGATCTCCGTCGCCTGCGGTAACTTCGAGAAATCTTTGTCTCTTAACTTTCACTGTGTTTTTTGAATCTATTATTTGAACTAATTGCTTTTGAATTATGTAAAATTTTAGTCTTTCAATTTGTTCTTTCTCTTTTATCTTTGAAGATCTGAATAGTATTGAATTGTATTGTTTAAGTCTCAATTTCAATTATAAGATTGAGTTTCATCGTTATTCTGTGGAATATCGTTTTCTTTGAAATAAAGTTTCGGTTATTCATTTTTTAAAATAGTTAAATTTAAGAGAAAATTGTTAAATTTTGAGTTAAAGATGATAAATTTAGATATGGTGGTGCTATGGTTGATTTTTGATTTGGTTATAGTTGGTAAAGTATTAGGCTAATTGGGATTCTGATATTTTAATTAGTTAGGTCGGAACTTTGTAGAGCATGCTGCTTCGGTTCGGTCAACATCAGCTGGAAGACCATCAATGTCAGTTCGTTCGGCAGCCGTGGTGCCACCCAGCAGATCCTCACTTAGAAGTCCGGTGGCGATACCTCCGATTGAACCTCCTTCTAGTAGGAACAACAAGTAAATATCTTCTTTGGTGTTATTTTAACCATGAATAGATATAGTATTCGTCTGCTATCTGATGAGCTCGGGTTGACGAAACTTTGTTTTGTTGGGTGTTTTGGTCATGGTTGATGTTATGCATTCTGTTGATTGGATAATATTATTGGTCTAATGAAGCAGGTTTATTCCCAATATTTCACCACTCAACTCAAAAGATAAAGGAGATCAGCGTGAAGCTTCTGCACTTCGTGATGAAGTATGTCATTCACATCCATCAAGTCTTGCTTTCATAGCTGTATATGGTTTTAAAGGAAACTATATATGGTTTTTTACTTTGTACCAACTTTACGCTTAGTATTATGTGGGGTTTGGAATGTAAATGGTAAGCATAGTTTCAAAGCTAACATGCATTAAAATTGCAGCTTGATATGTTAGAAGAGGAAAATGAGATTATTCTTGACAAGGTGTGTAATCCAAACTCAATAACAAGTTGATTTTTGTGCATATGTCATATGTAATGTATAACATTGACGCCCGAAAATGCTATACAGCTTAGACATGCAGAAGTAAGACGAGAGGCAGCAGAGGCCAGAGCTAGGGAGCTTGAGAAACAGGTCAATTATATTAGTTTTTATTGTTATTGTTATTTTAATTTGCAATTAGTTTTTTAAGTTAGGATTTTACATAAGTTGCATATCAGTGTTATGAATCTATATTAAGCATCCATTCTTACTCTTTCTTGTTGAGGAAAATCCTGCCACTATATATGATTGTGCATAGACAGGACAACCTTAATGATGGAATCCCATCCCCCTCCTTCTCCTTGCTCTACTTTAAAAGAATTGACACTAATGAATACCATACAGAAAACAGTTCAATAGGTTGAATATTATATATTATATACAACTGCATCTAAGTAAATTTCTTGGTAGTTATTTTTTCCTGTTTCTGCCACTTCTTTTTCATTGTGCTGCCTATAAGACAAGTGTCACTTTCTTGTAAATTAAGTCTACATTGTGTATTCTAGTAGCTATCTGCTGAACCAGTTGCTGAGTAAATTTTCACTCAGTTTGTTTTGTTGCAAATCTTAGTCTTGTTTATGAAGTTTAACAAATTAGCACTAAATGTATCCCTCAAAAGTATTGTTGCTTCTTTATCCGTGTTCATGTTTTATTTTATGTTCATAGGTTGCTACTCTTGGAGAAGGCGTGTCCCTCGAAGTTAAATTGTTGAGCAAGTAAGCATGGTTTGACTTGCTTTGCCATTTCATAGTTTAATATTCTTGGTATATGATTCTATGGATGATTTTCTGCAGGAAGGAAGAATTGTTGCGGCAAAAAGAGGTATGTTTAAAGAATGGATGTGGCAGAAATGTGGCATTGAAAATTTGATTTCCTTAGGTCAGTAAAATTGAGATTAGATTTGATTAAACATGCCATCGGCCATTGGACCAAATGGCATCTGCTTCCCCATAAGTAAGGGGTGGATGGTGAAAACCTGGGTTCCATCCTGTGTGCGTGGGTTGTGTATGACCCTTTTTTTTTTATTAAAAAAAGTGAGAGAGAAAGCTAGTTCTCCTATTTTTAGGTAATTTACAAGGGCTGTGTTAACTTTGTTTCATGATCTATATTACAATTGAGCTCCTTTATGGCTGTTCTTAGACTGCTGTTTTCTTTTTTGGTCACAGAATGCTCTAAAGGCTGCTGTAGCACAAAACAGGGATGGGAAAAATGAGGAGGTTTCCGCCCTTCGTACAGAGGTTGAGGTAATTTATGCTGATCAGTAGGCTATAGGTTCCCTATGTTAGAATATGTGATTGTCCTAGTTGAAAATTTCCCGATTTTTTACTATAGCTTCATTCCTTTTTTTCTTTTTCTTTTTCATTTCAAATTAGAATTTAAAAGATGAAGCTGCAACAGCTCTGGAACAACTCCAAGAAGCAGAATCTGAAGCAAAGGCTCTCCGCTCTATGACACAGAGAATGATTTTGACTCAAGAAGAGATGGTTTGTCTTTTGATAATCAAGTGATTTATGATTATCTGTTCTTGCACTTATCTCTGTTGCTGCATCTATCTTTTAGGAGGAAGTTGTTTTGAAGAGATGTTGGCTTGCTCGTTACTGGGGTTTAGCTGTAGAGCATGGTAATCAACTTGTTACAATCTTCTCCTGCTTGAAAGAAATAAGTTGCATGCTTTAATTCAGTGTTTCCTTTCTTGATGAGCAAACTGCAACATGAGCTTGATTCTAAAATTTCTTTTTCTATGCGGATTTGGTTTATAGAAGTTTCAAACATATCATCATCTAGTTATAAAACAATTATGGACTAGTGTTTTTGTGATACCACGGATCTTCTAGATTTGTATTGAAACTTAACAGTTTCTCCTGCTTGAAAGAGGAAATAAGTTGCCTGGTTTAATTCCACATGTCCTGTGAAATTTCTTCTTTTGCGGATATGGTTGATAAAAGTTTCAAACATATCATTATCTAGGTATAAGTCAATTATGGATGAGTGTTTTTGTGATACCTTGGATCTTCTAGATTGGTATTAGATTTGATATGAGTGTGGGTTATGAAGCTGTGTGCTAAGTCCAATGTTGGATGTGTACTAAACGGTTGTGAGGAGCCCTAATTGTAACTTAAATAGTCCTTTTGGGGTATAGCACAAGTGTAGTTATCACTCCCTTGGTTGTGACAAATGATATCAAAGCCAAGCCAGTAGTGCTATGTGACTCAGAGCCACTGTAGCATAATGCAAGCCAGGACGAGGATGTCAAGAATATAATTAATGGAGATTATGTTGTTATACCCTGGATTTCTGGATTTCTAAGAAGCATGGGAGCAGACACATGACACGGGTTAGTAATTCTTGAAAAATCAGGACACAACATGACTGTTCGTGCTTCTTAGTTGGTATTAGATTTTTTTTTTGATACGTAGTTGGTATTAGATTGATTGAATGTGTTGTGCAGTGTGTGCTGCGTCTCACATCAAGTGTTTCTAGGTTGATATAAGCTATAGAAACAATTACGGGGAGGCCTAATTCTAACTTAACTAGGCCTTTTGGGGTATAGTGCATATATAGTTAGCACTTCTTCGGGTCAGGACCATTTTTATTAAAAAAAAGTCGTTGTTCCTTAATGTTCTGCATCTTGATTCCTTATTTTTTGGGGTGGAAATTCTTGACATACCTTTGCTTTAATTCTTCATTTTTAAAGTATGATGGTTTCAAGATATTAATGATTTTGGCTTTGAATGAAGGAGCTCTTAGATTTGTAATATTTAGTCACATCTGAGTTGCTTTTCTGGCGTTTGCTCTTTGCTTTATAGGCATATGTGCAGATATAGCAGTGTCAAAGCATGAGCATTGGTCATCTTTAGCACCTCTTCCATTGGAAGTTGTCATTTCTGCTGGACAAAAGGCTAAGGAGGAATCTTGGGATAGAGGTTAGTTTAACCCTTTTTTTATTAGTTTAATAGCTTTTACTGTCCAGTATTTGATAATCAATGATTTACATTGTCCGACATGGAGCAGGTGGAGATGATCCAGACAGGAGCAAGCTTGTCCGGGATATTAGTGATCTCACAGGAGAAGGAAATATTGAGACTATGCTTTCAGTTGAAATGGGTTTGAGGGAACTGGCCTCTCTAAAGGTTTTTCCTTATTTATTATTGTTTTTTCAATGTTAATCTGCTTTCACTTTTCTGTTATTTTATTATTATTTTTCCATAATTTTTCTTTGTGAGATGTAATTTGTAAATATAAGGTACATGCCGCATACCTTTAAGGTTTTTTCCTTATATAATGTGGATTTTAAGAGTCTGTTACATCATTTTTTTATTTTATTGGTAAGTTACACATGCACTCGATGGATCTTGAATCCATGACCCCACCATCCTTAGGGGAGGAGGTATGAGTTAAACTAGAGCTCATAAGCTAGTCTATTACATCTTTTTCTGTCATGATATGTTTGGCATATAGTTTTTCAAGTCACCATTTTTGCTTAAAACAAAATGAAGACTTATATATGCTAACTATACTTTCTTCTTCTTCTTTTTTAATTTTTAATTTTTATCATTGCTGTTTTAAGGTTGAGGATGCTGTTGTACTAGCAGTGGCTCTACACAGACGTCCGAATTTGGTTCGGCAGTCCAGTTTAGGTATGGTTTTCTTATGACCTAAAATTCGGTTGCATGGTCTTCTTTCTCTGGATCCATCTGTTATTATATTATCTTTTAATAATAACGCTTTCTCAATTTATATCTGAATATTTGTTTCATTTCCTCATTTGATAGACGTAGGTTCATTTCTAGTCCATATCATAAATATGTGACATTATAATACCAGGCTCTTCCAACTGATTAACAGTGTTGTGGTTTCATATTGTTTATGGTTTTTGTCATAAATGATTTTAGGGCCTAGATGCTACATTTGGAAGAAAAAATTAAAATTTTTTACTTGGATGCAAGTCTTTTGTAGTGGCTACCCTGTGAGAACTAGCAGGTCGTAAGAGTTAGTAGGGATAATACATGATACAATGCTTATTTTATCTCATTTTTTAATTTCAGATTCCAGATCAGCTGTTGATCCCAAGTTTATGGAGGCATTTGGTAAGAGAGATACTCTGATATGTATTACAATATTAGAAATGCTAAGAATTATGGAAACTAATCTACTTATATATATATATATATATGTATGTATGTATGTATGTATGTATATAAATTATAAAAAAAAACAAAAAAAAAACTACTCAATCATATGGGAGAATATGTGAATTGATTCTGGCAGCTCTGGCTTCCAGGATACCTTCACTTGTCAATTTTTTTTTTCTTTCTTTTTTGTCGAAGAGGGGAGGCAAGTTGACTGCAATTTTTATACCAAATGCTTCTCCAGTGGATCAGAACATTTATATGGGACAATTGGGGTCTTGCTCTTGCATTTACATTATTTATTGCATGCAAACATAGTTTCATATTATGGTACCTTTTTTATTCTCGAGAAGTGATTGGTTCCCCCACCCTTAACAATTGGTTGTCTGTTTCACATTTTCTGTCCACACTTACCAGAATAAGTGATGTCAAGCGGACCTTGACTTTGGTGAATATTTAGGACTATACGATTTTAGATCCTTGTAAAACACAAGTTGTTTAACCTAATTAATTAACCAAGTGAATACTTAGGTTTATTATTCAGATCTAGGTTAAAACAAAACAATCATATCATGCAAAGCAGCGGAAAAATAAATAACACAACGATATGATAACACAGGAAAACCAAACCGGTAAAAAACTTGGAGAGGATTTAACCTAGTTATCCTCAAGGTAAAACAGATCCACTATGAAAGAATTGAAGTTTTTACAATAAGACTTAGACCACTAACATCCTATTGCTACCTCGTATAGAAAACTTACTACCACGACCACGTGACAGCTCCGAGTCCACGGATTACTTCTTTCCTTGATCCACTGCAACCACAAGTACTCCCACTTGTGACTTTGAGACTTTACTCAAAGGTTTCAGATTTCCTTTAAATTCTTTATGCAGCAATTGAAGCGATCATCAAGTTCTTGACATGAATCTTGATAACCCTAAGTGTGTATGAAGGTAAACACCTCTAGATCTCACAAGAGATTCAACACACAACATATCAACAACCTATAAAACGTGGCTAGGGTTTTTCCTTTTATACTTGGAGTAAAATATAAAACCCTACATGTCAAACCGGGCTTGGGTTGAGTTGGAAAATTCTGCAAAAAAATAATATGCACGAGGTTCGATCGATCGAGCCTAATTTTCGATCGATCGAGCCTTGCAGTTTTAGCCAATAAATCCTGCAATTCACTCGATTCCAACTTTACAAATAAACACACTTTGAGCAGCCTAAATCTACACTCTAAGTTTTGATCATGGTTTGCCAACACATTACACATTGAAGTTCTAATACATTTAGTTCCTAAAGTCTTAGAACCTAACAATGACCATTCTTAGTACAGAGAAAGAACTATGAACATGTGCTCATCTCTTATATTTCAACCTTTTAGGCTTATATGCATGCATTGTGCTATATTTCCTCCTAGTTAAATTTGAATTTTTGCTTTTAAATAACATTAGTTTTTCATTTGTACGAAATCAGATTTGAAGTTAAATTGGATTTGGAAGTAGTGATCTTACAACTAATATTTATTTTTCTCTCCTCTGCGTGCAGAATTAAGTGAAGAGGAGACAGAAGATGTTCAATTCAAAGAGGTCAGCTATCAGCTACTTTTTCATTTGAATTTGTTTACATTTGGCCGTGCTTTAGTCTTAGATCAATAAGCCCTTTCTTTTCTTTTTCTTATCATTTCATTCATTCATTTCCACAATCTGGTTCTTTATCAAATAATTAAGGGGAACAAAGGAAAATACAGTTCTTAGTAATAAACCGGGGAATCTGCTATAACATAAATGCAGGGACCAATATGGGTACTTTATTTTTACAAATTTCATGGGTCTTTAGGCAGATATATTAATAATTTACAATCAATAAATCCTTGCCAGCTGACAACCACTGTAATGCTCAGGCCATTTTTCTGAACCATTTCTTTATTTGTATGGTACACTGAAGTTGGAATTAACTATCAAAAAACTCGGTTGTATTACATTGTAAATCTTGTTAGTTGTTAGTAGAGTTATTTACCTGCAACAGCTTGAAATGAGTTAGTTTTCCTTTAAATGAAGGCTCCAAAGTAAGCATAGCTTCTAGATGAGTTACATATATTGTGGTGTTGATTTTTGAAATGGTTCTTTTATTTGAATAGATGAGTACACATTTTTCAAAAACTTAAATCATTTGTGCAGGCTTGGCTGACTTACTTTTGGAGAAGAGCTAAAGTACATGGTGTTGAAGAGGATATAGCAGAAGAGAGGCTTCAGTTTTGGATCAACCGTAGTGGGCAACAACCAACTTCACATGATGCTGTGGATGGTAAGCTTCTTCACCATCACCACCATCATTTATTGTTATTATTTTGGCTACTGTGTTTTGTTACTGTGAACAAACATGAACACCTAAATTCCATATAATGATGCAGATAGGCCATGTTGGGTGCTTCATTCTTTTGTACATTATAAGCTTTGAGTGTGACGTAAATCAATCTTTTGGATAGAACGGAAAAATCCTTTTGACATATTTTATTGGTGCATGGTCAGTGAGTTCTAATTTAAATGGCACTGCCTACCTTTCAAGGATAGGATAAGGGGGTAATGTTCATTGGATGTCACTTATCAATGAATTTTTTTCTTCCAAAAAGAAAATGTGTTGCTGCATCTTCTGTAGACTACTTTTTGTGACTATGCTATAAATAAATGCATCCTCTAATCTGTGTCAAATCATACCTGTGAATTCAGAATGGAAGACAATATCTAATGTTTTGAGTTCAGTTTTACTCCACTATATATGCGTGTTTTTGCACTGATAATTTGTAGCTCCTGTGTGTTTATTTAACTTACAAGTAGACTCATGGCTTCAGTTTGTGTTTTGTGGCAGTGGAACGAGGCTTAGTGGAGCTGAGAAAGCTAGGGATAGAACAGCAACTCTGGGAAGCATCCCGGAAAGAAATAGATCAGCCTCTTTCTTCTGCAGTTGCTAATCACAAATCCAATGCAGATTCAGAGACATCGCCTTGATGGATGCCACCTTGATATGTGTCTTGTGCCAATTCTTTCTTTTCTATTATTTGTTTTTTTTCTACATAAAATTTTCGCCCAGCTTGCTAGTATCGCTCTTCTTTGTTCTCTGCCATCTTCGCAACTTCATACTTGATTTTATACTTAGTCCCTCATGTAAGGTAATTAGTGACATAATTTTCATAGATATAGCTGCTGGATTGTAATTTGTAAAACAGGGGATAGTTCCATTTTTTTATATTTAATTAAAAATTCAATTTGCGGTTCTGTAGATCCTTGCTGTCCTTTGCCGTGTATATGATTAACACAATCTCAGAAAGACTAAGTCTTTTTTTTTTTTGGAGGTATAGAGTGGTGCCTGCTCAATAATTTCGTGGTATTATAATTTTTAGAGAGATTCAAGAAAACGCCAATTTTCCAATTAGAGCCAATAGCAATCCAACCGTATTTACAAGACCAGATTGATTTTAGCAAGGTCATGGACTTTTACCATGTTAATGAACCCTTAATCAAAATCTTTTTGAATAAATAACATCAAATTGACATGAAATTTTACATATGTGTTAAGAACATTAAAAAAAAAAAAAATGCAATTTAAAAGTTATATTTTCAAAATATGTAGTTATATTATTATTATTATTTTTTGAGAGAGTTGTAGTCATTAGCTACAAACTAGTTTGTAGTCAAATTTTGTCCAATTTAGAATGTGAATATGATCCGAGGTCAAGTATTTGATAAAAAGGGTTCTAAATTGAAGCAATTTAGAACACAGATGGAAAAAAAAATTTATGTCTTGGGACTAAAATGTGTCGTATTAAATTGTAATTTAAATTAAAGAAGTTTAGCTCTAAGTAAGTTTTGAAGAATTTCTTTCAACTTCTATTTAGTGAATTATAAGACTATTTATGTGCACTATTTAAACAAGTCTTATGACTCATTAAATAGTCATATAACTAAAACTACATATGAATGATTTCTTTAATTGTCGAACGAAATAGATAACTCCAAACCCGTAAGATATGTATAGAGCTTGTTTTTGTATCATTAAACCTTGAAGTCCCCTTGGGCAACTGTCTGTCTTCACTTACATAGACCGATTGAGGGCCAGCAACCCTATTAGTCAACCCCAAGGCTAAAGGTAAGCCCTCTACCCTAAAAGAAGGTACTCTCTAGTTTCAACAATCAAGTGCCTAGGGAAGCACTCATATCTAGGACGTGCTGATTGGATTTGACTCTCGCCCTTTTTAACAAATTTTCTCATTCTTCATCATTTGATTGTGCGTAAGATTTTGGTGACTCGGATGTGCTCCCACAAACCAAGATTTTCTTGCTTTTATGACTTGAGCATTGATTTTCAGAACATTTCCTTGCTTTGATGTCACTTGAACATACTCCCACAAACCAAGTTTTTCTAGCTTTGATAACTTTGGAAACACTCCCGCAAATCAAAATTTTCTCACTTTGATGATTTCAACACTGAGTTATCAAGATTCTGACATCTTCCTGCAAAGTCTCACACTTGCTGAAGACTATGTGGCCTAAATAATTACCCAAATAAGTACAAGATAAGTCATGTACATTATCATTTCAACTTTCTTTTATATAATGAATATTATTTTTGTTATATTTTACTTACTTATGTTTATTCATTATTTAGTGTTTATCTTTATATAGGAAATGCTCTTCCACACTATATAACTATCTCTTTTACACTTAAAAAAAAAAAAAAAATCTTATTTTACTTATTATATTATTATATTGTCGAAAAGAAAATATAATGGTAGTGGTCAACAAATGACCTATTAATAAGAGTTCTAAACTTGATTATCCCAACAACTTTGGGTCAACTTGTGGACCTATTAATTTATGACAAGTGTTCCGCCACACAAAAAGAACAAACAAGTTAGTTTATACATTAATTATTATTATAAAAAAAAAAAGAGGCTAGTTTATAGTTTATACACTAATCTATAAAATTACAATGACATATATTCCATGAAGTTGCATTTGAAAATTTTGTTTTACTGTCTCTGCCTCTGCCTCTGCCATGCCATTGACAATTGACAATTGACTGAAGTGGTGTCTGAATCCATGTTGGGGCACACGTGGTCTCTGTTGACCCTTCATATATGTCATCATGTGTGTTTGAATATGAAAATAAAAGGGCACTAGATGATGGTTTTGATTCTGTTGAACATCCCTTTCAACAAATGGTGAAGGACCCAGGAAAATATTGCGGAATACATTTTATTTTTCACCTTATGTTATGTTCCTCACAAGTCTCAAATGAGAACCCAGGTAACCATGTTATGTCCCATTGACAAAGCATTTACAGATCTTTAAAATTATCAAGAAAATTGGTAAGACATGTATATAATACAAAAAAAGGGGGCTCAAATATTTGAACATCTTTTTGAAATCTCTCTACAGTAAAAAGTCATTCTGTCAATCTTTAATATCTTCTCAAACTTTAGAAAGCAAGATTTAGATTTGTACTTGTAGATCAAGAAAAGGGAATGAATCAATTCGTTTTTTGGAAAACCAAAAAGGAACTGTATATACCTGTCCCTGGCAATACCCAAGAACATGTTGCACACTTTGCTTTCATATTCTCTCAGGAATATAAATAAAGCAGATGAGATTTTTCTTGAGAATCACTAAAAATACTGCTCATTTAAACATTTGTTTTTTCTGATAAATGGATTGTAAAGCCACTTTCCGTGTAACATGCCTCATCTTTTTTTTCTTTTCCTTTTTTGGGTAGAAAAGGAGCTTCATTATACTAGAAATTAGTTGGTGCAAGATCTAATACATAACAATTACTTCTTCAGAAGTAGTAAAGCATCAGTACTGGCATCCATGAAGATAACAAAATCCTAATGCACATGAGCCGCTCTCCTGGAAAATGCATCTGCACACCTATTTACTTCCCTAAAACTCTAAAAGGCTAAAACAGCAGCTACAATTAAAGAAGAGGAATGCTATAATGATGTAGTAAGCAGGGGCAGCCCAAAATAATTTGGGGCCTGGGGCAAAAAAATTATGCGAGGCCTTTAACGTAAATATTAATTTAACAAAATTATTTAATACTAATCAAATCAAGATTAATTTGATACATTAAATACATAATTTGATGAACAATACCAACTAAACTAATGTTAATTTCATATAGAGAATTGAATATTATAGTTGAACTTGAACCATAAATATTAATAAAAATATATTACGATTAAAAAAGGTACTTTATTTTGGATATATGACGATGCATAGTTAAGTAAAAATGTAATATAATTTTTAATTTTATATCTTGTTTTTAAGAGAGATAGATAGATATTATTTAGTGTGTAGTTTTGTAGGATATCAATTTACAAAAATTAAAGTCTCAAACTATTAGGGGATATTAATCTATAATTAATGATTTAACATATTTGCAACATTTTTTTGAAACATTTTAGGGTTCCAATTGGGTTAGGATTCTATTGGTCTCATACTTTGAGAGTCTTAATAGAAATGAAAAGGAAAAATGTGCCAATTAAAAGCACTATAAAATGTTCAAAATATAATGTGATATTGACTCTCATTTATGAACTTCATCTATTTAACTATTGAATGTTTAAATCACTTTTTTGTGATTAATAACATGGCAATTTGTAAGCCAATAGTAAAATTTGTAGTATCCTTAACATTACTAATACAAAAAATGTTCAACCTTTAAAATATATATATATATATGTAATTTTATAAAAAATTGGGTCTTTAACCATTGAAAGAGGGGCCTTTTTCCCTAAGGGGAATTTTGTTTTTTCAGTGGGGCCTTAGGCTGGCTCTTGTAGTAAGTTGTGATTAGAGTAACATTTTCACGTACCAACACTATTTTTATTAGTATAAATCACAACATGTCAACTGTGTGAGTATATATAGATATGTATGTATGCACCTATCCAAATACTTATTTCAAAAAAAAGAAAAGAAAAAAAAAAGACAAATTCATGTTTAGTTCACTGTGCATATAAGTCACATACACGAGAGATCCCTTTATATCTGTTGAATATATTTCTCACTCGAGTACTCGACTACCTCAAAACCTTCGTAAATGCTAGATCACATTAATGTTGATTTTCACAATCACAAATTTAGCAGTTCTTTGGGGAGCTGCAATTATTTAAAGGGACAAACCATATGAGATTGAGTCAACCAAATTGTGTCAAATGGCATAAAACTAGAAGAACCCACCTTTTTATGCAATCCAATTACAAATGGCAGTTTAGGCTAATGTTTTAACAAACCAAAATAGCCTTTCCCTTGAAGTGGAGGATCTTGGCAGTAACTCTAAACTGCCATAAAATCCAAAATAAGGCTCCACCCTAGGTAGGAGAAAACCGATGTTAGTTTCACACAAAAGTTTATATCCAATACATTATGCCTAATTAGTTTTCTCTATATTGGAAACATAAACAAAGAGCTCTTTGTCTCCCTCATCACATCATTCCGAATTTACCTACTATTGTGATTTAAAAATATGCATTGCCAAAATTCCTTCTTTTTAGCAAGATTGTTGATTCAAGCATAATTTTGAGACGCACTGCTAACTTTCTTCACTTTCGGTGTTGATACAAGTAGTGAATTTGACTGTTCCTAAGTTGAACCCGAGTCTAAAAGGCAACCCAACCAAAACTCGATGTTTAGCAAGGCAAAAATGAAAGACCCCAACACACTAACTCAAACAGCTGTGAAAAATTGTGTGTACATAGACTTATTTTTTAAAGGAAGAGCATTGTTAGAACTGGTAGTCTTGCGTGTGTTAACATTATGGTGACAATGGCATGCCAACGAGGAAATTTGTGGTTCCCATATGACCTTGTTAACATTGTTCCAATGGAATGCCAACGAGGTAATTTCTGGCCCCTTTATCAAAACAAAACAAAACAAGATCCACACAACAGTGTAATTTTTGAAAGTATATTCAGAGGTCTGATAAAGCGGCCTAGATTCCAAATGCTACTTCTTTTTCATATCACAAACCTCACATGCTGACGCAGCCAAAGTTAGCTAGCACAGAGACACAGACCCAACTTTCTCTAGTCATTGAGTGACGAGTCTCTCATACATCTCTTTCAAAACCGTTTACAGGCTTGCATGCAAAAAGCTAGAACTGTAATGATAACAAAAAAACAAATCCAGCCATTTGTTAAATAAAGTGTCCCACCATTTCCTTCTATATATCTCAGATCCTCCTCTGATCAACACTCTAACAAGGCCTTTGACTTGTCATTCATCTCTCCACTAATTACTTCTCTAGTGATCATGTACCATCCATTCAGGAAGACCATGGCAATAATGGCTGCACTTATGCTTCAGTTGTGCCTGTTCATGGCGGAAGTTGACTCATATTCTTCTCATTCTGACAAGATTACAAGGCTTCCTGGACAACCCCATGTTGGCTTTCAACAGTTTTCAGGTTATGTAAGTGTGAATGATGATGATATGAAGCATAAAGCTCTTTTCTACTACTTTGTTGAAGCAGAAATAGATCCAGCTTCCAAGCCTCTTGTCCTCTGGCTGAATGGAGGTAAGCAACTTGCTTTCTTTATATATGGAAAAAAAGAGGTATCTTTTGTAACATTCTTACCAAGTCATTCATGTAACAAGCCAACGAGTGAATGTCATGTGATTTAATTTTGCACTTCCTTGTGGGAATTGATCCCACCAACATTCACGTGGTATTTACTCATTAAATTGTTACATAGATGAATTACTATAACTGTTACAAGAAATATTTTGTCATTATTTATTTCATTATAAAGCCAAGAAATATTATTGAAATGAAAAATAAGAGAACAAGAACCAAACTTTGAATTTACAATGTGAAGGTTCAGTTGTTGAAGGGTCTTTTCAATGTGTTAGTTTCCATCTCTTGTAGGGCCTGGTTGTTCCTCTTTGGGAGTAGGGGCATTTTCTGAAAATGGACCCTTTAGACCAAATGGGGAGATTCTGGTTAGAAATGAGTACAGCTGGAATAGAGGTATACTATGATAGTAAATAGTTTCTTGATTTCTTTCTTTAGTACATATATGGTTGGATGTGAAATAATTAGGCAATTGGTATTCTCATGTTCATATGATCTATTGCAGAAGCAAATATGTTATATCTAGAGACACCAGTTGGAGTGGGGTTCTCTTATTCTACTGATAGCTCAGCCTATGTGGCAGTGGATGATGAGGCAACAGGTATGTATCTTTCTACCCAAAAAAAAAAAAAAAAAAGAAAGAGAGAGAGAAAGAAAGAAAGTAAGAGAAGAAGGTATATGCACCTTTCTGTTTGACTGGTGAAAAGAAATCTTTTTCTTTTTTTTTAATCATGCCCCTTTTAAAACATGTACAATTTAGGTTTAGCTGCATAGACTTCTTTTTTTTTTTTTGGTGGAAGGGAGTTGCATAACTTTTAAAAAGTATTTAAAAGAGCATTCTATGGTGAAGAATCTTCTTTTTTTTTTGGCTCTAAATTTCTATGGTAGAAGTATCAAGCTAGGACTAGGCTTAGGTTTATAGGCTTGGGTCAAGTGAGTGCACTGAACCTAGGCTTTGCCCATCAGGCTAACTCTTTTAGTACTTTACATAAAAGTTCTTAAAATCATGGTTAAATTTAGCAGTATGATTATTTATTCTTATTTTTCTTTTTAATATTTTTCCATTCCTTGAATAGTCATCTGTGACAGTTTTCTATACTCTAAAGATGTTC
Source organism: Notholithocarpus densiflorus (assembly GCA_030021035.2). NCBI lineage: Eukaryota > Viridiplantae > Streptophyta > Magnoliopsida > Fagales > Fagaceae > Notholithocarpus > Notholithocarpus densiflorus. Next base: position 245,653 of record JARYZH020000166.1, read on the forward strand.
ATGTTTTGTTTTCTTAAGCTAAGGATAATCTTGCATTCTTGAAACGCTGGTTGAACAAGTTTCCCCAATACAGGAATAGGGATTTGTTTATAGCAGGGGAAAGTTATGCAGGTATCTTAATATCCATATCTTGTCACACAATGTTACATGACAAGTGATTGTGATTTTTCTCTAATCATTTTTCTTATTAATTCCAGGTCACTATGTTCCTCAACTTGCAAACCTTATCATTGAAATCAATAAAAAGGAGAGAGTATTCAATCTAAAAGGAATTTCTGTGAGTAGTAAAATTTGGAATCTAATTTTTGAGACAAAGTGATGCATGAACATTTTTATTTTTGAACAACTTGGAAGTATAAAAGATATATAGATAGGTACTTTGAAGTGGATTGATGCTTATGACTCACAACAATAAAAGGGGTCAATAGCTATGTTTATTTACTAATATGGTTAAATGAAATCGCGTATGTAATCATACTATAGATACACCATATGGATGAAGTTATGAACTCTTTTTTTGCAGCTTGGCAATCCTGTTCTGGAATTTGCCACTGACTTAAATTCAAGGGCTGAGTTCTTTTGGTCTCATGGGTTAATATCCGATTCAACATACAAAATGTTCACTACTTCTTGTAACTATTCACGGTATGTGAGTGAGTATTACAGAGACACAGTGTCATCTGTTTGTTCAAGGGTTATGAGCCAGGTGACCAAAGAGACAAGTAGATTTGTAGACAACTACGATGTCACTCTTGACGTATGTACTTCATCTGTATACTCACAATCCAAAGTTATTAGTCCCCAGGTAAATATCCTTCCCAAGACTCAATGCCCCGTTTAAAACTTTTATATTTACTAAGTTGGTTTGTTGTTGTTTGATTATTTGGCAGCAAGTAACTGAGAGCATAGATGTATGTGTGGAAGATGAAACTGTGAATTACTTAAACCGAAAAGATGTGCAAAACGCTCTCCATGCCCGGCTTGTTGGAGTTCACAAATGGCTTGTTTGCAGCACGTAATTTCTTTTCACTTGGCTAAAGATATCATATATCAATTGGCATTCTCACTATATGATTATCTACTTGATTGGATAGAATCATGACATTGCTTTATCCAGAATTTACTTCAACTTAATCATTTCCTTTGGAAAGACCTATTACAATTGTCGCTAAACCAAAGTGGTGGAAATATGAGCTGTTAAAATTGTTATACATCCTATGGAACAAGTTTTAGCTGGCTTTATACAGAACTCAAGTTTTAACCTATTAAAATTTGTTTTTTGAGTGACTTGAGTAAGTCTTAACCATGTGAATTGATTTCATTATCAGCATCCTGAAATATGAGCTGCTCAACCTGGAAATTCCCACAATCTCTTTGGTTGGAGAACTTATCAAGAATGGAATTCCAGTCTTGATTTACAGGTAATTAGAACTCAATCTCACTGCTCCAAAATGAACTTAGTTAAATTAATGAAAGATGGCTCATTTTATGGTACAATTTTATTTATTTATTTTTTTTTTTTTTTTATGTAGCGTACCTACTTAATCTTAACCATTCATCAATTATTATGAAATATATATTAAATAAGGCAATATCCTATATTAACAGTTAAGATTATAAAAGTTTGTATCATACAATTCTTCTCTAAAGATTTGTATATCTTATGGCTAATACCTTTGTTCATAAATTTCTTAATTAAGTGGAGACCAAGATTCTGTAATTCCACTGACTGGGAGCCGCACCTTGGTTCATGGACTGGCAAGGGAATTGAGCCTGAACACTACTGTCCCTTACAGGGTTTGGTTTGTGGGGAAGCAGGTAAAATCTTGTGTTTTATTTTTACCTTTCTATCTGTGTGAATAATTACTGCTTGAGTTTTATTTATTTATTTGATAATAAGTTTACTTAACTTTAGAGAGGTTGAGATGTAGCACGTGCTCTTGCCCATCTCTCTGCAGGCTTAGTGGGGGCAATACCTCATTCATGGATCTTTATGCTTCTCACATGGCCCCTAGGAAAAAATAAATGATTTGTGGTGCGCCTGTCGGCCTGTGTTAGGACTTAGGAAACATGTATTCTAATTTCTAACCACATCTCAGTCATCTCCATGGATGAAAAAAAAATACTAGGATTTCATCCATAAGGTTGCTACATGCTACAACTTTATTATGAAGATCTAATAGTAGTTAAAAGTAATCTTTAACACATATATATCACCCTATTACTTACTATCTTCTCTCTTCTCTCTATCTCTCTGTCTATCTATAGAGTGGTGATAGTTACATGGTATGTGTATGCGACACACAGTTAAAAATTATGAAATTTCACTATTTCACAATTATAGCTGAAATCGTGTTCTGAAAACACAATTTTACAGGTTGTGTGTAACTAGCTGTGTGCAACAATAATTAGCTCTCTCTATATATATATTTTTACACCTGAGAAATTACAATAAAGGCCTGAAGTATTTAAAATGTACTCTAATATAAAAAAATATGTCCAATTCATAATTAACATAGTAGATCATGCTCCACATACATCCCATCATATCAGCCAGAAATCTAAAATATCTAAATAGACACTCAAATTAAGTCAAATGCTTAAATGTTGGAGAAACAATCATATTTTGTATTAAATAAAGGATCAGCTTCAGATCTGCTAATTTAGTGACATCAGATTCACTGAAATACACAATTGGATCTTGGGAATGAGAATTTTAAGATAATGGTGATCATTTTCGAATGGCAACTGCCATATGACACGCATCTCTTTGGTGCAGAACAAAGGTGGTGGAAATAAATTTTCATCCACTTTTTTTAAGAACTTCATTGTGTAAAATGTTATCTTAAACTATTTTATTACAAAAATGATTGTTACTTTCTTTGTGCAGGTTGGTGGGTGGACTCAAGTTTATGGTAACATACTATCATTTGCCACCATTAGAGGTGCCTCTCATGAGGCTCCATTCTCACAGCCAGCGAGATCACTCATGCTATTCAAGTCATTTCTTGAAGGCAAACCTCTACCAAATATTTTTGACTAGTAGGTTGATATTGACCAATGAACATTTTGATGAAGTGAAAAGAGTAAATAAAGAAATTAATGGTGTACATGTGTTTGTTCATGTGGTTTTGTTAATGTAATTGCTGCTGCCTTGGAGAAACTTTATACATAGAAAGTGTGAAAGAAGAAGAACAAATAATTCCCCCGGCCCCTTTTCCCCTTATAGATAAGGTAGCATTTGAATGTTGGATCGGTTCATTGATGATTGCTTAAGCAAGATTCGATCTCAAGTCTTTATTCAACAACAAAAAGTTATTGGTTGGGTTAGTGGAATTCACTGAAGGACTTCGTAAATGATTAAAGTGTGATTAAAGTGAATCATTGGTTATGGTATAATATTCTCTCGAGACTAGAATAATGAAAGAAATTAAGAAAATTAAGATGGAGATTAATTAGAAGGTCATTTTAGTAACAACTTTAAAGTCTCTCATTCCCGTTAAACTAATCTTATATTGGAGATTTGAAGTTAATCTCTCCACTTTAAATAATGAAATTTCATCTAAAATATATATGAGACATGATTTTCATCAATTAGCAAAGGCTGGATAAATTAACTTTCTCTATTGTATATAATACATATAAATTATGGTTCTAATAAAAAAGAAAATCTTTTGTATTAATTTGACTAGTTCAAGTCACTTCCAAATCTAAATTCTTCTTCTTTTTTTTGAGAATCAATCTAAATTCTTCTAATAGGTACTTTCTTGTTTCTTTTTATTATTATTAGCTTCTTCAGCTTCAATCATCTCAACAGCATCTTAAATTTAAATTTGTTTCATTCTTTTAACTATTTTTGTCTTCCTCAATCCTATTTTTATTCCATCGTTTTATGTTTTTTACTTTTTAGCTCTATATTTAGAGCCTCACCAATCATGTGATATCATTGTAACCCCATATTTAGTCTAACAAATAATTTTCACGTACCTTTTTTATTTTTCATCTCTTGTTCTTTCATCTAACTCCTACATTTATTTAATTTATTTGTAAGCTTTATATCATTTTTCAAAAATATATTCAAAAAGATTTATTTGCTCACATGTTAACGTGTGATATAAGTAACTTGAGACTGAAAAATAAAATTAAAGATTGAAAGAAAAAAAAAATCTTGGAGAAAATGCTATTGTATATTTCCTTGACTTCATAATAAGATTATTATTTTCTTTAGTAATAGAAGAAAGTCTTAAGTTTCTACATAGTAAAAGTTGTAAATTATACAATCAATTATGTAAAGAGAGTTGCATAAAAAAAAAATTACAAAATAAAGAGAGTAAATATCAGAAAAGATAATTTGATTCTTTCATTGAGGTCTCCTATAGTAATGGTGGTTGACTAAGATATTAAGATTGGATTTTGTATCTTGTAGATGATGCCTTGGAGGATATTGTGAAGGAATGTTAAAAATTTCCTATTCTATTTATTTTGGTGCATATTCTATTACTATTCCAAATAAAAAATTAAAATCTCTCTCTCTCTCTCATGATTGCTCCTCTCTTTTCTCTTTTATCTCTACCCTATTATATCAAAGCCATCTAATTTGGAATGAAAAAATAGTAATGGTGGGACTAAGATTTGAACATATGGTATGGTGCCATCATGCCAACTACCAAGACACCAAGGCACCAATAACTTTCTTTTTTGTTTAAGCAGAGTATTCCATCATTTCCTCTTATTTTAGCTTACAAAGAATTTGTTTTTAAAGAAAAAAAAGAACTTACAAAGAATTTTACTAATTAAGTTCTTGAAAATAAGATTAACAAAAGAAAAGATAACATATATCCTAAACACGTTATTTTATGAACTATTTCTAGAAATTTTTTATAAAAAATTTTAAAAAACATAATTAAAATTTTTTATAATATTTTTATTTTTTAATAAAAGTTCTATTAAAACTTTCTTAAAATAAATCAAATTAAACAACATAATTTGGAAAAAAAAAATACTAAAAATAGCCCATGAGAGAATTGTATCTCATATTTCTCATTCCATAAAGTTGGTGCCATTATATCCAAGTACATACCATGACCCACACCTCATGTTTGAACAAAGAAAGTAAACGTTAAAGCAAAAGAGAGAGAGCAATACATGATTGCATCATGCCATCATGCAACAACCATTTCCAAAGCCAAGCCGATAACTGTAGAGACTCACTACAGAAGTATTCATAGTACTGTTCTACTGTTTGTTTCATACAAAAACAGGAACTCAAAAATCGAGCGTGGCCCTCAAAAACCGCTCTCTCTCTCTCTCTCTCTTCCCTTAAAAAAAAGCAGTGGCAACTACTTTTTCTCTTTTCTTTGCCATTCTGTGCAATTTTGATTCTTTGCTTTCAAATTTGACTAAACCAAAAAAAAAGGCAATCTTTTTCATTTCCAATTATGTCTAAACAGCAAAAGCTTCACAACCCTTCTCCTCCTTCTTCAATCATCACCAACTCTCTCTCTCTCCAGGTAATGTATTTTTAAAAATAACAAATACCCAGAAATCATTACATCTTTCTAACTTAGTTTAATCAAAAAAGATTATCTTTTGGTACAGTAACTGTGTTAGTATTGGATCAAAAAAGTTTACCACTTTTCATTGCATCACGTTGTTGAATTTTCATTTTTGCTTTTTTTTTTTTTTTGGTATGTGGGAATTGCAGGATAAAGAGGAAGACAAAGAATTGGACCTGGGATCCGAAGAGCCTGAGGCTCCATTGCCCTTATCTGTCACTTCCCGGGTCAGTTTTAGATTTTGTACAATTTATCTTCTTTTGGGGTTGTAGTTTATAGTAGAAGGAAAACAATGCGATTGAATATTTCTCAAAAAGACAATGTGATTGAATAGTTAGCAAAAAAAATTGCAGGTGTTGTATATGTTGGGGGATATCACAGCCGGGTCGGCATATAAGTTCACACAATGGCTGGAATTGGTCCGTAAACGCAGTGGCCAATATCGTTATTCCGGCTTTCCTCGCCGCCCTTCAGGCCTCGATCACATGCTTACTAGGTTCTTCTTCTTTTTTTTCTACTTGTGAATTGAATGTATTGAATGAGAAAGTGATTTTGGTTTCCTAAAATATTGAATTCCATGGGAATGCAACTGATTTAGAAAGAGAGATAAGAACTTGGCAATTAGTTCTAGACTTCTAGTCCAAATGGCACTTATGATAGGAAGTGTTTAAGACTTATTGGATGCGTGTGTAACTTACAAATCAAACTGAAAGGAAAAAAAAAAGATTTGAAGATTCAATTACTAATTGAAAGGAGTGTACTAGTTAATTTTTTGAGAGATTCCCCTTGAGGCCAAAACTTACTTATCAAAAAAAAAATTCTAGAGACTGTAAGGCAAAGTTTACAGCCAATGCAGGTTTTCATGACAATTGTAGAGTGCAAATGAATATTTTCTTTATTTGAAAGATAGCGTGACTATTCATGTTGATTTATAAATGAAAAGCTAGTTGGGAATTCTTAACAAATTGTTAACGGAACCACCAAAATATCTCAATTTTATTTATGGTTTTGTGTGCTGAGATTTGGTTGCAATTTTTATATACATATATTTACATTGGTGCATGATTTTAATCATAATTGTGGTTCAGTGCAGGAGAATTTGCCGATGATCCTCAAAGTTCTCTGCCTCCTGAGCAGACCACAGAGACCAGCTTGTGGGAAAGGCTTGGTAAAGCTGCTATGTTGGACATTGAGTCAAGCTCCTTCTCTTGGGACATGCTTTCTTCGCTTCATCACACTGAACATAGTAGTAGCACTGAACATTCCGAGGATGAAATGAACAAAGCCCTTGAGGTATGTGATCTGCTTTGCTACAGTGTATACATTGATATTTTGTCTTAATTTATGTCAGTGTGTCAGAATTTGAAGAATGAGCTTCCATTGAAAAGGATATTTGAGAAGAAGTATGTACAAACTTGTTTATTTGCTTATCTGCTTCCTCAGTTTCTCTTCAGTTGTGTGCATATAGGTCACTGTAAATTCTGGGGGAGTTGTCTTCTTTGCCCTATTCAACCAGCCTGGGAATGGTGATGATTCTCCAAAGGAAGCAGCAGCTGTGATAAAGATATCATCATCAAGGATGGCCACACAATCGGAACGCCTTGGCTACGAATTTGCAAAGTGGTTAGGTGTTCGAACTCCACAGGTTGCTCCTTGTTGCTACTGTAGTTGTGTGAAATCTACCATCTCAGGCAATTAGGCCATCCTTGGCTGAAGTAATTCTGTTGGAAATTCCCTCTTCGTGAAATGTGTTTTGTTGATATAATGCAGGCTAGAGTCATCCATAATTCCAGCCCAGAGTGGCTTCAAATTAAGGAAGCTGCAGAGAAATCAAGAAATGCAGCAAGTTCAGAAGGAGATGAAGTTGGTGAAATGACTTGTTCAGAACTTTTGGAAGCACTTGAACTTAGCCGATGCCTTTTTTTTCTGAGGTGCAACTGGAACTTGGATTACTTGTGAATTAGATGTTAGAGTGTGGCAGCATGGAATATCTGTGCTTCCTTAGGAGGCAATGAGTCAATGAAAAATAACTTGCACCTTGTTAAGTACTTGTTCACCTAATCACAATCTTTCTAAGGGTAGGTTCATTTGACTCAGTTGAGTGACTCCACACACTACTATTCAGCTGGTTAGAATAATCGATGATCATTTTCATATGCACTCTATTAGTCTTTTAGGTGGCTAGGGTTGTGTGAGTGTGACTGAGCTGAGTGTCTTAGTGCACTCAGTTATCAAGGTGGTCTTTTTCTTGATTTCATTTGAACTTGAACTTAAAAGGAGCTTATTCAGAATATGTTTAAGTAAAATTAGGCAATAACTTATTGGTTTATTTTCCCATTTGAGTCAACTGGTTTGTTATCCAACTTCTCTGCATGTGCACAACATAATAAAAGTCAGAGAAATAAACAAGTTGTTTTGCTTGTTAGCTTCAGATATGCCTACAAAATTCACTTTAGATTTCCTAGATTTCTCTGCTCCCCTTTGCCCATGTATCCTATTGATAGTTTGTGTTTTGACCCTTAAGCCTGCTATCCTTGTGCCTAAGTTGACACCTCAAAATCTTCAAAAAGTTGGACAATTCCTACACTTGGAGAATCACTCACACCCAACACCCATGCCGAGTCCATTTCATAGTTGACTGCAAATTAGCAGGGGGATTTTTATTTGTCTTGATGCATGGAACTGAAAAATATTTTTAGAAGATAACTTCTTTTTTCCCCACTTATTTGATGTTGTGAGGATTGATTTTTTTTTTTTTTTTTTTTTTACAGTTACGTGCATGGATCTCCCTTAATGGAGTGCTCAAGTGCATTTGAGTCTCAGGAATATTCTGAAAAAACAGCAGCAGCTCTAGGCCGGGTCTTGTTATTGGACCTTGTTATTAGAAATGAAGATAGACTCCCTTGCCGTCAGCTCAGGTGGCGTGGCAATTCTGCAAATTTGTTGTTGGCTGATAAAACGGCCTCTGCAAATATGGATGCACTAGAGGAAACATATGACTCTGCAATAAAGCGATCCAGACCAAGGGTGGTTGGAGCATTTCCAAAAGAGAGAAGGGCAACTTCTGTTGATAGCAGATTGAGCCTTCTTAATTCAGGATTGGTATCACAGGCCTCTGGTCTTTCTGATATCATGGAATCACCAAAATCTAGTGAGAAGAGCCTAAGAAGTCAATCATCAGATTTATCCTTCTGTTCTGATGTCCACATTGTGGCTATTGACTCTGGTGTCCCTCGTCGACCTCCTGCTGGAAAACGTGCAAATGACCAGGCAAATTATCCTAAGTTAGTTGAGTTACTGCTTAATAGCTCTGAATACTCCTCTAATCTAGTATATGACATATCAGGAGGGAAATTAGGATCCCCTCCATCAGAAGATACAAATGTAGCATCTGATCCATGGACAAATGAAATGACTTCCATTGTTTATGAATTCCGTAATGGGTTCCGCGCTGCTCTTAGGGATCTACAGGGGTTTCATATATTCATGCTCACACTTCACCAAAAACTGGAATGCTTGTTACGAGCATTTTTGAATATTATAAATAAAATGTCCTCGGGGGAGTCTGACAAAGAGGATTTAGTGGTTCCTGGGTCACCCTCGAGTAAGGAACGATTTATCAATGATCCAGAATTTATTGAATCAGAATTGCAGAGAACTGCTTCAAAGTCATCATCTTCAGGAAATAAAGAAAGCTCAGGCTCCAGCTCTCCCGTGACAAGAGAAAATTGGCATGGAAAGTTTCACAAAGGAAGTGGTGAGCCTGTTCGTAGCCTGCGTTTGACAGCAAAGTTGCGTGACTTCCAGAAATTTGCCAAGGTTGGTTATACACTTCTAGCAAACTGAATTTGGTGGATAAATTATATCTTTTTAGTATAAATTAATTTATTCATGGCACAAAGCTGATATCTAACTTTAATATTATTGAGAGGTTTTATCCTTTTTTTTTCCCGGTATTCCTATGGATAAAGTATGCAATCTATGTCATGCTTATCAATTTGCTTCTTGTGAGTGAAACTGAGACTTCTTATGCTGTAGAGAGATTGAGCTGAAAATTGACCAAACTGGATGGTACTGATTGTTCTGCAGTGACTTTAATGTCATGTGTCTATGATGTTGATCTGTGCATATATATCAGTGTTATGTTTGTTAACATGACTAAATTGTGTAACGTATGAAACATGACCAGCAGACAGAAACTAGTATTGAAACAATGGAACTTATTTAGTAGTTTCTTTATTCTCATGTTAGCATGTTGGATATTTATAATTATAACTAGTGTATATACTGCTTGATATAGTAGGTCTTTTGTTCTTTTTGCAAGTTATTGTTATTATTATTATCATTATTATTATCATCATCATCATTTAGGATGAATGAGAGATATTTCTTAAAGAAACAATTCAAGAATCATTTCACAGAAAACCAACAGAATAGCTGTGCACCAGCAAGTCAGCTGACTCAGGGTCAGGACTCGGGAACCAGACTTCCAGAAACTAAATTCTAAAAACAGAATATGCTATTCCTCAATTTAACACAACATCTTGTTTGAAAAAGAGCTCTTGACTCGCTTACAATTATTATTACTAATTTTTTGTCTACCTAATTCTCTATTGTTTGATTTTGTTCTCTCTATGCTCAGGTTGATGCTGAATCAAACAAAGACTTGGAACAGTGGAATGAAATGCTAAGAAATGATGCTGTTAGACTCTGCCTGGAGAACAATTTCAATACAGGGTTTTTCGAGGGTAGTGATAATAATTGTGTCATTGATGCTTACGAATTGAAGGTAATATTGCACTCAACTTTATTTCTGTTTAGAAACAAAACTATATATGCAGTTTCTTTTTTTTTTTGTAAAAAGAGGGGGGGGGGGGGGGTGCATTTTTACAAAGAGAATAATGTTCCGTTTTTTCTTAAATTTGAACTTTCAGGTCAGACTGGAGCACATTCTTGAGAGAATTGCATTGATATCTGAGGCTGCAAATACAGAGAGGCCATCTTCAGTTACAAGTAGTTTATTCATTGGAGGTTCCTTGGCTGCAAGATCTGTATTCACACTGCAACATTTAGGAATTACTCATATATTGTGTTTGTGCTCAAATGAAATTGGACAGTCAGATTCTCAGTTTCCTGATCTGTTTGAATACAGAAATTTTTCTGTAAGGGCTTTTCCTTTCTTATCCATTCCCATTTTATATGAAGAACAGTACCAGCTCATTCTGCACATCAAGCTAGCTGCTATTTCATAAATCAATTTCCAACTGATTTTATCACCTGCCATATGAACAGATATGTGACAGTGAAGACGCAAACATTAGCAGCATCTTTGAAGAAGCTTCCAATTTTATTGATCATGTTGAGCAAATAGGTGGGAGAGTTCTAGTTCATTGCTTTGAAGGGAGAAGTAGAAGTGCCACATTGGTGATAGCTTACTTAATGCTCAGGAAGTAAGTGAAAATTACAATTTTCATGTTACTTTAGGTATGTAAATGGGCAAAATTTAGGTACACTTCTTTAAGTATTGTACCTTAGGTTTCCCAATTAAAATCAATCACGTGGTTGTATTGACTAATGTCACACAAACAATGTTGTACACTTCTTTCCAAAAGACAGTTAAATTTAAACATGTGGTTCTTCGGTCAGTGCAACCACATGATTGAATTTACTTGGGGAACTTAGGGTATAACACCTAAAGAATTGTGCCTAAGTTTTTTTGTATGTAAATTTAATTGATATGGAACCTCCCCAATGGTAGACTTCAGACCTCAACCAGCTGCTACATTGGATATTACATACATGTAATCTCCTTTTTGGAAATGAAATATGATTTTCTAGATCTCCAAAGAAATATTCTATTATTGAATGCTCTTTGTTTCTATGATGTAGGAACTTAACTTTGTTAGAAGCATGGAATGGCCTCAAACGAGTTCACCGCCGAGCCCAGCCCAATGATGGGTTTGCTAAGGTCCTATTGGATCTGGATCGGAAACTACATGGTAAGGTTTCCATGGAGTGGCAAAAACGAAAGCCAACAATGAAAGTTTGCCCCATTTGTGGGAAGAATGCTGGTCTCAGCAGCAGCTCACTTAAGCTTCATTTGCAGAAATCACACAAGAAGCTGTCATCAAGGAGTGTGGACAGTGCCATGAACATGGAAATACTAAAGACTTTGACAGCACTCAAAATTAGCCGAGGTGGGAGTGTCAGCCCTACACACAGGCAATCTCACTCAGTAATGGATGATTTAGCTTAGCAATTGCCTTCATATCAACACGAGGAAAATATGGAGAAATTCTGAGGATCGTTGCTCTTCTTAAACCATGAACTCTACTAGACCAATTGTAAGTAGTAACAACACTCATTTTACAATTCTCTACTATCTCTAAATATATGTACACAAGTGATCAGTTAATACAACAATTGCATCAGTGAAATGTACACCTGCCTCTATAATGTTCATTCTTGGAATCAAAATTCTTGCAGTGGCAATGATATTGAGCATAGAAAATCTCAGATGCAATATTTGCATAAACTGATCACTTGCATACATATTTTCAGAGATGGTAGAGAATTGTAAAATGAGCATTGTTACAGTTCAGAATTGATCTAGTAGAGTTCAGGTACATATAGAATTTTAGTTGTATGTGTAGGTACATCTAGGATTTTAGATGTATTACTATGTGTGGTACATACCTTATCAAGTGTAAAGATGCTAAATCATAATCATATAAATTAGTGATTTGTATATTTACAGGAACATTTCCAATACAGGTTCCATGTCATGCATCTTTTCATCTGTCTCTGCTTTGTGTTACAAAGCTAGGTATTTACATGCACATCATGAGTCTTGGAGAATGATAACATGCCAGACTGCTTGGATTGGTTTAACTATATTGACCGTGACCTTGATACAAAGCCTATTAGCAAAATAGGCCCAAACTTCTGCATATATGTAGGCAGGCTAGCTTTGGTGGGTTCTCTCATTGAGAAGGCATTTTATACACCTGACATGTATCATCTCTTTTGCAAATATGTGGGTCACATGCAATATGAGGTCCACATGTAAAAGGGATGATGCATACACTGGATGCATGAGATAATTATTGTTTTAGAACTCTACAAAAAATGACAGTGTAACACAAAACTAGGTGATAGCTTAAGGGCTTTTTGCTTTTCATAAAAAAAAAGGGGAAGTGGGGTTCTAGATTGGTACCTACGTTATTGAGATGTTACTTTGTATGTCAACCAAAGTGTCAGACCTTTGCCATTGGCCAAATTCACATCTCATTCTACAGAACACTAGAAACTCTAGCATTCCTTGAAAAATTACCTAAAAAAACATATTAAGTTTACATACAATCAGTTAGAAGCAGTTTAGATACATATTTGTTAACTTCTATCTTTCACTTAAAAAAAGAAAAGAAAAGAGATTGATGTATTATATTGGATATTTTTTAATTCCAGATTTAGTTTTTTCCCCATTCAAATGGACAAATTACTTAGAGCTATTGTCAAACAAAATTAAATACTACAAAGATCTTGATAGCTTTTGGTTTTAATTTTAACTCATAAACCTAGTTATAGGCTTTTGTTTTAACCTATCAACTTTAGTTTTTTTTTTTTTTTTTTTTAAATTATTGGATCAACTTCTGTTCATAGTTAGTAGAATATGCATACTATATCATATATTGCATGCATACATAATTTAAAAATAAATAAATAAATTTCTGTTTATCTTTCAAAACATAATACTCTGAAAATATTTTTTTAATCATTAAATGTACAAAAACGTATTAAATATTCTCCTATTAAACTTGTAAAAAATAATTCAACTTGATTTTCAACACTTTTATTAGAATATTTTTATATTTTTATATAAGGCAATAAAATTATCAAGATTAATATTTTTAGTTACATGCTTTACTATTTATATTCAAACCTCAATATTTTCATTTTATATTATAATGTAAATATGATGCTAAATTTAAATATAATAAAAGAAATAACTAAACATATACAGTCGTTCTTTGAGTTCCAAATTTTTCTATCAAATTCATAATATACTCAAACCTGCGTTTATTTACATTTTTTTTATACAATATTTTTACAACATATTTTATAATCTTGAACCAAATAAAACATGTACGTATTCCATACCATATATATTATGCCCCATCTTTCCATGTATTACTAACTATGCTTTGATTTTAACTCATAATAAATTGGATATATGTATGTTTGTATCTAGACTAAGCTAAAATTGTTTCCTTTTAATAGAATCTACGCTAGCCGAGCAATTTCTAGGAGTTTTATAACTTCGTGGTATTTTTTTTTTTTTTTTTTTTTTGAGAAGCTATAATAACTTAGTGGTATTGCATGTTCTTCTTTATGAGAAACAATGTTCGAATTCCCTCTCTTCCATCTCTCACATTGTCATAACTATTGAATTATTTTATTAAAAAAAATAGAGGTTTTCGGATAAATTCCTTTAAATCAGTATGAAGCTCTTCTTAAACCATGCAAGGGGTGAATGTTAAGTCCCTTTGCAATAGTATTGAGCATAAATAAACAATCTCATATGCAATAATTGCATAAATTGATCGCTTAGGTACATATATTCAGAGATAATAGAAAATTCTAAAATGGGTGTAATTACAACTAAGAATCGGTCCTAGTATAAGCTTATTGAGTGAAAAATGCTCAATTGTAATCATATAGATTGGTGATTTGCATATTTACAGAACATTTGTAGTGAAACTTGCATGCCATGCATCTTTTCACCTGTCTTTGGCTTATTTTATAAAGCTAGGCACTCTCCTTTAAGACATATATAGCATATGCATAAGATATTCTCTCCTTGAAGAATGATATCATGCCAAACTGCTTGGGAGTGGTTTAAGCCTATTAGCAAACTAGGGCCCATACTTCTGCATATATGTAGGCAGGCTGCCTGTGCATGCTCTCCAGCTCCACAAAAAATGACATTGTTAGTTTTACTAAGTGATAACTTAGGACTGAAAAAAAGTGATTTATTACTTACGTTATTGAGATAATATAATTTATTTATATTATTTTGATAACAAAGAAAAGGTGATTGTTTTGTGCTCAAACTAATTATGCTGAGTTAATCCAAACGACAAGACAATTTATCAGGTTGTTGTATCCAAATAACAAATCTAACAGAACCTATTGTATCCAGATGACAAATCTAAATGAATCAAAATTTTCATGCCCATTGAGTTAAAGTGTAACTTTAAGTAATGTTACACCACTCAGTATTTTTTTATTGGATGCGAATTTTAATAAATTCACTATTGGATTAGATTTTCTTCTTATATTCTATATGCTTACAAAATTTCAAGATGATCTAAAATCGATAACTATGCCATCGATGATGTGTTTACGTCTTAAGTTTTTGTATTTAAAGTTGTGCATAAAAGATGAGTTTCTATATTAAATAGTAAATAACATCCAATTAGCACAAAATTTAGTGTACATTTAAAAATATAAAATCCAACAGTGTGATTTTTGAAATATTAATTTAATAAGAAGTTATTAGGTGGTAACATTACTTTGAGTTACACCAAGTGTAACTTGAACCCAACCCCCCTCTCTTTCTCTCTCTCTCTCTATATATATATATATATATATATTCCCTCCAATCTAAACTTAAAACTACCTGGCAAAAAAGAAGCCCTTGTATTATCAAAACCAATGATAACAAGAACTCATTCAACACGTCCATAAGGTTAATCCATTCTAAGAGGTCAATATTAGGTTCTGATCATCATATCCAAAGATATCATTATGCTGTAAAAACAAATAATCTTTAACATCGTTACATTTTTATTATAAAAAATATTCTGCAAAACTAGCACTACCAAGTACCAACACCTTACAACTGTGAATGACCTATGCGTGGTGTTTGAAGCATAACAAATACAACCTAGAAAAAGCCAGGCGCCAGCAATTAATCCATCCTTTTCCAATTCCACTTTCAAGTATTCTTTTCATAAAAAGAGACTACAACTATAGTTCAAAATGAGAAGTACAGACAACATATTGGTAAAGTTTACTAAATAATGAGGCCTATTTTACACTGGAATTGGCTCGGGCTCTGGTAATGATTCGGGGGAGCCACTGCTACCTTTGAGGACGGTCACGTTGCCATCAGAATCAACATCCACGATAACTGAATCACCCTCTTTGATCTCTCTAGCAAGCATCTTCTCTGCCATGCTGTCCTCCAAGAGCCTCATTATGGCTCTTCTCAGAGGCCTTGCCCCATAGCTTGGGTTATACCCTTCGTCAACCACTCTATCTCTAAATCTCTCCGTCACCTGAAGCTCTATTTCTTTGGTCTTCAGCCTCTCAAAGACCTCTTTCAGCATAATATCAGCTATATCCTTTACCTCCAGCTTTGTGAGCTGCCTAAAGACAATCATTTCATCCAACCTGTTCAAAAACTCTGGCCTAAAATATTGTTTCAATTCCTCAGTCACCAAGCTCTTGATTCGGTTATAACTGCTATCCTTCTCATCATAATCAAGATCAAATCCTATTCGGCGGCCTCCTTTCTCAATTACACTACTGCCAACATTTGACGTCATTATCAAAAGAGTATTCTTGAAGTCCACAGTTCTGCCCTTGCTATCTGTCAACCTTCCATCTTCGAGAATTTGAAGCATCATGTTGAAGACATCAGGATGGGCCTTCTCAATTTCATCAAACAATACCACAGTGTAAGGACGGCGTCGAACAGCCTCAGTCAACTGACCTCCCTCAGTGTAACCGACATAACCAGGGGGGGATCCAATTAGCTTGGAGACGGTATGTCTTTCCATAAATTCACTCATATCAAGCCTAATCATGGCTTCTTCAGAGCCAAAGTAGTAAGCAGCCAACGCTTTTGCCAGCTCAGACTTTCCTACACCAGTTGGACCTGAAAAGATGAAACTAGCAATTGGACGGTTAGGATTCTTGAGACCAACACGGGCACGGCGAATAGCACGGCTGATGGCTTTGACTGCTTCATCCTGACCAATGACCCGCTTATGGAGGGTCTCTTCCATCTTGAGGAGGCGGTCAGATTCATCTGTTGAGACTTTCTCAACGGGAATGCCTGTCCAAGAGGAGACAATATGTTGAATATCCAGCTCAGTCACCAGTGGACCTACATCCCCAGCCTCAGTCTCTGCCTTTGACATTTCCTTGCCTTTATCTACAAGAGCTGATATTTGTGCCTTAAGGTCCATTTCTCTATCACGTAACTCTCCAGCCTGTTCAAGATTTTGCGGAATGTCATCTAAGGTGAATCCAAGAAAGAAAAACCAGTAGACAAAACATTTTAAAGGTTTTATAAGTTAGAAACCTCAAATATTCCATAACCATAACAAAGACTTCAAAGAAAACAACTCTTCAACTATTCAATCTCTCTCACATATTGGTTATGCTGATAAATCCTAGTACAATTTTGTTTCTTGACAACTATAAATGGCCAGTGAGCTTTGACTCAAATGGCACTCCTCCTCCCACAAGAAGGGGTGGAGTTTTGTGTGGTGAGTTTAAATGTCACTAGCTGTGCATTTAACAGCCATGTAACTTACTGGTTAAAAAAATGGTTATACATTCAATTTGGTTCACCATCTTTAGGCAAATAGTTGCAATATGTGCAGTCCTCTATAAAATATGCAAAACTAAGAAACCAGATTCCTGAACTCTGTGATTGCAATATGTACCTTCTCAAAGTCTTGGCTGCGAACAGCTTCATTCTTTTCTTTTGTGATCTGCCTGAGCTCTTTCTCAAGTTCTCTAGCTTCCTCTGGTAGCTGCAAAGAAATTATGTCCCCAATCAACACAGAATGAGTGGAAAACAGGATGTATAGTAACAGATACAATTTATAGGCCATACCTGTGCATGACGCAGACGAACTCGAGAACCAGCTTCATCAACCAAGTCAATTGCTTTATCAGGCAGGAAACGATCACTGAAGAGACAGAACATATGTCAAAATCAAAACAAGAAATACATAAGGCAATATAAAAGTAATCGGCAGCATTGTGAAGGTACTAAGCTGGCCACCACATACTATGGAAGCTAAATTCTCAATTTCAGAATGATAATTACACAACTCAGAAGTAGAATTTCTAAACCATAAAACACATTGCATGTCCAAAATAAATTTTTGTGCCTAATTGTGCTACATAACTTGAGAGGAATTTTAAGCATGTATGAAACCCATTCTACCAGATTCCCTCAGTCCTTTCATCCTAGGTTACATTGGTAAAAATATAGAATTCGGGTCCTTAATTCTGTAGAAAACTTCCACAATAAAATAAAAGCATTTAATAAAAATCATAAGATACAGTGATTCCCTTAAAGGGTCGCTTGAACTGTTGTGTTTGTAATTTTGTTCCCATATTTGTCTCTAAAGTAACAGTAGCTAGTGGAACCTTATCAGTTGGGCTACTTATCCCCAACACAACATGGCAGTTTACTAAAAGATCTAGATTAAGCAGTAGTAAAAAAAATAAATAAAATAAATAAAAAGAAAGAAAAGAGAGAGAGAAGAGTTTGGTCAGCCCTATTTGATGATGGCACCACATCAATCAAGCAGAAAAGCATATGCTGGCAACAATGCCTCCCACAAAGCTTGATAACCTATTAGCTTTTGGAGAGGAAAGGAGAAAAGGGAAAACAAGACAGAGGAAACTGCAATTCAAAGGCTAAGAATTTGAACTTAAGTAGAAAATCTGTAAGTTTTGAAGGAACTCCAGAAATAAGCTACTTCCAATTGGTGCTCCTATAACAATGCCATCTCTATGTAATGTAGTTGCTTAAATTGATGTTATTTCAAGCACTCAACTCTAAAATTTCTTTGCATACTCATTAGCTGATGTCTCCAAATAAAAATAAAACAAATTGTGTTAAATATCATAATGAAGTATGATGTATTATCTACTGCAACGTTTCAGGGAACATTACATAATATTTAAATTTGAAAGTGCAAAGCGATATGGTAAACAAACCTGATGTACTGATATGATAGCTGTGCAGCAGATACAAGTGCTTCATCTGTGTAACGGAGCTTGTGATGAATCTCATATCGCTCCCGAAGCCCCTTCAAAATCTGTATGGTTTCATCCACAGTTGGTTCAGGCACTTTGACTGGCTGGAAACGTCTTTCCAAAGCTGGATCCTTCTCGATGTGCTTTCTGTATTCATCTAGTGTTGTAGCTCCAATGCACTGCAATAACAGAGATGAAACTAACTGAGACTATTTGTCTATAAATCCAAGATATAGAAACTGTAAAGCTAATCTGACCACACTAACAAACTTGTGAGGAAGCACATAGTGACTAATCCAATCTGACTGTATTTAAAACTCCTATAATAGTTGAAGTTTCGTCAATTTCACCTTTTGCAATCAATCGAAAAGGCAAAAATGCAAAATCCTAGCATAAATAAAAATCCCAGAACGTGATGATAAGCTACTTTGACCACAATAACTAATTTGGAAGGAAGGACAATGAGACTAATCAATATGAATTAGTTAAATCTCTAGTAATAATTGAAGTTCACATGTCCAGAATCTACAAATTTATTTAGCCATTTTGGGAATAGGATGTAGAAAAGTGAATCTTTTCCACCTCTTTCACAACCCAACCTTTTGCATTCAATCAACTAGGCAAAATAGAAAACCCCAACAACAGTGACAATGAGTTGCTGGCTACATCGAGTATGCTACTGGTATGTTGGGCAATGAAATTCTAAATCATCTAAAAGATACAAACTTCACAGTCCAGAAACCAAACCCAGTTGAAAATCTCATAGAGGTCAAGTACACATGAATCAAAATGGTCATTAAAGGAAAACCAAAGGGTCAACACAAGGCATAGGCAGTAGCACATAATTGTAGAAGTGTAACTACAACATCTACACATGATAGGCAATATTGAAGAGGTAGGCAATGCTAAAATAGTCAATGTTATTTAATCCGAAGCTTAAACCTACACATACAGGTAATGCTTACACCTCCTAGGGACCACCAATTTATAGTTGCATTCTCAAATTAATATTTCACAGCACTAGAGAACAAAAACAATACATCTATTAAGTTCTCTTTTAGGTAAAAAATTACCTGCAGTTCACCTCTTGCAAGAGCTGGTTTCAATATGTTTGCAGCATCAATTGCTCCTTCTGCTGCTCCAGCTCCAATTAAAGTGTGCACCTCATCAATAAACAATATTATCTCGTCACTTTGTTTGATTTCCTCCATTAACTTCTTTAATCGTTCCTCAAACTCTCCACGATATTTTGTACCAGCAACTAGAAGACCCATGTCCAAGGTTATAACCTAAATCACACGAGAAAAAAAAAACATATATGGTTACATTGTTTTTAAAATAAACGGGTGATGAAAAAACAAGGTTAGCTTCTTGAAATGTATCAATGAATTTCAAATGAAATACCCATGTGAAATCCAAGTCCATATTCATTGATTCATAAAATGTTAAATGACAAAATTAATACACTTCAAATCATTTGCAGGCTTTCTCTTGTACTAACTTATAAGTAGCCACAGAAATTAAAAGGCAATACAAAGATAATTCAAAAACAAAACAAAGAGCCACTGTGTAAATCAATATGAAAAAGATAGAAATAGTTGAGAATATCTGCATTAAATTCTTTTCGTATAGATAATTAATATTTTCCGAACCTTGTTAACATTAAAGTGAACTTATACTTACCTTCTTCCCCTCTATAGTTTCAGGAACATCACCAGTTGCAATTCTTTGAGCAAGCCCTTCTGCGATTGCTGTTTTCCCAACTCCAGGTTCTCCAATAAGACAAGGATTGTTTTTGGTTCGGCGCCCCAAAATTTGGGTGACACGTTCTATTTGTGCCTGCCTTCCAATAACAGGATCCAATTTACCCTGGAACACCAAGAAAAGAAATTAGAAACAAGCAATTATAAGGATATATAGAACAATCTCATGATATCACAAAGGAGATGAAAGAGTTATATAAACTACCTCCACTGCAAGCTTAGTCAGGTCAGTCCCATATTCCTCCAGGGTTGGCATCTTATTGCCACTACTTCCTCCTGCAACACCAGCGGCAACAGCTTCTGGGCTCTCACCAACCATTCGAATAACCTGCTCACTCCAATTGAAGTTCTCTCATGGTTAGTTTTCTTCTTGAAATAAGGTGAAGGAATTCCTAAAGAACATACAAAAAGGCCTTTGATGCAAATGAACATGTAAAGCTTGCCTGGGTGCGAATGTTACTCGGGTCAGCACCTAGATTTTCAAGAACACGAGCTGCAACACCCTCACCCTCACGAAGAAGTCCCAGAAGCAAATGCTCAGATCCAATATAGTTATGGCCTGATAAGTTCAGAAAAGATAGATTTTTCAAAAAGCTTAAAATTAATCTAGCAAAGAAGTAGTTGCTAATCACAGGCATACATAGAAAACCCCAAACCCCATTAGTTACTTAAGACAGGGAAAATAGGTTCTTGGCACAGTTAATTACAATCCAGCTATTTGTTCCCAAAAAAATCACATACATAATTTCTTCTCCTTTTGGTATAACTCATGTTAATCAGCTGACAATTTGAGTATGATTGCACTTCAAAAATAAAAGGCCTGTCCTATGTTAAGGTTTTTCAAATTGGATGATAACAGGTTTTCTGACTGAAGTTTATGTCAATACATACAGCCACATCCATTTCCAAAAGGCCTGTACTATGTTAAGGTTTTTCAAATTGGATGATAACAGGTTTTCTGACTGAAGTTTATGTTGACACATACAGCAACATCCATTTCCAAAGTTATTGAGTTAATGATATATGTAAAAATCACTACAAATAAAAACATGTGACAAAAAGAAAGATAAAATTGCATTTGTAAGGAGTAAATTCTTCCATGAAATTTATTTGTCACAAGATTTAAAGGTGCTATAAAAGAACCGAAGGAATAAAAAAAAATGCTACCAAGTTGGCGGGCTTCCTCTAGCGAGAGTTCCAAAACACGCTTTGCACGAGGAGTGAATGGAATCTCAACAGCAACAAATCCACTGCCCCTTCCAATAATTTTTTCCACTTCTACACGTGCATCTTTAAGATTGATTCCCATAGATTTAAGAACTTTAGCAGCAATGCCAGTGCCTTCACCAATAAGACCCAACAGGATCTGTTCTGTGCCAACAAAATTATGACCAAGCCGTCTAGCTTCCTCTTGTGCAAGCATAATTACTTTAATCGCTTTTTCTGTGAAGCGCTCAAACATGGCTCTAGCCACACATCTGCTACCCCTTCCTTGCCGAGAATTGATTGCAATTCTCACCTTAGAATGTAAATCTATCCCAGGCTTTACCAGAGTATCCAAAGCATTAACATTCCGCAATCCTGAGAAGCTTCCCATTCTCAATCCAGGTGCCTGTAAACTAGACATCATTTTGACGGACCTTTTTGCTTTTCCAAATCCTTTAGATTGGTTACGTCTCTGATTAGCAACTACACCAGGGATATTAGCTGACTGAAGTAACACCCGAGCCATGATGCCGACCTACTACTCTGCATTTGTTAATGACACTTGTCAGTTGACAATTTCACACACACAATACAAGAGATTAGATTTTGCAAGGAAATTTCAAGACCAATAATTGAGTTTACACAGGAACTCTCAAAATTCTGAACCAACAAGCAGCCAGTTTAGTAATGACTAATGTTAATTTAACATGAACATCAACTTGAATCCTAAAACATATCATAGTTCATTACTAGCAATCAAGTTTCTTTTGACAAATTGTGAGCTTATATCACCAACAGAGTAATCCACTACAAAGCCATAACCGAAGCAGTTAAAACACATCAAATCACACAGCACTAACAGATTTCAGCACACCAGAAAGTCTTTCTAAAAAAAGTTAAGGAGCAATAAGAAACTACCATCAATAGGTTACAATAGTCAAATCCTTCTCTTATACAAGATAAGAAAACAACAACCAAACCTTTGCCTCAAAATTTTAGGGTCAATTATAGATCATTGACAATCTAATAGGGGTCAAAATTTTGGGGTCAAACTACCCAATTTATTATTTTTAAAACGAAAGTTCTTGGTAAATGATAAGTGGAAAATGCTAGACTATAAGCATAAGAAAGTATCACCCAGACAACCAAAGCAAATAGAACGAACCCCGTACAGTTAGGTATAGATAATTAACAAAATCAAGGGACTAGATTTTAATCAAAAGTATAATACACCAATTGGGTCATCAAACATGTAATGCTTAACTACAGATAGAGTCATATATCACACACACACTACAGCACAGGTGCAATCCAGTTCCAACTCAAACAACAAACACTCGAAATCAAAATTCTGATTAATGGGGTTGGTGCATCTATTAGATCATGAAGCTCAGAATCCACAAATAGCTCACTTTAACAAAACACCCAAAAACCCAAGTTTTAACCTTTGGAAACTACAACTACCTTTCAGAACTAAACAACAACAACAACAACAAAATCAAGCAAAGCACCCACCACAACAACAACAAAAAAAAAAAAAGGCAAACCCAGCAAGCAAAGCTCAAATATTTACAAAAAGGCATAACATTTAACACAGAAAAACAAATACCCAAATCCCTAATAACCCAAAAACCGCACACTATCAATCAAACCCACCTAGATTTACAAAAAAAGCTCTCACCTTTACGGCTTTAACCCCTCAAATGAAACTCTATACTTCAAAAAAAAAAATCACAGAGAGAGAGAGAGAGAGAAAGAGAGAGACCTATAAGTGTTTTGTTTGGGAGAGAAAGGCAGACCCTCGTATTTGGTCGGCCAAGGAAACAGATGAGGTTGTTTTTTAGAACTCAAAACACAACACAACACACCCCCCCTTATTATTATTATCTGCTAATCTATATTCTATGTTCCTAGTCTGCACGACACTCCACCGCTTTCTCATGCACCGCCTTTGTACGCAATAGTTATCCTTTACAATGCTTGAGTTACAATCACTGCCCTTTGATTTGATTACTATTGCGTAGTCAAAGGGTGCTTTTTTTTTTAAGTGGGGCCCATCAGTTTTATCTGTAAGTCAATGGTAGACTGCGTCGCAATCGTGTTCCTTTGATATTTTTTTTCCATGTATGTGATGATTTTGCCCTTTCGTTTCTACCCCCTGATTCGCCGCCAGATACAGATGAATAGAGTTGGAAAATTTGGGTTTGTACATTGGATTTTACTGTCTACAGTCGCTGTGGAACAGTCGTATACGAGTACGAGACCAGTTTTTGACATTAATTTTTTTTTAAAAAAAAATTTTATATGTATAGTGACACAAAAATAACTTCTTTTAAAAAATAAAAAAAAAATCATTAGAGTTATATGTTGTGATTAGCATAAAATGACTATTGCGAAGTATGCACTACATGAGAACTAAATATAAGGAGATAAAAGAAAGGGGCGTTCTAATTGCATGACTCGTACAAGAGTCTCTAATATAGACGGACATAATATAAATAATGTTAGGAGTAGATCCATGAAAAAAAGAATATTAGGGTCATAATTGGAGTAATATACTTTCATTTGGATTACCAATCACAACATGCTATATCAATTGTTTTAAAAAGTAATTGTGAATTTTCTTTTGTCCTATTTTCACTAATCATAACTTATTGTGTGAAGAAATTATGAAATTTTTTTTTTTTTTTTTTTTGGGTCTTTGGCATTGTTCATTTTTTTCTTTGGTAGGTATGTCGTAGAAGTTTGGTATAGACACAGAATTTTTGCTTGATTGGAGATTACTTACAAAATGGAAAATAAAAATAAAGTTGTGGACTTGTTGTAGACAGTAGGGCCTCACAACTTACGGCAAAAAATCAAATTGTAAAAATCTGTGTACAAACAACTACTAAAATATCAAGCAGGATTTGGGTCTGGATTTGACAACCTCCAAAATGGCCTTGTTGTCGATTTCACCACCGCTTTTTTCTTTGTGGTCCATTTTCTTTCTGATTGACAAACCTTAATCGAAATGAAAGACATTAGATACATATATCTCAAGCCCATGGGCTCGAGGCAAATCTTTTGGACTGTCATGAGTCAAAATTTTGGTAGTTAAGAAAATTGAAAGGCCTTATAGCTCAAGCCCAATGAGAACCCATGTAAATATCATGTCATCTATGTGGGCAGGGATTGCTCAAGCCCAATAGTCTCAAATGAATGCTGTGGCCTTCATTAATGGCTTTTTTTATGCAGCGGCAATAGTAACAAACAGGATAAGATTGAATGGAGATGTACCATAGGAACATTGATATGTGTTTGTATGGCTGTGGCTCAAGGAAGTTCTAATTTATATGTGGTTCCAAAAATTTGGTTAAATATAAGTTGTTATGCATACACTATAAAACCATTTGTTACTCTGAAAGGTGACCATGTTTACCAAGTGACCGTTTGGATCCCATGTTCACATTTTGCATTTTGCGTTTTGCCTTTATTTTTTTATATTTTTACCAGCGCCTCTTGCACTGTTCATCGGATATGAATAATGCATTAAGGTAAATGAATGGTGTTTTCAGCGTGAACAGTAATTCGAAAATTATTTTTTTATTGTTTTCAGTTTTCAGCAAAATAAGTGGTATCCAAACACACAATTTGATCCTGATTGTAGGAATTCACATGCATAGGATATGGAAGGATGATGAAATGTGTTCCAAATTCAATGCCTCCCTTCAAGTGAAAAATCGGCAACCCAGTTGTTTCATCTGATTCAAAATGTATGGCTATAAATTGCTTTTTGGTTTTGTTTTTTGTTTTTTTGGTTTTTGGTAGAAAGAGGGGAATTATTTATTATAACAAAGTACTAATACATCAGCTTTGTCCGTGTACCACCCCAAATGGGTGTCTAGAAACAAAAGGTTTCATAGGGTATAGGGCACTCTCTAGGAGTACCAAGTTGCAAAAAGTCCCATACAAGTACAATATACAAAAGACAAAAATTGGTTATATTTCTTCAAGTCTGCTTCATTGCTCCCTTCTCCTCTTGGCAAGTTCGTCTACTACTCCATTAGCATAACGGAAAATGTGATGTGGATGGACAGTCCACTCTCGGTTCAAGAGGGTCTTGCAATAAAAAAATTAGAGAAGTCATATTTGGTGCCATGACACCATATGACATTAGCCAAATTATAACAAGAGCAGAGTCAATATCTAGATTTATAAATTTAAATCCTAATTCACATGTTAGATGAAGTCCCTTCCTCCTGGAAATCAGTTTGCTCATTCCTTAGAAGAACAGTTTTATCTGCAAATCTTGATGTATAAGTAGAAGATCTACTGTCTAAATTGGATGTTGTATTCCAAGCTGATTTAGTTCATTTATAAAATGTTTCTTACTGGTTCCTAAAAAAAAAAAAAAATGATGAAGTCCCTCCCTAACATCCCATAATTCTGTAGAGTTATTAGTTGAAAACTTGTTAGAGATATATTAGCCCATTAGCATAGATCCAAGCCTAATTCTACTTTGTATGCAAGCCAAGTCTCCTACTTGTACTAAAAGTCTATTATTTTAGAGATTTAATATACTATATATATATATATATACATATTAGGGTTTATTGTAAAACAGGATTTGTACTATAATCTCATATAATAAAGATGTAACCCTTAAGGATTTCTTCTATGGAGGTAAGCCATTAAGCTAAACCATGTAATCCTTATATTTTTGTGTTCCTATTTTATGCTCTCTCTCCCTCTTCCGCATCTATTCTAGCATATTTAACATGTTATATTAAAGCTAATATTCAACAAAATATAAAGAGAAAACCATTTGATCAATCTACCCTATAATAACCACACCCCCCTTCTCTCGCTAATCCTTGTTTTCCTAGTGTACTTCCATCTATGTTAAGGGTAACAAAAGGGTTAGTAGGAGGTTTCCAAATAATAAGTTTAGTTATTTTAAGTTGGTGATCCTTGATTGGTTGAGCAAGATGATAAAACACGGAGGAGAGCTAAAAGTAGTTTTATAAAGAAGCTGGTTAAAAGTTATTGATGGAAGTTTGTACGTGCAAGTTAGATTTTTAAGTGTTCAATGTGTGTGACCTAAAAGCCTGACAGTACATTTGAGTGTCAAAACTTGATGAACAATAAAAATGTAAACTTTAACACCAAATCATCAAAAGGAAAGCAATGACAAGGTAGAAAAGTAAAGGAGAACAAGGATATATGTGGAAAACCTTGAAAAAGGGGTGAAAAATCATGGTGAGTGAAGGACAGAGTATCCTTCACTCTTAATAGACTATGTAATATAATGATAATCTGTTGATAGTGAATAACATGCAAAGTGGTCTCCGATTCATCACACCGTGGACACTCATTACTTATTCCAATTTGTCTGTTTGCAACTTGCAAGATAGGAATGAGTTGGGGGCCTAATATCATGACAAAATTTCCAAATAAAAGTTTGAATTTTTTTTTTCAGGCATGGGTAGTGTTTTCCAAATCCAAGTCCATCTGCTTTTGTCTTCTGAAATTCCCTCATACTGATATAAAAATCGAGTTGCTTCCTTAACAGAACATTGGCATGTACCATATTAACCTATCAGGATGAGTATAATATTGAGGAATTGGAGGTCCTATGATATATAATCTCCTTAATTTCATTTGGAAGAGGTACATATAAAAGATTTAAATTCCACCTTCCATCCGTATAATGTTAATTACACATGTGCAACTTGTCTGCTTGTGCCTTTCATTCATTGTAAAATATATATAATATTAATTATCACCCTTTCAAAAACAAATTTTTACAACTTTTTCCATAGCTAATAGCATGACATGTTGTAACTTGATGCACACTAAAAATGATATCAATAATGGACTCTAATGAAAGTGCTTTTGTTTCAATCACAATATATTAATTATATTAACAATTGTGAAAAAAATAAAATTAAAAATTGTTGTATCTCTAACCTTTTTTTTTTTTTTTAAAGAGTTTCAACTTATGGCGTTTACTCCTGATGATAGCTTTTTATTATCAGACCAAGACACCAATCAGTTTTTAGTGTAAGTAGGAATTGAACCCTAGATCTCTTATACAACCATCAGAGACTTTACCAGTTGAGCTAACTGGAACCCACAGTTGTATGTATCTCTAACCTTACTCAGTCGTAGACATTATTTATTGATGGAGAGCATGTTCAATGGGCCTTAAGACAATTTGATCCAAATCTAGTATCAATCCAAATGAAGTCATTTTGTCAAAATAAGTCATAGACATTATCTATTGATGGAGAGCATGTTCAATGGGCCTTAAGACAATTTGATCCAAATCTAGAATCAATCCAAATGAAGTCATTTTGTCAAAATAATTTTGAACAAATATGAAATTCAAAAGAGAACAAATGAAGTATTGCTATACAAAGAAACAGTTCATCTACATGTTTTATGATTCTATCACACCAGAACAAGATTACTACCCTAAATAATTTGATTAGATAGCTAGGAAACTGTCATATCTGCAATCAGTAAAATTAGCATGGAGTACAAACTACCAAATACTGCAATCAGTAAAATTAGCATGGAGTACAAAGTACCAAATAATATTATGTGGCCCTTAAAACAAGGGCAGCCAACCTTCTATGTCCCAAACTCACGAGGTTACGCATGAAATATTAAAGACAGCTTTCCTTCTAAAGCCCAGGCAGTCGAACTGCAACTTATTTAAGATTCTTGTCCTCCTCTTTTGTTCCAGGTCATTCTTTATATTTAACATTTATTACACTTAGATGTGGTCCATATATGATCTATCTACTTGCCTTGCCTTGTGTTATTCTTATTTAAAATAATGGACCCAAATAGTGAATAAAAGTACTGTCTTTTGGCAAATTTTGAAACCCAACCAGAAAAAAGTTTTCTTTTGGTTAGTGTACTGTGAACACAGTAGTCTATCAGTGATGCCTTATTAACAGTCCAAGATTTTCTTTATTTGAGAAAGTTCAAGAATTATTGTTATTATTATTATTTTTGATAATAAGTTCAAGAATTAAATTGAATGTCCCTTCTGGAATATCCGATAAAATTGAAATGAGTTGAATGATAAATTTGAAACAATCAATAGTTTAGGAATAAAGTGAGCAAGGTATATGATCATTTTAACTGCCTACATGGATGTTCCTCTTAAGGTTTCCCATAAATTTTTTCCAATTTATTTAACATTCAACTTATTAGATTTATGTATAATTTTTTTAGAACTTTACCTTTTTTTCAGATACAATTATAATGTTGTCCAGCTTATTTTTTAAGACCTATAAACCAATGAAAGGAAAGTATTCCAAATGAGACAAATTAGTCTAATCAATTTCATCTAAAAAAATTAGTCTAATCAATTATAACAGTGAAATAAAGAAAAAAGAAAGTTATCTCAAACAAAGAATGGAGCGTAAACTTTTACATTTTAAAAAACAAAAAGTTTTGAAATGACCTGCAATTTTTCTCTTGTTATCATACTAATAACAATTCTTATTTTTTCTATTTGTAAATCTTGAAAAAGACATAAAGATTTCAATGTCTAACATATAACTAAATTAGTGTTGAAATGAACCATATTGCTTATAAACAATTTTGGTTTGACTTTAAAAACATCGTGTTTATGTTTGTTTGTATTTAACAAATAAGCCAATCTAAAATCTAAGTTTAATTAAGCTCGACTATTAAACAAACTAAGTTAAAACATAATAATGTGTTTTTGAACAAACCGGTGAGTATTATACTCGATTTGAATGTATTATATATATATATATATAAATTTATACTTATATTATACTTAAGATTAAGTTGTGTAAGTTTGTAATTAAATTCTTAAGATGTCAAATTATTATTTATAATTTATTGTCAATATAAATATTACATTTTGTAGTAAAAAAATTATATATAAACAATACAAGGTTGATGGACATAATTTTAAAAGATCATAAATGAATGTCATTCCATCTAATTAATTCAAAATAATATGATTTCACATATAATTATTATTGTTTATTAGTATAGACTTGTGAAGGAGTAAAAATATTTAGTTGTGATATTTATTATATTTGGAAAATAGTAAGTTAATCAAGTAACTTGTAAACAAATTTAAACATGTAAGTTAGTTTGGTGATGAGCATGAAATCAGCTCATGCTTAAAATTTAAAAAATCAAATCAAATTATCCAATCATAAACTTTTAATACTCAACTCGACTTAACTCGTTTTTATTTATTTATTATTATACAAGATAGAAATTATACTTTAACATAATTTAAGTGTATATGCGTATGAAATTCTTTTCTAGAAACTTGAACCCCAATTCTTACCCCTTACATCCACAAGCATTTATACATGTGGAGTGAATATCATGCCAATTTAACTGGGCTTGGAAGATTGATTTGTGGAATTTGAGGTCAGTAGAGATTTGTTAAATATTGCCACAATTGGTAATTTAATTTGGTTTGAGTTTTCTTGGTGTGAAATGAAAGTCCATTCACTGTCCACTAAGAAAAGTATTCCTTCCCCACCAAGGAATAAATATTGCAATATAATAAATATAGATATTACCATAAAAGGTTTAGTGGTTTTGGTCCAATGGTCCTCCTACGAGAAAAACTTTTGAATTAGTTTTAGAAAATCCTAAAAAGATTTTGTTATGTGTAAGTTCTTATGAGTGTTTCAATACTTATGTAATATTACTTTGATATAGATAATATACAGTGGATGTAGGTTTTTATTGAACCACGTAAATTCTTAATGTTTTGTAATTGTGTCTATTTTTTTTGTTTCAAATTCTCTTATTAGTTCTCATTATTTATTTGGATATCTTTGTGAAACCCATAATTATAATTATGGCCTATCAAAATTAAAGTTTTTGAAATTATATTGGAAATCAACTTCATAAATTGTAAAGTTGTGGTAATTAATAAACTCTTTTAGTAAAAAAAAATTGCACAAATTTGAAAGTAAAAAATTCTTGCTGTTATGCATTTTTTTTCTATTATTTAGAGAGAGAGAGAGAGAGAGAGGTGAGATGGTACTTGAGGAGTACTATTGTAAAGGAGATAGGAAGTAACCGTTGAGCAACCAGATCCTGCAAAGAAGACTTCTTAAAAGGAAAAGAAAAGAAAAGAAAGAGGTTAAGGTTTTGATTGGGTAGTAGGTGCGGTGAACAGAAAGGCATCACGAGAAACTTGGGACCCTCCCCATTTATAGCTCTAAATGTTATTCCCAGTACTTCTGCCAGAACTGTCTATTTTTGTGCAATCTCTCAGTCTCACTCACTTTTATGTCAAAAAAATTGCACCCACTACTACTAGTCTAGTACTACCCTCCTTCACATTTAATCAATCATGTCTCAATCTTGTTTCTCAAACAAAAGGTTCTTCACATTGTCACTAATAATCTCTGCACGCAAACAAAATCTCATTCATTCATACCCCTTTTTTTTCAATCACCAAATTATGCACCATTAATGAAAGTGAAAGTAATCATAATATCAGTATAAAAATGTTATAAAATAATTTGTATCTGTAACATTACTCATAATAATTAGTAAAATAGTAATCATACTCCACAAATCGTAACTTGTTACAAACCTTTTTTCTTCTTCTTCTTTCCTTATAGAATAACTAATGCTTAAAATATAGGAAAAAAAATTAGACACAACATACACTATAAGTAAACTAGATTATTGTTATATTATGTAATCATATCCAATATCCAAATCCTAAAAACCATATGCTTACATCCTTGTAAAACCATTTTTTTTTTTGTTGAGATAGTATCATTACCTAGTAGAAAGTGAAAAACATGTGGTAGAATGAATTGAATAGGTGAACTCCTGCACAAGGCCACACATGCAATTGCTATTAAGTGTTTGAGGAAATCATAACAAGTAAACCATGCATGCTCTATTATTACGAGTGATAAATTTATTTTACTATATTAGGATTATTTCAAAGTAAGATTTGTTAAAATTATACAGATATAAAACAAAAACAAAACCAAAAACTAAGTTTACTAATTAGTGCTTCCATTGAAGTCTGCAACTTCAAGCCCTTCAATATGCAGTTTCTGATTAAACCTCTTGAGCATGGAATTATTAAGCTCTTTCTTACTCCTTGTTTAATCTATTTCCAGACTGGGAACTAAATACATACATTGATTGAAGGCTATATTAGCAGTTAAAGAAAAGCTTGAAGTCTGTCACTTTAATTGGGTGTAGTCTGTAGTGTACAGTGTACAGGTCTGCAAATGCCCATATATGCTCATGCCTTAGCCAAATGGAATCTTTTTTTAATGGTTACTCTGGTTCACAGGTTGTATTAATTTTGATTTCCTTTCTATGGGGTCAACCCAATTGTTAAAGTAATATGTTTGAGACTAATGTTAAGAAAAGTGGTTTTAGTAATGGATTCATATAAAAAGTGATTCTAGTTCTTCTAACAAGGACCTTAAAAAACCGTTGATTTTTACATAACCAAATGCAATATTGTGAAGAGGATAAGGCAGGTGC
This sequence comes from Notholithocarpus densiflorus, assembly GCA_030021035.2. NCBI lineage: Eukaryota > Viridiplantae > Streptophyta > Magnoliopsida > Fagales > Fagaceae > Notholithocarpus > Notholithocarpus densiflorus. Next base: position 277,772 of record JARYZH020000166.1, read on the forward strand.
CGTTTGGGACCATGACTTAAATACCATTTTTACTAGGAGATTTGGCATTTATTGAAATACAATCAAGAGGATGGAATTACCATATATACCTTAGAATGAGATATTGTCATTGAATATCTCCCAAACTTGGAGCATTCACATTTGAATGAAAAAAAATGGTAAACACTATTTAACAGCTATAAATGAATCAAATTTTAACACATGATTAGTATGAGTCTTTCATTTGGGATGATGTCTTAAGGGTAAAAACCAATTGAGTAGAAAATAATTAAAATTATATAAATTCAAGATATATGGTCCACATACTTGATGAGTAATACTATTTTACATGGTGTTTAGTAAATGAGAAGTTTTGTCATAATTTGTTAAGAATCAATTATTCCAAAATGACCATGGAAACACTTGGTTTGCGTGTGTTTTAAACTCTTAAAAGGAAATAGTCTCTTCTCAAAAAATAAAAAAAGAAGGTCAAATTATTTCAATGGATCAATCATCTTTATAGGTCTAATAGAAGGGTTTTATTTATTTTTGGAGAAGAGTCTAACAAAAGTAATGATTCCGGATGTAAAACTCTTTAAATAAATTAAGTGGAAAATTAAAATACTCATTTTTTTTTAAATCTATATCGAGGGGAGGGCTCTTAAAGGAATTGAATAATCCTTGAATGAGTGTAGCATGTGTTTGGTTTGGCTTATTTGTGAAGTTTATTTAGTTATGTATAACTTTTTGAAGCTTCAAAAAAAATTAACTTCACTTTTACACAAACAAGCAAACCCAAACCAACAAATAGTGAAAAAAGTGTATTTTGAAAGTGTTTGGGGAAAGGCAAAAAGTTTTATGTTTTTTGCTTTTGTGCAAACGTTTTTGTACGTTTAGTTATTTGTCACACATTTAAGGTAAAAGTTACAAAAAATTATATCTTTTATAAATACTATGCAAATAAACTATTGAAAATTATGTGTACCCAAAAGGACACTCAGATGCACTTTCCTAATTACTTATCTTGAAAGTAAAAATATTCTTCTTGCATGTATTTGGATAAGATGAAATATTCCTCTTTAAGTGTATTTGGATGCACTTTGTTGATTGCTTATTTTTGAACTCAAAATAAGCTAAAAGAAAAAAAAAAGTCAAAAAAACCAGTTATTTTTAGGCTCGCAAAAAGCACAATATTCTGCTTCTTTTCATTCACACTTCCTCTCATTTCAAACACATCTTAAGAACAAAAACATTATAAAAAATAAAAAATAAAGTAAAAGTTTTTGCTGTAAAGTTCCACGTGTGGCAACACAGACTGAGAAGCACCAAATAGGACTGCAACGAAGGGTGAGAAATTGATAATATCATCATGTACTTATCCTAATTCCTGATTCCAAAGTAACTCCCAGAGTCCTAAAGTCCTAACGTAATAATCATTGTGTTATATATATACACTGAAATACACATCCAACCATGTATGGAAAAGCAGTGACTGCTTTGTAACGTTCAAAGGCTAGCGTGTCTCAAACCTCACACCCTCCCCTTTTTGAAAACCAATGTACAAAAAGCCGAACCACTTTTGTTCTCTGCACAACCGTAGCTCTTCTACTCTTCCTCTCTGCAGCATAAACCATTTCTCTTCCTCCCTTTAACTCCTCTGTCCCCACACCACAACAACCTCATTTTAAAACCCAACCCCCCCAAAATAAGAAAAACAGAGAGAAACACTGTTCTCAGTGACTCAGAGTCCAAACCAAGATGCTATCCAGAGCAAACGGTAACGTTTGGATGGATGATACAGAGGACCCAGACTCTGCTTCTTGGGCCAAAACCAACAACAACAGCAACAAGGAAGAGATGGGTTCGCTTTCAAGCTTCAAATCCATGCTGGAAATGGAAGACGAGTGGTATAATATTAATTTGGCTAATAATTCTCTCCAAAGCCACACTGATATGGGAGGCTTAACTTTCTCTTCAAGCTTGCCTGACCCAGAAAGCCTGTTGCTGAACCCAGTGGACTCGTCCTCTTCCTGTTCACCATCTTCCTCTGTTTTCACCAATTTCGACCCATCTCAGGTGCACTACTTTTTACATCCAAAACCCACTTTTTCTTCACTCATTAACACACTCCCTAGTAACCCTGGGTTCGATTTGGGGTGCGAGGTTGGGTTTCTTGAACCCCAAGCAACTAATACTTTGGCAAACAGGGGAGTTGGGGGTTTGAGCAATTTCACCGATTTAGGCTCGAATTCTCAGATAAACAGTCCCAATTTGTGTTTAGACCCTCAATTCCAAACGGCCCGTCTTCTCAATTTTCCTGAAACTGGTTCCAGTTCCGGTTTCGATGGGTTCAAAGGCTTTGAAGAGAATTCTGGGAATGCTCTGTTTTTGAACAGGGCTAAGCTTCTAAGACCCCTCGAATCTTTCCCTTCAGTGGGAGCTCAGCCTACTCTTTTTCAAAAGAGAGCGGCTTTGAGGAAGAATTTGGAGGAGAGTGGAGCCAATTTGGAAATATCAAAGGCGGTTGAAGTAGATAAGGGCAAGAGAGAAATGGGGGAAGAGAATGAGAGAAAGAGGAGATTGAGTTTTGGGGATGACATTGAAGATGTGAGCTTTGATGGGTCGGGTTTGAATTATGATTCTGATGAGTTTTTAGAGAATGACAAGGCAGAGATGAATGTTAAGAATGGTGGAAATAGCTCCAATGGCAATAGTACTGTAACAGTTGGAGAACAAAAGGGGAAGAAGAAGGGTCTCCCTGCTAAGAATTTGATGGCTGAGAGACGCCGCCGGAAGAAGCTCAATGATAGGCTATACATGCTGAGATCCGTGGTTCCAAAAATTAGCAAAGTAAGAATTTTTCTGTCTCCCTTTTTTTTAATCTTTTTGTTTTTTAAGCAGTGTTTTCTCGTGAATTTTAGTGTGAATTATTGTTGTTCTGTTTTAGGTTCTCATATTCATCCAGCAATTAATTTTATTTGAATGTAAAGTTAGCTTCTTTTTTCTTTTTTGTGTGTGTGAGAGAGAGTGTGAATAAGTAGCATTTTTGACATGGTTCTTGGAATTGAATGTAAAGTTAGCATTAATTTCTCTCACATGGACTCTGGTGTTAGTATTGTTTTAAATTTGTATGGAGATTATTGTTGGACCCACTGCAGGATAACAAGTTGAAGTTATTCTGTTGAGTAACACACATAAAGGAGAGATAAAATATTAAAACTTTTGTATTGTTAAGCAAAATTATATTTATGGAACACCAAATGCTAAATAGAGCTCTCTTGTCTAACGTCTTCCCTTTGGTGATCATTCCCTACTTATGCCAATATGAGGTTAATTTTTCCTCTATCTTCCATCTAGTTTGTACTCCCTTTGATATGTTTCCATTTTATCTCCATTGATCTAGTTATTCTCGTGGAATTTACATTCTGGTGTTCTTGATTGAGGTGAATTTAGATTTGGGGTTTGTAAATTGTAGTGAGAATTTTGTTAAATTTCACTCAAAAGGCATATCTTGTGACCATCCTGTCCTACGGTTTCTTCTAGACTGCCATTTCAAAATGAATCTTATGGGATTTGAACCAGATGAAAATCCCACAGGATTGAATTTTTGTATAAATCAGAAGATTTTAGCTAAATAAACACTCTTTAAAAATTAATAGAAGGTCATATTTAGTACACAAAGTTCCCACTTTTGCGTGGTCTTAATAGACAACCTTAATTCTTTATTTATTATTAATTTTTTTTCCCAAAAGACTAATTTTCATACTTAAACCCATGACCTGTCGCTTTCAGTGAAAAACGCTTACCATCGCACCAAAACCCGACCTCTACCCTCTTTAAAAATTAATAATAATAAAAATAAATCTAAGGCTTCTGCATTTAAAAAATCACCATGAGATCACAGATGGGGTCACCCATTCTGTAAATATAAGAAATTATTAAACTACTATGCACTGAGCATAATTTCAGTATTTCATTCAAATCTTTATGTCAATTCTACTGGTTGGCTCATGAAATAATTAGCAATTGTATGCTAAAAGGAAGAAAAAAATTGATATACTTTGATGAATTTTTAAGTTTTCCAGTACCTTTTATCAAATGGACTACTGGACTTTTCTGGTTTTAATTAATTTATTGTTCTAAAATGTTAAGCACAGTGATCAAATTTTAAGTGGTCTAAGTTCCTTCAAACTATTTTGATTGAACCAAGCCTCCAGTGTAGTTGAGATCTCAGCCATAGAAAATCTTGTGGTTAGAACAAAGATAACATTTGTATGAGATTAGTAAGTTAAGTATCATTCCTTAAGATTCATGTGAATGAAAGATTTATAAGTATAACTTTGTGGTACATAACCAAAATCGAGTCAACTTTAGTGAAAGACAGATGTTCAGTGTTAACTACTTAAGAAATGTGTTTGGAGCTTTGTATGTTTTTTGTGCTTCATGAAGATAATATGATAATATTATTGTCCTTGTGTTGACAGATGGATAGGGCTTCAATCCTTGGAGATGCAATTGAGTACTTGAAGGAACTTCTGCAAAGGATCAATGATCTCCATATCGAATTGGAGTCAACCCCTCCTGGCACTTCATTGACACCTACAACAAGCTTCCACCCTTTGACACCAACTCCAGCTACCCTACCTAGCCGTATCAAGGAAGAGCTTTGCCCCAGCTCATTGCCAAGCCCGAATGGCCAAGCTGCAAGGGTACAAGCCTCTCTTTGTGATGAAAAATTAATTACTTTCTGTTATTGCAGTTCTTTCCCTTTTTTTAATCAGTAAGTTACACACACAGCCAATGGGTCTTAATTTCATGACCTCAACCTCCACCTAGCACTTAAAAGGGGAGGAGGTACCAGTTGGGCTAGAACTCATTGGCCTTTCTGTTGTTCCTTTTCAATTGGGAAATATTCAATTCACATCCTTTTCTTCTGCTTTAGGGGGATTTTTTTTTTCCCTTTCAGTAGTATTGCAGATAGGATGATTTTATTGAGACCTTTATCTATTGACACCCTGATACTGCAAATGTGGTTATCTAAATGAACTTTGAGTAATACAGTTCTAGTTGTTTGTATATACAGGTTGAAGTTAGGTTACGAGAAGGAAGAGCTGTAAATATCCACATGTTTTGTGGCCGCAGACCTGGTCTCTTGCTCTCCACTATGAGGGCTCTGGATAACCTTGGGTTAGACATACAACAAGCTGTCATTAGTTGTTTCAATGGGTTTGCAATGGATATTTTTCGAGCTGAGGTAAAATTGCTTTGTGTTATCCATTCTCTAGCTAGCCTTGGAATGTTATAAAGCAGCCCCACCTTCCCAGTCTTGTTTTTAATCTTCTTCCAAGTAAATTAAATTCAATACTATCCAATGATTCCAATCCAATACCAATTGGATCTTTCACGTTGTCTGACTCTTGCATGTTTTCATGAGGCTCACCTTGATTATATGTGTACAAGCTGAGATGCCATTATACTTTTAGCTTCTCAAGGAACATGCTAGCGACTTCAAATTACAGCTATCCTTAGAAAAACCAAACCTTAGTTCCAAAACATTTGTACTTCTTTGTCCCAAAACTTTGAGTCGAACTGTATAGATTAATCAAGATTGGTCACATGTATTCTTTTTTACTTTAGTACTTTGGGGGTGGGGGGAATTTCCCGGTTTTTGCTAGATTCTTTAGCCAGAATGACTCACAATATTTTTCCTTTATAACTTAGGTGATAATGGCTAACTTCTTTTTTCTTCAGCAATGCAAGGAAGGCCAAGATGTCCATCCCGACCAAATCAAAGCAGTACTCTTGGATTCAGCTGGCTTCCATAACATGATGTAGGTCGAAAGTTACAGACTGCAGTAGTTTCTCAAAAATTAGTCTCTCAAATGTTTTTTTTTTCTTTTCCCCAAAGTTCAATTGTCCTACCAATCTAGTTTAAGCAATTAGTAGATTAGCTCATTAGCATGTATCAGCAGGAAGTTGACCAACAACTACCCCTGCGTTGACTGAATATCTGTAGACAGCCTTTCTCAGCTTTGAAATAATTTGTCCCGTTTTGAATTTTGATCTGTCTTTACTCAACGCAGACTGATATTTTAGAATCGGCCTCTGCATTGTCAATGTATTGGCTTTAAAATAATTTCGGAATTGGCCTAACTGCATATGTTGTCGATGTATTGAACTTGAAACAATTACAATACTAAACAAAAAGGTCGTATCTAGTGCACTGAAATGTATCTTGTGCATTCAATATATGCACCATCTCTCACATATAGGTCTCATAGTTTTAAGGTTCACATGTTATAAGAGAGATGATATAGGGTCGACATTCTGTGAAAGGGATGAAATATACAACAAATGCATAAGATAGTTATTGCCTAGTGTACAAGTTCCTGTTTTTCAGGTATAGGAGAGGTGGATTGATAGCCTTATCTCCAATTTTGGGAGAGGTGTATTTCCGGATTTAAATCCATGACACATCACTTGAATGTAAGGCACTTGTCAATGCATCAAGCATTCAAGCCCAACTTCTAATTCCAAGCAAGCAATTCATAAATTGAACGATATATTTGAGTAAATGAGCTCCAGTGAGAGAAAATGAAGGAGGAAGAAGAAAAGACTAACCACCTTTGTATGTGTAAACAGTTGGCGACATCAAAGTGTGCTATGAATTTTAGATGAATACATGCAATCAAAAGTTGACCCCACCGTCAAAAATGTATTTTGGCTATTATCACTAGTGAATTGATTGGATAAGCTCTCTGTGTCTGGTATTTGTGGTGGTGGGTTTGTGTTTTGTCTTTGTATTATCTGTTTGCATGTACATGTTTCTGGAAATGGTGACACAAAACGAAGATGGCCTAGCCTGTCGATTTTGTGTTTTGGCCGGATTCTGTTCAGTCATCATGACTGGAATTACCACCAGAAGCTGTTGTTTCGTGGCTTGAGCACAACATGTGATCTCAGTACGAGGTCCCTTGTTTTCTTCCTTAAGTTAAATAGGGTTGTTTCAAGGCGTCTGGTTCTTTTTTCTCTTTTGTAATTGTAATATAATTTATAAATTTTTCTCCCTAAAAATTAAACAATTTTTATTCAGTCCAATTAGGTCTACTTCCGTCCTATTCGGTCCAATTAGGACTACTTTAGTCCACTTTGATCCAGTTTGGTTCACTCGGTCAATTTTAGTCCCCTTCAATCCATTTTGGACTAGTTGGGTGCATTTTCAAGTTTAGCTCAATAATTCTTTTTTATTTTTCTTAATTCTTGGGTTGAAAAGTATGAAATTTTATTATATTTGAGCTAAAGTCTTTAGTTTTGAGTTAAAAAATACAACCAAAAAAAAGGACATTAAAAATTAGAAATATGAACCCTAAAAATGTAATAAACCCAAGAGGAATTACATTAAAAAAAATGCAATAATTAGAAATTATTAGAAATTGAAGGGTGAAAAAAATGCAATGCTTACTTAACACCTATTGAAATTTAGGCTATATTTTGTTTATAAACCCAAGGCTTAAAAAACTTCACTAGCCTAGCATGAAAGGCTTTAATTTGCAACTAATCTGCTTTGGGTGGGTGCCTTTGGATGTTTTGAACCACATATGATGAACATCATTACAACATATGACGATTTACTTCATAAATGCTATAAAAAAAAAATTAGAGTTTATTTTGGAAGCAGTAGGTATTTGGCTTCTTTGGGTCATCAGCTTTGTCACTAAAATTTGGATTTATTAAAAGTCAATTGTAGAATTTCTTTCCCTTTTTCTTTGAGCTTTTGCACTAGAAATTATTGCAGTATCAAAGTTTTGTTTAAATGTTTGCACTAGAGTTTGTTTTAGATGTTCAGTACATTTACTTGAAAGTAATTAAAATTTTGCACCTTAAGGTGTTTTCTCCTTTTTTGTTCATAGAAAATTTTCTATAATAATTTAGATTCAAATGCAGGTTATAAAATACAGATTTTTTGGAGCTATTTAGATGATAATATGCTGGAAAAACAAGAGGTCAATTGATTACACAGGAGATGTGCTTGCCTTATCTGTAACATTTTTAGACCTGGGGGCATCCCTTTGTAATTCAAAGATTTTATTTTTATTTTTATTTTTTTGGATTTGGATTTGGTAATTCACAGATTTTATTATTAAATATTTGTGATTGAACATAATATGATGATACTCTTAAAGTTTGTATAGATCCATATTTAGTAATTAGTTTTGATGAGTTATAATATCATTCAATTGTGACTATCACGATATCATTAAAATTATTATCTCAACATGAAAAATTAAAGAACATTAAAGCTTAGGAATAGTAGATCATGGGGTAGTTTGCTAGATAGGAAGGCGTTAAAAGTGTGAAAAGCACAACTTTATTTGAGTAAAAAAAAATTTCTAGAATTTTTGTCAAATAAAAAGATCGAGACATTTTTTATTATTTAAATTGCATCTCCCCCCTCCCCCTCCAAAGTCCAAACAATGGGGGGAAATAGAACTTCTTCTTTTTTTGAAAAAAGGGAAAAATAAAACTTAAAAAGAGAGATTGTAGGAAAAATTAATTAATATTGTTTGCCCTCGGATTGTTGATACTAATTCATTTATTACATATTACTATGGATATTCGGCGTTTAAAGTTCTAGACTCAAGCTAGCAAATTATAAATTTTAGGATTGCTGACAATAATTCATTCATTGCATACTAATATTATAGATGTTATGAGATTGGAAGAAAATTTAATATTGCAAATGTGAGATTACGTCTCATTAGTGGTTGTATCTTTCAATCTTCACAATAAAATGTGGACAAGCTTAGTATAAAAATATTAACATTAGTAATAGCAATCAAATTTTGTTTTCACCAACGTCGTTTTCAAAAAAAAAAAAAAAAAATTGTTTTCACTACTATTCAATGTTTTCGTGCGCAAGCACGGGTTACATGCGAGTATATATAAATATATATATATATATATAAAGTTCAGAGAAAATCCAATTAGATTTTAATTGGATTTTCAATTTTGTGTCATGTGTCCTGTTTAATTTTTAATTTTGTGCCAAGTAAATTATTGAGTGTAAAAATATAAAATTCCAAATTCAATTAGATTCTAAATTGGATTTCAATTGGAGTCCAATTTTTCGCCACGTGTCCATCTAAGTTTTTAATTTTTGTGGCGAGTGAATTATTGGGTGCAAAAACCAAAAAATCTAAATCCAATTAAATTCTAAATCATATATATATATATTTATATATATATAATAATGAGAAACCAGTACATATTTTAGAAATTTATAGTTTTAAAAAAGTTTAAGCTAATACCGTGTATAATTTGAACCGTATAATTGTGATTGTTATGTATAATAGGGTAAAATTTTTGAATTTGACTATGCATTGAATATTTGGCTCGATCACATTACATTTGAAATGTTTTACATATTCGGGAGAATGAGTTTGACTTTGATGTGAGTTTAATTTATTTTTCCCTTTCTTTTTTATTTGAATTGTAGTTTTGTTGAATTTTATAAATTTTTTTGATATGTTTTTCAATGTTTTTGATTGTACGGTAGAAAAAATAGGGTTTGAAAAAGTTTTTTTAAAACTAAAAAATAATTTCCAAATTTTAGTTACTTTTTAATGATACACAAAATGTTATAAATAATTTTTATTAAAAAATTAATATTTTTTCAACCTTTTGAATTCCTGAGAAAAATTGTATTGTTTTCATTTTGGTATGACAAAAATTATATATTACATTTGTGATTCTCACTATAACAAATGAAAATATGATTATGAAATACATTACTATTTATTAAAATAGTCCAAATTGTAAAAATAAATTTAATAAAACCACCCTAAAAATACTGTCACGCACAACGAGCGAGATCCACGACTAATTCAAGATAAAACTTATGCAACTAATACTAACTTGAGATTGTTAGAATTATGTTTTGGGATTAAACATGGTATTAAAGCTGGAGGTCCTAAGTTCTATCCATATCTCTTCCACTGTACCCCTCATTTAAAATCTCACATGTTGGGCCTTAACTATCAAAAGGAAATTTGAGTCCACACATGAGGAAAATTGTTAGAATTATGAGGTTAAATGATTAAATTTAAAGTCTTCTAACAACTTAAGCTTTTAAGAGACTTGGCAATTTAACATAGATAATTATTTGACTTCATAGATAAGGTTATGGGGCCCGGAAATGCCATGCAAGTTAACAACTAAAGAGAATAGTATGGAGAGATTGTAACAATCATAATTGAAATATATTATTGAAATCCGAAGTACATACACACAAGGAAACATCAACTTACAATAATAAGACAAAGATGATCTTTGTACAAGCCTAATAATCTAATGGACTAAATCTAAGTTACACTATTGTGCGCCTTGATGTGCTCTTGAATAAGTAAGTTCTCATGATGAGTGATGAAGTGCGTAAGAGCTTTTCTGAAGCCTCGAGTCTTCTATTTATAGGCAAGGATGGTGGTTTTTTCTAGAAAATCTAATTGGACGGTAATTAGCAAATGTTTTAGCCATCTAATTGGCTGAATATGGCTCTATAGTTAGCTTTATTAGCTTCTATCTCGATGTCAGCAATTGAACCCATAACTTTGGTCATTTCATCCATAGGTGCAAGCACAATTGCATTGGATTTTGATGATTCTGCACTTGCAATAAGATCATACACTAGTCCTAATATCCAGCCATGTTGGTCTTGATTAGGCATTGCTCCATATTAATGTCAAGGTCGGATTGATCTCTCATTATTGGTTTATTGTCTTAAATAACAATTTGATGAGTGGCCTTATGCGAAAGCCTCTTGTCAATTTACTCACATGCCAAGGGCCATATGTGAAAACAGTATCTTGAGAACCATCTTTTTGGAGCCTTAACACACCCAACACTCTTCCAAGAGAAAGAGACTTTACTGGTGTTAACAATATAAAGTGAGAGAGAAAGACTGAATAGTCTGTATATTCATATATCAAAGAATAATGTACAATAGAGAGCAGAGAGCCTTATATAGGCTAGGTATGTGTACAGTACAAGCAATATGAGTAAATTACAAGTATAGTATACTGGGCCAAGCCCAATGGGCTAATCTAGTCTAAACTATACATTAACATCCCCCCTCAAACTCGAGGTGGCAAGGAGGAAGCCAACTGGAGTTTGGATATAAGATCTCGAAGATGACCAGGAAGGTGAGTCTTGGTGAAGATATCAGCAGGCTGGTCAGCAGAGGAGATGGAGAACAACTTGAGATTGCCTTTCTTGAGATGCTGGCGAGTGATGTGGCAGTCGATCTCAATGTGCTTGGTGCGTTCATGGAAGACATCATTATGAGCAATGTAGATAGCACTACGATTGTCACAATAAAGAGGAGTGGCAGTGGGCTGTGGAGCATCCATGTCAGCCAAGAGCCAGCGAAGCCAGACAAGCTCGCAGGTGGTGTCGGCAAGGGCACGATACTCAACCTCAGTACTAGAACGGGAAACCACATCCTGCTTCTTACAACGCCATGAGACAAGAGAAGTACCCAACAGGAAACAGAAACCTGTGATAGAGCATCGATCAGTCGGATCACTTGCCCAGTCTACATCTGAATAAGCATGAAACTCGAGAGAAGACCGAGAGGAGTAGTGGAGTCCATGATAAAGTGTGCCCTTGACATATCGGAGAATCCGAAGAACGGCAGCATAATGGACAGAACGAGGGGCATCCATGAACTTACTGACCATATGTAATACCCCACATACTTTTATTTGAGGTTATTATTAAGTTTTCTTTTAAATATAATTGTTGGGCCTTAGGTATTATTTTATTAGTAACTGCAGCCCGTTACCCTACTAAGCCCACATCTCTAATACAAACTACAGGGTAGAGGAAGAGACAGTCAGGGTTTTCATAGAAAGGGTTTTATCAAAGAGGCTAAGAGGTTTTCCTTGGAGTTTAAAGCACATACAATTGAAGAAGTAATCAGATTGTTCAAGGTATGATTTCTCTCCGTTAGAAACAAGAATTAAGGAGTTAGAATTTTATCATGGAAAACTTTAGTGATGTGTAGATTGTTGAATTGGTAATTTTTTAGATTATGATTTTGTACTATTTCAATTATTCTGAAATCTTAAGCTGCCACTGTTCGGACCCTAGAACAAAAGCCGAAATTGTTTAAATCATGTATAAGGCTAGCGTCACTTTAGTAGGCCTATAAGAAAACTTTTGGGGCTGTTGATTTATATTATATCATAAAACTTGATTTGCTGGAAAAGTTGCAGCCTACCCCACACGTGAAATCCCATTTTGTCAAAGACCAAGTCCTCTGATGGATGATTAATGGCCTTAATAGTCTATTGCCTAGGTGTTGACTATTTTTTCCAAACACAATGAACCATTTAAGGGTTCAACATGTCTACAAATATCTTAAAAAGGATAAGGACAAATTTTAGATTTTCATACCAAATTCTCATATTAGATCCGTAGGACAATGAATGTTAATGAACAGGATCATATTAGTTTCGGCCCACTATTTGTTTTGGGGTTATATATTAAATCCTAAAGGGTTGTTATTGCATTACTCATGGCAATATGAGTTTAGATTAATGCAATGGAATATTATGGGTTAGAATATCATTGGGCAGAGAAACGTTAATTTAGAGTTAAAAGTGTTATTAGTTCAGCAAAGTTTAATCCTAGTGAGTCTATTTGTATAGTTCTTTAAGCTTTATATTTTCCAGAAGATATTAAGTATATTTCCATGACTGATTATAGGTCCTATTTAAGAGTATTTTGAGACTATTTGGAGGGTGTTTCAGCTGGACTTTCAGAGTGATTCAAGTGCTGTAAGTAATTATGCATAATATGCACAAGTTTTATTCTTTAGGTTCTTAGAAGTTAAAAGTTTTCAAAAGTTTTGTATTTCAAACTTATATTTTCTAAAGTTTGTAAAAAGTATTTTTATATCATTGAAAGAGAAATTTCGACTATTAAATAATGTTTTAAAGAGATACTTCGAATTTTAAATAAGTTTTGAATGTCCAAATCTCATTTAAAAGATGATTTCTAAACTAAACTATTTTCTGTAAATAATTGAGTTTCAATGTAAGTTTTCTAAAAAGGTCTTGTTCTTTAAGTTTGTTTAAAACCAAGTGATTTCAAGTCATATTCTTATTTTTCAAATGGTATTTAAGACGTTTCCTTTAGCAAATTGGGTTTTCAAACTTATGCAAGAATTGTAAAAATATTTATATAAACTCTTCAGTTCTTATTCGTTCCCTAAGAGAGTCAAGCATCCTTTGATTTATGTTCAATTCGATATTGTAATATTTGCTATGCCTTTCTATTTGGAATAATTGTTAATGTTAAGAAAAATTATTCTATTTTGTATATATTTTGTTTGGTGATATGTGACTCAAAATGAATGTTTTTAGAATTGATCAGATTTATGTGTAAATCCGCTCACATGATTGTATGTGAGAATATGTGTTGATCCCTCACCAGCAGGGGTTAGATGTTGGTATCCGCTCACAGGATTGTATGTGAGAATATGTGATGTGTATATGTGACATGTGCTCTGATCAATTATATGTATGTGTTTTCGAATGACTTTAAGATTTGATTATATATGTATTAAGTGGTTCTCTATATGTTTGGAAAACTATATGTGATATTTTGAGTGAAATTATGAAATCAAACTCGTGCTTTGCTTGACTCTATTCCGTTGTGTATTCTGTATAATTACTTACTAGATGTGTGGCTCACTCCATCAATTACCATTTTTCAGATTAAAGTGTAGTTGAGAATATAGAACCTTCGGGTCGCTTGTAAGGTGCAAGGTAGAGCATGGAAGTTGTAGGCGACTTCAGTATGAATTGAAGACTTATAGAATTTTAGTTACCTTTATTTTGTAATTCATGTTTTTGGAGATTATTTCCAATTTGGGGCGATTAGATTTTTGTAAGAGATTATTTATTAAGAGCATTGTTTCTTTGGAGTTTAAATTATTTTGGATTAATTATGTTTATTAAGTTATCTAAGTTCAACAAGTTAGTCATGCATCTAAATTCATGTTCCATGAATTTGGGTTGTGACACCATACCCACGGCATGTGAAATATCCGGACGAGTAACGGTGAGATAGATCAGACTACTAACCAACTGACGATAGCGAGTAGCATCAGATATAGGTTCACCATCCAAAGGTGTGAGCTTTGCATTGTATTCCAAGGGAGTGGAAACAATCTTGTTGTCGGTGATACCGACTTTGGAGAGAAGATCAGAAGCATATTTAGCTTGAGAAAGATAGTAGCCATCAGAGGATGAGGTAACCTCAAGCCCAAGAAAATAGCTGAGAGTGCCCAAATCTTTCATCTCAAAATGCTGACTAAGGAAGTGCTGAAGAGAGCGGATGCCTGCAGAATCATCTCCAGTAATAATCATATCATCAATATAAAGAAGAATAAGAGTGATACCAGCAGAGGATCTGCGAACAAAGAGAGCAGTGTCATGAGGACTCGAAGTGAAACCCTGCTGAGCAACAACTGAGCTAAACTTTTCAAACCAAGCTCGAGGAGCCTGCTTGAGGCCATAGAGAGCACGGCGAAGGCAACAAACTTGACTGCTTGAGTGTGGATAGCTAGGGGTGGCTGCATGTACACTTCTTCTTGGAGGTCTCCATTGAGGAAAACATTCTTCACATCCATTTGATAAAGAGGCCAATGACGAATAGCAGCCACAGTAATGAGACATCTGACAGATGTAAGGCGAGCAATAGGAGAAAATGTTTCCTCATAGTCAATGCCATACTCCTGAGTAAAGCCCTTGGCAACTAGGCGAGCCTTGTACCGTTCAACAGATCCATCAGCCTTGGTCTTGATCTTGTAAACCCATCTACAACCTACTACAGACTGACCAAGAGGCAAATCAACCATATCCCAAGTGTGATTCTTATGAAGGGCATCTAGTTTTTCATTCATAGCTTGCTGCCAAAGAGGGTCAGTATGGGCCTCACGATAGGTGTGAGGTTCATAGAGGGTGGCAAGAGCAAAAGAGCAGTGATAATCAGTGAGATAAGGGGGAGGAATGCTTACTCGAGTGGAACGACGAAGTTCAGGACCAACAAGAGGCTCAGGAGAGGGTGGTGCCACAGGATCCAAGACAGTCGAGTCATATGCCGGGGACAGAACCGGAGATGAGTCGTCTGGAGAGGCAACCGATGTTGAAGAATCCTCCACAAGTTCAGGATATAGAAGGAGGAAAAGATCAGTAAAAATGGGAGACTCTGAAGAAGAGGACACAGGAAACTGCTGAAGACTCGTGAAAGGACGGATGTTCCCAAAACTCAACATAACGGGAGACACGAAGGCGATGAGAAATGGGATCATAGCAACGAAACCCCTTTTGAGATGTACCATAACCAAGGAAACAACAAAGACGAGCACGAGGCTGGAGCTTTATTCGTTCATGAGGAGGAAGAGAGACAAAGCAAGCACAACCAAAAACCCGAAGAGAGGAATAGTCAGGAGTTTGACCATAGAGAAGCTCGAATGGTGATTTGTTGTGTGTAGTTGGTGAAGAAATACGATTAATAGTGTATATAGCAGGGAGTGCGGACTCACCCCAAAAGCACTCAGGAAGAGAGGCAGAAATGAGAAGGGTGCGGACAACATCAAGAATGTGACGATGTTTTCGTTCTGCACGACCATTTTGTTGTGAGGTGTAAGGACAAGACCGCTGAGGAAAGGTACCATGACTGTCTAAAAAGGATAGGAAAGATTTATCATTATATTCTTGAGCATTATCTGATCGAAAAACTTTGACGGTGCAATTGAACTGTGTTTCAATCATTTTATGAAAAGTTTGATAAATAGACAAAAGTTCAGACCTATGGTGAAGCAGATAAATCCAAGTATATCGAGAAAAATCATCCACAAATATGACAAAATATTTAGATCCCCCCTCAGTGGGAACAGGTGCAGGACCCCAAATATCAGAATTTATAAGATCAAAAGGGGCAAAAGAAAAGGAGTCACTTTTATTAAAGGGAAATTTTGTTTGTTTGCCAAAATGACAGGAAGTACAATCAAAATTTTGAAACTGAATTGAACCTAAATGACCTTGAGAAGCTAACAACTGAAGACGAGATAAGGATGGATGACCAAGACAAGCATACCATAGATCAGGTGAGGAGGTGGCAGTGGTAGCAGCTGCAGAAACAACTTGTGAAGGAATCTTCAAGTCATGAACCTCAAACATGTGACCAACCTTACGGCCTGTCCCAAGCACTTGACCCGTCCGGGGATCCTACACATCCACACCATGATTAGTAAATAGAAGATCTACGCCTAATTCACAAAGTTGACCAACAGAAAGCAAATTGAGGGATAACTTTGGAATATGAAAAGTGTCATTAAGGGATAAACAAGGAGAAGAGATTGTTCCTTTATGACTAACAGGCATAGGAGTTTCATCAACAGGGTAAATGGTGATTGGATGTTAAGGGTGCCTTATCAGAAAATTGGGATTCATCAGGAGTCATATGGTTACAACATGCAGTATCAAAAAACCAAGATTGTTTACCTGAGGTGACAGAAAGGGCAGTGGAAGTGCGGGATAAAACCTGTTGAACAACTGCCTCAATATCAGCCGTAGTAAGTGAGGAAGCCAAAGATGGACCTATAGGAACCGATGGATCTGAAGGACATACAGTAGCTGCCCGAGGAAGAGAAGCTTTATTCTACTCTTGCACAAATTTCTGTAGTTTGCGACAGGATGACGTCAGCTTAGGGCTGACGTGGACAGATGCAGAGTATCTCAGGCGTGTGTAGCGCGTGGAGCACGTGGCGGCTCGATACCGGCGCGTGGTGGCGCGTGTTCGACACTCAGAAGCTTCAGGCAGCGCGTGTAGGCGCGTGCCAGGTCCTTTTTAGCTGTTCTTGGTTGGGTTTTTCTCGGGATTGTCTGTTCTGTCACCCTGTACCTTTGCTTTGGCAGTTAGATGAATAGAACGATGAGATCCGAGAGTTGTAGGAACTGTGGGCATGACGGCGGTGACTCGCTTTTGACAGTGACTACTGGATGAAGGCGAGGGCAGCGGAAGAACGCCGGAGATGTCCACAGGAACCAGAAAATCAGAGGAATGACTCTAATACTATGTTAACAATATAAAGTGAGAGAGAAAGACTGAATAGTCTGTATATTCATATATCAAAGAATAATGTACAATAGAGAGCAGAGAGCCTTATATAGGCTAGGTATGTGTGCAGTACAAGCAATATGAGTAAATTACAAGTATAGTATACTGGGCCAAGCCCAATGGGCTAATCTAGTATAAACTATACACTAACAACTGGTACCTCATATGGTAGTGCAATATGAATGAACATCAAATCTGCCATCCCTGTTCAATCTGCACCGCATTCTATTCTATCGCAACCTTCTCTCCTAGAGATATTTGGGTACAGGAGATTTAGGGATAATTTTTTTTAAGTAACTGAAGAAATTAATTGATGTGAGAAAAAGTTAATGTTCCCCATGTACATAGGAAGTGTACTAGGGAAACTACAAAAATAATCTAAAGTTATATATAACTAGAAATTCCTCCAAACTAGAAAAAGAGTGACCATTTAGCAGCTATAGTCTACTATGAAAGTCTAGTGAATGTGAGATCCCAATACATGGTGCCATTATTCCATTGCATATAGTCCTCTTCAAAAGTTAAATCACTATGAAATCGAACATTCTAGCTCTACGTATCCCTATCTATCTAACTAACCAAAATTGAATATAATATATTAATGCACTAAAAAGCATGGCCATAGACACGACACTAGACATGTGACATGTGACATGGCGACACGGCAATTTTTTAAAATCACAATGAAATCACATATCCCATCTATCCGACTAATGAGCAAAAAATTTCATTTTTAAGCCCAACCAATGTAATGAACACTATAGCTATTGATCTTTACAATTTAATATCGAAGAAAAGACTGTACATCAGTTCATGGATCAGTGCACGGGGATTGACTCAGCTAATTAGTCACGTATCTTAAGCCATAAATAAAACCTTCAGAAATTGGCACCTCTACCATAGTGTACAAGGTGACCACCTATTAAGGAATGAATGTAGTTTATGTGTATATATATAAATAAAGGAGGAGGGCCATGGCTCAATTACTAGAGTGAAATTTTATTTGAATGAGGTAATTTAGTTTTGGAACAAGGAGGCTCAAAAAAGGAAGCATAAGTGAATAAATGGGCCTTGGTTTACATAAAAAGTAAAAACCCTAAATATGCTAGGGTAAAACCGTACTTTGTCATAAGCTAGACCGACGGTATATATAAAGCTTTTGGGCTCTCTTTCTCTCATTCAAACGCTCGCTGTCTCTGTCATTCAACAATTTGACATCTCTCTCTCTCTCTCTCGCGCTTTCTAGTAAGTTTGTCTCTCTCTTTCTCGAATTGTTTTTCTTTTTGTTTGGCTTCTTTAATTCGACCAGTACAGTACAGTACGGTTGGTTGTTGAATTATTATAAGTATTTTTATGTTATGTTTCCTTTGTTTGTTTGTTATTGTGTATGTATCTGTCTACTGTACTGTGTTTAAGATTTGTGTTCAAAACAATTAACAAACCATGAATGATTGTGTTGTGTGAATTAGAATGAATGAAAATGATGTGTGCTCTTGTGATAAAATCTGTACATATATAGGTGATAAAAGAGAGACTTGTAACTGTATGTATGTTTTTGCTGCTGGAACACAAAACTTTATTTAACCCCTCTCCCTTGTTAGGAATCATGGCAGATGTGGAGTATGAGGACTATGAGATCGTAAAGTTTCCATACTACTACCAAGCCTTTCCTACTGCTCCAACTGAACCTATTATGCAGCTACCTCCCGTTAACTATAGTCGTGACTTGGGCATCCCCGACTTTCATGTTACAGTTTGCGATCCACCAAAATGGACCCTCGCCTCGGAGGTATATATGTACTGCTGTGCTACTACATTGTGCGTTGTGAGTTTTTTTATGAGGAAATTATTTGCTTTTTCCTCAGCTTTCTGAGCAGAAAAGAAATGAATTTACCTCCTATGCACAGACGCAGTTAGATCATTACAACAAAATTAAGGTTTATTTCTTCTTCTTCTTCTTCTTCTTAATATCCATCATCTATATAATATGCTTCATTTATATCTCTTCTTAATTCTTTGATTTTGTACAATTGTTGTAGGCTACAAATTTTGAATTTGTGAGACTTGTGAAGCTGCAGACATTCTACTGTAGAGGAAAGGATCATTATTTTCAATTCGAGGTCAAGCCCAGCGGTGTTGCTGACCACACTCTGAAAACATTTGAAGGTGTAGTATACGAGCAGTTGTATCCTACTCCTGCAGTTTGGCCTGTTACTTGTAGACTAGTTGGCCCCAATTCTCAACGCTATGAGCCCCTTGCCGTCTGCAAATTCACCGTTAACCCTTCAACCAAGCCTACTCCACTTCTCTCTAAATAAATTCAATATTAGCTTAAGCTTTGTGCTTGGGTCTGTTGGATCTTATTTTATTGTAGTGACGTTCTGTATAATATAATATAACATTGCCAATTTTAATATAATCAAAATATTTTGTGTCTCTATCTTACGCACGTATTCAATTGGCTGTTTATCTGATTGTTTGATTCATTTGACTCGTATATAATTTTTAGAAAAATGGTATTCAATGTGTTGTTTGTTTGTCACTACCTCTATGTCAGGTTGGTTAAGGGGGAGTTCACGGCTTTCTCCCATAACATATGGAGATATAACTCTCTCTTTGAATGAAATTAATAGGCTATGTTTGCATGCTTTACTCAATTGCACTTGCCTTGCCTTAAGCTACTGTAATTGTAAAGGACTGCATGATCAACTAGATTTATTCCTGGTTGAATCGTTGCTTTTACTAGATCTATTAGTTAGAAAACAAGTTTCTGTAACTCAAGTTTAAAAGCGAGTTTTATGAACTCAATTTCCACGTGGAAAAATTTGTCCACATCATTGTATGAAAAATCCCTAACTCGAGTATTAGTTGCTCGAGTTTTGCATTGATCTTGAGTTTTAAATACTTGAGATGCTAGTTTTCCAAATTGTTTTGAAACGAGTTTTAAACACTTGAGATGCTAGTTTTCCAGATTGTTTTGAAACGTGACAACTAACAAAATTATAAGCAATTTAAGGTTAATTGGAAAAAAAATTTCATTGGTCTTAGCTTCATAGTGCGGTCTTGGTTTTGAGACCAAACTCAAAGACATTCAGACTTCATGACAGAATTTAATTGTGGCTGGTTTAGCCATTTAAGGCCATTAATCAGCCCACTTCGAAGTGAAAATGAACTGAAAAGAAAGCTACTTCGAGACGTCAAGTGTCCCTTATGAGTTGGTGCTACTTCTATAGTATACCGGTTCTTGGAACCATATCCTAGTCTCGATGTTGAGATTAGAGCCAAAACTAACTCTCCATTTTCACAAATGACTTGGAGTTATCATAATTCCTAAATCGGACCAGCCAACTCGAACTATTTTTTAGTTCATGAGCTCCAAATAACCGAAAGAGATTTTCATTGGCAAAGATAATAGAACTAACGGAAACTTGGTTTAACATTCATAGTTTCTCATATTCTTATATATCTTGGAAATAGAACATTGAATCTAATGGGGCATTTTCACTCTTTGGTTCATTGAGAATTTCATTTAAATTTAAATGGTTAGGGACTAGTGTGATTATAAAGTCGCCAAAATCTTTGGATTGAACCAACCACTTCGAAAATATTCTTAGATCATGAGATCCAAATATCCAACATGGATGTTTATTATCAAAGATGGATGGATGGAAACTTGGTTTGACTTCCACAGTTCAAATAATTAAGAACGTTAAATCTAATGTGTTACCCAAACCCATTGATTCATTGGCAATTTCTTTTTTGGAATTATACTTCTCAAGACTAAAATCATGGGACACTTAGTGCCCTCGAGTTTCAATTCTTGTGTTAATGAATTTGTCCCCATCATTTTCTTCAACCTTTGAGGACTGAACACTACTATAGTCATATGAAATTATCTTGGCCATCTTTAATTTTATATATATATATATATATATATATAATTTCTCCCTGGATTTTGAATATTAAATGAAACGATAAATCTAATGGCACAAAATTTTTCACAATTGCCAACTGTTGCGGTTAGTACATATACTGCATACTAAATATGAAGTTAATATCAAGTCCACATAAAAGTGATTTTGCTTCAATCATAGCTCTCAACTAAGTTGTAAAAATGGTATAAAAAAATGAAAATTTTATGTATCCATTGCTCTAACTGGAAGGAGATATCACTTAAGAAAAAGTATGTATTCCACAAAAATGACATTAAACAATAATATGTTATTAATAAGAAAAATGTCATTGACAAATTCAATATTCAATGATTTTTATATCAATTTCCTAATCCATCAACTAAAGTTTATTTAAACTAATCTTTACTCTTAAGAAACTAGGATTAACTCCCACAAATTATAAAAACAGATCAAGATTAATTCCTGTTTTGGGGAAAAAAAAATTGGCTAACATCAATATTGCATATTTATATTCAAGTAAATAAGTTGTTTACATTATTATACATTCTATCTAAATTTGTTTACATCTGATAAACACACTATATTCTTCACTGGCAACCCTTCAAAGTCCCTCATCCATTGCATAATTCCTTGGACATAGACACCTTAATAGACAAACTCAATGTCTCTTAATTTGCATTCACTTTGAATTTTAACTGTCAATAATCTATCTTCAACATTTGTATGTGAATTCCTCTTTTTTCACATTTACCATACAACATTTTGGTTTGGTGCACCAGCATCAGAGGATTTCATGCCAAGAGAACCAACATTTCAGACTTTACATATTGCTTCTGTGGCTTTTAATAGTCTTCTTCTAGGGGAGATTGTGGTGCTAGATTGGGAAGATTTCCTGCACATATATTATTCCCTGCAGACCAAAGAGCTGCAGTAACTTGTTTTGATTGATAAATTGCTGAATCATTTAATCTATAGTACTCATAACAAGATATTCAAAATTGACTTGACAAACTGATAGATATTTGACCCACATAATTATCCCACATCTAGTGCATTTCTACAATGTAGTGGAAGCTTAAAACCATGTCGATTGCAAAATCTGAAGTGTTTGTCTTTCTTATTCAGAGCAAACATGATACAGCTAAATTTCATGTTGCAACAAGAGCAATAGGTGGGTGTGCAGTATATGTAAGGAGAGACCAAAAAGCATAGATTCTGATTAAATTTACTTGTCTTTGAAAGAAAATGATATTTTATGCTTAGCTTTAATTCTCCAATGGTGAGGAAGAAAATTCTTATTAGTTATTCAACTTCAATACAGTGACAAGCCTGGCAAACAGGATTTCAAAATTCTTCTAAACCTAGTATTGCCTGATGGGTCAGTCTCAAGAGCTAGATATGCAGGCCGGCCTAGTCGAGACTGTTTGTTTATAGACCCAGTTATGGACAAGAAGAGCTAAAGTAATTTCCTAAGTTCTTATTTTCTCAATCTGAGACTAAATTATTTTTACAATTCAAAATCAGCGTCTCCTAATTTCCATGCGCATTGACTATTTGCAGCATGTTGAAAATATGAAACTTGAATTAGTTATTTGGGGTCATAGGTGTTTTTAATTATCAAGGAGTAGGAAGTTGGCCACTTAAAGAAGTAGCTCAAGATATTTGTAATGCCACATCTACTTCTTCATCCATCTCATGTGAGTTTGAAGAGGTTGCTGATGAAAGTTTGAATGGAGATTGTGCAATATATGCCTTTAATTCAGGCTAACTTTCTAGTCCATGTTAATTTGACCAAAAAAATTGCGTCTAAAATCAACTTCTCTAGAATAACATCGAGTCTATTCAAGCACCAAACCAAAATGTTGCACTATTTGTTTTTGAACTTTATATTCATCCTCCATCTTCAACATTTGTATGTGAATTCCTCTTCTTTGAACTGGAAGCAAACAAACTCAATGAGAAACTACGTTCCAACATGGTAACTTAAGATTGTATGTGTATGAAATCAAGTGAGCAGGCAAACCTATAGATTGAGTCTAAATTGTGACTCATGCAGCAAATCAGGATATTGTCCTTGAAGTTCCTTGCCGTAGATTGCTCAAGTGCTTCTTGATAGCGTCTAGTCAATGACCCCCGTCCACCGACCCCAGAACCTAAGGTTTCTATCAAATTCTGAACATCAACCTTTACTACATCCACACTGCAACTTGCAAGATAGCTGTGGAGGTGGTTATAAAACTCAAAGATTTTTTGGGCTTCTATAATTATAACTCCATATTTTTCCAAGCTGTCCATGGCATTGTCTCTAAGATTCCCTACGTTACCAGGTGACTGAATTGGATAGGCAATCTTTGGACTGTATTTTTCATTGTTTCTGATGATGGAAGAACAACGATACGCAAACTACTTTACAATTTCATTTAAAATCATTTTATGTATATTGAGACCTACATATAATACTTATTTTGTTGCATAATATTTACGTTTTCCCACAATATTGTTGAATACTTTGAAATTTGATTTTCTTAATTCATATTTTATTAAAAAAAATTGTAGAACACTATAAGACTATGACATATTATAATATTTACCGTTAAAATTTTTATTTTTTAAACTTATTATATGATTTTTAAATAAGAATTTAAAAATTAAAATACTTTTATAACATAAAATTACATAAATTTAAGTAACCTCCCAAACACTTTTTCAACCACTCTATCTCAAAACTAAATATGGAGATCTTAATTGCAAACAACCAAATCATTATCTCAATGTGAAATTAAGGAAGTCATTTGTAAGTATTAATATGAAGAGAACATGATTAAACAAAGAAAAATTGGCTAAAAAAATCCATTTATCAAAATTTAATTGCTTTTAGTTGGGCTTCCGTATCCTCTAAAAAAAAGCAAACACTTTGAAATCGTCATTGATTTTTATTTTTATCACTATGGCTCATACCGCGGCCAAAATGGGCATTTGCCCCCTGTCTGAAACTATTTGGGGAAATGCTCCTGTTTTGAAACTTGATTTTTTAAAAATCGAGTTTCAATTTAAAACTCGATTTTTGGACAATCGAGTTATAGTGAATGTCTGAGGTTTGAACCCTACATGGTTAGATGTAATAAGTTGATCTCATGTTATAAGGCGTATGGTTAAATCAAAACTAGTTAAACTTTAATAATTGCATCAGCCTCACTTCTCTTAAGACAAACCTTCACTTTCATGCATCAACGTTTAAGCAGCACATATCAATCAGCAAGCTTTAGACTAGGAAAATGAAATTAGGCATCCGCTATTGGTGTAGTACACTATTTATTAGAAACGAACCAATAGGATAAGTTTGAAAAATGATTTACCTGAACATTTTGGGATGTCCCATACTGCAACAGATGTAGGTGTGCACTGAGGGTCACATATTGCCCAGTTATCTTCATGATGGACATTCATAGAAAGCATCCATGACCCAATTGTGACATCCTCATTGCTAAACATCCTTAAACTGAAGACTAGAAATTGCATCTAGTAAGCAGAATGATAACCATAGGAAGTCGGAATAATTTAAATACATCTCTATAGATGACATCACTCTAGAACAAGTTACACAAATAAAGAGATATTGCTTACAGATAGGAGAAAAAAAAAATGGACATAGTAATGTTTGATTCCACAGTATGGATGAATACCATTAAGATTCATAGGAATTCATGCTCATGTTCGATATAGATGCTACTGATTTTATAGTTCAAATTGTTTTTTAGTAAGTAATTAACTAAATATGGAAGGAATGCAAAAGAAACAAGTTCCTAATGGAGATAGTAAGCAATATTACTTGCAATACCAAAAAATCTACAAAATTAAGAAAAGAAGCAGAGAATGGAAAAAGGTACTCAATAAAAGAGGGATAACACTAATGAGAAAGGATGGCGTAAAGAGATGCATAGGATGCTTGTTTAAGGTGACAGAATGAGTTAGTATAATAACAATAAAGTTGAATAATACTGTCCTGACATATCACCCTCACTTTTTAATTTTGATGTCACAGCATAAATGTTAGTACACCTGTAAATCACAACAAATTGTAAATCTAGGAGATCTAGAGCATCGGAAATCACAGGAGTTCAAGCAGTGTTCAACTTCACACATTCTAAAAAATCTTGCTAGTACTATTTTTGCTGTCAGCTTTATAAAGGAACTTTGTGGGATTTGGGAAAACCAGATTGTAACATTAAATAGTAAGCATCAAATCATGATTTATTAACTTGGCTTGTCTTGATGACCCCTTAACCAAAACATAGAAATGTTACATGCATATCTGCACTGGCAGAGGGAGGGACCACCCCCCCTTCTGCGGGGTGGCTTTTAAAAATTTCCCTCCTCCCTCTTAATATTTATATATATAAACCATACCTAGGGCATGCATACTTTTATTAAATATCGTATCATTACCATGAAATTACAGGAATAATATTTCCATATAGATAAATGTATAGACTTTGGTCTGAATTTTGGCTTTCAAAGCTGTACCCTAAGTTCAAATTGGAAAAAAAGCTTGGATATTAAATTTTCGTCCTAATAGCGCCCCCCAATTATTAAAAAATAATAAAAAAATTAGTATACGAATTAATCTGAAAAAATCATCGACTAACTCTCATACAAAAAAAATAAAAAAAATAACCGACAAACTAAAAACTACAAAATATAAATATGGACTGAAAACCTAAATTATAATTCTCAAAATTTTACCCTAACCTCACTCTTTCTCCACTCAACCTCATTAAGCATCAACGCCTCCTCCATCACTGTTGTTGCTGTTGCTCCTCCTCAGATCCTTGATCACAGTCACACACGGTAAATCTAAGAAATTTCTCTCCTCTCTCAAGTTCATATTTTTGTTTTTTTGTCTTTGCTATATTGCTCTGCCAGCCGGTTAGCCCTCTGCCCTTTGCGTTTTTTTTATGAATTGTGTTGATTGTTACTTGTGAGTTGTGGCTTTTTAATTTTATTTTATGGATTGGTGTGTTGTGTCATGTGTGGACAGGGACCGTAGACTAGTTTGTGTTAGTGGCTTTGTATTGACTACTGTGTAATTTTTTGTGGCTTTTTGTGATTGTGTGGACTGGTTTCAGACTTTCAGTGTTTGTTACTTTTTTTTTTTTTTTTTTTTGGTTTTATCTATAAAGAAATAAAGTGGGACCAGGACACTAGGATGTGAGTAGTGAATTGTGATAGTGAATTTGTGAGAGTAGTCTTTGGTCTGATTGTTTTGGTTTTATCAAAAATATTGTCTGTCACTTTGTGTGATGTGGCTAATATTAGTAATATATATAAATATATATATATATATATATATATATATTAGGGGTGTCAAATGGGCGGGTTTGGGTGGGTTTGGGGTGGGCATAATTGGGTTGGGTATGTAAAACTCATTTACCCATTAAAACTCATTTAACTAATTGTTTCTAACCCAAATCCAACCCAACCCAATTATTATGGGTAAACCTCAACTTACCCAATTACCCAATTATCAAAATTACCAAAATGCCATTAAGCACATCCACATCAGCAATTATATTAAAAATCCAAATAAAAAAAATATTTTCTTTTCTTTTCTTTTCTATTTTCTCTCACTTTCTTGGCAACCAAATGCAACCAAATAGTGCAACAACAAAAAAAAAAGAAGTCATTTCAAACTCAAAACTTTCCCGGAAAAAAAGAAAAAACAAAGAAAAAACTTTTCTTTACAATGGCCTCAGTTGGATATGAAGAAGAGAGGAGGAGATTGTGGAATGAGGCTTGGGATGAGAGAAGCTTGAGAAGCTCGGCGTTAACGAGGCAGAGCTCAGCGTTCTCGTGGCGGAGAGACTCGGCCTCAAAGAGAAGATCGATGAGGCGAGCCGGCAGAGATCGTAGTGGTCGTTGAGTTCTTGGGACTGGAGGATCAATCGAGCTTGGTTGAGGCGGTTCTGAGTGGACGAAACGGCATCGTTGATGGAAGGGCTGCTCATGAGGGAGATCGAGGTGGTGGTGGTGGTCGGTAATGGTGATTTTGGTTTTCGAGGTGAAGAGTAGTTTTGACAGTTTCTTCACGCGGTGGAGTTGATGTTGCGGTGGTCGTGCTGGTGGTTGATGGAGGAGATGCGTCGTTCTCCATTTGTGTCTGAAATTTTCCCGAGAAACAAACAGGGAAAAGAAAATCTTAGAAACAATTTCTAAGTTACAGAATCTTCTAGAACGAATGAAACAGGTTCAAATTAAATTAAGAAAATATATTTATGAGAAATTTGAGTGTGAAAGTAATTAAAATTAAATAAACACAAAATAAAGAGCAAATGAACAATCCAGAATCGATATCAGAAATGGAATTCTCAAAAGATTAGAGAATAGAAACCGACCTGATGAGGTTTTGTGTAGAGAAGAATAGTGAAAGATCAGAGAGAGAGAGCAAGCGAGAGAGAGAGAGAGAGAAGTGTTTGGAAGCCAAGAAAATGAAAGAAAAATGAAGACCCTAAACACTGAAACGTCTGAGGTTTTTTTGTTTTTGTTTTTTTTTTTTTTTTTTAAATTATGGGAAGGGCTGTTGAATTTGGGTAAATTGTTTTTGGGTTAAATGGTCTCATTGGGTTTTTAGTTAAAACCCAATAATTACTGGGTCTAATTGGGTTGATGCCCATTTAACCCAACTAATAATTGGGTGGGTTTGGATTCAATTAGAGTGGACGGATTTGGGTGGGCAAATGGGTTTGGGCTTACTTTGCCACCCCTAATATATATGAACTTGTGAACTTTGTCTTTGTCACTTTGTATGATGTGGCTAATATTAGTAATATATATAAACTTGTGCTTATCTGTTTGTGATTATTTTGGTTTTAGATATTTTTTGGTTGAGAAGTCCTATTTTTTTAGTTGGTGTATAGAACTACGAAATATGGAAATAATGAAACATATTTTTTTTAATTTGTAGATCATGAGTAAGTCCACTATAATATTAAATTTTTTCAAAAGAAAAAATCTAAATAATTCTGAAGTCATAAAAAAAAAATTTCATAAATAATCTAAATAATTTTCATTAAAAAAAAAAAAAAATTGTTTTAAGCTTTGGCCCCCCAGGTTCAAATCCTAATTCCGTCCCTGCCTGCAATTAAGTCTCAGAGTAGTTTAGCAAAAAAAAAAAAAGTCTTAGAGCATTACTAGTTTGAAGCACAGTTTTACAGATATAAGCAACATAAGCTCACCATTTCCAAGATAGCATCAAGGAATAGCATTACCCTGTCTTGCCATATGGACAAGCTCCTCAGTGGTGCTGCTAATGATGTCATTAGCCCATTTTAGCCCCATGCAGTGGCAAACCAAGAATTTTTCCTTCCAAGGCTGTGGTGAATAAAGACTAAAGATGTTTCAAACCCTATGATTTTCCTTTTCCTGCATATTTTGACAATCAAACAAAGAAGAGCTCAATCAGACCTAAATCCTAGATCAACGGCCAGAAATTTTGCTCAAAAAAAAAAAAAAAAACAGGGAAATGCTATTTTAACAGCAGTTTCACCTCAAGGTAAGTTTTCATTGGTTGTTACTAATTGACCAAAAGGGTAATTTTGCCAAATTAAAACCAATAGCAATTTACCACTTGTGATTTATTTTAAAAAGTGTATGAACATAGTATCTCCCTCAAAACCCTAACACTAAAACCCTAACACTTAAACCCTAACATCATATACTTTTTCTCCTTGTCTAAAACCATTCGGTCGATCCCTCAAAAGAGAAAAAAAAATATAAAAGCAACAGTCTGGACAGTCTAGAACAACTTGTCTTCACTGTTCGTTCTTCCACTTGTTTCTTCACTATTGTAAGTATTTTAACACCCCATTGTCTGTCATGTGTGTGTTTTCTCCTGTTATGCGAAAAAAAGAAAAAAAAAAATTGTCTTTGTCTTTGTGTCAAAATATATAAAAAAAATTGTTGTCTTAAATTGTTGTCTTTCATTGAAATCGGTGTCAACAAAATAATAAATAGTTTCACTAATTGCTATATATGTTTATCTCCATTTTTTTTTTTTTTAAGTGTCTTTACTAAACCCTGTGCAACATTCAGAATAATATATACACACACATCTGCAAGGCCGCCCTATTCTAAATTAATGTTTATTAATCTAATTTTTTGTTAACTTATTCCACAGCCTCATGACTCTATATTTTTGTTTCATAGATGAACTAAATATTTCTTTGTCCGCTTTGCATAATTATCACAAAAATATAACAACTAAATAAACCCCTAATTTAAAAATTAAAAAAAAAAAATCAATAAGCTACCCTTTTTATGAGGGTATGGGACCCTTTTAATAAGGACCTTTGGACTAGTCATGCTCTTTCCTCCATATTTTAGTATTATTAGTGTGTAGTTTCGTGCATATACACGGTACAATTATAAACAATCACAATTATTATTGTTATGTTTTAAATGTTAACCTTTAAATTTGTTGTTTCAGGTTTAGTGTTTATCAAAATCATGGTAAGTTTTTTCAATTGTTTTTTTTAATAATCTTAATTGGGATACAAACTATGGTTTTCTTAATTTGGATTTGATTATTTAGGACCATGACGACTGCGATTTGAGAAGCGGACCTTGGGGCCCTGTCCTTCGTAGGGTTCGACATCAAGGCACAGATTCCATTTGTTGGGCTTTGGCAATTCTTTCGACAATGGAATATATGCTAGCAAGGATTAGCCCTGCGGATAATGAATTGTCACTACAACTTATTATTTACACATTACGGGAACACCAACTTACTAGGAATTTTCTTCAAAATACTGCACGCACTTGGAAGGGGGACTATGTGGTGCCAATGCTTGAAGCATTTCGCTGGATGATGGTACATGGAGTAGCAAAAGAATCTGAGTGCAGATCGTTTGGAAAATTCTTTCTTAATCCTGTAAGTTTTTTTTTTTCCTTCTTTCTTTTTAATGAACATATATATAAATAAAAATAAAAAATGATATTTGATGTCATAATGTGTTAATTCTAATCTTGTAGGGGATGACAGTGGCATATCTCCAATACTACACAGTGATTAATGTAGAGAATGAGGAATTAATGCTGAAGATGTTAAGTGATAAATTGTGCCTATGTGCAACAATTCGAATATTTCGAGACTTAGAAAAATACAATCATGATGAAAATTCGGTCTATGAAGCTACTGCTAGAGATCTAGATTTTGTTGCACATGTGGTGGTAATTACAGGCTTTGGAACTACTCCAATAACAAAGAAAAAATTCTGGTGGATTAAAAACAGTTGGGGTGAGGGATGGGGAGATGAAGGTTTTGGAAGAATATACAGAGGATGTGATGCAATTCACCCAAGAACTGGTCAGAGAAACCTCAATCTACTTACTGAAGTAATTGCATGTGGGGTTGTTAAGGAGAAAGTACTTGCTTGATAGAAATAGAGTTTGTTAGGAAGACATTTGTCACTTATATTTTAAGTTTCACTTTTGGCACATTTATTTATTTTTTTTTTTGTGGGTATTTGGCTGATGATTTACAAGATAGTCTTATCCTTGTGCCATTGATATTGATTGTGAAATTATCTTCTATGGTTGAACTGTGATTATTCTCAGTAGATAACCAATTATATTCCTTTTCCCTGATTATGCTTTCCATAAAATTTGAATGAAGTGTTACCTATGTTGTGATGTGCTTGCTAGTCTCTGGAAATTTTGCAATTGTGACCCTTAGATAAAGCATAAGGGATTTGTCATATTCAAAGAACAAGATGATCATCAACATAACTTTGCTGACATTTTGGTCTAATTCTCATAGTATTTAATATTAAGTATTAGTGAATTGATTGGATAAGCTCTCTGTGTCTGGTATTTGTGGTGGTGGGTTTGTGTTTTGTCTTTGTATTATCTTTTTGCATGTACATGTTTCTGGAAATGGTGACACAAAACGAAGATGGCCTAGCCTGTCGATTTTGTTTTTTGACCTGATTCTGTTCATTCATGACTGGAATTACCACCAGAAGCTATTGTTTCATGGCTTCAGCACAACATGTGATCTCGGTACGAGGTCCCTTGTTTTCTTCCTTAAGTTAAATAGGGTTGTTTCAAGGTGTCTGGTTCTCTTTTCTCTTTTGTAATTGTAATATAATTTATAAATTTTACTCCCTAAAAATTAAATTTTTTTTATTTAGTCCAATTAGGTCTACTTCCGTCCTATTCGGTCCAATTAGGTCTACTTTAGTCCACTTCGATCCAATTTGGTTCACTCGGTCAATTTGAGTCCCCTTCAATCCATTTTGGACTAGTTGGGTTTTAAATTGATTTTTTTGTAAATTGCATTTTCAAGTTTAGCTCAATAATTCTTTTTTTTTTTTCCTTAATTCTTGGGTTGAAAAGTATGAAATTTTTATTATATTTGAGCTAAAGTCTTTAGTTTTGAGTTAAAAAATACAAAAAAAAGGACATTAAAAATTAGAAATATGAACCCTAAAAATGTAATAAGTCCTCTTCAGTCCACTTTGGTTCTTTCTTTTCTTTTTCTTTATAATTAGTCCACTTTAGTTCTATTTGGTCCTATTAGGTCCATTCGGTCCACATTGGTCATATTCTATCCACTTCAATCTCATTTGGTCTATTCTGTTCACTTTGGTCCTATTTAGTCGACGTTGGTCCTATTTGGTTTACTGTGGTCCTATTCGGACCAACTTGATCCAATTCAGTCTTATATGTTCCTATTCGGTACATTATGTCCACTTTGGTCCTAATCTATCCATTCATTCTTATTTGGTCCACATTGGTCCACTCTATCCTATTCGGTCCACCTTGTTCCCATTCGGTCCATTTCATTCCATTTGGTTCATTTATGTCCACTTCGGTCCATTTTTGTGTACTTACATAGAAGGAAAAGACATGTTTAAGCTGAGAGTACATATTCTAAATCCAAATTTATTAAATATATATATAAATCTCAAACTTGTAATATCTAAATTCTTAAGCATAACATTTATTGTTGCTACACTTTTGTTGATCCACATTAACGTAGCATTTCAGTCCACTTCGGTCTGGCTAAATTTAAGTGAAAGTCTTTCTAAACCTTAAGGGTATGAATTTACATATATAATCTTTAAGGTAGTTACTCATTTGTTTTAACGTCATTACTTTTAAATGAATTGCATGATATTGATTATACCTTCAAGCAAAAAAAAAAAAACATATATATATATATATAGTATGTATAACTTTTATTTAAATAAATTATTCAAATTTGCATTCTCTTATAAGAGATTATTATGATAATCAAAACTCATAACAAACTTACACTAAATATGTATAATTTATTCTCTAAATTTTATTGTAGATAATTTGTTCTCCCTAAAAATTGAACAATTTCAAAAAATAATTTTTATCATTCTATTTTTTTTTTAACTTTATTAATTGAGTTAATTAGAACTCATAAAATGAGTCATCAATCAAGAATTAAAAGGGGAAGAGGAATGTCACAAAATATTTAGAATTAAAAATATAAAAGTTATTTCCTTGTCAAAACATATATTTTTTCATCTATTCAACCGCATGCTAATATAGAAATTACTCAAATTAGTCAGAGAAGCTCCCAAACTCCCAGCTTCCTAGGTAGGTTCCCCTTTTTTCTTTTCTTTTATTTTTTAACTTTTTATAAGTTTGGATATATGGAGAGAAAATAATTAGTTAAAATAGTAATAAAATATATAAATATATATAAATTTTAAAGAAAAGCTAAAAAGTAGTGGCAACCAATACTCTTCGGCTCTTTGCTTGCATGAGGTGACTAGTACTTGCACTTAAGTCTCTACTTTTATTTTTGTGCCAGAAGAATGGGCTTAGGCCTTTAAAGGAAAAAAAGGATCACCTTATCTCAACACAACCCATATGAGCTTTGACAGCCATAACCTCCGAATAATGGAGTGGACCACCACCTTGCTTGCCTTATTTGAGAGACCTGTCACAGTATTGCAACTCAAAATGTGAAAGTCTAATTTAATCTAGTCCCTATACTAAACTAAATTTGGTTTTCCAATTCCGGTATCCACACCGGTTCAACACATAGTAGTTATAGTGCCACATAAAATGCCACAACTTTTGCGACAACTATCTTACGTGTCAAACTGTGATTGATTACCTGTCATTTTTATATAGATCCACCATTTTTTCTCCACCACTCAGTCTATCACATAGATAGTTGTGACACAAATTGTGGCATTTTATGTGGTCCGCACTAGTTCAATATAGAGTATTTTTGGTATACATAAAATACCACAACTTTTGCCACTACTATCTTACATGTCAGACTGTGATTGACTACTTGTCACTTTTATATGGATTCACCACTTTTTCTCTACTACTCAATCTATCACGTAGATAGTTATGGCAAAAATTGTGGCATTTTATATGGTTTACACCAATTTGATAAAGAGTAGTTTTGGTACCACATAAAATGCCACAACTTTTGCCACTTGCCTCAACTGTCCTACATGTCAGACTGTAATTGACTACATGTTACTTTTATATGGATCCACTACTTTTTCTCTACCACTCAGTTTGTCATGTGAACAGTTGCAACACAAATTGTGGCATTTTACCTGGTCTTAGAATTTTTGTTCCATACACATATAATTCGCACGCAAATTCGACAAAGTTCTTAAGTTGGGTTTAACAGTCTTAGCATTTGGAAAAGCCACCACAAAGTTGTTGACTTGGTAATACTAATATAGATGGCTGCCTCTTTAAGCGTAGGAATGAAGGCATCTCCCCACCTTCTATTGAGAGAACAATTCTCATT
This sequence comes from Notholithocarpus densiflorus, assembly GCA_030021035.2. NCBI lineage: Eukaryota > Viridiplantae > Streptophyta > Magnoliopsida > Fagales > Fagaceae > Notholithocarpus > Notholithocarpus densiflorus. The sequence goes on from JARYZH020000166.1 coordinate 311,666, forward strand.
GCTCTATTTCTCCAGCTTTTGCAACATTAGTAGTAAGAAAGCGGTAGCTAGCTATTCGTTTAAGGGTACAAGTGAGTGACAAAGTCAAACGCAACATATAAATGTCAAGGTTCTTGCATTGTAGTTTTGATTCTAAGTAGATTGCATGGTAAGGGTGGCAATATTTTACACTAGTAAACACAGACATGAAGTCCATAGGCTAATGCTTACACTTAACTAGTCCGTATCAAATTTGGGTCGACACAAATTGGCCCATTAATAAACAAATCAATTTGAGATTGACAAGCAAAACCCACTCCAACCTGTTTTAACTAAAATTTAATTTTACCATTTTACCTTTCAAATTTTGAAGGCTGTAATTATAGTTTACTTTTTGGTGACTTCATTTGGAATTAGATTGTATATTTATAAATTCTATAAAATATGAAGATTGTTAACGGGTTATTCGTGTTAAGTAAATATGTTAACCTAACTACAAACATATTTGTGAAGTCATGTCGGGTTACTCGTGTTAGGTAAATATGTTAACCTGACTACATATTTGTGATATTCATGCTAACCCTATCACAGCTCATAAAAGTCTCTCATATAAACGGGTTAAACAAGTCGAGTTATGTCAAACCTATTATTATTTAATAAATAGGTAGTGTTACGGTTTAAGGATCTAATAATAACGTGTTCATGTCTGACTCATAATAGTCTAAAACTCACTCATGATTCAACCCAACATTAGCTGCCACACCCGATTGGTGATAATTTGTAACAAGACCTGCCACACCTGATTAGTGATAATTGTAACAAGACCAAATTTTTGTTGGGACTCAGGAGCTAGTGAGGCTCAAAGGCCAGTTAGGAAATACACACTTCCACGTGAGGGCATTGGTTGGTACCAAACCAAAAAGGAGAGAGAGCTAGTTGAAACAGTAATGGAGAAAACATAGGCATGAAAACCAGGACCCTTTCCAGCTAATAGAGTTTGATTTTTGACCCTACCCACATACCAGTTAAATATGGGGCACCCAAAATTAATTTCCACGACACAGTTATTGTTCCCGTACAAACACAACTGAAGAACTGGGGCAGTGGGGGCTTTTTCTTTTTCTCAATATACTTAAGTAACCAAACTGCAACGTTTCTTCTAGACTCTCCAACCCTTTTGATAAAAAAGAAAAAAAAAAAAATATATATATATATATATATAGCTAGAAATGTGTGCCTCAGGTTCAGATATCATATCACACACCCACAACTCGTTGTTTGAAGAATGATTGGTTAAAACAAAATGAGCGGCTTGGCTGATGGCTACCCAACCTATTCTATGTGGGCACAGATTCCCTGAAGAATGTGACTACCAAAAACCATCCCACATGCAAAGGACAGAAACACCTGTTTATGATGCTTCCCTACCCAAACAACAAGAAGTAGGTCGACTTTCACCATCACCATAATAAATAACCCACTTATTATTATCTATTACTTTGGTTACTCGTTTCAATTTGCACCCATACCAAAAATACCACAATTTCAAACAGATAATGCACCCCTCATAATGATAAAAACTTTCATATGGTAATCAAAGATCAAAAATTTGAAAAAAACCAACAAAATTGAAACACTAGACGATTGTATTCTTCTTAACCAAAAACATTAGAACGATGTATGTTCTTACTTACATTAAAAGGAGGATGGAAAGGCGGAGGTAATACAACTATGTACACAAAAGGGGGGATGTCACTCACAAGATGAGGGTATACATATTTTATGTATATAACTGGGACACCATAAAATACTAACTCCGCATTCCGCAATATGTCCAAAATTGGATATCTATATCTGATTTTAGAGACAAAGAAAGCAGCTGATCTAAAAGAGGGTGAGACTCGCATCCATCTCAACTAGTTAACATTTTCCCAACTGGAATGGCTGTACAGCACTCTCCTCCAAAGACTGCACACAAAAAAAAAAAAAAAAACTGATGAACAGAAGACACATTGTTATCTACCATAAATCTGCGGATTAAGAATAACAAACTAGCAGTAATGTAACAATAACAAAATTGAATGGCATCGAGGGAGATAGAATGTGTCCAAGGTCATTAAAACATATTCCATTTTGTGATAAAGACCGCCCTGAGCACATTTCTATACCATGAAAGATATACTACCAACATGAGCAAACACATGGAACATACCTAAAATCCACAAGAGCCAGGGCCTCAACATTTCTCAGCAGTAGATGCTGGAGGAAGTGTCTGAGATTTCACTTCTTTCACATCCCCACCTTCAGCAGCAGATTGAAACTCCCCACCTTTAGAATTTAGGGTCCCTGGGTTCATTTTCTGTACCTCCTCTCGGGTATAGATGAAAATCTTGCGAACCATACCACAAAATTCCCTGAGATACACACACAAGATGCTTCAAGTTACTTAAGACCTCAGAGTAAAGAAGAAAAAGATACACAAGGGTATACGAATGCAATAACAATCAATAATATTTATTTAGATCAAGTCAAGATAAGTCCTTACTGCCAGGGATCATCCCCAACGAGCATCATATCACCCTCGTCGTCAGTATATACAATCATCCAATTCCTTTGGGGAGCCATTAGTTCACCGCCAAATTCAAACAACTGGTCCAATTCAGCAATCAGTTCCTCATAATTGTTAAACTTAGTTAGGTCCACGGATCGACCAAGCGCAATCCCCTGCTTGTGAACCTGAAATAAACAGCATTTGGTTAAGCAAGTTCAAACCAAATTTCCAATAGCAAAACTGACAATAACAATTAAGGGGGAAAATACCTTAGTACAACTCCTAGTTGAACTGCCTAGTGATTTGCCTTGCACATCTCTTGAATGTTGCTGACAAGTTTGCACTGGCTTCTCCTTCTCATTAAGAGGAAGTGGATGATCAGCTAATTTAGAGCCCCACTGTTCTGACTTTTGATCAATGTCAAGAGTATGAGCCTGGTGTGAAGTATTAAGCACATGACCCGTTGGCTCATTCATCATGTTCCTAGGTGCCACTACTGGCTCTGTTGTAACAGGATTACTGATAAGGGGTATGCCAAAGAGCTTGCAGTTCCCATCCTTAGGTTTCACAGCCTCACATTTTTGTACCAGCATGGGTTTTTGCATTGAGTCTCTTGAATGAACAGGATTCTCAAAACATTGGGATGGGGGAGGCATCATCCAGTTTCCTTGTGAGTGCTCAACTCTATGACAATGAAGCGCAGGATACTCAGTAGGGCCACCATATCTAGGATTGCCTTGCGCTTGATAAACTCCATCACCACCTTGCGCAGGACCTTTCAGATTAGAGTCCGAAAAGTTAAGTGAGAGACTGGATGACATGAAGGACCACGGACTAGGAAGCAAGTTAAACTTGCCTTCCAGATTCACTGGTGGTTTTCTTAGAAGATTAACAGCTACTCCAGGTTGGTCAACAAAGGATGTACAAATCCCATTGGAGGAATCAGCAGTAGCCCCAAATCCTGACAATAAATCTGTGCAAGTTGGTTCATGCCTCCCTGAGGCCATCCAGCTCTCTGAACCATATCTTTTTGATGCCGAACCCGCATCATTCTTTTCATCATCTAGTGAAGGTGGCCACACAACAGACTTTTCAGCTGCGTCAGCCTCATTGCTCTCTGCAAAATTGCCTCTCAAGGTCGAGAACTCTTGACCTTGCAAGACCCTAGAAAACCCACTTACTGGTGAATGGTCTAGAGTCACTTTTGATGAACCTAATCATTTTGCAAAGTTCAAAATAATAAGATATACACATTAAACCTCAGTTAATCTCCACAAAACTGCAAATGAAAAATAACCAATTAGGTTTACTATGCAGACAAGGTTCTACCTTCCCTGGTAAGAACAGAGGAGTCAGGAGATGATGGCACCATGGTTGATCGGGGCCTTTTTGGCCTGGACATTGGAAGGGGATTCAGTGCAGGAGGAGCTAGAGCAGGCTCTATTTTCCAAGGTGAAACTCTCTCTGGACGAGGTATAGTACTCGTTTCATCCCATCTCACCTAGAAGAATGAAAAAAGTCATTTTAGCATGCTAAAAATGTCAGTCATACACACTGCTCCAAAGACCAAAATACTACCTTGAGGCATCTCCATTTGGAATTTTGCCACCTTTCGTGGTCCGCATCTTCAAGTCCAACTATGGTGCCAGTAAACCTGTAGAATGAGAACTATGTATATCAGAAAACTTGACTCCATCCCCATACAAAGAAGAAATGGTCGCCATTTAACCTATAGGAATTTCAGGGGGAAAAACAAGGAGGACTGACCATACCTTTGTTCAGGAGCTTCTTCACCTTCAAATCTCATTTTGAACCTCATCCCTATAGAGTAGTTATTCTTGATAGACTCCATATACTGATCGTAGGGAACAATAAACTCAGCAGGGCTTGTCCTGTCAGAAAACATTTATAAGCACTTCAGTCAATAACTTTAACCATAGCCCACCACTTGCAAAATCAAAAATATAAGATGCCCAACATTAGAATAGTTTTAATAAAAAAAAATATATTCTCAATTAACTTGCATTGCAAAATGGACAGGCTTCAACCACACACCTAGGCTTGTAGTAAACAGTGAACATAGTTTTAGTCGAGATGGCATGCCATGCAGTGGCAAGTACACCGAGATGCATGCTATGACTGGATATGACCGATGATGGAACATTACCCTGCTGTCTCATAGCACGTCTGACACCCACACGAAGCTCCCCATTCTCACCCCTAGTGGTTTTAAGTTACCATGTTAGAGACAAGCAACACAAACGAAAATTGGAATATCGTATGTATAAATAAAAAACAAACCTTAGGAATATAAATGCATCCCCAGCAACAAGCCTTTTTGAGCTTACAAAAACACTCCAACCACTTTGAAGCAAGTGCCTTCGCGGTTGACCTAGCAGTCCAATTTCTCAAGTTAATTTATAAATAGAAAACTAGAATGCATGGATAGATAAACCTTGTCATTAACAAACCCCAAACAACATAAATCATAGAAACTTGAAGAAGTATAACTGGTCTGCAATAAGCTTGCGCAAATGTTTATAAAGGTGGCAGACAATACTACATGTCATATATGAAGATATGAATATAACCATCACCCCTAAAGATATGCCTGAACCGCCACTCATTTGCGTGCAAGTCCTTGGCGACCAACTCCTGGGTTGGAGGCTGCCTTGACATGTCCTGTCCAGAAAAAAAAAAAAAAAAAAAAAAAAAAAGCACCCACTTAGAATTTAATTTCGGTGTATAATCAATAATCTCTCAAAAGTTTAAAAGCTAATAAAACCCAACCAGTGGTGGGAGACATTCATCTGCATGCCGTCTCAACACTGAAAAACCACCGTGAGTGCTTGTATCCGAAGCCGTCAGTGTCTTACAAAACGAGTGTACATGAAATCGTGGCGGTGGAGGTGGCGGAGATTCCTTCTCTGCCGCATTCTCATCTTGCTGCCATCAACAAAACATCAAATTAATAAGTTATCAAGCCTATTTCACTCCCTTCCAAATCAATTTACGCTCAGATATCGCTCAAAGAAACTTACGATTGCCTCGGGAATTAGAGTCACTTGTGCAAATACCTCATCCGTATCTGGTTCAGCCTACAATTCCCCCCAAATAAAAGTAAGCAAACCAAAAATGCTCATCATTCATAGATCAAAAACCCAAATGAAAAAATCACTACCTTCAATTGTACATTGATAACCCTGCAAAGGATCTTAGGAGGAAGATCATATAAAGGCATCTGCTTGTCCGCTACTTGATTAGTAGACGCCTCAACCTAAAATTAGGACACCCAAATCAAAACCCATCAAAAAAAAAAAAAAAAAAAACCCATTACTTTTAGCCACTTCGAAGTTTGAACAACAAAACCCAGAAACAAAAACTCAAAACTTTAAAAAAATAAAAAATAAAAACTCAAACTTTCGCAACTGTCACACCCAAAATAGAACAAAACCATAATAGTTATAAAAATTAAGACATGCAAAAACCATAACACAGAGTTGGAAACGAACCTGTTCGATGTGGCCCTGAGGGAAATAGAAGACGCGCTCGTTTTCGCGAGGAACAGTGACGAGAGGACCAGCACAAGCGTGCCATAGCTCTCTGTAAAGCGCGGTTTCTGCGTCTATATAAGAGCCCAGAAACCATGAAAAATCAGAGGTCAGAATCGGATCGTTACCGAGTTAGGCCGGAAAATGAAACCGAGTTAAGCTCGTCGGAATGATTTTTTTACCTTTGCTGGTGCCGGAAAATGTAGAATGACCTTTTTGCCCTTCGCTACTGTTTCTACTATCACTGTTGTTGTTGTTGTTGTTGTTGTTGCTGTTGCTGTTGTGGTGGTGGTGGTGGTCGTTATAGCCGGCGGTTGCCGGATTTCCTTTTCCGATTACCTCCGACGAAGACATTTCCGTGAGCTTCAACAACTACCACAAATCTCTCATCTGATAAAAAAAACCTGACCTTTCTTTCTCTCTCTAGAATTCTCAGCTCTCTCTCTCTCTCTCTCTCTCTCTCTCTCTCTCTCTCTCTCTCAAAAGAGAATCAAAACTCCTTCAATCAAAAACTCCAAATCTCTCCGAATTCTACAGCTTCACAGCTCAAATTAAAAGCTTTTCTCTCAAAGCTCGTCGTGTTCAACAGCTTCAGAGCTCAAACCAAGAACTCCATCACTCTCTCAGCTGAATCAAAAACCCCTAGCACTTCAAAGAAACCTCAAAGCTAAGCTCTCTCTCTCTCTCTCTCTCTCTTCCTCTCAATTCTTCACCAATTCTCTCAACCTTCACTCTCTCCGAAAAAGCTAAGAATCGCTCACAAGCTCCATAGCTCTGTCTCTCTCTCTCTCTCTCTCTCTCTCTGTTTGTTTCAACTTTCTATCTTTGTCTGAAACAAGGGGTTGGGTTGGGGGGGGGCTTAACCAGGGTGGTCAAAACTTTGGGCAATAATTTCGACCGTGGTCAAATTTTAACCAGTTTGGACAACCACCGGCAGTTACCGGTTCGACAAGCTTTATCTAACCGGGAACAGCCGGTGAACTCAGAAAAAAATAAATATAAATAAAAAAAAGTGAAAGGAACGGGGATTTAATAAATAAAGGCGGCTGTGATGCGAAAAACGCCGTTGAAATGTGTCCAAATTTGGTTCGTTGAGCATGTAACGCCGTGTGTCTTGGCCGTTACTTTAAAACCGAAAAAAACATTATTATTATTATTATTATTAAAAAAAACAAAAAAATTAAAAGGTTGTTCTGTTTTTATGGGGAATTGGCTTTGTCGTGCTATTAACGAGCAAGGGTTAAGGGCGGGGTGTGCCTAGTTCACACCCTCCTCCACTTACTTTTTTTTTTTTTTTTTTTTTCACGTTAACCTTGGTTTACTTTTTTTCTTTTTTCTTTTTTTAATGGTACTAGTAGAGTCTAGTATTATAGTTCCTTTCTTTTTTATTTTTAAATTTGATAATTTTATGTGGAGTCTATTCTAGGAACAGCAGTTGTCTCCCATTTACGTACTGTATTTCTCATGCTGATAAATTACTACATACGAGTCTTTGTCTTTTTTTTTCTTTTCTTGATATATTGAAGTATGAGCAAAACTAGAGTTTATAGTCTGTTTGGATACCGGTTATTTTGCTGAAATTAAAAATTTATTGTTGAAAATACTATAGATAAAGATAAAAGTTAGCTAAAATAGTACAATATGGCCCATAAATAGCTCATGAATAGTAACAAAAATAAACTAAATAGTATAATAATTTCAATTTATAATTATTCCCAAACGCATGCTTAATGTGCGTTTGCGTACTGTGATTCCAGCATTTGCGTTTGTGTTTGGTTGGTCCCATGGCACTGTTCATGGACCAGCCAAGTTGCACAAAACACGTGAATAGTATTTTGGTTGTTTAAAAAATATTTTGCTACAGTGTTTTCAGCAATAAGTTTGCAGTTTTCAGCAAATAAGCAGTATCCAAATAGACTTTTAGTGTCTAACTGCACCGAAGGTGTGTTCACTCTTGATTATGTGTCTTCGTCTCAACAAGTCAAATGCACTAGATGCACCGGACCCAAGGCATGTCCTTGAAGCATTTTTAAGTTCTACCAAAAGAGCATTGTGACAAATACGATATGTAATGACAAATTGGGGTCTAGTGTCCAATTGCATTGGATCTATCACTATGGTGATATGTGTTCACTTTTAATTATGTATTATCATCCCAACGAGTACAATGGACTAAACTTAAGCCATATCTTTGAAGTATTTAGTTCTACCAAAAGAGCATCATGACAAATATAGGATGTAATGAATTTGTGCTTTTTACTCTAGTTCCTTCTATCTTTACCTTACTTTCAAAGATGAATAATGGTTACCCTTTAGTTTTGGGCATGGTTAACAATTTTCGAATTGCATTAATTAAACTTAAAATTGAGTTTTTTATTACAATTGAGCAATTTTTTTAAAGAATTGAGCAACTTACCGTTAAAGGGGTATTTGTTTATTAATTTTTGCTACTTTCCAATACAATAGGTTTTGATTGATTCTTCCTTATCAAGTGTAATTGAGCATCCATTAGCATATTCCATTCACTTATTTTATCTTGAAATAAAAACAATCATATAGATTTAAAAGGCTCTCAAAGTCAAGACATTGTTAAGTTTTTTTTTTTTTTTTTTTTCATTTTACTAATTAATGATAGTATTAACGGTTTAATGACTTATTATTTGGTTAAATTGGGGTTGCTAGGCCATTAAGGGACTGTTTAGACAATAAGAACTTTGCTAGCAAGTTCAAATACCAACAAGAAAACTAAATTTAGTTCAATCTCTCAAGAGTAACAACAAATACAGATTTTTTTTTTTTTTCAATTTTCATAAAACCTATAATCAATTATGGAATAAACGGCTATTAAGTGACCATTTAGGGTTTAGGCAACTCAATCGAGAGGTTTTCTAAAATGATTTGAATCACAACAAATATAACAGCAAAACTGAGGGTCATTTAGAAATGTTCTAAACACAATATAATGAATACTAAGAAAATACTTTTATATGAGTGGATGCTTAAATAATGACTACAAGAATTAAATAAGAACAAATACATTCTTGTTGTTGTTGTTCTTTTGCTTATAAGAATTGAGAGAAGATAATTCCAAATTCTTCCCAATGCAAAAATCAAGTAATACCACTAAACTACACGGTTTTTTTTAATAAGATCAATACATTAAATTCATTTGACACAAAGAGTTTGGATTAATGGCTGCTCCAGGAATTTTGTTAAAGGTGTTCCTTAGAAAGCATAAATTACACCATCTTATTTCTTTTTAACCTTTAGGTAATTAGGTTTGATTCAATGTTATTAATTTCATTCTGTTCTAGCCAGAAAATACAGTGCCGGTAAACAAGCCGGAACAATAATCCACCTTATTCCACTTCGGAAAAAATTTCAGGTCATTTCGGTCTATTTCGGGTGTTTCGGTAAATACCGGCCGAAATTCAAGATTCGGCCAGCATGAAGTTTGTGCTTAAAAAAAAAAAATGTTCTTAAAACCAAAACAAATTTACATTCTGTAAACCAAAAAACCTTAAAAGGAAAAAAAAAAAAATGAAAAGAAATGAAATGAACAAAGGTACCTATATAGCTAAAAAAAAATCGCATTGAGAAATTTTAGACTCAACTTGAGAAGAGGCACTGTCGCACTGGTACTGGTAGAAGACACAAAAGTTACGAACAAAGAGGAAGGCAAAACTTAGATGTAAAAGTGTAGATGAAGATGTGATAAAATTTAAAAGTATGAAGTGTAAAAATCGATGAGACAGAAAACGTGTGTGGTTAAGAAAAAATAATTAAAAATGAGAAGTAAGTAATATATGTCTAATGAGGAAAAATAATATTATAATAAAAAATAATAAAAGGTTGAAAATTGTATTGTATTGGGTAGTGTGCTTAGTTGAAGGAATCAAGCCACTGTCCAACCTGTAGTAGTTTTATTATAATTTTTTTTTTCCAGATTTTAGTTCAAATTTTTTTTTTTTTTTGAGTTTTTCATTTTTGCTTGAAAGACCCCAATATATTGTTAAGTTGCTCAAATTATGGACCAAAATTTAATTTTATTGACATAAAAAAAATTCAAGGTGGTCCCAAAATTTTTTTAGAAGGTAAATAAATATAAAATTTTAAATTATTATATATAACTTTTTTTTTTCAAGTTAGGGTGGTCCTGGGACCACCCTGACCATAAGATGGCGCCGCCACTGGTTTGGATTACAAGTATTTGTTTGGTAGGTTAAAAGCACACGTAGCAACACCAAAAATACATTATAACTCGTGTATTTTTGAAGTGATTGAATTGAGAACAAAAATTACAAAAATCTCATAATTTTTCTTAAATTCGATCCCTGTCTTGATGAAACCATAATGCTCTTAGAGGATCTAATATTTGTGGGGGCAGATTATAAATTTAATGTAATTCATAAATATTCTAGCTATCTAATATTTTGATCAACTTATCCACTAATATAGAAAGAGTAATGCTATATCCACAAAATATTTTACAACATTTTTACAATATGTTGATGTGACAAACTTCTTATTGGTTTTCATCTAGGCCCACTATTAATATCACTTTTTCATTTACCAATAATCAGTCACCACATCAGCAGTTTGTAAAATAGTTTGTATCTCTAGCATTATTAATATAAAAAGAGTAATGCTACATCTACAAATTATTTTACAACATTTTTACAATATGCTAGAAATACAAAATATTTTACAAATTTTTTTACAAACTATTAATGTGGTGAATGATTATTGGTAAATGAAAAAGTAATATTAATGGTGTGCCTAAATGAAAACCAATAAAAAGTTGGGCACATCAACATTTTATAAAAATATTATAAAATAATTTGTAGCAGTAGCATTACTCTAAAAAATATATGGAAAATATATGGTATTTGTGATATGACATCAAATGACTTCCTTTTTATTATATGTGAATACGTGTATTTTTAATTTTTTTAAACTTTCCTTTTACGTGGAAGTCCATTACAAGAAACCAAAACTAAATAATAAATACGAACATATCTTTCCTTGTATACTCCTTGTATACTCAAAAAGCAGGACATGAGCAAAAGAGGAAAGCCTTTCCTTTTTGTTATAAGTTATTGTTCCATTGTCAATACTATTACTTTTCTATTCTTACTATTTTTTACGATTATTCCAAAGTGATTCTTCCTTCAAGCCAAATTAAAGGAATCCACATTTTACTATTGAAAATTCTGCTTCTAAATAAGACATGCCATGTCAGATGCATTGAACCTAGCTGGAGGTCTACCATATATGGACCCATATTGCACTCAACAACAACGATATTTGACTAACCTTGTTCAAAAAATAATAATACATATTTGACCATAGATTATAAAATTAATAAGACAATTAATTAAATTCAAAGGACTAGTTGTTGAATTAATATCCACCCTAGTTTGCACTTGTTGGGACCGGTTGGGAATTTAGCAGCAGTGATTAGGTTGGGCAATACAGTACTACTAGGTCATACTAGTAGTATTACTTTAGTAATATTTATGTAGATCTCATAGTATATTCTTTAAAATTTAAATGTATTGTACTATTTCTCATATTACTATACTTCGTGGAAATTGTATTGTATATAGTATATACCTTATATACTTTCTTATTGAATTGACATTTTCTCATGCACAAAATACTTCGAGATTTAGGGGTGAATGAATTCAAGTTGCGAAATTAGCAGCATAATGTAATTATCTCAAAAAAAAGAAAAAAAAGAAAGAAAGAAAGATATATTGCAGACAGCCAACTTCATTAATGCTACATTATATGTTCATAAAATTGACTTCCACCATGCATAAAATGATCTTTCTGGTTACAAAGAAATCTTGCAATCTCTTTTTGACTTTCAACACGATTTAAAAACCACTAGGAGAGACCTTTTCAAATCCTCTGTGACTTTCAAAAGCATAGCATGGATTATGGATCTTGCTGAAATTGGCAGGCAATGGCAAGTCTTTGTTTACATGTCCTTTTTTAATCCTTTAGCTTTTTGTCAAGAAAAATCTTAAACACGCGTAACATGAAAATTGGGCCTCTAAAATTTACAAAGTTTTGTCTGCAAATGGAAATTGTAAACTGTTTTCTTGCTTGTGGAAACATCCTTTTTCTATCATTGGTCCAACCAAAGTCATCCTCCTACTACGATTTGGAAAAAGTAAGAAAGTTAGAAAAAAATTTCAAGTAACTCGGTATATGTACGTTCCCAGTCATTTCATTTCCTCTTCACACGTTTAAAATATGATAATGAATGTAACCTGAAAATGAAAATCTTTGAACTTTTAATTGTTGTCTAGCTATGAATTTGGTATTCCTAAGATTAATTATTGAGTTGCTTTCCATGAATTAAGTGTTTTATCAAACGAAAAACCAAATTTATCAATGCAAATCTTAATCTAAAGGAACTACTTTAAAGGGTAATCTTACATAGACATCAGGCAGCCTCTGTCTCTCACTATAAAGGGTATTCTTTTTTTCTTTTTCTTTTTTCAGACAAGACAAACTAAGATGATTCTAGTCTAAAGTCTAAAGTATAAACTAGTAGAATTATATTACCAAATCCATTATGGTCTATTTTTGACGCGTAGAAAGATGGTCTACAAACTTTTCATACAAAAATTTTATTGGAATAGTCATACAATAAATTAATGAATGAGTGAATGACATGAAAATGACCATTTACATGGTTTGCCTATTTTCATGAAATTGAAGTATCAAAATACAACTCATTCTACAATTTTATTATGTTTTTCACGGCTCTCACCTTGCCTTATCCTAGAGGCTAAAAAAGAAAGAAGAAAAAAAAAAACGTAAAAATATATTTGTAAATTGTGTGTATGTATATAATTTACATATAAGATATTCATTACTTGTTTATCTTCTCTATATATTAAGTGGATTCAGAAAATTAGTTATGGCTTCATAAAATGTCAAAAATACCCCTAATTTAATTAGATAATCCTTCTTCTTAAAAAAATAAAAAAATAGGGTTAAAATTGTAATTCAATAAAATTTAAAAACAAAAAAATAAACTACCAAATAAACTTTTTTTCCTAAAAATTAGCACACTCTCTATTTAAATATATTTCACGCAGGTTTGATACAATTTTTCCTAAAAATTAGCAAACACTAAACCAGCAATTTACTCCATTTCAAATCCTAAATTTTAGTTTCTTAAAAAATCCTTTCTGTGTGCTTTCAGAAAAAAAAAAAAAAAAAATCCTTCTCGTGTAACCTCACTAATAATAGATAAATTCATATTGAAAAATTACGTGAGATGAGGCTAGTCTATACTATTTATAAAAAAATTTCCCTTTTTAGATTGGACTTTTATATGATTTATAAATACTCCTGAACCTTAGGTTTAATAGAGGAAAAACTTGAGGACAACCAGTGAAAATATATCTCCAATTCCGCTTAAAATGCCTACAAAATAAGACACTTTCCTACTAATCCATATTTTCAAAATAAACTTATCCAAAATAAAAAAATTATAACACTAGACCAAAAAAAAAAAAAAATATGTCTCATCGCACGCACAAATGACAAGGCTAGTATTTGTATAAGGATACATAGTACAATACAGTTCGAAATTTTGGGGCTATGTGAGATTCAAATTATCGCGATAAATTGGAAGGAGAAGTAATTGATATTAAGTTGTAGTGGGGGGGAGCTACTAGTCATAGTCCTAGACCTAGAGGGAAGGGAAGTGAGTGGGACCAATGTGTATTTGTCTAATAGCAGAGTCTTTGTATGGTCTAAATTCTAATGTCTAAAAGCAACGATTGGAGGAATCTTTGTCCTGTAAAAGACGTATCATTGGGGGAAAAAAAGTTAAACATTTTATGAACCCTTTCGGAACATGTAAAAGATATGGGACGCATTATTTGTATTGCCCTTTTGCTTTACCCACTCAATTTGTTTCCCCTCGTATATATACATTTTGGGTTAAAACCAAAAAAAAAATGGAAAAGCTCAATTTTTATCTGCATTTAATAACCAGTAAATATCAATCTATCTGCATTCAATAAGAAGTAAAAATATGCAAAGTTTTGCTCATATGGGTACGCAGAATGCAAAAAGAGGACTGCTTGAGATTAAATGTCCTTTCAAAATCCAAGTGGGATCCACTTGATATTTTTTTTTTTTGAGAGTGGATCCACTTGATATTGATGATTTTTTTTTTTTTTTTTCTGAGGAATATGATACTGATGATTTAGAAATTAAATTAGACCTTAAAGAAGTTAGCTTAGTGATTCCTAGAGTCTTATGATATCCATGAAATAAATTAACACATTGCACATATATATTTGTATTAGATTTGTTATATTTTATAATGATCTGAGTAAATTGAAAAACTAATTTGTTTATTGTATGCGTCAATTGTCAAATATGACCCCCCCCCCCCCCCCCTTCATGCTCTTCCTTTTAGGCTTCTTGTGTTGACATAGTGAGATTTGCCTTATATACAAGACTTGAAAAAGTATTGGTTAATTACCACTAGTCTAACACTTGATTGCTAAGCCAAAGGCGATTAGTAGATTATTCCAATCAAGTTGTGGGTTCCAATTAGCTCAATTGATAATAAAGAACTATCATTAGCAGCAAACACCGTATATTGAAACTCTCTAAAAAAAAAAGTTATTCGATGACAACAAATGCAAGAATTGCTCATCTAACAGAATTAGCTTAGGTGATGTATTGACAAAAATCTGATCAAACTCGACCTGGAACATTGAGCACCCCTATATTTGTTCTTTCAACTAAATAAATATAATTACATGACATTGTATTTCATACAATTCGTTTGTTTATATTTTCAAACTCATAAATTAAATAACATCATAGTGAAATGTTATTTTTACTTTCTAAATACTACTTATAAGGTGAAGGTTGATTCTAAATTCAAGATATTAATTCCATTCAAATCCCAATATAAATTTAATAATACTAAAACTAAATCATGACCAATGTTCTAGTCCTCATTCGAACAAGTTTTCATTTCTACCAAATAATATATATATTATACTGCTTTTAATTTTAACACCTGCAACCAGACTTCCAAAGGGTTCAAAGCCTTGTTATAATTATATATATGTCCATAAACATATCAGATTATAAGAGAATGAGTATGATCAATCTAAAATATTGAAGTTTAGTTAGACATTTAATGGATGAAAGTACAGGTAGTGTGCAAAGAGGTACAAGTACAGCAGCACGTGAAATAACTTGGGACCTTAGACACAAACATGTAGGTTGACAGTACTTGAGCTACCTGATGATGATGCATATAGCTTAAAACTTCCATCCTCTCAAAACTATGGGAAGCTTATTTTGGACAAACATATAGGTACGAAGGAATCCAGATCCAGTGCAGGTTACGCAATAATACTCATAGAGGTCCAAAAGTTGTCTTATCAAAGAAAAATGACCGGTTAATAGATGTTCTTTTTTTTTTTTTTTTTTTTTTTTTTTTTTTTTTTGAGAAAGGTTAATAGATGTTCTTAAAACCTTTGTTAAAGAATCATTTTAAAAAATTATTAAAAAAATCAATTATTTTTTTATTTTTTCATAATTTTTTTTTAAATTAAAGCATTTTTTTAAACCAATATTTTTAAGATATTCGTTAACCTTTTTCAATAAAAATAAAGATATATTTAGAAACTACTTTTGTTTTTTGTTTTCAAAAGCTTGTTCTTAAGAATAAAAACAAAAAAAATAATTTTATTATGGTTTCAAAGTTAAAAACATCTAGTTCAAAACAACACAAAACTTAGTGAGCATTTTTTGACCCTATTAACTAAGTGATGAACCAACTTTTATTTTTTTTTTTCTTATCTATTCCATAACACTTTATTAATAGAAGGCAAGATACATGTGTGTAAATTGTCTAATGTCAACACAGCAGGTGCATGCACATGTTGCCAAAGTAAAACAAGCCCACTAAATATATAGGCATTGTATTGTATCTTTCAATGGCAACCAAAAGCTGAACATGAAATATAACCTGCAATCATGAGTTTTTGGTGGTGCACATATAGGTTGATGCCTTGATGGTTGGTACAACAATGGCAGTGCGGCAGGGAGGATTTCGTGGATGACAATAGGGAGTGGAGGAGGCAGAGTGTGGTGGGTTTGGCTGCAAGTTTCAAAATTGTTGGTTTTTATTTTTATCTTTATTTTTTTGCCAAGATTTGAAGTCTAGTTTTTTTTTTTTTAATTATTATTATTATTTTTTTTAAGAATTTCAAACTATGGTTTTCGCTTCTGATAATTGTGATATTTGTCATCAAACCAAGACATCAATCGGTTTTTTATGCAGACGGAGATTGAATTCCAAATCTCTTATTCAACCAAGTCTAACCTCATTTAAGTGCGTTAGTTTCTCTATGTTTTCAGAATTTAAAACAACTCATTAACTGTTTTCAGTTTCCTTTGAAAATTTAGTTTTGGATACAAATCTTGTTTTCTATCTATTTTAAGTTACCAAACATGTTTTTTGGTTTAGAAGATATAAAATAGTTTTTGAAAACAAAAGATTGGGGAAAAAAATAGTTATCAAACATTCCTGAACTTTTTTTTTTTGACCTTTTACATTCTCCGATTGGACGGTTGATTTAACTTTTCATCTTGATCATTTACACTTTTATTGGATCTCAGTCGGTAGGTGGTACAAGTGTTTTAATCAATGTAACAACACTATCATCTAGTACCCTATCATGTTTTTTTATTTTTATATATACTTACCCTTATCTAAAATACTATACAAACCAAAGAAAATTAAAATGTTAATCATATTTAAATTGCCAGACCGAATCCTTCTTAGATTTCTTTTGTTCTCTGTATTTAGAAAGAAGGAACAAGGTAATTACACATTAGTCAAAAGAATAAACATTATTAAAACGGAGCATTCACGATATCTATCTATCTATCTATATATATATAAAATAAGACCAACTTCATTTGTTGAACATCTTCTTCCACAATATCATAGCAACTTTCAAAGATATTCTTCTATTACTTTATGGGCTAAAAGAAAAAAACAAGAAAATGAGGTAATTGTTCATGTATATTTTTTTTTTGTTTTTATCGGTTCACACTGAATAAATGAGAAACATGCATGAAACATATAGTCTCATTTACATATATTTTTCATATGTAAAGGGTGACTTTGCTAATAACAGGTTTTCAACCTGAGTTCACCCCTTGGGAAAACCGACAATGCCAATCAACTTGAATTTCCCTAACAGCTGTTATTAGTTTCTTAGAAAAATATGTTAATATATAGTATGCCAAAACTGAAATAGTTTTAATTTGTTGATAAATATGATAGGATTTGTCGATTATGCATATTCTTGACTCCACCAATGCAAAATAATGAATAGACTTATTAAACAAAATAAAACATACATCATCATCATCATCATCATGGCTTTAAAATCATACCTACTTTTAAATAAAAACATGTTAAATAACATCTCTACCAAACTTTTGGATCGCTTATAAGAAATTAAAAATTACAGATTAGATGATATCATATCTTATATTATATATAGCGTGTGTGTCCATTGAAGATGTGTTTAATAGATAATGATTGAAAATTTAACCCTAATTTGTTGTAATATTAATCTCAGCTAGCTTTTAAATCAATTCACATATCATGCTTACAAATATTGAATCAAAACTCTCTTTCTGAAAATGTAAAGTGATACACCGAAGAAAAGCCACTCACCTGCTATAAATTGCCTTAATTATTTGTGTTATTAAATGCACACAAAAAGATAGAAGAGCTTGTGATGGTTTCGCTCTTTTTGACACTTATAAAATTTGAATATTACTTATAAAAAAAATTGAATATTAAGTTTGTAAATTTTCAATCGGCAATTTAAATATGATAAATTTTTTTTTTACTTTGTGCATCTATTTTTGGCAGGTATCCAATTGATCGACCTACCAATATATAATTTCACAATGCGCTAAAGTGACAAATATACACGAGTTTATTATTTATGCATTGCCAAGAGTTACATGATTCAAAGACATTGTTTGATTTTTGTTTTTCTTCATTGAAAGAACGTAGGTTCGAATCTTCCTCGCCCATTTATTGTAAGCAAAAAGTAAAATAAAAATCACTTATGTCACTTGCATATAGAACTCTTTTTTGGCACACGTTAGAATTAAAAATTATCCATAAAGAATTTGATATCTTAACTAGTTCAATTGAGTCTTAGCCTAATTATAAAATGAATATAATAACACGTGGCATTGTGCACTTCTTATGGAAGTTTTAAGGGAGTTTCTCGTGCATTGAGAAGTAGCAAAAGTTTAATAAATAAATACTCTTTAAGCTAAAGGTGGCGTGACTCTTATAAAAAAGCCAATAGATTGCAATAAAAAGGTATCTGGTTAACAAGTGCTAAAATGCATCGGTTAAGATTGAATTTTTATTGCGATCAATAAGCTTGTTTAAGGGGTTGTACAATTTGTTTATTAACCTTTGTTTCGTCCAATGCAATAAGACTCACTTGATTCTTTCCTAACAAATGTAATCAAACACCCGTTAACATATTCCGTCAAAATAAAACTAATATCAACAAATATCCTAAAACACAAGGACCTATAAAAAAAAAAAAACAATCATGATGAATGGACGGTCATAAATTCAATGGACAAAGAAAGGGCACACACGTGGAATAGATGAAGTCGGGAAGGGGAGTGTGAGAAAAGAGGTGAGAACTAGAAATCAGGAAGGCCTTACAATACAAAAGAGAGTGGACCCTCTAAAAATGTGTCCCCTATGTAGCTTGCACCAACCAAAGAGAGTTGGGCCCCACATTGCACTGCCTCCTCTCGTCTCAGCAATTTGGACAGTCCCCTAATGCCTCCCCTCTTGACCCCTAACCCACAGACCAAACCAACCCTCCTGCCCTTAAAATAAAATAAAAATTATATATATATATTTTTTAATTTACTTGTTAACCTCACCCGCAGGTGATCAACAAAATTCCATCACTTGTTGTACCTCCGTTACGGACCTGAAACGGGATTGTATTAGATTTAATAGTTTTTACAAAGAAAGTGACTCTTGTTTGATGGACAAATGAGTTGGAGACACGTGGAGGAAGTATAGTCAGTTCGAGGACACATGGCGATGGCAGAGAGAGTTTGGAGTGGGATTTGGTTACGTCGTAATCTGATCACGCACTTTGCATGACCCTTTTGGTTTTGGTTAGGTGGGGATGGAACGTTACGGCCTTACGGGGACTTGCATCAAATATCAATGCTTATAAGTTATTTATATTTATTTTTTGATGAAATAAAATAAATTGGTTTTGAGTTTCAAAAAAAGTTTCAAAAAAAAAAAGGTTTTGTGCTTTTTTATTTTATTTTTTTATACAACATAGAAATTATACTCTATCTTAATCTAAGTGTATATGTGTATGAAACTCCTTCTTAGAAACTTGAATTTCGGTCTTTGCCTCCACACCTTACAAGCACCCCATATGTGTGGAGTGACCATTGCACCAAAGATGTGCGGTGGTTTTGTTTTGTGCTTTTTGAAAACACAGATTATTTTTTGTGTATCGATAATCTAACCGTTGAATTTTATGTTATTTATGTTCTTAACATGCATATCAAATTTCGTTCAAATTGAATATTATTTACTATTTGTTCAATAAACTTATTTTTTATACAAAATTTTAGATCATAAAAATTTGAAATTTTAACATTTGTTTGATGAGATAGTAATTGATCTTTGATCTTCTTAAAATTTTACATGCACGAAGAATATCATAAGAACATGCAATCTAACAGTTAGATTTTCAAAATTCACACTCAATATAGAGATATACGAGGAGTTTGTAGAGTTTCTTTCCAAACTAGTTTGAAGCTGTGAAGTCTTTGTCTGGAAAAACAAATGAAAGAAAAGTAATAGATAGACTGAAGAAGAAGAATAGAAGAGGGTCTATCCGTTTATGACATGAAGATATTTTGTAGAATATGTGGCGGAGATTAAAGCTTCGTTTGGATTGCGTCTGCGTTTTCACGCAGACACGTTTTTGGCCTTTTATTTTATTTATTTTTTTTATATTCTAGCGCCTGGTGCACTGTTCATGGGACATGAACAGTGCATCAAGGCAAATGCACAATATTTTCATTAATGAACAGTAACCGGAATAATATTTTTTATTGTTTTCAGTTTTCAGCAAAATAAGCGGTATCCAAACACACACTAAGCTTTGGAAAGAGTAGTATTGGGACTTGGTAGTGAACGTTGGCAGTGAAAAAAAAAAATTTTTTGACCCAAAAAAAAAGAATAAAGACAAAAAGACAAAAGTTTTAAAATTTATATTGGTTGAGAATTATATATTGACAATATTTTTATAATATTTAGAAAATAAATTGTAAACGGTAAGTTGTTAAAGGCGGGTGAAAAAAATGAATATAAGTAATGGGTTCAAATGAAAATCAATAATAACTTGCTACTTAAATTTTTTTTTTTATGAAAATGTTGGGGATATTGTGTATTACTCTAGAATTATATATATTTTTTTAAAATAGCAATTTAAATCAAATTTGTGTAATTTGTTTTAATGAAATTTATAATTTTTTTATTTTAAAAGTAGTTATTGTTTTACATTTATAATGTGGGGACAAATAACCAAGAGTCACGCATCTTGGGCCGTGGGCTTGGTCCGAGGAAGACTCATGGGCCGAGCCATGTGGCAGCTATCAAAGCATTCTACTTTCAAAAGATTCGCACATAGGACCGGCGATTCTGTCCGAGGAGGGTATAGTCCTCGGATATAAAATTTTCGGTTCAAGGATGGATCCCAGTGGCTGAAGTAATCCTTCTGGAATCCCTAATGACAGAAACAAACTCGGTGAGCTTACTGGGAAGGAAAAGATCCCCGAAAATATCTGAAGAAAAGCTGCTACCACCATATTAAATACCCTGCAACTACTTTTCTGGCTGCATTTATGTGGAGAAGACCCCTGAACAGTGCTACCAAGACTATGACCTCTCACAGGGATGCCAAAGAAAAGATCTGATGGGATAAGTATGAGGGGACACCTTAGATGAATGACAAGTGTAAGGATAGGATGCTTAGAATATGATTATATAATGTCATTCCTCCTCCATTGGAGGAGGGAGGTCGGTCTTTTGAAAGGGAAGAGAAAGAAAAACAAAGAAAAAGAAAGAACTAGAACGTGAACAACATAAAAGGATTCCTCCTCGGACCTAAATAAAACAGAATTATTCCAAGTTATCTCGGTGTGCTTTGGGCCTTCTAATCTGCTTTTTAGTTCATTTTTAAGAATAGGTAAAACGAAGCCCTCACCATTCAAATCTGATTCTTAAGCCCACTCTCTACAAATACATATTGCAGCGGACTTATTGGGCCCAGGTCTTGCATGCTTTGGACTGGGGTGCATCAATTCGTTACCCTACATATAACTATACAAATTATTTAGTATGATTTGTGATGCATTTTTGGTTCTTATTTGTGGTTTGCTTTCAGTTATTGAATATTGATGTTGATTATTTCGTTTCAATGGACAATTAGAAATGGAGTTTGAAACGGTATTGATAATATTGGTTAATTGTAAGGGGAGAGAGAGAGAAAGCTGTCGGCCATATACAACCAAGTACCAAAGAACTAGCCCCTCAACCACCAATAGTAGGGGGAGCTCTTTATTCATATGTATTATTTCAACAAGTTACTTAATTAGAGAAGTAATGTGATAAAAATTACATATAAATGATCTTTTTAATTATCACATAGTAAGTTGGAGCAAGATGACTCCAAATGTGTTTAAAGATGCACCTGATTATACATGAACAAAGTTTAGCTCCAAAAAAATTCAAGACTATTTCTTTTGATTTA
The DNA here is from genome assembly GCA_030021035.2 of Notholithocarpus densiflorus. Lineage (NCBI taxonomy): Eukaryota > Viridiplantae > Streptophyta > Magnoliopsida > Fagales > Fagaceae > Notholithocarpus > Notholithocarpus densiflorus. The sequence continues at coordinate 333,661 of JARYZH020000166.1, forward strand.
TTATGTGGTAATTTATAAGATTATTTATGTATATTATCTAAACAAGTCACATGACTCATTAAAAAAAATTGTGTGACTAAAACTACACATGGATGAATTTTTTAGTCACCATATAGTAGGTTGAATAAAAATAGCTTCAAATTAGTTTGGAACTAAACTTTGTACTTCTTATAATATGTGAGTCACACATGATTATATTGTGAAAGATTACAAAAGAAAATATACATATATTAGCTAGATACATACATGAGGTAATGGTTGTAACGACCCGTATAAAAGATAATAAATATTTGATGATTATGATCTACTACCATGTATGCTTTTCAAAAGATATATTGATTTGTACGCATAAAATTAACGTGGTTGTGTGTCTTTCTTGATCCTTGTATGCCTTTTAAATTTATTTTTAAAAATATATAAAAACATTATTTAGTGAAATATCAAATACAGGCGAACTTGTGCTTTTATGGCTATTCACAAAAGCTAAAAAAACAAATACTTATTTAGTCCTGTTTTGTTTGTAAACAATGTCTATTGTTCATTTTCAAAAAGTTAATGAGTAGAGTTTTTTTAATAACTTTATTACAAATTTTAATGATGCTTTGTTCTTTTTATTTTGTATGAGTTTAAATTACAAAACTGTTACAAAAGGTAAATCATTTATCATATGCTTGGTTATTGATAGAATGAATATATTTTACATTTATAAAAAATTCTCTTTGAGATTTATTCAACATTTCAGGAGCAATTAATGTTTTCTTTCTCATTATGAACGATGGTTTATTACCGTACACCCTTGGCGTGATAGTCACTCATTTGTAGGGTGTAGGGAGTAAGAGTCGGGATTTAAGTTTTCAAAAGAGAGCACAAAAAATGATGGTTTTTAAATTTAATTAATAAAACTTATTAATATGTGAGTGGAGAGTTAGACTACAAAATAATTATTTATTTGATAGATAATACATCAAATGATGATCATTCAAAAATAGTTTTTTAAGCGAGACAAAATAAAATGAGACAAAATAAGTATTTTGACTCTCTGTCTCTCTCTCTGGGTGTTTTTTTTTTTTTAATTTTTTATTTATAGGTTATTAAAAAAATATTAAAGGTGACCAATCCCTATCCTCCACTATTAATAAGCTTATCTCCAATTTTACACGAAGTTGAACTATTAGGATAGACACGTAACTTGAATAAGAATGGATGAAGTAATAGACAAAGGATTGCTGATCGTGATGAAAGATCCATCATGCATTATTGAGAGTTTATATACACGCTTTTATTGTTTTTATCTATGGGTAATGATAGGGATAAAAAAATAGTGACAAATTTTATTTCACACTGAAATTATTGTTTATTATAAATTTGATTAAAACAGTGATTAGGTTTTTACTCATTTGTTTCGTTTGTTTTGATTGGCCCAAGAAGGTAAAGTTAATAATAAATTTGCATCATCATCATAATTTTGATTTGGCCTTATAGGGAAAAGAACAAAACATAGATGAATGATTTTGGCCTCTTTTTCATCATCATTGTTGATAGTTTAATAGGAATGATTCAGAACTTGTGGCTAAAGTAATAGTAATACTAATAGTGGCTGCCCAAGACTATTTTAATAGGAAGAAAAAAAAGAAAGAAAAAGAAGTGTGTGGCAATCCTCATTGGTGTGAGGAAAAGCGGACATAAAGAAAGAGGCAAAGGATTAGGCGTGAGGGTGATGAGGGGTGCACAAGCAATGGTGTACATGGGTTAGAGGACACAGCACACCAATCTTAATGATAATTGACAAGGGTTTTATAATTATTAATTATATCATGGGATTAGGGAGATAAACTCATAGATATGGAGGCTTGCAAGTATAGTTTAAGTAGTATTATTAGCAAAATGAGACAATTATACATATTGTACGCTTTCTCCTTTGGTGGGTGGACCAGTGGGGAAAGACCAAAAAGACTGGGTCATAAAGGGCTAGAGATAATTCTACATCATCGACCAACATGGACCCCCAAACTTTTGTGGGGCATAAAGATTGAAAGCAATTGTGTGAAACATGAAGCTCCCCTAAAATTTACATTAGGAGCATATTCCACAGGGTACAGTGCATATTCATTACTTTTATGCTGTACCCACAAGGATGAAATTGACAAGGTTTGAATTTTTATCATTTTCCACACACACACACACAAATGGTTAACTTTGTTGTCATGAAGCTATTCCCCTCTGTCAATAAATACCAATGAGTCAATGACAACTTTCAGACTTAGTGTTCAAATTTTGGGAAAAAAATTATCTTATACTTGATGTCTCATAGTAAGCGGGCATCATACACCCGTGGCTCCACGTATTATGAGGCTTTGTTTGCATACTTTTTGCTAAAAAACAAATGAAATTTTTAAGTATGGTCCCTACTTATTTAAATCTTACTTATAAATGTGTGATTACTCGCGTAATAGTAGAGCTACTTAAATTTATAATCTCGAACTCATAAGTGATAGGCCATAAAGGCTTCCTATCAACTACGCCGCCTCCACAGGTGATAAGACTTTGGTTGCATATAGCCATTACACAAGACAGCTTCGTTAACTTTTGTGATGTTTTTTCTCAAATTTTTTTTTTTTTTGTTTTTTTTTGTTTTTTTTTTTTTGTTGTTGTTGTTGCTGTTGTTGTTGTTGTAATTCAAGTGGTATATGGTGGGATTAGAATTCACAACTTGTCTTCCACTAAGTATTTAAGGAAATATAAGTGTTATTTGAAAGGTCTATAACCCATCAGCAAGGTGTAAGGCATAAAAAAAAATAGATTTTAAAACCTTTCTCAAAATTCCATTTCTCGTGGAACCACCCAAATTTTTTTTTATAAAAATGAGACTTTAAAAAAAAAATATATATATATCTATATATATATATATATTCATGCCATAACAGCATAACCTAAAGGGTATCTTCAAAAGCAGACCTGAACCAACAATGAAAAAAAGATAAAGCTGCCATCTTTAGCGTAGCCAACAATTTTCATGGTCACACAGGGACTTACACATTAATATGCATTATACGATGCGATTATGTATCTAAAACCTTAATCTTGTTATTATTCTTATTCTCTCTGTTGATTGAAAGACAAAATTCACGTCAATACAAGATGTTACCTATTTAACCTATCACATCAAGTTGAAACACAGACTTCAATAAAATACAAAAGCTTTTGATTGATAGAAATATAGAATATAATATCTCCAGCCGACCATGCTTGTGGGGATCCTTTCTAAATTCTTTAGTTCTTCTAAGTTCTAACCCCAAATGAGGGGAAATAGTAGACAGATTTAAGTCTTAAGCATATATTACTTTTTCTTATTTTAGTCTTAAAGTATGACTTTACGAACCTCATAATTATTATGTACATGATATGTGATACTCTCTGGATTAGACTTCTGGTAATTATACGTATAAAATGTCACCCTCATTGGATTCTCAAAAAATAAAAATAAAAATAAAAATAAGCATCATTGTACATTTTACTACATGCATGCATGGATGGTCAGACTATTTATTTTAATTGCATTTTACACCCAAAAAAAAAAAAAATTACAAGTTATTATTTGATTTAAAAAAGAAAAAAGAAAGAGAGAGATAAAAGAAAATGGCGACAATTAATGTAGATAATATTCTTCTCTATAAAAATCATCCTATTTAACTATTTAAGTTTTTGACTCTCTTCAATAAAAGATTGAAACAAAACTAGTGATATAGAATGGTGAGAATATGGCATCCATATCCTTTTTTTTTTTATCGTAATATTTAAGCTGTAGGGTTTTGTTTATGCGTTGATTTCTTTAACATGCAGAACTTCATTATTTATGAACTTTACTAAAGAATAACATGAATGAACTTGGACGTTTAAGAGTCAGTCAGAGTTGTTAGTAATAATTCTTAGATAAACAAAAATGTTAAACATGTTTAACATATTAATTGTGCAATAGTCCCAATATGCAATCCAAACCGAAAAAAGACTTCAAGAATTAGATATTGAGGCTTGAAAGTTGAAACACACAAATTGAATATATTGATGCTTCATATGTACTAAATCATAAATCAAACTTAAAGACTTTTATTTAGTAGAATAATTTAATCTTGTCTGGGGTACTTTTACTATTTCATTCCACGCTCCTTATTAGTTTAGTCCTAACTTAGATTAAAGCAATGTAATTCCAACAATGGGGCGTGCTTTACTTTTGCAGTAGGTCAGTTAAATAGGATTCTAATCGAATCTAACTCTGCTCAACTAAACTTCATGTGTAAAAAAAAGGGGAAAAAGAAAAAGAAAAAAACAAGTAAAACCCACCAAAGTTGAGGAGTATAAATATTTACGAATGCTTTGTCCTTTTACCCTTAAGAAAATAATAGATCACAGTGAAGGAATATATTCATGATTGATTGAAGATTTGAGTATTTTACTTCAACAAAATCACTAATATTATGAATTTAAAACAATATTTCGCACCTAAAAAAAAGTTTCAAATACATATATTAATAAACCTTAAAATCCATTCATGAATTTAATCAACAGAAAAAAGTTGGTACATTCATGAAAATTTGAAGTACTTCTCATCTTCAAATACCTATATCCATTAAATGCCCAACAATACTTGATTGATTTTTAACTATATATGCAGTTGTACTTGATTTTGTAAATTCAAAGAAAATAATTTTGTAATAGTTTCATGTAGTATTGATTTACCAGATGAGGATTGAGGACTTACTATACAAAGGAATTCTAAATTTTTAATCTTTCTATAATAAAGGGGATTACTGCTGGGGTCAGACTGAAGAGGACCAAATGCAATATCCTCACATCTTTAATCAAAGCCTAAAGTCAAGCCGACCTAAGACACCAATGGCCAAAGGGTATGTTTAATAAGGTGGTATTGTTTTTCTGGTTTATGTTTCCTATCCATATTTCTCAACATTTACAAACAAGAATTGGTCAAATTTCAAAGTGACATATAAAAAACCCTCACGTGTAAAGACACGAGCACAGTCCCAATCAGGAAATAAAACTGGTCAATAATTAGTGGTGTTAGCCAATTTCACATCAAACTCAAAGGGCCACACACTAATTTGTACAAACCATACGTGTCACATTTTTCATGTGCTTTAGCTTTCTATGTTCATGACTTGATTAGCGGTTCATCAAAAAAAATATAGTGATCTCTATCCATTCATACTAGAGAACCAGCTTTATATTAAAATGAAAGAATAAGGATTATGTTTGAAAAAACAGAAAAGAAAATGGTAATGCTTTCTTGTACTCAACAAAGAAGATCACAACTCAATAATTCATGGAATTATGGTTCAAAGACCATCATTATTTTTTTCAAGAAGATAGGCTCAAATGCATTGAAATATAAATGCATATGTCATCCTGTCCTTTTTAAACCCAATAATAGATCCATGTGTCTGCAATTTTGTGATTAATTCTTTGTTTCAGATCATCCCTGACCCTTTATAAAATTGGCTTATTGCATTTGTGTCAAAGATTTAATATTTGTCATTGAAAATTACAACTGGTTGTGATAATGGTATGCAAAGAGAAAGAAGAAGTTGTATTAAATAATCCATGTAATGAGGGAAGCACAAGAATTTTCATAAACTTAGCTTTGTCAGCAAGATTGATAACATGTTACACTTTAACATAAACGTTTCTTCCATGAAAAAACAAAAAATATATTTCCACCGCCTTGTGTTATGTTACACATTTAAAATTTAGGTAGGTGCCGGCTCGACCTCCTCTCTAATAATGGCCATGGATAAGTCCTTCTGCACCTATCAATGGTTTGGTTTGTGACATCAAAACAACAGTATCTACTTGACTACTACTTCCAAGATTTTAAACATGTGTGGGTGGGCCAATGAACTTGTCATGGTAGATACCACGAATCCACTGAACTGACAGAAGTGTTCCTAGGAAGTTTAGAGAATGGTAGGTGTGAATTAAGATTATGTTGTATCACGTTAATTCATAGGTGAGGAGGAGCTATATTGTGGGGTTACTGATTTACATTTATAGTTTTCTTTAAGTTTATTTAGCTTATTTGCTCATGTATAACTTTTAAAAGACTCAATTTTTATAGGACACATGTTCGCATCCTAATATGTCCAATGCACTGATGCACTAGATACAAGCTTAACCCATTTATAAAGCTTAATCCAAATGCGGAGCGTTTGGCTGGATTTTTTGCAGAAAAACTACGAAAATTGGTTAAATTATAGTTGTGGGAATTGCTAGTATATGAGCTCTGCTTTCTAGCTCATTGCCTATTAACTGTTTGGTGGGTGTTCATTGAGATTCTACATGGGCTAGCTGATGTTATTAGTCCATGGATGATCAGATTGGAAGATCACTGGAGCAGTGTTCTATCTAAATATATTCCCCAAATTGACATTATCCTGTGCATACTAATGCTTAAATAAAAGGTAGTATAAGTCAGGAGACTCGGGACACACTGGAGATGTAACATAACTAGCTACACTTTTAGCGCTAATGGCATGAAAAAAATAAGGAGAAAGCAGATAGATAATCCACGTTTTTTTAACTAGCATTGCCAATGCCAAAGCTTTGTAGTAGCCAACAACATAGGCCACAAAAACGTGATTGAGTTCATGGGGTCATAAGGGCATCAGCTTTTCTGACATTTGGACGTTTATACATTTTTAAGATAGTTCTTCTTTGCCATTTAACTTTGGCAAAGGATCCTTACCTGGTTTTTCTTCGCAAAAAGGAGTCATAGTTTGCATTTGAAATTTCAATCCTAATAAAACCTATTTATCAAACAACATAGTGCATAATCAATCTGCTTCCACCACTCATCCTAGCAACCATAACATGACATGCATGCCAGCCACATAACTATCATCTGCTCAGTAAGTAATTTTTATGCAACTATGATTCATATCAGCTTTAAAAGTGAACTTGATAACTGAAGAAGCCTAAGTATACGTGAACATACAAAGTTTGAAGATGTTACAGCCATTCAATCGTCCTTCTTTTCTCAACCCAATCAACTAAAAAATGTGGTTTATCATGGGGAAACAAAAGAAATAGCGTTATAGACTGAAACTTTTTAAGAGTTAGTTACAGATGCCATTTGTATAAGGCTACCTAATTTAATGCAATGGCAACACATTTCCAGTGTTATACTCTCCAACAGTATGTATCATTATGTACACCAGGCATCAAAATCTTGAGTCACTTGGAACTCTGTCTAGCAGTTTCTTCAACTCGGGTGAGTGCATCCGTGAGCACATCAATGGTCCAATCCTTCAAATCCTCCTGCACAAAACAAGTAAACGACATCACTCATGGGCATTATCATGTTTGTGTCATTATCATAAGGGGAGCTTATCTTTTCTTCATGAGAAGTAAACAAATGAGATGACCCTAGTGACATGCATAAGCACATTGAAACTTTATTCAAGCCAATGAAGAACTATTTTTTTATGTATCATTTCAAGAAGGAAAAAATCACATTAAATGGTCTAAAGTAGTTTGATCATGCAGAATCCTTCAATAAAAAATCTCTCACAGGGAAACTAGCCCATAACAGTCCATGTGCCATGAGACCCACAAACAGTATGCAGATAAAGCTTCATTTTTTTTAAGTAGATAAAGCTTCATGAACTGACATAATCATTTCTTACTTGATGTTAAAGGCTTCCTTGTATGGCGTTGACTCTAATGAAACTAGAAGCTCCCAAGTGAAAAAACATTATGCAGTCAACGCTGTAACTTATCAACGTAGGTCTACTTGTCTTATGTTGGATTAAAATTTAAGAGATGCATATTCAAGGTTAGAACATTCAGCAACTATCCATTAAAATGTGTTTGGCTAAGGGTTTTTTTTTTTTTTTTTTTGGGTGCTTATTTTACAAGTGCAGCTTTCTAAGGCCTCAAAACTATATTTTTGCACACCTTATTTTTTAAACAAAAGAAGCCAATCAAAATAAGCTCATTTGAGCCCTCAGGAATGCTATCATATGTCAGGGAATGGTTAAAGTTGGGGAACAGATTGGGAAACTAATCAGGAAACAGGTTAAAGCTCAAATTGAGGATGACAAGACCTACGCTGACTCCAGAGCAAATAGAGAGATTTGTTATATATGGGGGAATTGCAGAAACTGTCTTCAAGCATACACTTCCTGCAAGATAAAGGCTGTGTTAAGTGCTTATCCTGAGTGTTGTGCTCAGGGGGTTTATAGTTGTGCTTTTCCTGAGTGTTTGTAATTGTGGATTTGTAGCTAACCTTGGTGAGGGTGAGGGGTTTAACTGTTGTAATTCTGGTTGCTGGTCTTTTGACCTGAGTGTGTTGTATTTAAGGCCCCTGTTGGATGCTATTGCTGGTTTCCCAGCTTGTTGTTAAGAAAATTTTACTTGATTATCGCAAAAAAAAAGCTCATCCAAACACATTACTGGGTCGTTTGCAATGTCTACCGTGAACTACAAAATTTTCCAATCAATACTCCGAAGCAATATAACAACATTGCAATATGGATATTAAAACAATTTGGCAGTCATGTAATAACAATGATAAAATTCAAAATGATGACTATAGAGCATTCTGAATAGTTAAGCTACGGCTTTTATAGGATAGGAGTGAAAAACCGGGTATATGTAGTACATCCATGAGAATGAATGAGATAAGACATAAAAGAAGAACATTTTGATGATCATTTAAAACATTCCCAATTCTTTAAAATAAACCAGAGATTAAAATTACCAAACCAATTTCTTCATCCCTCTAGCTGCTTAATGACCAATACGGACTGTATAATTAACATGAAATTAAAAATAAAATTGTTGTTTATACATAACCATTGCAATCCAAATTTTTAAGAAAACATTAACATTGAAGATCAACATCATGTAAGCATGTATTCAATAGCAAAGAAATAATTCAACTTCAGCAAAACAGGATGAATGAACATATTTGGTCTTTCAGCCCTCCTCCCTCCCCCAAAAAAAAAGGTATTTGAATTTTATTAAAGGAACAGTAATGAGAGTCTTAAACAAATGAATATAAAAGCATATATGAAACTCTCACATTCTATTAATTCCACAGAGAAGGGAAAAAAAACCCGAATGCATAAGAAGATAAATATATAGCATTAGTTATAACTTAGTGTGAGCTGTATTGACCTGTATAGATTAGAGGATTAAAGGACCTCATAAAGCATTACATTGAACAGTAAAGCACTCTAGAGTCATAGCCTATTCCATAAGAAATCTTCTCCACAAAATAACCAAGCAAGAAAGAAGAGTAGAGTAGATATAAAATAATGAAGAGCCAGACCTTGCGTAGTCGTTCACCAGTTCTAATTTGTGCATTAGGACGAGCAAGCTTGGATTCAAAGGGAGTTCTAGGCCTCACTTCTCGAATTTCTTCCCACTCCTCATGACTCAGCATTCTAACCGTGCCTTGCCCAGCAGGAGCATTCTTTATTTTTCGCTCTATCAGTTCCTGTGACTTTGAATCATCGTGCTGCCACCACACCACATAAGATTCAAATCACGTTAACCAGTCTATAGACTAAAATTGCCTATTGGCAACATTTTGTATCTTATCAAACATAATATGCCAACATGAAGCCTCCACAACAAAAATCCAACCTTTCAATTGGTGCACCATTTCATTAAAAAAAGAGGTCACATTAACCACTCCACAACAAAAATCCAACCTTTCAATTGGTGCACCATTTCATTAAAAAAAAAGGTCACATTAACCACTCCCTAGACTAAAATTGGCTATAAAAAACTACGACGGAAGCATCAAACCAAAAACAAAGCATTTGCTATTTTATCAAACATAGATGTCAACACGTTTACAGTTGACCCACCTTTGTTTTACAGATGATTTGGTGGTTTTTACTGATCTTCCATCTATTCAAGTAATAAAAGGAGTGTTGGAGGAATTCAAAAGTATGTCTGGTTTGAATGCTAATGTAAGGAAAAGTGGAAGGGTTTTTATTTTTTTTGGATAAGTGAGGAGAAGTGAAGTTTTTGACTCAGGCACTTCTCCCTTTACCAGAAAACAGATTTTTTATGGTTCAAAGAGGGTAAGTTACAAGTGAGGTATTTGGGTGCTTCTCTGATTTCGGGCAAGTTGAGTACTCTGGTTCAGGATTGTAAGCCATTAAATGAGAAAATCATTGCTGAGATAAATGCTTGGAAATGTAAAAAGCTCCCATTTGCAGGTAGACTACAACTACTGCAATTAGTACTCTACAGTATCCCATTTTCTAGGCTAGTGTGTTTAAATTTCTTAGAAGTCATTAAGATTATAAAGCAGAAATTCAATAAGTTACCGTGGAAGGGCCAAGATTATGGTGCTACAGGGTGTTAACATTTATTGGGATTTTGTGCATTCCAAAATGGGAACATGGCTTGGGTCCGAAGAGGCTTGAGCGGAATAAGGCAACTGTTATAAAACATATTTGAAATCTGTTTGTAAAAGCAGGTTCCTTGTGGGTGGCATGGGTGCATACTAATATCTTGAAAGGTAAGAGTTCCTAGATTGTTAAGGTTCCTCAGGAAAGCACTTGGGGTTGGAGAAAATTATTAAAATTATGAAACCTTGCTAGACCTTACCTAAAAGTTGTAATAGGAGATGGTAGACTTATATGAGGTTGACATGACTGGTGGCAGGCAGTACTATGGATGCTAAAGTTTCTACTATGCTGACAGGCAGGATTGGTACTAGAAACCTACTTGATCAGATGCTCATGGCCATCTAGAGTAAGCTATGTCTTGTAAAGTTTGGGGATAAAGATCAAGCTGTTTGGAGTATTTCTAAATCAGGTACAATCAAGTCCAAGCATCCAGAGATTAACTGGTGAAAGCTAGTTGGTTCAAATTAGCCATACCAAAGCATGCCTTAATCAGTTGGCTTGTGTTTAGAAACAGGTTGACAACTAGAGATAGACTCCTCTAGTGGGGCTATAAGGGGAGAGCAGAAGCCATTCATTCTTTGAGTGTGCATTTACTAACAGAATTTGGAAATAAATCATGGGATGGTGTCTTGTTACAAGACCTGAATGCTGCTGAAAATATGTAGTTGAATGGGGCGTTCAAAACCTTAAAGGCAACACTTAACAGCTTCATGGAAGTGTTGTGCAATCTTACATCTGAGGTTGCCTTGTATAATATAACATTTGGAAACATAGGAATATCAGGATGGAAGACATATCAGAACTAAGGAAGAAATTTTTCATGGGGTATCCCCTTATCTGTTCTGTCATGATCTGGAGTTTTAGCTTTTATCTTTGTAAGGTTTAGGCTAAATCATGATTAGTTGAGTGTGTATGTTTCTGTGTATGCAGCTTGCCACTGCATGTTTGTAGAATTCCTGTGTTTCATTAAAAAAAAAAAAAATTCAAAAAAAAAATTAATATCAATTCTCTGATTCATAAAAAAAAAAAAATGAAACCTTCACAACAAAGTTCCAATTTTTTTTTTTAAATTGATGCACCCTTCTTATGTACAAAAAATAAATTCAAAAATGACAATTTTTATATGAAAAAAAACAATGCCCATCAAAATTAATTTGAAAATCAATAAGAAGCAAGCTTCAATTAGTCCATATAGAAAGAAGAAAAAAAAAAGACAAATGGGTGTCGTGGAAAAAAAAAATTTCACAACAAAGTTCCAATTTTTCTAATTGAGGCAATGCACCTTTCTTATGTACAAAAAAAATTAGTACCCACATTCAAAAAATTACTTTTTTCTAAGACAACAAAGATGGCCATCATCAAAATTAATATGAATATCAACAAGAAGCAATCTTTAATTAGCTTGATAAAGAAAGAAAGAAAAAAAAAAAAAAAAAGGAAATGAGAAGTGGGTGTGGTGGAAAATGAAAAGAAAGGGAGAAGAGAAGAGAGTACCATCATGAGGAGCTTAGTGAAGAGGCCAACGCCGACAACAGTGAGAATCATAGGCAAAGAAGCAGTGTCGAGGTAGGATTTGGACTCGGGAACTTCAACAATGAACTGGTCTTTCTTTATCTTAAGGTTCTTCTTGCTTTTCTTCATCCTCTGTAACCCAGCAATCTTTCTCTTCAAGGTCTCACTTGGACCCTCATGGGATGACATTGTATGTAACTGTAACTGTCTTTGGATCTGACATAGCCTTCGGCTAACCCCTACGAACATGGTTTTTGTTTTGCTTCAAGTTCAACTGTGTTTGTGACTGAAAAGCTTGTACTGTGTTGAATGAGTTCCTCTCCTCTGTTGTGAGCTACAAAAGTTCCAACAAAAGTAATCTACTACTCCTATGAATCAAGTCGCTAACCTGTGCATTGAAAATGAAGGAAAAATAAATAATTTCGTTCAAAATAAAGGTTCAAATAAAAAATTGGTCAAATGATATTAGATATTATGAATGAGGAAGTGCCAGCTAAAAATACAGTTTGGGTATTGTGGTCTAATTGGTTTTGGTCAAAAATTTGGAATATTAAATATTATCATAGCTAATAAGAAAATTCACTGCAAAAATTGCACAAAAGAATATAAAGAGAGAAATTAATAGAGAAGAAGAGTGCCTACCTGGATAAAATCATAGAATTGACACAACACGTTCCAAGAAAACTATTCAAATTGAAGAATGTGGTAGTTCAAATTAAAAGTCTCCAATGTCAGATTAGTCAAGAACACAAACAAAAAAGACCATTTGAAAATCAAACGGATAGACCCAATACAATGAAAAGATCAAACTTTGAGACACATACACCAATAATCCCAAACTTGGTAAATTGCAATACTCAAATCAGTTGGAACCTTACTCTCCATTGCAGTCCAATAACAAATAGCACTAAACAAACAGTCCAAAAACAAAAATTAAAAACTGTAACTGAACCATCAAGAGGCTCCACAGCACTGGCATGACATCGAAAAAACAAAACTTAACAAGCACTTATAAGTTAAACATGTCAACTTATAGCATAATAACATATTTCCTAGTTTTAACAATTCTTTCTAAGGATCATAGCATCTTAGGCTTAGACATTAACATATGATTTTACAAACTATAAAGTACAATTTAATTCATAATCAGAAATTTTTTCCAACCAAACCCAAATTCTCACCAACACTAAACTACCTGCTGTAGTAATTCATTCACTGGTGAGTTGCAAAACAAATTATGACCAACAGAACCTATCAAAAGAAGGGTTTGGAAATGAGTTACAAGAAGGTTCTAACCTTGTTTTGCTGATGATTTATTGCTTTTCAGTGGTATGTTAAACCCCAAATCAGACTACCGTAAAAAGAAGAAGAAAGAAGGAGATGGGAGCTGAGTTTTGATTGAGGACCGCCACTACAGTAAGGAGATGGGCCCAATTCCTAATCTATAAATACTACAGACCCAAGCTCGTAAGAAGGAGATGGCCCAATTCCTAATCTTTAAATACTATAAACTGAGTTTTGCTTGGATTCATTTTGTTTTTTTTTTTAACAAATTCATGAATATGAGACTCAATCTCAATATATATAAAACTTGAGATTTGTGTGTGTAAAAATATATTTATATGGGCTTAAGATTTGATGGTGTAATTTTGTAAATAAGTTCAATAGATAACAAATTATTATTTATAATTTATTGATAATATAAATAATATATTTCATAGTAAAAGACTAGTTACGTATAATTTTTGACAATGCGAGAGTGGTGAATCTAAATTTTATAAATTTATATTAAAAAAATCATTTTATCCAATTAACTCAAATAATATAGCTTGGACTGTAATTTAGTTATTAATTGTTAGTATAAATTTATGAATGTGCAAAAAAATTTAGTCATTATGTTTACTATATAATAGGGAAAGAATTAGTTAAAAGTCAAGTAGCTCATGAACAAACTCTTCCTTCTTTGGTAAGAAAATAAACTAAACTTAAATATGTAGTCTTACTAATTAGTGATGAGCTTGTGTTGAAATTAAAATAAAATAACGAATCATGAACTTTTAATAGCCAGCTTGACTCAACTCGTTTACAACCCTACCTCTACATGATTAATTAGTGAGCTTAATATTATATCATTTTTATTTTATGTTTAAATGAGAGAGACGAGGAATGGAAAAGATACAAGAGACAAAATAAGCCAATGTTTATTTTTAGGTGCCAAATTATGTATAAATTCCTAGGCATTTACATCTTAGAGTTTTCAATTAAATTCAATCATATGACTTATTGCAAATGTAGTACAATTATATAGTTTATTGGCTTGTTAGTGAATGCACTTCCTTTAGTATAGTTACAACTTCTAATGCTATATGATTAAATTTATTTGAAAAACGTAAGGTACAATATCATTGGTACATATAAAGCTAAGTGATAAAATAACATTAATTTATGCATGGAAATAGGTCAAAATTTACTTCCTACAACGAAATATAATGGAGATGCATAGAAGATTTGATTGTGATATACATGATAGAAAGTTTAGGATTTAAATTTTTATTTTTTGATAATTTAATAGTTGGGGGAGAGAGGATTTGAACCTTGAATGTTTTATTTGAAAACACTTCACAGATATGAGGTGCTACCACAAATGATTTTATTATCATTGGACTATCATTTTATTATTACCAAAGACATGAGTTATCATGTTGGTATAGTGTTTGTTTGCATGCTCTGTGACAGTGCTCAAGGCAAAGTAGATGTGTGCACAAGGTTTTATCAAATTTTTTCCTAAAGAAGACTTGTGATGTGGGTAATTCTATTTAATAAGACTACGTGCAAAGCATGGTAGTCAATACCGTACCGGTATCGGCCGTACCAGCCGGTATGTATCGTACCGGTATGTATACCGGTATCGAAACATCAATGTTTCGTACTGGTTTAAATACCGGCCGTACCGGTTATGTACCGGCCATACCGGCCAATTTCGGGCAATACCGGCCGGTACAGAAAAAAGTTTTTATTTTTATTTTTTTTAAGTTTTGTAATTTTTGAATTTTTGTTAGGGTAGAATGATAACTTATTTGTATTAACTTATTTGTATTATTTGTTTTCTTAGTATGCAATGGTAACTTTTAAGCTTTCTATTTTTTATATTGTGTTTTTTTTTTTTTTTAATTGATACTAAAGTCTAAAACCATGAATAATTAATTCTGAATTGAGGAAATGTTTTATGGTAAACTTTTATATTTATTATAATACACACACACACACACACACACACACACATATATAAATATATTTATTTATTTATTTATTTATTTATTTATTTATTTATTTATTTATAAATATAAAAAATAATGGTAAACCCGAAACGGTACACCGGTATTGACCGGTATCCGAAATATATCGTACCGCTGGCCAAACCGGTATAGCCTCCGGTACAGTATTGACTCCCTTGGTGCAAAGTATTCAAGGCTAAAATCTCTTACAAGTTACAAGGAAGCACGAGCATACATATGAGGCATGGGTGCAATATGATACAAACAAGATGACAAAGATCATTTTTGTAAAGTTAAGGTATGATAAAGCATGTTTGTATGCAACACAAATTCCTTCACAATAAAGGATATGTAGCTAACTTACTCTCCTAAAAATCATATACGATTTAAAGATCTAGACTAAGCTTCACCCATACATCTATATAAGAAGCAAGAACTCTCATAGAAAAATTAAACAACATTGTAGTTATAATTTCAAATTTCAAGCCATGGGAAACCCACTGTGGAAACATTAGCGAGACATATAGAAGAAGAAACACACTATGACCAAGTACAAGAAGATCATCCAATCTTCACGTGCCAAATATGTATAGAGCCCCCCATGCAATCAAACTAGAAATTCAACTACAATAACAAATGTGTGCACCCTTTTTTATGATGCAAAATACATCGAAACCTAGATTGATAACAAGGTGCCAAACATTAAATGTCCTATATTTATTTATGATACATGAATTGCATGTTTAAATAAAAATTAATAAATAAAACTTAATATCATATATATTTTGTATCTATATTTGCTAACTTACTTTAAAGGCTTCACAACATCATTATTTTATTTATTTGATTTTTAAACCAAATTTTACCACTAAAATGTGTTTCTCTTATATTTTCGTTGTGTACCACGGTCCACTTTGGTTCTATTTAGTCCATTCCGTCCACTTTGGTTCTATTCGGTCCATTATGTCTACTTTGGTTTTATTCAGTCCATTCGGTGTTATTCAGTCCACTTTGGTCCTACTCAGACTATTTTGGTCCGATTCGGTCCAATCAGGTCTAGTTTGGTTTTATTCGGTCCCGTTTGGTCCTATTCGGTCCATTCTGTACACTTCAGTCTTATTTAGTCCACTTTGGTTCTATTCGGTCCACTTTGGTCCAATTAGGTCTAGTTTGGTCTTATTCAGTCCACTTTGGTCCTATTCTGTCAATTCTGTCTACTTTGGTCCAATTAAGTCTAGCTTAGTCTTATTCGGTCCACTTTGATCTTGTTCGATCTAATTTAATCTATTTTGGTCTTATTCAGTCCATTTAGGTCACATTCGGTCCATTTGGTTCAGTTTGGTCTACTTTGGGCTCTATTCGGTCTAGTTCGGACCTATTCAGTCCTAATCGGTCCACTTTGGTCCATTTAGTCCACTTTCGAAAATAAATAGTATATATATATATATATATATATAAAATATATTACTAAATATGGGGTCAAAGAATTTGGCCACTCCGGCCCACTTTATACTAAGCCCAAGGCCCACGCCGAGAAAGAAGAAATGTCCGAGGACGAACGGAGAAAGTCCGAATTGCGAAGGAGCATCGTCAAGGACAATCTTGTCCTCGGCGAACCGAGATCATAGAAGGGAAGAGCAGCACGCCATCAAGGGCAGCCTCGTAGAGCATCTCAAGAAACAGGACGAGTACAGTGGGTCAGCCATGGGAGCTTGGTGGAGGAGCAATTCAAGGAGAAACTGTCACCTCCACATTAAAGGCCCACAACTAACGTTCTGGCCGCATTAATGAGGAAATGACACTTGAACAGTGCTGCTTTGGTTGTTGCAACTCACAGAAGGTTTAGGATGGCGGCTGATGGGACAAGCACTTAAGTAGTGACCTGTATAATTAACAAATGGAGGGCTAAGATCAACTAAAAGGGGGTATATAATGTAAGAAATCCTCCAGAAAAAGGGATCGGAGGTTGGGAGCAGAAAACACTGTAGCAACTTGTATCATCTTTGTAACCTTTATAACCAAGCACTGAGGAAATAATAAGAACAAATAGCTCATCGGACAAGTGCCCAGGACAAAATTTCATACTTAAAACCCATTTTCTTGTTACTTAGTTTACCCATAACCATGTTCATTTGTTGCTATCCTCACTAAAGCCTAGTTCTTAAACCTATTCTCTACAAATTTATTGTATTAGGTTAGTTGGGCCTGAGTCCACTCATCCAACAGTAAAAGTGCTCAGACCCAGTCCTTACATAAATAAATATCATATATTATTAAATAAATTAATGAAATAATTAAAATTAAATTAATAAAAATCACATTCCGAAATTCTTATTTTAATTAATTTTAGTTTTTTCATTTTATATTTCAATTATAAACAATTGGTTACTTTGTTGTAAGAATCCCAAACCATAGTTTCCAATCTTCTTTGGCGTAAATGTAGTTTTTTTTACATGCATTCAAAGGAATGCCTATAATCTTCAAATATGGTTACAAAATCAATTTTGTGCAATTAATAAAACCTATTGTTTGTATTAGGCAATTAATCAAATAGTTGGACAGCTCATTGAAATACTATCCAAATGTTGTGTGAAACTCAAATTGTCACCTCTAAAAACAACTAAATAGTAAACCAAATTTAAGTTAAACCAAAGTGATGAAAAGAGAAAACTTGTGATTGAGAACACAAAACTTCCAAAATTTATATACCATTACAAACCTTCCAAAATAAAGAGAGAAAAAAAAAGGCCTAGAATAGAATAGATAACAAAGCGAATTTGAGGTGACAATTAAATAAAAATTAACAAAAAAATTCATTATTCTTTGGCATAGTTTAGCTCCTCCTTCTTACTTTTAAAAAAAAGTTTTCTTAATTGAAGTCAAGCGAATCTTGAGAGGTAAAAATTCTTCTTTTTGTTTTTATTTATTTATTTTTGTTCTATATTAAATAATTAGATACTGATTTATGTTTTGGTTGGATTTCTATTTATATATTTTTGGTTTATGGGCAAGGGCAGGGTTTAAGTGTCCAGAGGAAGCTTTATACACATATACACTTTATACATGTATACACTTAGATTAGAAATCTATTAGATAAAAAAAAATATTAGGAAAAACTCAAAGAGAAAAAATATTACTTTAATTAAGATGTCCAATTTGCAGAAGAGAAACTAATCAAACAGAGGATGATTAAAAAAAAAAAACCTTGACATATTAGAAAGAAAATCTTAACATATATAAAACTAAAAAGGTTGGTATATCATGAATCATATTGTGGAAAAATAATGGAGCTAATTCCTAGCTAGACTAATAATAATTCTTTTCAACAGTACTAGTGTTCCTCAGAATCAATTCTGCAGAACTAGACCTTCCAGCGTTTGCTGCATTTGACGCAAGTGACATAAGTTGTCATGGGTTCATCGGCACTCCGGGTCTGCAACTGGTAGTAGGTGCACTTGCGCTCGCGGCACCGGCTGCACTGAAACATGTCAGTGGTAGCCTTATCTTCTTCATCAGCATCATGCACACATCTCTTCAACGTTTTCAACTTTATCTGAATATTCTCACGCTTCCTTTTCTCACTGGCCATCTCCTCGGCACTCATGGTTACAAGAGTCTGTGCATTGATCTCACCAAGAACAACCTTTCGCCTCAAATCTGAGTTTTTTGGGTCTTTGAGATTGAACAAGACGGATTGATACTTAGCCTTCTTGATTGGATTGGACCACCCAATTCTTTCGTACATTGCAGACTCCACTGAAGCAGCGACTTCAACTGGGTCAAAAGCTGGCGATATGCTCTCATCAGTTTCAGATGATACTCTGGAAAAGGCCTCTGCCAACAGTTTCCTAACGCTCTCTCGATAATCAGAGTTCTTGATCGACTTGGAATCTTGATGATGATGATGATGATCAATCTTCTTCTTCATTGTTACCTTGAGCGTTTCTGTTTCTGTTTCTGCCTTTGGATCAGTAACACCCGACTTGATTATCAGTCTCTTTCTTTTTGGAACCCCGAAATCTTTTTCAATGCTCAGTGCCGCCATTGTCAAGTTTGATTCAGAATCTTGATTATCAAGAAGAATAAACTTCAATATATATCAGCCTCTTAGTCTTAGGAACCCCAGTACGTAATCTTGTGTCTCTGTTAAACCCTTACCCTTGTTCTCCAAATTGAAGAACGTATCAGAAAACAAACAGAAACTCAACACTACGTAATTCAGCCTTGCCTTTCAAGGTTGTTTTATACTCAACAATAGTTGTTGTTTCCGACACCCTCAAGGAATACGAATAGGTATAGGAAATTTGAAGGTCGGTGAGGTGATGAGGGCTTATTTAAATTTGGTTTTAGCCGTTGGAGCTGTTGTTTGGTATTTATTTTCGAGTTTTATTTAATTTTTAAGAGAAAGATAGATAAACCGAGTTTTACTTTTTACTATTGAAGATTGAGAAGATTTTATTTACTGAGTGGCTTTTAAATTTTTAAAAAATTGTCATGAACATAGCATTTCTCTATTATTAATCATTTAATTTCTATTCTGCAATTTGCGTTAATCCACGTCATCATTGTATTTCATGAGTACCTAAATTTTAATTTTAATTTTTATCAACAATATACAGTATGGTACAGAATTGTGTACATTCTGTACCAGAGAAACTTGACCTTCTTCTGATAGATTTCTTGCGGATTTCATTCATTGCATCATTTGCATGTACCTGACTTTGTTAGACTAGTTAAATTTTTGTTGGTTCCCAGAAAAATTGTTATTGTTTAACATGAAAGGGATGTAATTATGGATTTATTTACAGACTTTATGTAATTATAGTGCTGGTCGAGATATTGTGTTTCATAGTGCATGTTTGCTCCTCTTTGGCAAGATTGATCTGGTTGTGAATTTCAAATTGACACTAGTGCAGCCATGAACTCTTATTAATTTTTGGATACCATTGAACCAGTGTTTGCTCCTCTTAAGAAATAACCGAATTGATGATAACACAACTTGACACTAATGCAGCCATGAACTCTTACTAATTTTTGTCACAAGAGATCCTTGACCAACTTGGCAAGATTGATCTGGTTGTGAATTTCAAATGCATAGAGGATAGCTTCATGGTATTTGTGGTGGATTCACTTTGTATTGTAAAAAGAAAGGAATTCAGCAGAAAAAAATTGTCACTTCATTAGAATCTAATTATTTAATGTAGTAGCCTATCAGATAATGGAACTTTGTATGCTCCTTTTTGTTAAATTTTCTTTTTATATTGTTTCCATTTGTGCCAATTGATTTTCATTATGATGGCCTCATTCATTCCCACTAGAAGCTCATTCTGTCCACTTTGGTCCTATTCAGTCCACTTCGGTCTTATTCGGTCTAGTTTGGTCTTATTTGGTACAATTTGATCCTATTCGGTCCTTTGCAACTAGAAATTTTTTTTTTTAAATTTTAAATTTTTAATTAGAACAAGAATTATTTGATTTTCATTTGATTTTTAACTCATTGTAGCATTGAACAAAAAGTGAAGATATTTAACATTTGTTAACTATCTGGTATATCACACGAGTTAGCTATGATAAAAGACAAAATACTATAACACTAAGCTTTCAAATAATTGTATTTATCAAAACAAAAAATAAAATAAAAATAAATAACAAAAGTGGTGGGATTATCATTTAATGTTAGTTGTAAAACCAGTTTTTGTTTTTGATTCACAACGATGAGTGAGGCAAAATCATTGTCTTTGAGGATGACCAAAAATTAACTAGACAATAGAAGAGAAAGAGAAATGCTATGCCTACAACATTTTCAAAATACTTTTACAATAAATCTTAAGTGGTAGGTTGTTATTGGTTGTTATGGGTGAGAAAAAAGTAATCAAAGTCGTGGATCCAAATTAGAACTAATAACAAGTTACCACCTTCCAGCTAGCTTAACTGGTAAAGTCTCTGATGGTTGAATAAGAGATCTGAGGTTCAATCCCTGTCTACTCCAAAAACTGATTGGTGTCTTGGTCTGATGATAAAGAGCTATTATCAGGAGTGGACGCCATAGGTTGAAACTCTCACTCAAAAAAAAAAAAAAAAAAAAAACAAGTTACCACCTATAATTTGTTGAGAAAGTGTTGTAAATTTTTTGTAAATGTAGCATTTTTCGAAGAGATAAGATCAACCATTTGGATATTGCGAGATCCCAGGAGCAGATGTTATTTTTATTTGAATTTATCATCATTTAGTTGTAACGTATTTGAGTTTGAGTTGAATAGTTGTTACCGAGTCCTTAGCCTTAGGAATTCTAAGAGTTATGTGGGCTGAAACCAAGTCCTTAGCCAAGTTGAGTTACATTTTAAGATATATATAATATCAGTTGAGTTACATTTAACAGCTGCGCAGCGTCTTTAATCTCTATCTGAACTACAGGCCAAGATTGTCACAATACTCTAACTCTAACTTTGCATCAACCTTCTTCAATGCGATCTAAGATAGGCATAGATCGCCATGAAGAAGAAGGTTAAGGCAAAGTTAGATTAGAGTACTGTGCCTACTACTTGAAGAATGCTATCAATGACAACATTTGTGCCGGTCTGTCTTTGGCTACTTATTTCTCACTTTTTGCAAATCCAAGAGATAGAGCACTTCAAGAATTAATTCAATAACTTCAGTTATTGAAGTAATTCTTGAAGTGCTCTATCTCTTGTATGGAAACTTTTACCTTTTCAACATCAAGATCAATTTTCATAGTTCAACGCTTTGCTAGTCCATCTCCTTATGTATATTTGTTGGAAGTTGTTTACTATTTATGAAGTGATGTTTCTTTTCATGTCATTGAAGTTTTTTCCCTTTCAAATTTTGTTATTTACTTCTGCCATTTGAAACAGTGTAGATTTTGGTGTCTCTGTCTTAGCAAGGATCTTGAAAATTGGTTTTCAACCAAACCTTATAACTCTGAACATTCTTGCCTAACGGCTGTGTCTTCAAGGTAACATTGTAGGAGCTGTGAAAAAAGGTCTTATGCTGAATAATCACGAGCAGCATTCTTTGATGCATCAACATCAAGAAAACTTTTTTTTTTGTTTTTTGTTTTGTTCTGATCTTAATTTTATAAATTTCTCTTTTAGAAAATTTGACTGCTGAAAAGTTATTGCAATGTATTGTTATTGTAAATTGTAGAGTTTGAGAAACTTATATGCCTATTGGCATGTCAAATTAAAGTTTTCTATATGAAATGTATGCTCAATTTTATGGAATAGTAATATAGATGTTAGAGATATATTAGCCCATTAGCATAGGCCCAAGCCTAATTCTACTTTGTGTGCAAGCCAAGTCTCCTACTTGTACTAGAAGTCTATTAGTCTAGGGTTTAGTTTACTATATATACACATGTTATGATTCATTATAATACAGGATTTGTACTACACTCTAATATATTATGATTCATTTCCAGAGATGACCTTATAAACATCATCTCTAATGTCATTCGTATGGTTGATAATGCATCTTATTCATCTTCTCTCTCAGCTTTATCTGGTATGTCTCCTACCTTTTGGCTTATGGATTCTGCTTGTTGCAATCACATGACACCTCACTCATCTTTATTTTCTGAACTTAAACTTGCACCACACCCTTTTAATATTCGCACAGCAAATAGTTCCACAATGTCTAGTCATAATATAGGTTCCGTTTCGACCTCCAACCTCTTGGTTCCTAGGGTCTTTAATGTTCCTGACCTTTCTTACAATTTATTCTCTGTGGGACAATTAGTTGAGTTGGGTTATGGCATTATCTTTGATTATTCTGAGTGTATTGTGCAGGATCCGAGGACGGGACAGGAGCTTGGGACCGGTCCCAGAGTTGGGCGTATATTTCTCGTGGACAACCTTCGTCTTCCACTTGTTGCTCCTGTTTCTGTTGCTGCAACTGTTGCAGTTTCTTCTATTCCTTCCCATGCACTTTGGCATGCTCGACTTGGTCACACATCTCCCTCTCGAGTACAACAATTGGCTTCTAGAGGTTTGTTAGGATCAGTGTCTACAGAAAATTTTGATTGTGTCTCATGTCAGTTAGGAAAACAACCAGCTTTGTCTTTCAATACTAGTGAATCAATATCCACTGATATCTTTGACCTTATTCATTTTGATGTTTGGGGGCCTTCCTCTGTCTCTAATATTGGTGGGTCTCGATATTTTATGATTTTTGTTGATGATTACTCTTGCTATAGTTGGATTTTTAATATGAAACATCGTTCTGAATTATTGCAAGTGTATTCTAATTTTGTAAAAATGGTTGAAACTCAGTTTTCCAAACGCATTAAAATTTTTCAATCTGATAATGCTCTTGAGTACACTCAATATGCTTTCCAAGCTGTTTTGCATTCCTATGGCACTGTTCATCAACTAACTTGTCCAGGTACCTCTCAGCAAAATGGTAGAGCCGAACGAAAACTTCGTCATATTCTTGACACTGTTCGTGCTCTCCTTCTCTCTGCCAAAGTTCCTGCTCCTTTTTAGGGCGAAGCTGCTCTTCATGCTGTTCATATTATTAATCGCATTCGAAGTCCTGTTATCCAAAATCAAACTCCATATGAGCTCCTTTTTGGGTCACCTCTAGACTATCACCACCTTCGCTCCTTCGGTTTTGCTTGTTTCGTTCTTCTTCAGCCACATGAGCATAACAAACTCGAGCCTCGGTCAAGGCTTTGTTGTTTTCTTGGCTATGGCGAAACTCAAAAGGGGTATCGGTGTTATGATCCTGTCTCTCATCGTCTTCGTATCTCCCGCAATGTTGTCTTTTGGGAACATCGCCTCTTTGTCGAGCTCTCTCACTTCCGTGCCTTCCTATCTTCCTCCTCTGTCTTAGATATTTTTCCAGAAGAGACACATATTCCTTCTGTAGCTACTCCTGATCCTCCTGTAGTTGCTCCTGATTCTCCTGTAGACTTCTCTGTCCAACCACCAGATATCATTGATCCATTTCCTAGTTCACCCTTTAATGAACAGGTGGAAGATGAACATGTCGAAAACGAGCTACCTAACCCCAACCCTGAGCTTGGGTCCACTGCTCCTGCTCCGCCTGAAGATCTTGCACAAGACATTCCACCTCGTCACTCAACTCGGGTAAGATCCATTCATGCACATTTACTTGACTATCATTGTTACACTGCCCTTGCTACACAAAGTAGAATTAGGCTTGGACCTATGCTAATGGGCTAATATATATCTAACAATAGATATAATGTTCAAGCATATTGTATCACTATCTATTAATATAGTGCAGCAAATTATTTATGCATGTATGCAAGCTGATTTATTTATTTATTTTCCTAATAAGCTTTGTGGTGCTATTGTGTAGTTGATCATAACGTTTGGAGTAAGTTCGTCATTCTGTATCTTTAGAACTGTTCATCCTTCGTTTTGTTGCTAACATGTGATGCGAATGAGAATTGTGGGAAGGACCAGTGGATTTGAAGCCTGTTATTGATGTGTTGGGTGAGTATTGAATCATTGATCTGCCTATACAATTTTCTTATCCGTTTGTTTGATTGATTGATTTTTTTTGGTTGTATTAGACTTTCCTTTAGAGAGAAAAGGAAATTAAATATTTGTAATATGATGAAAACCTTAAAGTTGGTAGATGATGTATTAGTCTAGGGTATGGTCTTGTACAGTGAAATATATGATGCACTAATAGATGCCCTATGCAAAACGGAAAATTTTTCTGAAGTGTTGAAGTTACTTGATGGAGCGGGAGAGCAAGGACTTACACTAAATCTTGCTACATGTAGAACTCTAATTCGTGGTTTTACAAGATGGGAAATATGGACAATGCAGCAGAGGCTCTGGAAAGTATGATTAGATTTGGATGAGTTCCAGCATCCAATTTAAGTGGCTTAATCAATGAAGGCCAAAGTGTTGCAAACTCTGAGAAATCTGTTAATATCTTGAAGCAAGAAATATTCGGAGTTGCTTGTCAGGCAGAAGCTTAGAGAACTGGAACTTCTGCTGCCAGTGTTTCCTGTCTATGGCTTCATGGTTGCAAATTCAGGTTCTGGCCTTAGCAGGGTGCTAAAGTGAATTAACCCTAAATTGGGTATAGCAGATTGAGGTGACAGCTCTCGGTAGCAACAATGTCCAGCTTCTTTTTTGTTAACCAGTTATTGTGGATTCTTCCAACCAAAGATGCGGAATCAACACTTAGAAAGGTAACCCTATTTTGCATCCTCTTTTGTTAGATGAAATCCTCCCTGTGAAAACAATTTTTTTTATAGAATAGGGCAAGGTTGATATACCATTCTATATGTTTGCTAAAGCAACTAGGTGGTCAATGTTGTTCATTAGAACCGACCATCCCTATGTTTTTTCCCCTCACTTTACTTGTTTACTATGTTACTATGTGTTGGTGCAAACACAATAATAATGGAAATAACACAAAGAGAAACTGAATAATACGCTGAATATTATTAATTTGACGAGATGAATTACACAACACTATTTGGACTGAGGCGCGGCACTCGCTCTCTTTAAGGAGATTCAAGCCCTTGGTTGGCTAAACTTTGTAACCGGTGCAGACCTTCTCTGACTTGTCTCCCCCAGGATACAACAGCCCAACAAATGTTGTATGGCTAGAACAGCTTCTGCACAAAGTGTTCAAGCCCAAAGCTCCATCAGAAGAACACCTTTCTTTTGCTCGAAATCTCTCAAGTATTTAGGAATATTATTGAATTCACTCTCTCACACAATACTCTTTGCATTTAACTATTTTCTTCATTCACCTCTTGATATAAAATTAGTCCATAGCATAGCCGTATATATAGTCTTCCAACCCTTCACATAACCTACATGTTATTTATTAATTTAAAAAACTTCTCTTAATTTATTTAATCTAACTTAAATACAAGTAACTCTTTCTTTAACAAATTATAACTCATCTCTTTATTCATCTTCAGTTATTTTGAGTTTCAACATATTTAATTTAAAATGTACTAACACTATGTATGTCATCTATATTTGAAGTTTTTCGTCCACTTCTACTGACTACTTGTATACATTGCTAATTTATTGTAATGGCTGTTATATTTGGGACAGGCTGAAAGATGAAAAATGAAAATTTGGTGCAGTAGGCTGTTGCCAGTGACAAAGCTGAATAATAAGTATGGTGATTTTGAGTGAGAAGGTTGACTGATGGTGCCAGCCAAAATCAAAGGCTGAATAATATGTGGCTGGAAAAGTTGCTAGCAATACTTGTAAGAGTACCGGCCAAAATCAAGGGCTGGTTTTCCTTCCTTTTAGTAAGAAAACCTTATTGAACATGCATGCTGGTCATTTTGACCATGAGAGACAACTGAAATTGCTACCGATTATTCTTTGTTGTGTAGTTTTTTCTTGTAACTACGGCTGCTATGAAGTGGCATACTCTTGTTCTCTTTCATTTTATGTTCTGAATTCAGCTGGTTTCATGCTGGTCATTTTAACCATGAGAGAACTGAAGTTACTATTGATTATTCTTTGTTATGTGGTTTTTTCTCGCAACTATGGCTGATATGATGCGGCATACGTTCGTTCTCTTTCATTTTATGTACTGAATTGAGCTGGTTTTTCCTTCCTTTTAGTGAAAAAACCTTTTTGAACATGCATGTTGGTCATTTTAACTATGAGAGAGAACTGAAATTACTATTGATTATTCTTTATTATGTAGTTTTTTCTTGTAACTATTGCTGCTATGAAGTGGCATACCGCTGTTCTCTTTCATTTTATGTACTGAATCTATCAGTCTGCAGGGTGGTGGTATCTCATGTAACCACTGCATGCAATAGCCCTTTAGGGCAGGAGCTGATGTTCTCTACATTCAAGGCTAGTGGAATATTTTTTGTTCCAGCTCAGCACTCTCATGGTGTCCGTTTCTTTTAAACCTTGCCTTTTTCTTTGGCGGGATAAAATTTGTCTTTCTTTGTTGGATGAATTGGAATCACTAAAAAGATTAGGCACAATACAATGCTCTAGTTCATATTTTGTAAGTGAAATGATTAAAACAATCAGAGAAACTCGTTTTTATATTTTGGGTAATAGCTTTCTTTTCGTCTTTTTTTGTGTGTGTGTGTGTTAACGTGTGTGTACACTCTAAGTTTGAAGAATATCCTCTTGATTCTTGAGTCCTTGCACAGTGGTATATCTGCAAGAACTTTTAATCATCGTTACATCATATTCATCTACAACTACCGTCACCAATCAACATCATTGGTCATGATTCATGATGAAGTTTTAGTGGCTCCCAAATGAAAGAAAAGTTTTCCCTAATGATGTTATGACTTTGCCCTCGAAGTACCACCTTGCACATTTTCAAGCCTCCATGATTGAAATGAATCTCCCTATCCTCACAAATATATAAAACCTGAACTATATACAAGATAATATAACTTGCTGCTACAACATCCAAACTTCCTGACTAGTATAGCCTATATTGGGAGAAATTATTGCAAGAGCCTGGCAAACTCCACTAGGCAGATACAGTAATTTCTTCTATTTAGCCCTCAACCAGAAAACTGAACTAAAAATACACTTTTGAAGGGGAAAGACACACATGACCTAGTAGGCCAGTTCTGTCCTGAGTCCGACAACTTTTGGCCCTTCCACGTAGAGGGAACTAGTTCTCAATTTTATGAAGTATAATACAAAATCTCTTTCCATTTTGTCTCTTATATGTTGTTCACAATTATACTATCATCTGTTTTTCTCTGTTAAGAGAGCAAGGACACCGCGGTTGAATTCTGATTCTGATACAAGACTCAGTGGGGTATTATCTTCACTGTCAACAGCTTTTGGATTTGCTCCCCTGCAGATAATATTGTAGACATGAATTTAATATCAATAGTGGAACGGACTGGAGATAATTAGACCGCAGACTAGCAATTGCAAGAAAAAAAACAAAGAATCACCTTGTAAGAAGCATTTTTGCAATTGCAGTTCTCCCAGTGACACTACAATAATGCAGTGGTGTCCGACCTTTTGAATCAGAAGCATTTATGTTTGCACCATACTGTAATAGCAACTCCACCATGCCGATGTCAGAAGTTTGGCAGGCAAGGTGAAGCAAAGAACAGTCCTCGGAAATGTGCCCTGTGCACTGATCTTCACTTCTTTGTGGTGAACTCAAATTACTTGAGGAGGGCTTGTCCAAAGAAGAATCACCTGCTAGACATTCTAAGTTGGACTCAACACTTTCCTGCTCTTCTAACTCCATTATTTTGGCCAGACTTCTGGACGTACTAAATAATGCTTGCCCATTAATAGCATTGACATCTGCCTCAGAACTGACTATATGGCGGTAAACTGCTTTCTTGTCATTAGCACGGACACTTCCCCACACCTGGGCTGCCACTGAAAGGAGATCATGATTGTCTGTCTTGCGAACAAAGGCTTTCTCTGCATACTGCAATTAGAGGAACATCAATTCTAGGCCTTAAATGATAACCTATTAGGCGAGCACATCATAATTAATCATCAAAAGATAAACACAGTAAACAGAATTTGAATTGCACATCTGAAATGACATCCCACCTAAACGTACTTGCCTAGAATGTGTTTTATTTTATTTACATACATTTCTCAGGTCGATTGAAACCTGATAACTAGGCTCATGAGATTTGTTGTTGTCTTTCCTCAAAGAAAAATAAGTGATTCATCAACCTAGGGCTACTATAGTATCATTTTCTTTAAGCATGTTCTGCTCTTTTGGAAGTGGAAGACTCTCTTCAAGGGAAAACATGGAGTGAAAATTTTACTTCCAAGCTTTTTACTCACGTTTCCTCTTCTTTCGGCTTGTAGCTAGCTTGTTTTTTCCTAACTACCTTTCCTAGATCTACTCCTATTTCCTGTCACAAGCAAAAGAGAAGGATATATAGAGATTTGAATCCTACATGTCTAGAAGGATAGTTACATTGGGGGAGGGGAAATTTGAATCCTGCATGTCTATGTTGAAAACACCAGAAGGTGCCAATTGAACTACAAAACTCTTGACAAAAAGATATGGACATATTAGCATACTAAAGAATTTAATAACTTATGTAAAGATATGGACAAAAAGATATGGACATATTAGCATACTGAATTTAATAACTTATGTAACAGTTGTATATGACGCCCCTCACACATAGAGATTGTTCTCATATTTGTGGGGTCCACACTTATATGAGAGGGGCATTATATGTAAGTATACTATGCAACGGATACATGTAGCCTCCCTCTCACAGCAGGTGGAACCCACTAATTTGTGGGACCCACGTGCTATGAGAGGGAGGCTATATGTATCCGCTACATGGTAAAATTTCCCATTATATGCCGCTGTTACACAAGATACCACCTTATATGCGGCTTTTACAACGTAAGTGTATAACGCAAATACCATGGAAGTGATAAGCAGGAAAATTAGTCATCTCACAAGGTTCTGCAACAGACAAATCCATGATTAACTGGTTGTTCCAAATTTTGTCTCTTTCAAAATCTCAGATGTGATTTCTTTTTAATATAAATGTTCCCTTGGGAGCAAACAATGCAGAGGGTCATGTAATCACTAATCAGGAATCACCTCGCCATTGCTTCAGCGAGACTATTACAAAGGCTCAACATGTAAGCTATTATAAATGAATATATTACAGTTCTCTAACTTAGGCAGTTCAGCAAGAGTAACCAGCCATGTGCCATTTTTTTAGCAGCATGTACCCAAGGAGAGCAATTGAATTTGTTAGAGGAATACCTTTAAGTGAATGAATTTCTCTTTTACTGAAATAGGATCATCATTTCTGGGTTTTTTCATATTCAACAGGTCCTTTCTACCCATTTTGGAAAGGCTACAAGGGAAAGAACCAACGGCACATCAGCATAAAAACAAATACTTTTTAGTTAAATCAAGTTATGCATTACTAACCTTCTGCGCACTTCATCAGTCTGAAAAGAACTTTTTGATTGCAATAATTCCTCCCAGATTGAGTTTGCATAGACATTGCCCAGTGACTTGAACAAATTAAGCACTGGAGGGTCCCAAACTTTTACATCAAGCCTCAATGATCTTACCTGTGTCAAAAGTTATCCACATAAGCTTCATGAATTAATGGATAGAAGAAAGCATGATATCATGAAAATATGTATAAGACACAACTGAGAGGAAGCCTAACCATAATAATAATAATAAATAAATAAATAAAACACCAACCAACAACTTAAAATTTACCTGCCCTGGATGATTTAGTTATCACACTTAATATTCTTAAGATATGGTCAGCAATGATATTCTCAAGATTGAAACATGTCTCACCTACTAGAAACTTCAAAGGATGGTTGATTACTTGCGTTTTTATTTAAACAGACATACAAACATAAATATGAAGCTGCTGTAGCCATGGACTTGCTAGAGAAGAAATATCCAATTTAAAAGCCCAGTGCAAGGCATCTGGATTTTATGAAAATAAGGAAGACATTTCAGTCAGCGAAACTTTCCATGGTAGTTGTTTAGGTCTTATAAGTATTGTCACTGCAGCAGTAAAAACAACTAGGATATTTTTTTCCATCTGGTTTCATATAGCTAGATTTGTTTCCCAAAAAAAAAAGGGTTCTAATTCTATTATATCATAGGCCTTTTTTTTTTTTTTTAAATCTTGTTCAAGGTTTTGACAGCAATTCTCTTGTCTAGGGTATTTAAAGGGTATGTCAGATTATTTGGAATTCATAGCTTATAGTTATATTCAGATTGCCTGACATTTCTCTCATCTTCACAGGTTCTGTTATGTCTCTATCTCACTCTCATTGTTATTCTAATTTGCCTCTTTCAATCAATTCTCCTTTCATTTATTTCTTAAACTATTGTTTACTGTGAACCAAACCAGACAGAACTTTCATACAAAGCCATGAAAGGCCTAATTTGCTTTCCAAAGTCTCACTATTGAACCCGAATCAGTCCTGTCATTTTACACATCAAAGTACTGGAAGTTGCAGGGTCCTTCTGTGTCTTTAATAAAAAGTTATTTTACATTGATACTCTCAATGAGATTTTGAGCCACACGCATCAAAGTTCCTAAATCCTAGCCTCAGGCTTTAATTTAGAACTACTACTGTGAACATGAATAATTTTTTTCGCAACATAGAATGAGATAGTGCTCAATACAAGGCTGGAAAACTTACCTTTGATATATGTACACCAAGATTACGATGAACACCAGAGCATTCAATGCATATAAGAATACCAAGGTTCAAGGATGCCCAGTCAGGTTCAGGCGCACCACAATCAGCACATTTGTCATTCCCACAAACCCTTCTGAGCAAATCAATTGGCTTCTCTTTTCTCATACTGTACTTGTATTGTTGCAAACTTCTAGATTCACGTAAATGATTATTACAGTGGATTTTCTTAGATGTATTCTGATCACAATCAGAATCACTCTCGCTGGTAAAGCCATAAGAATCGCTTCCCAAAGGTGAAGTACACAGACTCTACATATAATTGGTATATCCATTACAATGACTATAGAAACACATATTTCTGCAATGAAATTAATAAAAAAAAAAATTAAATGTTTACTTTCTCAGGAGGCTGGGAACTCAATAAGGAAGCAATTACGCTAGTTATTTTTTCAATCCAGTCCATTTGGTCTAGTGCATTCTCTGCCTGCATTGCAAAGGAAATAAAATTTAGAATCTGCTGCGAAAAATTCAGGCAATAATAACAGCAAGGTTTATATTAGTACACCATCAGTTCAGACGATGAAAAGCCAAACAAGATGTCAAGCTAGCTGCATTTAGGAAAAGTACCTGCAGTGTGTAGTTCTTCGATGGTGAAATAATCCTGAAGCAGAACCTTAAATCTGTTTGATCTGCATCTATCTTAATTGTTGATGTTAGTAGGTTCACTGTATGACGTGCAACGGACTTTTCATCATGTACACCACCATGGTAATGAGAAGAAAGCCACCGACTAAGAATCCCAGAACTGTTTTCAGAGGAACTATTCTTCTGTGCAGAAGTTGGACTCCCAGACTGAAAAATGGTATGTTAAAAAGTTACTAATAAGTCATAACCAAGATAAGATTATAAGAGAAAGAATATTAAGTTAATAGTGACTTACAGATGACCAGTTCCATGGTTTGCGATAGTAATACAGCATCCCTCGACTATCAAGAACAAAAAACCTTCTCTTCCAGTCACCCCTCAAGTTGGAGGAACGTTTTGAAAGATAGCCTTGTCGAATGGTTTGAACCTGAAAATTTATACCTTTCAGCTATTGATGCAGAACATGGAAACTTTTTGATTAAGAAAAGAAAAAATTAAGTTACGTTTGTTTTGTAAAAAAAAGGCTTATATTAATAGAAAATGTGGAAGAAACATCGTGTCAGAAAATACCTTTCCCTGAGCAGCAGATTGCATTGCTGCCTCAATCACTTTATTTGATGTCTTAGTATAAGGTTGCATACCATGATTACCATCTCCATTAGAAGTAACATTATACACATTCAAGGAGTGCCTAGATTCTCGATCAATCTGCCTTTTGTACTCTTGCATCCTTTCACTGAGTGAATCTTGCTCATAGTTGGATCTTTCTCTCGACTGTTGTGAATAAGCCAAAACCTGTGACGCAAATGAACTGAACTTTGACATTTTTCCCTTATAAAAATAAAAAAATGAAACTTAATAGAAATAAAACATAGAACTCCTGGAAGTTAATGGCAAGAAACTTCAACAACTAGACTTTTTTTGCTGTTTCATACAAACTGCTGAAAGATAAGTGTCCAGCATAATAGATGGAAAAATCCAAGACTTCTGTTTCTTTCTTTAATCTTCTGGGGAGCATTTCACATGACTTGTGAGGAAGATAAGTTATCAAGCTTTTGAGCTAGCACTGTGGTGAGCTATCTGTTATACCTACTAGTTTCCTCATTGCAAATTATTACAAAATTTTACTTATAAAAGAAACCTCTATTTATTATCCAGATGATTTGGATTATACCGTCAACTTATAGAAAAAATTTGTTGATAACAAACCTGATGAATAAAAGGCTCCATCTGCTGCAATAGTTCATATCCCTGCCAGAAAAATAGAAAAGAATCAGAAGCAGCAAAAATTCAATATTTCACACATTTCGCAGACCAAATCAGTTGGAATCATATTATAATCGTACAGACCTGTTTGAAGTATCGAAGATGAGCATCCATCATACCACTAACAGCCTCCAAAAACTCAAACCTCTTTTTGGCCTCAACATTGCAGAGGGTACTGAGCTGGACATAAAAGTATGCTATATGAGTAAAGCCTAATTGTTTATGCACTGAAATTATGTTAAACCAACATATCCTAGTGAAAATTAAGTTACCAGATTGAAGCGGGATTGCTCAAATGAAGCCCGAGCAGCATGAAATTCCTGGAATGTCTCTCTACCAAATTAGATTTGAAAGGATAATGGTTACCCATGACAAATTATCTGATCAATCTATGCACCAAAAGGATCGGTACTTTAATCAGGATAAACAAATATTGGATTTACCTCCTCTATGACAGAAGCAACATCCATCCTAGTGCTCTTCCTCAATGACATAAACCTCTCACGTGCCTGTGGCACAGAAAGAAATTGGTTTTAAATTCGCAGTCATGAGATACAAGTTGGAAGTTGGAACCAATAGCATCAACTTCATATAATTCTCTCTACAATCCAGCAATTGATTTCATTTAGAACAACTGCTGCAACTCCAAATTGAATTTACAGAAGCTTGTCTACTTCATTCGAATGTTGAATAAATATTTAGTCAATTTAGCAATCTATGAATTAACTTAGGAATCAAGTCATTCTACTTCCAGATGGAACAGTATAAAATATACATCAGACAACAAAAGGGTCCTTTTTCTAGCAATTCCTTCTCCATTTGTAATTCTGGTTTCTAAACTGCATTTTAGTAGCGTGTCTTAAAAATCAAGTGACATGTAAATCTGCCCACCCAGTGACATACCCAAAATTCTGGGTATCTCAAGTGGCTTGAGATGTCAAAAATGTATACCAACATATTCAAGACATCAATTCCCATTTGCAGTCTCTCCTGCTTGTTCTATAACAATTCAAACCAAGAAATGAACTAACAATATGATAATCCCCAAAAATTAATCATTTTTTATAATCTTACTCATGAAACCACTTTGCATAAGAAAGATGCAAATTTAAAGAGAAATATCTAACTTATAAAGGATAAAAGGCACCTTGAGTGGATAAAGACATCCCTCTCTAATGAAAGAACATAATTGAAAAAATAAGAATAATAAGCCAGTTGCAGTCTTGCAGAAGTAACAATCAAGAATATAAGATTATAATACTATGAAACTTCTAAAGTTTTATTGTGGGATTTTCAGAAATGAAACCCACCTGTTCATATGCAACGGAAGCCTTGTCAAAACGCTTTCGAGCTTCCTGCATAAACAAAAGATTACTTATTGAGTTATCAAAAAAAAAAAAAGATTACTCATTGCAAAAGGAAATTTGGAATTTTCTCAGACATGTGATACGGACAAGAAAAGGCTATGTAAACGGGTGATGATGAAATTATGCTATTTAACCAACAGAAGTTACATGCAAGGAGAAAGTGCGCACACACATGCACAAAGAGAATATCCTGAATGCCACACAACCATAACACTATCCCAAAGTCTGTAAGATATGGTGCATAAGTTAGTCATTAAAAGAGTGGCATATTTGTGTCAAAACCATGACTATGATTTTACATAACATAATGAGATGTTATGTAAAACTTTCAAATGACGAAGTAATCAAGGTCTGTCAAGTGGAAGAAGTGCATATAATGTGGTTTTTTAAAATTAAAAAAAATAATAAAAAAAAAATCTTCCAAGTATAGGAGAAAATCAAAGATATAGGATATATAACAATGTAATAGAACATAAAATTCTTTAAATCTGTATTTCATGTATGCATGTGCTAAAGCTGTTGAGGCAAACCCATGCAATACAGAAGGGGTAAAGATTAGAAAATTGTCTTTGATAAAAGGCAAATATTTCGAGTCACCCTGCTTAAGTGTAAATCAAATATGCCACTAATATATTAAGCATGTATTCAAAACACACAATACCTTAACCTCATGGAGGTCATCATTGACAAAGTTTAGCAACCGATCGTTTAGCATGTGGTCTACCTGACAAAGCCAGTTAAAGATAGTCAGTGAAGCATCATCAGTTAAACAATTCCCTATAGACAAGATGGTTGAAGATAGCAATTGCATAGTTTTCTCTATTTCTAATATCCTTAGTAAATGCAACTCCATATAAGCAATATATATTGCTTCACAAGAAGTATCAAGGAAAGAATAAATACACAAGATGGTTGAAGCTAACAGGTACAGTGAAGAAAAGTGCTGTTTGTCAATTACTTTTTCTCTGGTTAACCTACCTTTACAAGAAATATTGATTTCATAAAACAAGGCATATAATGTTCAGTAAATAATGATATATGGAAGATGGTAGAAGCTAGAAACAATGAAACAGCAGCAAGATTGCTTCCCAAATATATTCCAAATGGTCAGTAAGCAACACAAAATTACAGTACAAAACTGGGGTAAGAAGAGAAACAATAACAACAATACTAACAAAAGCACAAGAATTACTACCTGTGACCGAAGAGTTTCCTTGTATGTCCCAATTTCTCTAAAAGCAAGTGTGAATTTGGTCATAACAGGGCCTAAGAAAAAAAAAAAAAACAAATTAACACCAAATAAACAAACATATTGAGCTTTGACAGATAGAAGTATCAGTTACCAGTCAAATATTTCAAAGAGAGCTCATTTGGTTGGCACATATGTAAAAAAAAATATTTCATTAATTTTCCTTATAAAAATTTGTAATCTTTATTATTTTATTTTATAAATAAAATAGAAAGACAAAGTAGTATAGTAATTTCATTATACCATATGTGTTTGCAAACTTGAAATTGCTTGATATAGTGACTAATACCAATACACATACTTCATGCCTACTCAAGAATGTAAATATTGTTTTGATATAATAAAAAAGCAAATATCCTTAAATTATTTTTGGATAAATTGCAGTAGTCATTCTTTATGTTTCACTAGAATTCATTTTGGTCCTCTAATTATTTTTTTTCATTCATTTCAGTTATTTAAGTTTCAAGTTTATATGATTCTCAAAAAAAAAAAAAATTCAAGTTTATTCAATTAAGGTCTCTCCATCAACTTTTGATAAATGTTGCGTTTAATTGTCCAAATTTTTAATTTTTTCTTCAAAATTTTTAAATTAAAAAATCCAATTAACGATTGAAAAATATTTTCCAATTATTTTAAAAAAAACTAACTGGAAATTGACGGATGCCTTAATTGAATAAACTTGAAATTTACACGATTGAAATCAACAAAAGCAAAGTTAGATGAAGATGACCAAAATAAATTCTAGTGAAACTTAGAGGGTAAATTTTTCATTTTAGCCTTTTTTTATAATATTTTTGATTGTGTGTTATTAAATTTATTTTTTCTTTTGTTGGACTTTGTTTCAATTGTTGACAGATAAATGACATCAAAAGTTCATTATACTTTTTTTTGAGAAAAAAAAGTACAGTATACTTAATAACTAATGCATCACTAAAAATAATTAATATAACAAAATAAATGGTATTTATCCTATTAGTGATATTTTTAATTACATAGAATAAAGACTATAATGTTGGTTCCACACATATGTATAATGGAAATCTAAATGATGAAGATTAATTTTAGTGAATTCACAAATATTTAATTTTAGATAGCTTGTATGTCAATTGTTGTCAAGATAACTAAATATAAGGAAGAATTTCATATTATTATTATTATTCCAAATAAAAATTGTTTCTTATATATTAATTAAAAAATAATTATATAAATTCATTTAATATAAATAATTAATGCATAATTATATATTATTAATATATGCATTTACTCTATTGGATAATTTAACGAACTAATACTCTAATATAAATACAAATTTTGTTGAGCTAAAAGTCTAAATATATAAAGAGAATCTTAAGGAATACACCATCTCTCTCTCTCTCTCAAGTTTGGCCAAAAAGAAGGGTACATAATAAGCTGCCATAGAAGAATCGAAACAAATTTTGTCTGGCTTGGGCTAGTGTAGCTCATTCACTAGCCTAAAAGTACAAACCACATACATAAGTCTTATTATACTAAATCTCTAACCTATTTAACCTACAGCAATGCAATGCAAAAATAGTGCATGCTTTATATAGGTTGAACATCTCTAACGTTGATTAAAGGGTAATATATATCTTTTGCTGTGATCATCTTAAGTAAAAAACTAAAAATACCAAATCAAAGTTTATTTTTGTATACATGTTTTGAGGGCGTGATAGGTCACGGGTTTGAGTCTAGGAATGAGCTTTAAAAATTTTTTTTGAAGAGTAAGGCTGCCTTCCAACCACCCCTCCCAGACCCCACAAAAGTGAGAGCTAGTTTTTTGTGATCTTTGACCTTTTAACCATGTTTTGAATGTAGAAAACAAATCAAAGGGACATACCTCCCATAGCAACAAAAAGAGGATCATAATGCCCTCCTCCAAAATTTTCTAAGGAACTTGCAAAAGCAACGTCCACGTCATACCCCTCTGAAAGCCCTTCTCTGAAAATTAAACAAAGTTAAAAGCACATAAGATGGTTTAAAAAGAGGAAAATTTACAATCAACTTCCTTGTGTTTGGTCCTATCGAAATTTAGTCCACAAATTTTCCATTGTTACATTTAGCCCCCTAAGATTTTGACTAAAATGAAATCATAAGAGTTCCATCCAAAGTATCCTTAAACGATTTCATTTTAATCCAATTGAAAAAGCTTATGAAAAATGTAAAATCATTTAATTTGGACAAAATCTTAACAATTTCAGCAAATGTAGCAATTGAAAATTTGTGGATTAAATTGTGACCGAGCCAAACCACAATTATGGAATATATAATGTATGTATGTATGAGCTTACGTATATTTTCGACATCCTTTGTAAAACTTAGCACATTTTGTCCTCAATGATTCAGTATTTTCTTCCAAGCCTTGTAACTGCATTATACCAAAACAATAATTTCTAATCAAATGCAAAGAAAGGACAAACTCACAATGCTGAATGTGTTTGATATAATTAATGCTAATTGAATAAAAAATCATGGTTGATTAATATTAGTGCATAGATTAACAACAATAATGATTTAGTAATTAGAATATTAAAATTTGAACAAGGAAAAAAAAAAAAAAAAAAAAACCTGTTGGCGGAACATAGGAGAATCGTCGAGTTTTGAGAAATGCATTTTGGAAAATCGGTGGCTGTTAATCTCTTTTTGAGTTTTGTAGAGCAATGAATTATCAGATAATGTAATCGTTTTCCAATCAAGAATGAAAGAGAAAGAGAAAGAGAGAAACAAATTTTCTCGGCGTTTAGTTTGGGAAGAATAAAAGATTAAAATTAATTTAAGTTAATAAAATGATGATAATGGTGATTAGTTTATGGGCTTATGGTTAATAATGAAAGGAGATGGAGGAGATGCGCATTTGGAGGAGGCTGTATTTGCTGTTTTTAACTCTTTAAACGAGTGTTTTTTTTTTTGGTCTGTTACAAAACTTTTAAACTAAATAGTAGCGACATTTCATCCCTGTCCACTCGCTCCATTTCTCTTACCCGCCTTTTTTCTCTCTCTCCTCCTTGTTTCTCTCTCTTAATTAAATAATTAACTCACACACGCTACTAAAAACGCGACCTATAGCCACGTTATTAAAAAACACGGCTAAAAAAAAATCAAAATTTGCTGTTTGTACAGATAGCAAAATTTGATTTGATTTGAATTTTTTTTTTAAATTTAATAATTAGAGATGAGGTTTGAACTCTAGATGTTCATGTTGAAAAAACTAAGAAGTACCTATTAGAGTTATAAGACTCTTGACAAATCTTTCAGAATTATATCTTAATTATTTAGTAATATTTTATTGTTTATTACCACCTAAGTTAGGGTGTTCATCAAATCCATTAACCCGATGAAACGGACCCAACCAGACATTTTGGGTTGGTTTTGGTGGGTTAGGTTGGATTGAAATTTTATATGAAATATAAATTAAGCACATTATATGAAAATGTAATAATTTATTGAAAATTTTGTTTAATAATTGATGGAAGCCTAATTTTTTACAAGGTATAAAATATTTATACACAATCCATCGACCCATGTAGGTTGGGTTTGGTTGATTTCTACATGTGTAATGGGTTGGGCTGTGAATTTTTCAACTTGACAAAGTTAGGTAGGGTTGAAAAAATTCTCCAACTTGACCCATATACACACACACCCTCAATAAACCTATAACAAAGACTATCAGTCACAGGCTCTTTCTTTGAACAAAACTTAGTTACAATTATTGTACCTTAATTTTCTCAATTAAATTCAAAATTAAACTACAAATTACATCCTTAAAGTTTATGGTAATTATGATTTTTTGCCCATTTTTATCTAAAAATTAAATTTTGGTCCCTAACGTTAACTTGATTAAAGCACTTCCATCCATTTAGAATCTCCTGAGCGAACAAAGTGTGACCCCTAAATTATTGAAGGTTCTCACTTATCTTTTGGGGATTCATATTATCTGAAAACTTTTCATTTTATAAAAATTAAATTGTGTACAAGATACAAACTATCACGTTATTTAAATTTTTTAAATAAAGTGCCAATTTATACAACTTTGAATATGTAAAAGATCCATTTTCATATCTTATACTTATATTTAAAAATTGAAAAATGCCAAGGCTACTTCAAATCTTACTAAAAAGAAAATGTAATTAATGAATATTGAAATTACTCTTTTTATTTATTTATTTATTTTTGTAATTGGGGACACATTTGCAAGTTTTAAATGTTCAAATTTGTAATATTTCTAACAAAACTCTCTCATAAATTACACATGATATTGTGCCACTTTGATAAAATGACAATGACATGTGGCCCT
This sequence comes from Notholithocarpus densiflorus, assembly GCA_030021035.2. Classification (NCBI taxonomy): domain Eukaryota; kingdom Viridiplantae; phylum Streptophyta; class Magnoliopsida; order Fagales; family Fagaceae; genus Notholithocarpus; species Notholithocarpus densiflorus. The sequence goes on from JARYZH020000166.1 coordinate 373,886, forward strand.
AGAGATAGTCACAAGAAAGAAAGAAAACCATAAGAACAAGAATGTGAATTGCTATTCCCCAAGGCTGCAAGACTGCCCACTTTGAAGGGGATAAGGAGATGCAAAAGTTGTTATTGACTCTATTAACATTTTGGATTTACACCTTGGCTTGGATTTTCATTTGGTTGTAATTGATATCGGAGCTCTTCTTTGCAAGTTTATTGTTGTATCATTTTCCTTTAGCCTCGTATCCTTTAATGGGTTAGATCATAATTTCTTGTTGAGGACCTCAATCCATCAACTCTATCCTTTTTTGGGCTCTTGTAGATGCTAACGGACATGTTACCTTATTAATTTTTTTTTTATATATGAAATAAAAATCCTACTCTAGCCTAGTATATATGTCAATACATGTATGAAGCTCTTTTTTGAATACTTGAACTCTGGTTTTGTTAATAAAAATATCATTATTTACCCCCAAAAAAAAAAAAAAAAAAGAAGATAAAAAGAGATGGTGAACCAAAGGAGAATCCGAAGCTGGGCTTATTTTGTTTTTTCCTAGTGAACAAAATGGGCCAAGTCATGAGGTAAACGGGCTTGGATAGTTGGGCCGGACCATATCCTGCCCACAAAGAAAGCTTGGTTGCTTATTATTATGGTTCATAACGTGGCCCCTTGGTTAGCCACTGCCACTGCCACTGGCATTGGATACAAACTACAACACAGCATTTCCATGGTAAAGGCTAAAAGCAACTCCATTCTGCCAACTGGGAATTGTGTACTTCAACACTCACTGTAACCTTGAGAGTTGAAAGATAAAGGAAGCAGAGGAAAGGTTAGGTTCTCTTCTTTTATTTCTATTTTGAATTGCAACAGACATTGGTCTTTTGTCTTGGAAAAAACTTTCTGGGTTCTTTTTCATTGTGTTTCAGTTAAGGTTTTTGTTCTTGCTTATTTTATTTATTTATTTCTTGTGTTCCCTTTTGGTTGGTGGGAGAATGGTGGTAAAGTAGAAGGAAAATGTGAGTGACTGGTGGGACATAATATATATCATGTTAACTTAGCTCATTCTGTGATTATGATGTATCATAAAGTATGTGATGGAGCTATATATGCTATTTCATGAATGAAAATGTTTACTTGATTATTATATCTTTAGAAAGTTATATTTTTTTTTGGGGTATTTTTTTTTTTTTGGTTATGGTATTTTGCTTGAATGGGTTGAGGATTGTTGTTATGGGTATGTAAATAGAGACTTTGAATTGTGTGACCGATCTATAATAATTTTTTTTTATGGGACTGATCTATAAAATTAGTTTATGATATTGTTTCACATACAATGTTCGTGAAAATGCCTATCTAAAACAAGTATTGTATTATGAACCAGTGTTTATTCAGTTTTCTGTTTCAGTGGCCTCATATGTCAAATCTGCTAATCCATAATTGAAATTTTATTTTGCTAATTTCCTCATAAAGCATGGTTACCCTTGTATAGTTTAGCATGGGAAAAGTAGCTAGAAATGAATGGTTTTGACTGAATGCTTCTCATATCAACTTAGAACATTCAGCTTTTGCTTTTAATCTCTGGGTACTGATCACCATACAAAAACATGAGTTGAGGTTAACTGAATGATACAAATATGGGCAGTGGATATATACACACACACACACACACACAGGAAGCCTTTGTTGTGGGTTTGCTGAGAGGCAATTTTAGGTGGTTTTATTTTAAATTTTGTGTTAAATTTCTTAGAGCGTAGTGGGGTGGAATATTTTTGTAGCTTTTAAAAGTTTGCAATAATGCATTTGTTTTGGTAATGTCTCTGTTTGGGTGATTGTAATCATTTTATAATTATCTGTCATGATAGAGGTTTTACAGAGATGATTCTTATTGTACACATGGAAACAATGATAATGTTTCCCTTAGGCTGCCCATGAACAATGATGTTTTTGTTGGTAAATATTGCCTTAAGAACCTCTTCCAACTCTTGCTAGTGATAATTTTCCACATTGTAAGTTATACATTTTCCTCATTGTTGATGTCAATTTCATCTATCGCTTTGATTGCAGTTTCAATACTTGGCTGATTTGGAATCACTAAATTTGGGATCATTTGGAGTTGGTTACTGAATTTGAGGATATTTAGAGGATGCCAGACATGAACGAAAATAGAGTGAAGGCTCTTCTAGAAGAGCAAGATGCTGAACAAAAAATTATTAGTAGTAAAGACTATACTGGTGCCAGGTTTAACTTAGTCAAGGCACAACAGCTTTTTCCAGCAATTGATAACATTAGCTCAATGATGACTGTCTGTGACATGCTATCTGCTTCCAATATGACGGTTCCTGGTTATGGAATTGATTACTACTGGGTTCTTCAGCTTACACCTTATTCTACAATGGATGCTGTTAAATCTCGTTGCCAATGGCTCCTCACATTGTTGCAACCTATCAAGAAAACATTTCCTGGCACTGAATTGGCTCTGAAACTTGTAGCAGATGCATTCTCCATTCTATCTGACCATGAGAAACGTTCTGCATATGATTTGAAAAGAAAAGCCTTTTGGGGGGATAATCAATCTTTTAATAAAAGAGAATTATCCTGTCAAAATATTGCAAGTACAGAAGCAATGATCAATGCTCAAAACTCTTCTGTGTGTCAGAGTGGTTTTTCAAGCCAAAGTTTGGGTGGCAGCTGTAGAAAAACTATGATATTTTCAGAAGACATTGGAACTTTGGGATTCAAACTTCAAAATTCTCTTGATGTTGAGCAGCAACATGATAGAATTATTTGTCAACAATCATCCAGTAAGGTTTCTGAGGATTTGAATTCTAGAGGGAACATTAGAGGGGACACAGATTTGTCTATAGACGATATAAATTTGTCAACATCACAGCCCATCAGTTTGGAGGAGAATTTTTCTTGTTCTTCAAAACCTTTGGCACAGAAAAGGCCTTGTCAGGACTACTATACCTTTGAGAATGACAGAAAACGTGAGCATTTCAAGGTAGGTCAGATCTGGGGTGCTCAATATAGAGCAAATCTACCTCATACTTTTCGGTATGCTCGAGTTGCTTGCAAATCAGCACGATCAGTTCTTGTTACATGGTTAAAGCCAATCCCTATTAGTGTTGGTGAGAGAAGATGGTGTGATGCTGGCTTACCTGTTGCTTGTGGGTCATTTGATTTGAATCCAGAGATGAATGATGGAGAGAGCTGGCCAATGGTCTCAACCTACAAATGCTCATGGATTCGTGGCATCACGGAAGAACAATTTGAAATTTACCCCAAAAGAGGTGAGATTTGGGCACTGTATAAGGATTGGAACCTTCATGAATGGGCCCATGATCTTAGTTTTGTAAAAGGATGTAAATTTGAGTTAGTTGAAATTCTCTCAGATTTTTCAAAATATTTAGGTGCAGATGGTGCATGTTTGGTGAAAGTAGATGGTTTCAGAAGCATCTTTGAGAGACAAAAAATTGGAGGGAGTCCTGTCACTTTCCATATCTCCCCGGATAATCTGTATATATTCTCTCATAATATCCCGGCATATAGGTTTAAGGGTGGAGAAATTGATAAAGTAGTTGATGGGATGTTTGAGCTTGATCAGTTGGCCTTGCCTGATAGTATGTTTCAGGAGATTATTGACTCCCAAAAGGCACCAAAGAATGGGAATGCTAGTAGTTTTCCTAGCTCTATTCCATTGGGAGGACTTCCTTCCCCAAAATCATCTCCACAAGACAAACTTTTGAAGCCTAGTTGGTCATTAAATGATTTTGCCACAGGTCAGGTATGGGCTGTGAACAGTGGAAAAGATTTTTTGCCACGGCAGTACACCAGAATAGATGATATAATTTCTGAGAGCGAAGTATGTGTGACTTTCCTAGAACCTCTACCCATTCTTGACCATGAGATTGACTGGAAGAAAGAAAACCTACCCATAGTTTGTGGGAGATTTAAGGTTAGTGGAGCTAGTGTCAACCTTGAAATGTCACAGTTCTCCTATAATGTTAACTGCCAAAAAAGTACTGTTGAGCCAATCTACAAAATTTACCCGCTAAAAGGTGAGATTTGGGCTATGTACAAGAACTGGAATAGCAAATGGAAGCGTTCTGATTATGAAAATTACCAATGTCAGGTTGTCGAAATTCTGTCAGACTTACACGAAAGGGATGAGATAACAATTGCCAGGCTGGAGGAGGTGAAGGGTTGCCTGACTTTCTTCCATAGGCTACAAATTGATGGGTTTGATGTTACTCATCCAGTTTCCCAATCAAAGATGCTTGGTTTCTCTCATCGAATTCTTGCTTTTAGAGTTCCTGGAATTGGCAAATATGACATTCCAGAAAGCTCTTGGCACTTGGAACCAAATGCTTTACCTCCCAAACGAAGAATATGATTCCAAGAGAAACCTCATGGTGTTGCACCATATAATACTGAACATGAGTTCTAAACATGTGTGCATTCTCTACCTCTTGTGTTCGGTTCAGTGTAGTCTCTGTTGATAAAGGATTAAACTAGAAACAGTGTCACTCATTAAAGAATGTGGTACATATTTTTATTTTGAAATAGGTTATTCTAGGTGGGCAGATTTCCCTGTGATGTATAGAACTATGAATTATAAACCAACACAAATGTCAGGACAACATGAATGCCAAAGAGATTTGTTTCAAGGCTTTGCTTATGCACTCAGCTTATGAATAGTTCTTAATCTATATATTACTAAAAGCTGAAACATAGTATTTAATGTTGCTACGCTCACGTTGAGCCACGTCAACGCCATGTCATTATTAATTTTTTTCCAATTTTTTATACAATTTTTTAACATTTAAAGTGAATTAAAAACTCTATTATATTCTTATTTATTATCAAATTTTCAATTCTGTTTTAACTTTTCATATCCCCACTACTCTCTACCTTAACTTTCTTCAACCTTTCTCATTCTATTTTAACTTTTCATATCCCCACTACTCTCAATATTACTATTATTCTATCTTTTTATCTTCCTTTATTTTTTACTCTTCTTATTCTTACCCTCATACTATAAAAGTGTCATTCCCTCCATTATTCCATGCATAGTTTTCTATTTTTCCACACATAAAAGCCTCTCTCTCTCTCTCTCTCTCTCTCTCTTCAGTTTTTGGTATATATATTTTTTATTTTAGTGTAACAGGTTGACCATCAAAACATACTGATGCAGTACAGAAAGCTCCACCAAATGCATCGCAGAAATCAATTTTAGACTACTAGAAGTCAGTCAGTTTGCTTAAATTGGAATTGACTGGTGATCTAGCTTGACCTTTTAGTGAAGAGGCAAAGGGAGACTTCATGAAAGACACATTTTGGCATGTATCCCATACATTAGAGCAGAAGTTATTCGCTGCTTGGCTAGATTGGGACAAATTTGTTGAAACAGTGGAGTTGCAAAGTATAGGAATTGGCTGGGGTGTAGAACCAATTGTAAATAGCTTGGCTGAAAATGGATCGCATTTCTACGAACCATGATAACAAAGAATTGAAACACATCATAATTTATACATCTTTGGGTTGATACCATTTAGTTTTGTGTTTTATCTTTTTATCTTTTTTATTCTCAATGGTTGTTAAATGTTATATTATTGTATTATAAAGATAGTATGTAAAAATATAATGTTATTTTATTACATAGCATAACTAAAATAATTTGGTGTTTATTGCTATACATTTCATTTTTATTATTTTTCTTCTCATCTTATTTTATTCAACATTTAAATTTAGCAACATCCTCCAATCATTAAATTATTTAAATTTTGTCTCATTTTTAAAAAATTAAACATATAATATTTTATTTAAATTCAATAAATAAAAATTGTTCTTATAAAGTCTTCCCATTAAATGTTACAATGCATCAATGGAAAAATGAAATACAAAACAAATACCAATTTAGAAACACTCAATTAAAAAAAAATAGAATAAAAAATTTTCTTATAAAGTATTCCCATAAAACGTTACAATGCATTAATAGAAAAAGAGAATACAAAACACATGCTATTTTAGAAACACTAAATTTATAATAATAATAATAATAATAATAATAATAATAATAATAATAATAATTGTAAGGACCAATAAATCTAGCGGCCCAAGCCCACTTAGAACAGTGAGTGACACGATTCAACCTTGGCTCAAATCAATAGAATTTGTAAGAGAGGGAAACGAACAACAAGCGGGGACTCTGCCCGAGGATAGAAATAGAGAAGAAAATGCCAATTTTATAACACAAAGGGGGAATCTATCCCTCCAACAGCTCGCCCGAGGAGGATAAGTTTGTTAGACAATTACACTATTCACTCTCTTTTGTGCTTATCTCTTTTTTAATGCCTTTGTCTTGATCCCCCCTTCCAGCACTCCTCCTCTTCCTTATATACCTCTACCCCTATCATATCTCCACCATCCATTCTCAGCTAACCTCCCTCCTTTTATCACACTTGTTGCTTTTAACATCTGAAGAAGATGGTGGAAGGAATCTGCTTAGCTGTGGCTTACACTGTTCAAGTCATTTCCTCATCAATGCGGCTGATAAAGCTGTTGTCTACCATTTAATGCGGATGCAACAGGCTACACCAGACCAGAAGCTTCCCTACTATCCACTGACTTCCACTCTCTTCAAACTCAAGCTCTCACTTAGAATACTACAGAGTACCTTGATTCATTTCTTCCCTTCCTCAGGCGGCTTTCTTCCTTGGGCCCGTGGCTTGCAGTATTCCCACACCAATACTGCGACCCTTCAACTTCATCCTCAATCCTTGGGCTCCCACAATAATAATAATAATAATAATAATAATAATAATAATAATATCAAACCAAACATATCATAAAATAAACTAATAGTTATGGATATAGTAACTTCATGGTAGCAAAATGGAATAAATAAATAAATAAAAATAAACGTTACAATGCATATTTAGTACATTATAATTATCATCAAATTTGGGAAATCAATAGGATGTTAACGAAGAGAGAGAGAGAAACAGGTTAGTAAAAGAAATCAAACGTCAATTAGATAAATTAATTAGTAACCGTTAATTAGAAAACAAAAAGGCTGACAGCTAAAGGAGTAAAAAATTAATTAAAGATGACCTTACAAATGTCATTAAAAACTTTACAATGCAATTAAATAAATCGTTAAATTTACTTAATTAAAACATATAATCAACAATTAAATACAATCACACAAAATTTAAACTTAAAACTAATCAAACTCTAATCTAGAAAACCATATTTATTATCAAAAATAAAAGGAAGACGTTCTTCAGTAATAATAGAAATATATAAGAAATAAAGATGAAAATTTTCAAAATCCTTTTTTCGACATTTCATTTAACATTATTTATAAATAATAAAATATAAAAAAATTCCTTAAATGCTTATATTCTTCACACACCATGACTTTTAAAAATCTAAAGAAAGGTTCTAAGATTTTAACTCTCATTTAATGCCTCTATTATGAAAATCACCAGCTAGTAAAATATGATAATAGTAAGAAACCTTATAAATGAGATCATGAAAAAAATAATCACGCGTAACACGCAGGTCTGCGACTAGTTTATATAAATTTCAAACGTTTAAAACAAAAAAATTGCATACACAATCCTGCAATTCAAGAAGCCATCATACTCATCTTGAAGAGCTTTTGGTAAGTTGAAGTGGAATAATGTCACAAAAGGGGTTATGCCTTCACAAGATTAAAACATTAAATAAGTACAAATTGAGAGTGATGTCCTTCAAGATATAGTATAAGAATAAGTGGTCATTGAAAGTAAATTTAAATTGTGTTCTTACCATTTTGGAGTAGTTCATTGATAAAATGGTTGTAGAAACCAATGCCTCCTGGTTAAACCCCCCCCCCCCCCCCCCACGCACTCTGTCTGCAAGTTTTTTGATGAAGGATATAATGATTAATAAAAATATGATTTACTAATATTTTTCCTTTTGGCCAATTATCATTATAATTTGACAACAATGCTATAGACAGAGTCCATTCTATCAAATAAAAAGTAAAATATGGAAAGAGAAAATCAATTTCCTTGTTCCACTTTTCTGAGGTTGTACAGGTTTTAATCCTTTTATTATGCAGCAAATTGATCATATGAGGTTGGGTCATACCTTAGGCAGCAAACATGACAGGTTTTAGCATTCTTGCCATGTTTCTAGTGATAGATGTCCAAAACCTCAGAAGCTAATTAGCAAGAACTGATTTTTTTTTTTTTTTTTTTTCCAACGGCAAATACCAAGGGAGATGCGAGTCGACAGCAAATTTTCCTCTCATATGACATTCACACAAATTAACAAAACATTAAATCAATGCTTGTCTCAAAATTGTACTATAAATTTTGTATCATGAAGTTCAAACGAAGACATAAGTGAAAAGGTGAAACTACCACAACCATGCTACTCACCTATGTTGACAAACAAGACATTGGCTCACTACTTACTCTTGGGACTTGTCATGGAAGTTAGTTTCAAGATCCCAATTCAAGGTAAAACAGAGATGGAGTACCAATAAACTCTTCATTAATGTGATAAAAAGAAGAAGAAGAAGAAAAGATAAGAACTCATTCATGCAATCTAAAGTGCCTATCACACAGTATTAACCCTTCTAGAAAATAGTAAATCTGTAAAGACGAAAGTTACATGAACTGATCACCTTTTATACTCTTAAACCATAGTAAACCCAAGTCTAGCAATCCCAAGCCCCCTACCTACTCCCTTACCTATCCCGATCAATTTGTAACTAAAGGGAGTTGGTGGAGTGCTGCAAACCGAACTAGCTCGCCTCTTGCCTCAACTGACAACTCGGAGCTGAGCTTTCCTTTTTCGGCGAAGCCCAACTCAGTATGAAGATAGAGGATGAATTGTGCCTCCTCCATGTCAGAAATGGGAAGCACCTTCATGTCTTTGAGCTTCTCAAACACTCTCTTGGTATTGTGCTCCGCCTTCTTCAGCTTCAACTGAGCAAAGTTCACCTCCTTAGTTGCTTCTCCGAGCTCGTTCATCAACTTCCAGATCATCTTCTTCAGAGACATGACAATCGGATCCAGATGTGCTAGCCTTTGTTACTATGTACAAGTTAGAATGCAAAAGAAAGAAGAAAAAGGAAGAAAGACTGAAAGTGTTTAAGACAATCACTACAAGAAAAAAGACTTAATACAACGAAAAAAGTCGTTGCAATAACAATTAATGTCGTTGTAATAGGTGTTATTGCAATGACAAAAAAATCGATGCAAGCCGTTGTAATAAACTCCGAGGCAATAGGTTTATGCAACACTAGATTTTCGTTGCAATAAATTCCATATATTGCAACGATTTATATATTGCAATGATTTACTTTGAAAATCTCATTGCAATAGGTTTTTTTTTATTAAAAAAAGTAATAGGTTTATGCAACACTAGATTTTCGTTGCAATAGACGTCCGAAACATCAGAAGCTAATTAGCAAGAACTGATTTTTTTTTTTCCAAAGGAAAATACCAAGGGAGATGCGAGTCGACAGCAAATTTTCCTCTCATATGACATTCACACAAATTAACAAAACATTAAATCAATGCTTGTCTCAAAATTGTACTATAAATTTTGTATCATGAAGTTCAAACGAAGACATAAGTGAAAAGGTGAAACTACCACAACCATGCTACTCACCTATGTTGACAAACAAGACATTGGCTCACTACTTACTCTTGGGACTTGTCATGGAGTTTAGTTAGTTTCAAGATTCCAATTCAAGGTAAAACAAAGATGGAGTACCAATAAACTCTTCATTAATGTGATAAAAAGAAAAGAAAAGAAATATAAGAACTCATTCATGCAATCTAAAGTGCCTATCACACAGTATTAGCCCTTCTAGAAAATAGTAAAACTGTAAAGACGAAAGTTACATGAACTGATCACCTTTTACAATCTTAAACCATAGTAAACCCAAGTCTAGCGATCCTAAGCCCCCTACCTACTCCTTTACCTATCTTGATCAGTTTGTAACTAAAGGGAGTTGGTGGAGTGCCGCAAACCGAACTAGCTCGCCTCTTGCCTCAACTGACAACTCGGAGCTGAGCTTTTCTTTTCCGGCGAAGCCCAACTCAGTCTGAAGATAGAGGATGAATTGTGCCTCCTCCATGTCAGAAATGGGAAGCACCTTCATGTCTTTGAGCTTCTCAAACACTTTCTTGGCATTATGCTCCGCCTTCTTCAGCTTCAACTGAGCAAAGTTCACCTCCTCAACTGCTTCTTTGAGCTCGTTCATCAACTTCCGGATCATCTTCTTCAGAGACATGACAATCGGATCAGGATGTGCTAGCCTTTGTTACTACGTACAAGTTAGAATGCAAAAGAAAGAAGAAAAAGGAAGAAAGACTGAAAGTGTTTTAGAAAATCACTACAAGAAAAAAGACTTAAGTCGTTGCAATAACAATTAATGTCGTTGTAATAGGTGTTATTGCAATGATAAAAAAGTCGATGCAAGCCGTTATAATAAATTTTGAGGCAATAGGTTTATGCAACACTAGATTTTCGTTGCAATAAATTCCATATATTGCAACGATTTATATATTGCAACGATTTACTTTGAAAATCTCATTGCAATACGTTATTTTTTTATTAAAAAAAAGTAATAGGTTTATGCAACACTAGATTTTCGTTGCAATAAATTACAACAACACATTTTAATGTAACATAATAATTATTGCTATAATCTCATATTGATGTAATAAATTTAAGTTACTATTACAATAAAAAAACAACCTAGAGATGTAATAGTATATATATTACATTTTTTTTTTTGCAATAATACTTGTTGTATTAGTCTTTTTTCTTGTAGTGAATATCAGGGTGATTGCTTCAATATATAATGCCGTTCATATACCGTTTCAATGATTCTTCATTAATAGTCCAAATCACTCCCACTCACACTCCCACAACCCAACGACTCTCTTTCTCCTTTCAGCTTCTCTGTTTCTTTCTTTGATTTTCACAACCTCTCCATTTCTTTCTTTCATCTCTCTCAGGACAAAGACTCTCACGTGTTGGAGAAAGAATACTATACTTTAGTATTACAAACTCAACTCAGCATCTTCACCAATAAAAGAACGACACCTGTACAAAAGAAACAGTCAGCATACCACACCTTATACACCTGAAAAGACAAATATACCCTGAAAAATTGAGATGAGAAAAAAAAGGAAGACATGTGTGGTGAGAGAGAAATATTGAGATAAGAGAAAAAAAAAAGGGATAGACATGGGTGAGAGAGAGGAAATTAATGAAAAAAAAAATAGCGCCAATTTCTCAAATTTTCCCGCTACTCAATTACTCACCTCTATTACATCAACAAAATTTGATGTGAAATAAAGATTTAACCTATTACAATAATATAGTTCGATGTGAAATAAAAAATTATCTATTGCAACAACATATCTCAATGTAAAATAAGAGTTACCCATTACAACAACACATTTTAATGTAACATAATAATTATTGCTATAATCTCATATTGATGTAATAAATTTAAATTACTATTATAATAAAAAAACAACCTAGAGATATAATAGTATATATATTACTTATTTTTTTTTTTTTTGCAATAATACTTGTTTCTATTACAACCAAATCCCATATGACACTTGTCAGGTTTCCAAGCTCCACCAGCACATATGCAACCCAGATCACAACTTTGTGGAAGCCAAATGAGTTTAAGAGGCATGAATACTTGAACAGATACACACTGTAATGGAATGCTGATTTGGAGTTATATATATATATATATATATATATATAGACACACAAGTATTCGCCCACTAACCCACTCAGTCCCAACCAAGCCGAATTGAAGTTATAAAATGCTTTGAAATTGTTTTCTCAAAAAAAAAAAAAAAAATGCTTTACACCCTTTTAATAACCTAATAATTGTTAAGGAATTAAAAAAGAGGAAATAAAGTGTTTTGAATTTTTATAATTAAATCAAATTAATGGTCAAATGTTTTATTGTTATAATCATTCTGTGGTTAGTTGGCAATGGCACTGCCATCAATTCATTAATTTAGTTTCCTCAAAAAAATAAAAAATCATTAATTTAGAAAATTCCAAACGACTGGCAAACTTTGTAGCTTTATAGAGAAACCTGGAATTAACTTTTCTTTCCTTAAAACAAGAGAGAAAAAAAAGAGAGAAGGTTTTGCAGAAATATCTCCAAAATTTTCACAATCCACGTGAGAAGTTAAGAACCAAAGCTACCCAGGGAAAATCCGAAGCTGGGTTTATTTTGTTTTTCCTAGTGAACAAAATGGGCCAATTCTTGAGGTGTATGGGCTTCAATAGTCAGTTGGGCTGAACCATATCCTCCTACCCCACAAAGAATGCTTGGTTGCTTTTTGTTATGGTTAACCACTGCCACTGCCACTGGGTACAATACAATACAAGTGTACAACAACACCATTTCCATTGTTCAAGACTGAAGGCTATGCAGCTCTATTCTGCCAACTGGGAACTGTTTACTTCAACACTCACTGTAACCTTATCTTGAGAGTTGAAAGATAGAAGGAAGAAGAGGAAAGGTTAGGTTCTCTTCTTTTATTTCTATTTTGAATTGCAACAGACATTGGTCTTTTATCTTGGAAAAAAAAATTTCTGGGTTCTTCTTTTTCATTGTGTTTCAGTTAAGGTCTTTGTTCTTTATTTTATTTATTTCTTGTGTTCCCTTTTGGTTGGTGGGAGAATGATGGTAAAGTAGAAGGAAAATGTGAGTTACTAGTGGGACAAGATATTTATCATGTTAGCTGACTCTGTGACTATTATGTATCATAAAGTATGTGATGGAACTATATATGCTATTTCATGAATGAAAATGTGTACCAGATTGTTACATCTCAAAAAAGTTTAAAAGTTACATTTTTTTTTCTTTTCATTTTAGTTACTGGAAAATGGTGTTTCTACAACCTAGGATCATTTGTTTGTTGCCCATATCAACCTTTTTGTTACTGTTAGCATTGGTGAATTAATTCTGGAAGTTGGAAGTTATGGGGTGATGCAAACACAGTACCTACATACATGTGTTGTTTTTTGTGGGTATGGTAGTTCTTGCTTGAATGGGTTGTGGATTGTTGTTATGGGTATGGAAATAGAGACTTTGAATTGTGAGACTGATCTATAAAATTAGCTTATGATATTGTTTCATATAAAATGTTCGTGAAAATGCCTAACTAAACCAATTTCTGAACCAGTGTTTATACAATTACTGCTTTAGTGGCCTCAAAAGTCAAATCTGCTAATTCCTTATAAATCATGGTTACTCTTGTGTAGTTTAACATGGACAATGTAGCTACAAATTAATGGTTTTGGCTAAATGCTTCTCAAATCAGCTTAGAGCATTCAGATTAATCTCTAGATACTGATCACTATACAAAAACTTGAATTGAAGTTACCTGATGGCTGCAACTATGGGAAGTGAATTATGGTCTAGTGCATGATATTGAGCCTATTCTTGATGCGATTGAGCTTAATGTTGTACCTTTCCTTGATAGTCTGTTGTGCTGGCGACATCCTGCCCTAAAAAAAAATTTGATTTTTTAGAGTCATAGTGACTCAATTACCATTACTTTCCAGGACATGGCGTCTCTTGGTTTGCCACTGGATACTACTGCGGTATATCCATAGTACGCAACCAAATCAACTCCACCCTGCCAGCTGGGTACTGTGTAATTCCGCATTCACCGTAACCTTGGTCTTTTATCATTTTTTTTTTAATAAGTAACAATGGACTTTCATCATACTAATCAGAAAAAAAGAAGAAATTGGTCTTTTATCATGGGAAAATTTTCTGGGTTCTTTTTCATTGTGTTTCAGTTTAGGGTAATTGTTCTCGGATGAAGTATTAGAATGGAAAACAATATATATAAGAATTGATACCAAAAATTCATTGGATAATCTATAAGCTTTGTGCCAGCGCACTCTTTTTTATTTGTCTAGGTGTTAGGGTTCCTCAGATTGTTCATCCAATATAGAGTTCCTTGTTTCTCTTAGACTAGCCTTTTGATTTTTTTACTTTTTCTTTCATTGTTCCTTTGTGTTCATCATCATGAACTAAATGATTTTATTATTTTTGTTCAATATAACCACACTTATTACCTATCAAAAAAAAAAAAAAAAAATGATGTCATCATCCATTTAGATAATGAAGATTGGATTCTAGGTTATGTTTCAAGAAGGATTAGGGATCCCTTGTGAAGAGGATTAAGTTGGCCCTTGCAAACAGCTTGATGCACTGACTGCATAATTGAAGAAGAAAGATTCACTAAAATCAAGTGGTTTCTTTGTGCTAAGAATGGATACATGGTGTTTTCCAGAATTCTGACTTGGGAATACCTTTGACCGATTTTTATTTTATTTCTTGTGTTCCCTTTTGGTTGGTGGGAGAATGGTGGTAAATTTTTTTTGATAAGTATGGTGGTAAATTTCCATAGTACGCAACCAAATCAACTCCATCATTGCATTTCAGTTTAAGGACCTTTGTGTTGAAGTTGGTCTTACTAGAAAGCCTTTTATTGTGGGATTTCTGATAGGCAATTTTGGGTGGTTTTAAATTTTAAATTTTGCATTGAATTTCTTACAGTCTGGTGGGGTTCAAAATTTTTGTATGGTTTTGTAAACTTGCAATAATTCATTTATTTTTTTGGTAATGCCTCTGTTAGGGTGTTTCTCCACAAGCACGTTGCTGGACCCAAATTAAGATTTGAGTAATCATTTTAAAAATTATCAGTCATGATATAGAGGTTTTGCAAAGATGATTCTTATCATACACATGGAAACAATGATGATGTATCCCATAGGCTGCCCAAAAACAATGATGTTTAAATTTGTTTGCTTTATGTTGGTAAATATTTCCTTAAGAACCTCTTCCAATTCTTGTGAGTGACAATTTTCCACAATTTAAGTTACACATTTTCCTCATTGTTGATGCCAATCCCACCTATCACTTTGATTGCAGTTTTGATACTCCGCTCATTTGGAATCACTAAATTTGGGATCATTTGGAGTTGAATACTAAATTTGACGGTATATAGAGGATGCCAGACATTAATCAAAATAAGAAGAAGGCTATTCTAGAACAGCGAGATGCTGAACAAAAAATTCTTAGTAATGACTATACTGGTGCCAGGGATAACTTACTCATGGCACAAAAGCTTTTTCCAGCAATTGATAACATTGGCGCAATGTTGGCTGTCTGTGACATTCTATCTGTGTCCAATATCAAGTTTCCTGGTTATGGAATTGATTACTACTGGGTTCTTCAGCTTACGCCTTCGTCTACATTTCATGCTGTTAAATCTTGTTACCAAAGTCTCCACACATTGTTACAACCTATCAAGACAAAGTTTCCTGGCACTGAATTGGCTCTGAAACTTGTGGAGGATGCATTCTCCATGCTATCTAACCGTGAGAAACGTTCTGCGTATGATTTGAAAAGGAATGCATGTAGGGAGGATTATGAATCTTTTAATATAAGAGCATTATCCTGTCAAAATATAGCAAGTAAGGAAACAATAAGTACTGCTAACAACTCTTCTGTGTGTGAGAGGGGTTTTTCAAGCCAAAGTTTGGGTGGAAGTTGTAGAACAACTACGATATTTTCAGAAGACATTGGAACTTTGGGATTCAAACTCCAAAATTCTCTTGATGTTAAGTGGCAATGTGATAAAATTATTTGTCAGCAACTATCCAGTAAGGTTTCTGAGGATTTGAATTCTAGAGGCAACATTAGAGCAGAAACAGATTTTTCTATAGGCCGTATAAATCTGACAACATCAAAGCCAATCAGTTTGGAGGAGAATTTTTCTTGTTCTTCAAAATCTTTGGCACAGAGAAGGCCTTGTCAGGAATACCATACCTTCAAGAATGATAGAAAACCTGAGCATTTCAAGGTAGGTCAGATCTGGGGTGCTCAATATAGAGCAAATCTCCCTCATAATTTTAGGTATGCTCAAATTGCTTGCAACTCAGCACGATCAGTTCTTGTTACATGGTTAAAGCCAATCCCTATTAGTAATGGTGAGAGACGATGGTGTGATGCTGGCTTACCTGTTGCTTGTGGGTCATTTGATTTGAATCCAGCGATGATTGATGGGGAAAACTGGCCAATGGTCTCATCCCACAAATGCTCATGGACTCATGGTGTCACAGATGAACAATTTGAAATTTACCCCAGAAGAGGTGAGATTTGGGCACTGTATAAGGATTGGAACCTTCATGAATGGGCCCATAATCCTAGTTTTTTTGAAGGATGTAAATTTGAGTTAGTTGAAATTCTCACAGATTTTTCAAAATATTTAGGTGCAGATGGTGCATGTTTGGTGCAAGTAGATGGTTTTAGAAGCATCTTTGAGAGACAAAAAATTGGAGGGAGTCCTGTCACTTTCCATATCTCCCCAGATAATCTGTATATATTCTCTCATAAAATCCCAGCACATAGGTTTAAGGGTGGAGAAATTGATAAAGTTGTTGATGGGATGTTTGAGCTTGATCAATTTGCCCTGCCTGATATTATGTGTCTGGAGATTGACTCCCAAAAGGCACCAAAGAATGGGAATGCTATTAGTTTTTCTAGATCTATTCCATTGGGAGGACTTCCTTCCTTGAAGTCATCTCCAGAAGACAAACTTTTGAAACCCAGTTGGTCATCAAATGATTTTGCCACAGGTCAGGTATGGGCTATATACAGTGGAAAAGATTTTTTGCCACGGCAATACACCAGAATAGATGATATAATTTCTGAGAGCCAAGTATGTGTGACTTTCCTAGAACCTCTACCTATTCTTGACCATGAGATTGACTGGAAGAAAGAAAACATACCCATAGTTTGTGGGAAATTTAAGGTTAGTGGAACTAGTGTCAACCTTGAAATGTCCCAGTTTTCCTATTTAGTTCAGAGTGTTAAAAGCAATGATGAGCCATTCTACAGAATTTACCCAGTAAAAGGTGAGATTTGGGCTATGTACAAGAACTGGAATAGCAAATGGAAGCGTTCTGATTATGAAAATTGCCAATGCCAAGTTGTCCAAATTCTATCGGACTTACGCGAAAGGGAAGAGATAACGATTGCTAGGCTGGAGGAGGTGAAGGGTTGCCTGACTTTCTTCCACCGGAAACAGTTTGATGGATTTGATCTGACGCATGCAGTTTCCCAATCAGCGATGCTTGGTTTCTCTCATCGCATTCCTGCTTTTAGAGTGCCTGGAATTGGGAGATATGGCATTCCAGAAAGCTCTTGGCACTTGGAACCAATTGCTTTACCTCCCAAGCAAAGAATATGATTCCAAGAGAAACCTCATGGGATTGCACCTCATAATACTGAATATGATGTCTAAACATGTCATGAGCATTCTCTATCTGACAGTTTAGTGTAGTCTCTGTTGATAAAGGATTAAACTAGAAACAGTATCACTCAGTAAAGAATGTGGTACATATTTTATTTTGAAATAGTTATTCTAGATGGACAGATTTCCCTGCTATGTATAGAACTATGAATTATAAATATAACCCAACATAAACTGTCAGGACAACATGAATGCCAAAGAGAGGTTTTTGAAGGGTTTGCTCATGCACTCAGCCTATGAATAAGTATTAATTTCTATTAATGCCAAAAAGATGAGGAAAAGACATTGATTCAGCACTTCACAAGTCTCGAACAACCAAATCTTAAATGACATTTGTTAAGTTTCCAAGCTCCACCAACACATATGCACCCCAGATCACAACTTTGTGTTAGACAATTGACATGCCATGTAATAGGGCCAAGTCTGTAGCAGCGGTTTGACAAATTTTTCGTAACTGTTGCTCACTAGTCACTTCCTTGACACTTACTACAACATTAGGAGACTTCAAAAGAAAACTATAATTTATTTCCTCAAAACAAGAAAAAAAAAAAGTTCAGCTGATGATGTGATCAATTGAGTCTTGCAGAAGGAAAAAAAAAATATATATATATATTTATATATATATATATGAAGTGTTTGTACTTCACAGGTGCACACACATAGGCTGCTTTAAAAAATAAAACTAGAAATAGAAATAAAGTCCAGTCGCATGATGTGTAATTATAAAATTCTGTAACATTGCCACTGTTCTGTTGAGAATTGAGATAAGATAACAGTAGTAATTTTGTCCAAACTTGATAACCGAGGATCATTATATAACAAGTTGGTTCGTTGTTTTTAATTTCTAGGGGCTCAACTGGGTCAAGTTTTGTAATCTTCTTTTGTGTTCTTGTTCAAGATACTCTTAGAGCATTTTCATTAAGGGTGTTAAAAATACTAAATGCTATTTTTTAGCATTTTTAACACCTCAAATCATAAAAACCCATCTTTATCAAGGGTGTCGTATTTTAAAAATTATAGCAACTTGCTATAATGAGGTTTTATTTCTAAAACATATCAATAGTATTAATATATTAGCACTACACAACCATTAAAATGCAATACAAGAAGGTAATCCATTAAAAATATTCTATGTTTAAATAGCTAGAGCTGAGAGAATTCTATTAAAGAGGATTGGTTCACTGATAATTTATTATTGTCCATCATAGTAGTTAAAATTATTTTTTGTTTCCCTTTCTTAAGTGACTTAGCATAACATTAACATTTAGAATGATCTATTATGGTTAAGTTAATTATTTTATGTAGCTCTTCATTTTGCTTTTTCTAAAACAAGACAGATTATATAATGTTCTCATGCAAAGAATACTTTTACAAGATGAAATGAAAGAACATGACATACATACAAACCAAACTGCTTCGGTAAAAAAAACTACTGACATACGGAAAGAATAAGAATATGTGTACTTTTTAGAATAAGACTCCAACATTTTTTTTATCTAGACAATTCTCTCTCTTTCTCTCGCTCTCTCTCTCTCTCTCTCCTCCAATTTTCGGCAACTCCATTGCCACAATTCTTCTTTTTTTTCCTCCCATTTTCAGCAATTCCATTGCCACAAATCATTTGTTCTCCTTTTTATGGGCTGCCACAATTCTTTTTTTTTCCTCCAATTTTTAGCCCAAAACTTCTTCTTTTCTCCAATTTTGGCAACTTGGTTGCCACAAATTTTTTTTTTCCCTCATTTACGGCAACTTCATTGCCAAAATTACTATTAAATTCCCTCCCCTACAATTTCGGCAACTTGGTTGCTACAATTTTTTTTTCCTCCCATTTTCGGCAACTTGGTCTCCACAATTCCTTTTTTTCTCTCTCCTCACTCCCCTGCAATTTCGGCAACTTGGTTGCCACAATTGGTTTTTTCCCTTTCGATCACTTCTCCTTCGGGCACTTCATCTGGGCAGTAAATTTTGATAACCTCATTACCGAAATTCAAATTTTTTCTCACTCCAACCATCATATCATTTATCTCTTCTCTCTCGTACTTTTTGTTAGAATTTCGGCAATGGTGTCGCCGAAATTTGCTTCTTTCCTCATTTTCTCAAATAACTTCCAACAGTATCCATATCACAAATAAACTCAATTTTTTGCAATATTCAGCCAAAAGACTCGAATTTAGGAGCATAGTAATAATTTTATCAAGTGTCAGTGTCTGCAAGAGTATATGACTTGTGTATATTTGCCAAAAACTTTTAACTTTTTGTCTAATATTTTTAACTAAACTACTTTGAAAAAAAAAAAAAAAAACTAACTTTTAACTTTTTGTCACTTTCAGTATAAAGGTTACCAAAAATTATACCTTATGATAAACCCTATACAAATAAACTACCAAAAATTAGTTTATTTGTGTTCTAATGGAAACATTTAGAGTTCAAATCTCCATTCTCCTGTTGTAAGTATCGAATTAAAAAAAAAAATTACCAAAAATTACTAGATACACAAACAGTTGTCCTCAAAAATAATCTCTTGTTGCAATACCCCTACCAACATCTAATTTTATTAATTCACTTTTTAGAATTGAGGTAGATTGGTGAGTTTCAGTTAGCTCAATGTGTAAAATCTCTAATCATCAAATAAGAGATCTAATTTGCCAAAAAATAATTGATATCTTGATCTGATAATAAAGAGAAATTATCTTGGAATGGATGCCATAGACTAATTTTCTAACATATCTATCTAGAAATAAATTGAGGGAGATTTTAGGTTGTGAACCTCACCAACCTGGTATAGGAAATGAGATAAGAGAAGGGGGCCATACTACCTCAGCCTAAACCGTATTAAAATTCCCAAAAGATTCACCTATCCCGTCAACCCATGAATCTCTAATTTGATTGTAGATATAGGCACAAACTTGTTGTCATTCATTGAGACTATACAGAGTGATCCTAGGAGATTCTTAAGAGAAAGTGAGCATCGTTGCATTGTATTGTATATTACTGTTAAGAGATCAATTGCTAGAAATAAAGATAATATCTCACAACTCTCCCAGGTTCGAATTAAGCACTGCTTTCGGGAATCTAATAGATGCATAGATGTCTTAGCAAGATTGGGTCCCATATCCAAATTAATGGTTTTTTTTATATTTAGTAGTCCGCCAATGGACATTGTAGATTTTCTTAATGCTGATGCTAATGGGTTGTACCTAAACAGACTCTATATTGAGCCTCTTTTGGCAGTTTAGTTTCTCTAATAGATTACTCCTTTTACCAAAAAAATGGGGGGGGGGGGGGGGGAATATATGTCTATTTTGTTTCTCTCTATTCTTTCCGTTCTTAGACCCTCTCTGTTCTTCTTTTCTATCTTTTTTATTCCCCGGTCCCAGTCCATTAATTATGCTTACAAAATTCACTATCTTTTTAAATAATTAACCTAGTGCAAAATAAAATTTGATTAAATTAGATGTTATATTTTCTGAATAAATTATAATTAAAATAGATAACTTGTTTTTTTTTATAAATGTTTTTAAAATAGATAAAATTTGTTTATATTGCTTGTTAATATATATATATATATATTATATTGTTGAACTTTTTAATGGATGTCACAACTTACGGTTAGTTTACACTTTTTTCAATGATCTGAACACTACAATTATACCCACAAAAAAAAAAAGACTCGCCACTGTGTATGTTCAGAAGGCTACGTGGTATGTTTTTTTTTTTTTTTTTTTTTTTTTTTTTTGCTGAATAACGCCGTATGGTGAAGTGAAGGATATTCAAATATAGCATTAGATATTGTCAATAAGGTTCAAATTCTCAGCTAGCTGAATCAACCAGGTTCAAATTGAAACAATGGTGTACGCATTTACCTTTTTACCAATAAGGTTAAGGCTAAAAATTTTCCGGATTATTGGTTTTTATTTCTGTGGGGTCCCAAGACTCCCCAACTTGATTGTCTCACTCTCATCTACGCAATTGCACACTAAATACACTGTTAGTAGGTACATACACTACCAGAAACAAAATTATTCATATAATTCATTGAACCCAAATACCCAATAAGACATATTTGCAATTGGAACATACTTGAAATAATTTAAGAAGAAACAACTTTATCCATTGCGTTCAGGTTGTAAATCTTATCTGGGTTTGCAACTTTGCATAGCAACTGCCTATTATAATAAAAACGGTGATAAAAATGATTGGGACATTTGGCCACCTGCTACATCTTAATAATCAAGATTCACATCATTTATGTGGAGCCCAACTTGGCTAAGAATTAAAGCCATCCACGTAGGTGACAGAGCATCCTGACTATTTTAAAAACTTTGCTTAATAGGTGCATCTTGGACCCATTTTTTTTCTGAGGAAAATGAGTGTTCATCACATGCGTCGGTCTCACGGTGTCAATAAATTATTGGCCCTGTTGACAATATTAACATTATTTTTGCTCTTGTGGGGACTCGCCAGTGTGTATGTTCAGAAGGCAACGTCGTATGTTTTTTTTTTTTTTTTTTTTTTTGCTGAATAACGCCGTATGGTGAAGTGAAGGATATTCAAATATAGCATTAGATATTGTCAAGAAGAAAAGAGAGAGAAAAGAAAGAGAAATCAAACGAGCATGAACAGCCAACACTTCCTTCTCATATCCTGGGCAGGCCAAGGCCATATTAACCCTACTCTCCAACTCGCCATACGCCTAATTCACAACGGTGCAGCACGTGTGACCTTTGCCACCACCGTCCACGGCCTCAAACAAATAAAAAAATTCCCTTCACTTGAGGGCTTATCCTATGCCTCTTTCTCCGATGGCTTTGATGATGGAAACAACCCAATTGACGACCCACAACACATCATGTCTGAGTTCAAGCGTGTGGGCTCACAAACACTCGCCAACTTGATTGTCAAACTCTCAAATAACGAGCATCACAAGGTCACCTTCTTAGTCTACACCCTCCTTCTCCCATGGGCTGCCGATGTGGCGCGTGATATGGGTATACCTTCTGCTTTTCTCTGCATTCAGTCCACTGCAGCACTTGCTATATACCAGAAATACTTCAATGCCCATGATGGTATGTATCATATTTTTGAAAATAGCCCCCCAAATTCTATACAGTTCAAAGGGTTGCCACCATTTGCTTTTTCTTCAAGTCTGCTTCATTGCTCCCTTCTCCTCTTGGCAAGTTCGTCTACTACTCCATTAGCATAACGGAAAATGTGATGTGGATGGACAGTCCACTCTCGGTTCAAGAGGTCTTGCAATAAAAAAATTAGAGAAGTCATATTTGGTGCCATGACACCATATGACATTAGCCAATTTATAACAAGAGCAGAGTCAATATCTAGATTTATAAATTTAAATCCTAATTCACATGTTAGATGAAGTCCCTTCCTCTTGGAAACCAGTTTGCTCATTCCTTAGAAGAACAGTTTTATCTGCAGATCTTGATGTATAAGTAGAAGATCTACCGTCTAAACTGGATGTTGTATTCCAAGCTGATTTAGTTCATTTATAAAATGTTTCTTACTGGTTCCTCAAAAAAAAAAAGATGAAGTCCCTCCCTAACATCCCATAATTCTGTAGAGTTATTAGTTGAAAACTTGTTAGAGATATATTAGCCCATTAACATAGATCCAAGCCTAATTCTACTTTGTATGCAAGCCAAGTCTCCTACTTGTACTAAAAGTCTATTATTTTAGAGATTTAATATACTATATATATATATATATATATATATACATATTAGGGTTTATTGTAAAACAGGATTTGTACTATAATCTCATATAATAAAGATGTAACTCTTAAGGATTTCTTCTATGGAGGTAAGCCATTAAGCTAAACCATGTAATCCTTATATTCTTGTGTTCCTATTTTAGGCTCTCTCTCCCTCTTCCGCATCTATTCTAGCATATTTAACATGTTATATTAAAGCTAATATTCAACAAAATATAAAGAGAAAACCATTTGATCAATCTACCCTATAATAACCACACCCCCCCTTCTCTCGCTAATCCTTGTTTTCCTAGTGTACTTCCATCTATGTTAAGGGTAACAAAAGGGTTAGTAGGAGGTTTCCAAATAATAAGTTTAGTTATTTTAAGTTGGTGATCCTTGATTGGTTGAGCAAGATGATAAAACACGGAGGAGAGCTAAAAGTAGTTTTATAAAGAAGCTGGTTAAAAGTTATTGATGGAAGTTTGTACGTGCAAGTTAGATTTTTAAGTGTTCAATGTGTGTGACCTAAAAGCCTGACAGTACATTTGAGTGTCAAAACTTGATGAACAATAAAAATGTAAACTTTAACACCAAATCATCAAAAGGAAACAGATCATTCATACTCCCTTAAGCACGAAATTTCAAAATCCTATGAAAAATTGATGGTGAAATGATATATATAGACACACCTCAGCTTCTAACGACGTTCTGGAATCTCCCTTTATTGCGCACAACTGAGCAAACAGTGTAGCCCATTTAACTGCTTTCCTCAGCCTACCAATCAAATAGATACGCTGACGCGAATTTGGACCATCCGGAAGCTGCCTCTTCTCCATGGCATGGCTCCAAGCTCTCTCTGCCGTGTAGAGCACAAGATGAAGAAACCTATTTCAAATCCAAGTAACGTAAACTGTTAAAGTCGGAAGCTTTATTAATTTACAGCAGCTGATCCTAAATAAACACTGTTTTTTTCATACTAACAATGCAAGCAAACACCTCTTTCTACTACATTGATTTTAAAGACACAATTAACTGTTTGAAATTAGCAAAGAAAGTAATCAGCTTTATCCGACCCCATTAATTTACAAACAATGCCACTTAAATTTTTATAATTCAGTTCTAAAACTTCAATTTATGTGTGATTTGGATAACAATAACAATAACGAATGGAAAAGATAAGCATTTGAAGCTTGTGAAATATCATATGATAAGGCAAGACAGACCTAACTTCAGTGACAGTTGATTCAGTGATGGTTTTTCGGGTGTATTTACCACGGCCATGAGTGAACTTGAGTGATTTGTACAATCTCCTCAACCGAGCAGTACAATACCTCCTGTAGATCAAAATCACAGAGACAGAGAGTAAATGCAAAGATTTATTGCTCAATGTGTGAAAGCTAATTAAACAATTAAGAAAATATTGCCAAAAAAACCTAAATGCGAATTGAGAAATTCAAATGCAATGGTACCTATAGCGAGTGTAATCGCCATGCCTCAATCCATGTTGCATCTGAGCAGATTTCAAGAGCTGCAACACTGGAAGAATATGATCATCAAGGTCAGGATTTTATCTAATACGATAGCGTTTGGTTGCTGAGAAAATTAGGGGAAAAAAAAAAAAAAAAACGAAACACAGAATGTCGAATCTTACGTTGAATTCTGGAGCCTAAAACTAATCGAAATTTAAATTAAAAAAAAATAATAATACTTAAAAAGAAAAGTTCGAAGGAGAAAATGAACCGTTGATTGAGAATTTGAGATCGGAAATGTTGTTGGAGTTGGGATTGTCGATTTCCATGGCCGCCACTTCGGTCTCCTTCTTCTTCTTCTTCTAAGCTTTGTTTGGTTGCTGAGAAAACCCCTAAAGTTTACAAAAACCAAACGTCGTTTCGTTTCCCTTTTCCTTTCGTGACCAAAACAAATCGTTCCTGTACTTCATGTCGTTTCCTTTTTTCTTTTTCATTTTTCTTTTTAAATTTGGGGGCCCATTGGGCTTCTCACCTACCTAAACGAGCCTTACCAATTTTTAAAATTAAAATTTCAAGATTGATTATTTATTTTATTTTATTTCAAATATAAGCCCAAAAAAAAAAAAAAAAATCAAACTAAAGCCAAATTTGAGCTTAGCAATAGTTGGAAAAAGGAGATTTGAATTTTATACATCTCGGTTGAAAATGCTTAAGGCTCAACATACCAAGAAATGTTAATTAAGGAGCAAGACTCTTGGTATAAACTACTTTATTCATTTATAATTTTCCAATGTACAATGAATATCATGATTAAATTTTTTTATCCCTTCACAAACTTATACTAATAATTTATATCTAAATTATAATTGAAATTATATTATTTGAATTAATTAGATAAATCTATTAACATGCGCTTTGTGTTGTGTGTGTGAAAAAAAGTGTTTTTTTTTTTCATCTCACTTTTCTTTTAGGGGAATGGGAAAGCTTTTGAAACTTTGATATTGCGAGAGATAAGGTTGATAAAATTTAATGTTTATTAAAAAATCAACCATTTGTGTCAAATAATACTTTTTAAAAAATATATGAAAAAATAGCAACTTCTACAAGTTATTTTGTATTTTAATCTTTCCACGCTAAACTCATCTCTTGAATAAATGAGTTTCATGTTAATGGAAAAGATTCTATCTCCAAACATTTTTAAAGTAGTTCTAATTAATTAAATAATTTTTTTAGCATAATTAATAAAATAATTTTTAAAATAGTATTATTAAGCAAATGGCCCTAACTAATTAGTAATTACTTAACAATCATTCTAACACTTTGAAAGAGACCACATGTCGCATGCAACATTGTTCAAGTGAATGGGTTTGGATGGTGAAGTTTAATATTGTCGGTTGGGTTGGACAACATGCAAATTTTGTGAACTAATTCCAATCTACAACTTCATCTCCCAAAAAAAAAAAAAAAAAAAAAAAAAAAAAAAAAAAAACCTCCAATCTACAACACAATACATTCATACAAGTTTTGGGCCGGACAATAATATTCATTAGAAAAAAAACTATGTGAAGAGGTTAATTACTTTTTGAGAAGATATGAAGAGGTTAATTAGACTTGTAAATTCTCAGCCAAAAAAAGAATTAGACTTGTAAATAAAAAATTTTATAAATAAGGGTATTTTTGAAACTTTTACTTATATGATTTCATTCCACCTTTGACTTATATGGTTCCAAAACTTTACTAAAAATTTGTTTTTCATCCTTAAATTTTAAAAAGTTTTTTTTTTTTTCATCCCCAAACTTTGTTAAGATTTTTTTTTTTTTTTAATAGTTTAAACTTTAGAGACAAAAATTAAGGACAAAAAAAGAATTCATTTTCAATAGTTTAGGAATAAAAAAAAAAATTTTTTTTTTTTAATTTAAGACAGAAAGTGAAATATTTTAAACACTTTAGGGATGAAAAACAAAATTTTCAATACTTTTAGGGACAAAAAACAAACTTTTGGTATATACATAATACATATTGGGCAAAAAAAGGACATTTAGGGGTGGGGTCTTAGGTATTTTGAAAGTAAACAAAGCTTAGAAATTCATATAAAGGAAAACGAAATCTTAATCCTGCAAACAAGAAGGCAGTAACCTTGTCATAGTATTGATTTTACTAAACAATTATTGAATTATACATGAATTACATGCATTAATTTGCTCCCATATTGATTATTTGAAGAAGCAAATGGCTCCACTGAATTAATCTCGAATTATCAGAGCGGCAATGTAAAAGAGGCTTCAGTTCACACACATCTACCAAACTCAGTTTCCAAATCATGCTCTTTAGCACCCTGGACTTGGATTCAAAATTTTCACAAACCATCTTGCAAGCAGTTTATACTTTATATACAAAATAAATAAACACTATTATCCTCTAGTTTGATATAGACTAATACGAGCATCTCTTACCTTCATTGTTCGCCATTAGTAATTGAACTCTTATGTTCTTGCTGGCTATGAAAAAATAAAAATGAACTCTACGATAAAGGTGCAGATTTCCCTTGGAGCAATTTTCATCACCAACTTTGCTAGATCCATAGGTCCACCCCTCAACACCTTGGGTTCTTCAGAAGAACCTTCTATGTTCCCCTTTTTCCAATATCACCATTTGATCATATTCAAAGTTGACTTGGATGGAAGAAAAGTACAATTCCATTGCAATATTATTATGTAAAACTAGATATTATTTTGCACAATCATCAGTCTATAAACTCTAAAATTTCTCAGATCTGGGCATCCGCTAGCTTATCAAAAACAACTGAAGAATAGTGACTTATATATCTCAAAAAAGGTACAAGTATAGAATTAAACAAAATATATACATATATCACTTCTCCTCCAAGCGTCGCAGCATTGACTCAGAAAACCTTTGTTGCCTACAAATGTGACAAAAACAAGCTTAGAAATGTAATTATCTTCTGGTCCAATAAAAAATAATCTATTATTTTCTTAAGATCAGAATATGGTTCAGCAATGCAATATGTGCCAAATCTAAAATTAAGCAAGGATCCTTTTGTTGTTGTTGTTGTTGTATGCTATTTAACACAATCAGATACAGAAAGTAAAACATGAACAACACAAGCCGTCAATCAAACTCCTAAAAAGATAGTTGTGATGCAGTTCTGTATCAATAATATAACCAGTTATCACCCGACATTCAAAAATAAGCCAGTGTAATTAGTGCCATGTGTGAAACTAATGCATAATATGAGATACCATCTTATAGCAATAGTTTGAGGGGATGATCAAACAGTAAGGTTAAGGTAACCAGACGAGTATGCTTGCCAAGGAAAGACTATGATGAGTTCAGTCTTACTTATCAGCTTTGGTCAACAATAGCCATATAATCATGAGGTAGATTTATTTGATCTTTCTAATTCTACATACTTATGCAGGAGAAAGAGATTGGACTTACTTCAGTTCTCTATGTTTTGGACTAGGGCGAGAGTACTTTAGTAATCCATCCCAAGGAACCTTTTTGAGACCCGCTCGAACAGATATTATGTCCCGAACCCTGCATAAGAAACCTTACATTTAACAAAAGCTATTCTGAAATATGAGATGGTTCTAATGCCAAGGAAATACATAACCATTATATTCACGAAAAGAAAAAATGTGTTCCATGCCATTTACTTAATGCAACATACCTCTCTGCAAACTCTATGGCTGTCTCTCCAGGTTTAATATTTTGCGGTTCCAAGTACCAAACATCACACACAACAGCCCAAGACGTCATGAGCCGCAGCAGATGCTTTGTGAAGGATTGCCTGCAAACAGAGCACATAATCCAAGAATACAGTATCATCCACAGCATGCCAACAAACATGAAAATCTAAGACAAAAGACAAAGGTGAACCCCAATGCAATCCACCTAGATCTAGCTTGAAACAAGGAATTTATCTCCCATATGGTAGTTCTAACACAAAACAAAAACAAAAACATGAATATTAGATAGTTTGATCTTTGGCAAAGCCTTGCCCCTAGATAAAGACATCTAATGTCCTTTGCCACCCTATCTAAAATGCATGGGATGCTTTCAGTGCATGCATATCAAATTATCAATAAATACACCCATAAATTTAGTGAGCTATAAGCAGCCCCTTACTTCCGGCTGTTCCAAAAAGCATCAACGAAAATTTTGTTGTACTTGATTGCAATTGGGCAAACAGTGCAGTCAAGTTCAAATGCACCACCCTACACATCATTCAAAAAGATGATAGTTAAAGAAAACTGAAGTATTGAGAATTCAAAGAAAAAGAAGAAAATTGTTTTCCCATTAGATAGAGGAAAATAAAGAAAAAGAACTTTTTGTTGTTGTTGTTGTTGTTGTTGTTTTATTTTTATTTAATAATTCAATTGTTAAAAATGGGAGATGGGGGATTTGAACCCTAGTACAGCCAATGCCACTGAGCTAAAAGGCTATTGGCTGAAAAAGAAAAATGCTGAGAAGTAATTATCGGAAGAAATACAAGTTTGTTTTCTCACCAATTAGAAAAGCAGAACTTCATCTATTTTTTTTCTACAACATAAAATCATATAAATTTACCTTCTTGAACATAACAGTGTAGTTATTATTTACACAAGTTCCCTCTGGAAATATGAGAAGAGGGTTATTTTCAGCCCCTTGAACATGATCCCTCAACCTGAATATACAAGTTCATGTTATCATGAAATATATGATGTTCTGATATGATTATTCTCTACATTTTTAATATCACTTACTTCTTTGTTAAAATTTCGCGATCCTTGACCTCTGTACGATTGAACCAGATACATCCAACGCTTTCTAATATGGTGCTTTGCAAGAGTCCTACAGAGAAAGTAAACCAAATAAAATCCTTCATATACATTCTTTCAAGAGTAATCCTGGCTTTCATTTAATATATACCCTAGAATAAATCGTCCCAGTGCAAACTGTTCACTAAATATAAAAAAATATACAACAAACTAAACGTACTAAACATCATTAAAGCCAATTTTATTTTATTTTTTCATTTATAAATACATAAATTTAGAGAATTATTTCCACTTCCAAAAATAGATTTCGGAACACACAAAGACTATCACTCAAGAATGCGCCTTTATTCATAATTGCAAAGGCATTTTAAAATTACAGTGTAAAAGTTTTTCTTGCTCATCTATATATTACAATAAAATCATTTAAGTCAATAACACATTGGACAAGTTGGGAGAGCAAAAAAATCTGTAAAAAAGAGTAACCTAATGACACAAAAACTACATATTCGAAAACCAAAGAATAAAAAAAGATCTAAAATCAATGCCTAAAATATTGACAACCATCAAATTCCAAGTTTCAACCAGTTTGAGCAATTCAGGCATTATTGCAAAACATGGACACTTCGACTGCATGCTGTTGATCTTTGTATCACCACCAGGTCCAGTAAAAACATATTTGCAAAGTCCTCTTATGATTTATAAATATAATTTCTTTTTTTATAAGAAATAAAAGTACATTAAAAGAGAGCCAAATGGGCTTGCCACACTAGTACACCAGTTATGAATAAACACTATTTCAACTTCCAAGGGGACTCAAAACACAGGACAGTAACCATAAATCATTACTAAGACTGAAACCCTTTTTTTCAGGATTGGTAAGTTACACAGTGGATCTAGAATTCATGATATCGCCCTCCAACAAATTATTATGGGAGAAAGAGTGATAATTGGCAAGACTGTTAATACCTTATTTACAATAAGAACGTAATTTAAATGCAAATTTTGGCAGTAAACACTTACCAACCCATCCAGGATGCTTCTGCATAATAACAGCAAATGCAGTCATCTGTTCTAAGATAATGAAATCAATCATGGAGGTATGATTGGCCACAAAAACCTGTTCAACCCATAGATGGAAGCAAAATACCACTCAATAGCCTGAATTATGTACACAAGCTGTTTAGGAAATATCAGGTGACATCCAAAAAAATAAAAATTATAATCAGGTATACCTGCTTAGGCCGCCTGCTAGGCCGTGGCCCATGGTATTTTACAACCCCAGTCCATGATGCAACAAAGAAGCTGCAAATTAACTCCACCAAATACCTCTAACAATAGAGTAAACATGGAATATGTTATATTTTACGCAAGACCAGCACTTTAATAAGTTATTAGAGACGGAAAACAAAAACAAAAACAAGAGGGGCATTAAGACACTATTTTACAATGAATGGGTTCTTTACTAATGAGAACATCATAGGTCCCTTCCAAAGATTTTACATGATCACGGATTCTATCATATTCTCCTACATTTTAATATCATTTGTCCTATTAGTAGGCTACTGTGGGTGCTTTATCTATTCCAAAATGACCTTTAATTATAAGAACGCGTTATATTTTAGTAAAAACTAAAAACAGGTTCTACTGGAACCCCAAGTGAAGACGTGGTGGGCTTCCTATTTGTTCCAAGGAACCCCAAGTTTTATACTTGCTAAGAAGTTGGCTGCCTTGAAGTTGGATTTTAAAAAGTGGAACGAGACGGAGTTTGGCAATGTAACGTTTAAGAAGCAGGACCTTTGGAGCAAGTTGAATGTTTTAGATGCTAAAGAGGAGACCCATAGATTAACAGCTGAGGAGAAGTTAGTTCAAGTTAATCTTCGTACAGATATTGAAAAGTTGACTCTTTTAGAAGAGATTAGTTGGAGACAAAAGTCTAGGGTGTTACATTTGAAGGAAGGAGACGTCAATACCAAATTCTTTCATAGAATGGCTAATTCTAACATAAAAAATAATGGGATTGAAAGCCTAATGGTTAATGGTACCTTGTCTTCTAACCAGGATATGTTTGCAGACTGCATTACTCATTTCTTCATGAATTTGTATTCTGAGCACCAGGTTGTTCGGCCTTTTCCAAATGTGTTAGCTTTTCCAATGATATCCGGTGATAATGCGGAATGGTTAGAGAGACCTTTTGAAGAGGCTGAAATCTTTGATGTTGTTCAAAGTTTTCATGGTGATAAATCTTCTGGTCCTGATGGCTTCCCTTTGGCTTTTTTCCAAATTTGCTGGGGGATTGTCAAGCCTGATCTTATGGCAGTATTTCACCACTTCTTTGCTAAAGGTCAGTTTGAGAAAAGCTTAAACACTACTTTTATTACTCTCATCCCTAAAAAACATGCAGCAAGTGAGATTAGGGATTTCCGGCCCATTAGTCTTGTTGGGGGGTCTATAAAATTATTGCCAAAGTCTTGGCTAACCATCTTCGCACGGTTATGGGGGATATAATCTCAGCTTCTCAAAATGCTTTTGTGAGGGATAGGCAGATCCTTGACCCTGTTCTTATTGCTAATGAATGTCTTGACAGTAGATTGAAGTCTGGGGTGCCGGGGCTGATTTGTAAACTGGATGTTGAGAAGGCTTTTGACCATGTAAATTGGAGTTTTCTTTTGCAAATGTTAGAAAGAAGTGGGTTCTCAGCCAAGTGGAGACAATGGATTTTCTTTTGCCTATCTACTGTCCGCTTCTCTATCTTGATTAATGGCTCTCCTTGTGGGTTTTTTGGTAGCTCCAGAGGTTTGAGACAAGGTGACCCGTTGTCTCATTTGTTGTTTGTGTTGGTGATGGAAGCTCTGGGAAGAATGTTAGATAATGCAGTTCATGAAGGCCGCTTGTCAGGATTTAGTGTGGGTAACTCGGAGGGAAGATCCTTGACAGTATCTCATCTCCTTTTTGCGGATGACACTCTTATTTTTTGTGATGCTGATCTCGACCAGATTTTGATTCTCCATATGATTCTTATTTGGTTTGAGGCGGTGTTGGGGCTAAAGATTAATCTGGGCAAGTCTGAATTGGTTCCAGTTGGAGTAGTGCATAATATTGATTTATTGCTAAATGTCCTTGGCTGCAAGCAGGGCTCTCTGCCTTTGAAATATCTGGGTCTTCCTTTGGATGCTAATTTCAAGGATAAGTCTATATGGAATCCGATTCTGGAGAAAATGGAAAGGAAATTGGTGGGTTGGAAACGCTTGTATTTATCCAAGGGAGGTAGAGTCACTCTTATCAAAAGCACCCTTTCTAATTTACCCACTTACTTTCTATCTCTATTTCCTATACCTGCTAGTGTGGCTAACCAGATTGAGAAGCTTCAACGGAATTTCTTATGGGGCGGTTTTGGTGATGAACCTAAAATTCATTTGGTTAAATGGGCTAATGTATGCGCTCCTATCTCTTCGGGTGGATTAGGGATAAGGAAGATAAGACTTTTCAATATAGCTCTTCTTGGGAAGTGTTTATGGAGATTTGGGATTGAGAAGGATGCCCTTTGGAGGCAAGTGATAGAGTTGAAATATGGATGTCTGTGGGGGGATGGTGTACTAGATCTGTTAATGGTCCTTTCGGTGTTACTTTATGGAAGAGTATCAGTCAAGGTTGGCCTTCTTTCTCTTGCCATATTCTGTATGATATTGGTGATGGATCCAGGGTGAAGTTTTGGCAAGACCGTTGGTGTGGAGAGACACCTCTTGTAGTTAGCTACCCTGACCTGTTCAGATTTTGCAGGAATAAGGAGGCTAGTGTGGCTGAGCTTATGAAATCCCCCAATGGATTCCTTTTTTGGGATGTGAGTTTCTTTAGGGGTGTGCATGTTCGGGAATTAGAGGCTCTGTCAAGCTTCATGGAAACCATTTACGGTTCTTCAATAAGGGGGTTTGGCGAGGACAAGATGTGTTGGATTCCTAGCAAAGATAAGGGGTTCTTGGTGAAAGATTATTATAGAATTTTAGCTGGTCCTACTATCCTCGGTTTTCCTTGGAGAAGTATTTGGGAGCAGAAGATTCCCTCTAGAGTAGCTTTCTTTGTATGGTCCGCTGCCTTAAGGAAATGCTTGACAATTGATAATTTGCGAAAAAGGAAGGTGTGGATTTTGGATTGGTGCTACATGTGCAAGAGTAATGGTGAATCGGTTGACCATGTCTTCCTTCACTGTCTTGTTGCTATGGATCTATGGTCTATGGTTTTGGGTTTATTTGGAATATCTTGGGTTATGCCTTATAATGTTTTGGGGCTGTTAGGGTGTTGGCAAGGCAGCTTTGGTCGTCATCGGATTGGTTATATATGGTCCATCATCCCTCATGGCTTAATGTGGTGTCTTTGGAGGGAAAGAAATAGTCGTTGTTTTGAAGATATTGAGAGATCTATTCCGGACCTCAAGCTTTTCTTTTTTAGAACTTTGTTGGATTGGTTGTTTGCTTTGCAAAACAAATCTTTCCCTTCTTTTTTTGATTTCCTAGATTCTTGCAATTTTCGTTTTTGATTTGTTGTCCCTTTGTTCACTCCCTGTGTTCTAGAGTGTTTCCCTTTTGATATCTATATATCTTACTTATCAAAAAAAATAAAAAATAAAAATAAAATTAAAACCTTGAATTGGTACATTACTTCTTAGGAAAAAACAGTAGATGAATACAACATACAAGAGAGAACTTTATATTAATCTAATACCTAAACACCAACGTGTTCGCTTATAAGTATTCAAATTTCACAACACCAGATTGTTCCAAGTTTCCATTTCAAATAGATTTATAATAATAATAATGATATTAAAAAATTTAGATAAAAAAAAATAAAGATAAGAAGAAGTGATTTATCAAAAAGGATGTGTCCAAAAAAAAGTACGGGATATATCACAAAACGTAGAGCAATAATTAGAAGTAAAATTTTAAAATGTCACATTCCACACCTCGAACTTTTTCCTCAACTTGTCATGCCCTTTCAGCAGAAAGTGCACGGGAATATAAGATGAAAGGAATATCATCCATCCAATTGTCAATATTAGAACCCTGCAAACATTCAATTGAGAAAAAAAGAAATTCAGATAAGCAAAATCACATTAAGCACTTAATGCAGCAAACATTAAGAACATGATAAACCCCTCATTAGGTCATTATTCATCATCATTCAAAACCACAAATCCAAGCCATTCACCAAAAAAAAAAAAAAAAAAAACCCAAAATTTTATGAAAGCTTAATCTAAATTATGTGAGATATCCGAGGTCATTATTGTTTCAAATGCATAACATGAAGAAGCTCCATAGTAAAGGTCTAACCTTGCAGGGAATAGAAAGAAATATCGAATTACAACCCCAAGACACCATAGAGGAAACAAATACACATTCCAATTCCACGTTTCCGGAGGATTCGACTTGAAGCATCGCGTGAATGAGTCCTGCTCATTCATTATAACAACAACAACAACAACAACAAATTCCTTAATTACAATGACCAACAACAACAACAAATTTCTTAAATTTCAATGAAAACAAAAGGCTTGCTTACATCAATAATGGCACCAGAAGCCTCGGTTAGAGTAGGAGAAATGTCGAGCAAATCACGCCTGCAAATTAATTCCAAAAAATAAATAAAAAATAAAAAAAAATTCCCAGTATTTTCTCGGCAACCAAACAAAGGCACAAAAGAGAGAGAGAGAGAGAAAAGATGGATTACAGGCGGAGCTTGCCGGAAGGCTGATCGAATTCGAAATCCAAATCCAAATCCAATTGGGAGGTCAGCTTTTGATTCTGAATCTCACTGCTGCTATTCATTTGATCTAATTAATAATTAATAAGGAGTAATAATTAAGACGCGAAGCTGCAAAGATTAGATTATAAAATATTATAATTTATTAAAGAAGAAGAAGAATAGGGTGGTTTAGCTCTGGCTCACCTGTGTGTGAGTGGGAGTGGGGATCGCCACTTATTAGGCAATCACCGGAGTGAGTGAGAGAGAGAGAGAGTCTGAGCTGAGCTGAGCTGTGCCCGTCTCTCTCTATTCTCTTTTCTCTATTAAACTAAACATCCGTGTATTAAACAAAATCCCTTTTTTTATAAAGATAATTACACTCTTTTTTTTATAAGATAAGATAAGATAAAAAATGTTTTGATTATTTTAGAAATAATTAATTTTTTTTTTTTTAAGTCCTTGTCAATATACTACGTTTCTTTAAATTTTTTTAGTAAGTAATTGGATATTTTTGAAACTTTCGAAAGTGGTGTGGTGTGAGTATATTCTATTTCTATTCCATAATACTATAGTAGAAGATAAATAATTTATTTTAATTGAAACTCGGTATATTATTAAAGTGTTATAATAATAATAATATGGGAATACTATTATGAATAAAACAAAATTATCGGATGTTTACAACAAAATTTAAAAGGAGTTTCATTGTTTATTTTTAATTTTTTTTTTATAATCTATTCTAATATTTAGTTTTTCATAATTTTACTTACGTTTATGGGTACCTACAGGCCGATACGGTCGGATTTTTGTGGAATTTTCATTTTTTTTAAAATCTATTACGTTGGTAAAACTACATATTTCCAAATTATTGACTTGAGTAATTGAATTTTTGCATCACTAGTACTATTTTGAATTAAAAGCATTTTATCCTTTAGGCTTTTTCCTAATGCATGGGCGTTTTAAAATTTTTTTTTATGCACTTGTAAAAGTTTTGATATTAAGGATCAAAGCTTTCAAGATATGAACTGAAACATTAACTCTCTTACAAGTTAGAGGTTCCTATATGTATGAAATTTTAACCTTATAATACTTTAAATTAGTTTAAACCTCAATTTTAACCTGTCTTGCAACTACCACCTTAAGATTTGATCCTTTTATGTGTTTTTTTGTATACGCTTGGATTAAGCTATTGTTGGTTTGTGGATTTGTTGAGACTAAAAAGTGATTGAAACATGTTATTTATTTATAATTTCACAATAACAAAGAGAGAGAGAGAGGGAATAGGAATAAGTATTACAAGGAATACAAGATGTAATGTAATACTTATTACTATTCACTAGCTTGTAACCCCATGCATATTCATGGATACACTTAAAGATATACAATAAAATGCATAATCTAACTCATACATATATAATTTAAATACTATTGATAGTCATTTTATATTTTGTTAACTCTTTAAAAAAATTTATAAGGATATTATTAGGTATAAAATGTAAATTGTCTATTTTTTTTATTGTAAAGCAATTT
Source organism: Notholithocarpus densiflorus (assembly GCA_030021035.2). NCBI lineage: Eukaryota > Viridiplantae > Streptophyta > Magnoliopsida > Fagales > Fagaceae > Notholithocarpus > Notholithocarpus densiflorus. Next base: position 410,484 of record JARYZH020000166.1, read on the forward strand.
TTTTTTTTTTACGATTCATTTATTCTAGACTTTTTGGTTTTTGTACTTAATAACTCACTTGGATGAATATTTATGATGTGATCCCACATTTGATTCTAAAATTAAGAAATAAAATTATTTAGGACACATGGCGCAAAATTAGAACTCTAATTTGGAATTCTAATTAGAGTTTCTCTCAGCTTTACCTATTATTATATATATAGATTTGTTTGGTAACAACACAACAATAAAACCCTGAAAACAATGGAATGAAAGCATTTTAAATTAAAAATAAGATATATTTTGGGAAATATCTTACTTATATAATTATATTTTCTAAAAAATAATATTTTTTTCAATTTGAAAGAGAGATTAGTTATTTTTTATGATTTTTATTTTCATAATTGTTATGTGTATATAGAAAGTTTGTTTATTTGGAAATATATTAATTTTAGAAATTAATACATCAATGAAGGAATAGTTATTACAACCCTTTTAGAGATGAAAAGTTATTCCTCATTTTAAAGAATAGTTATTCATAAGGAATGATTATTATGTGTAATAAAAACATAATCAAACTACTGAATAGCTAAATTATAGGAATAACCATTACATTACAGTGCTGTGGGGGGACGAGGATCAAAGGTAGTTAATTGAGGCAGCAAGAGTAATTATGAGGAGGGGAACTATACGGAGAGGACTTGTTTAACTAGTAAGGAATTCGGGATGATGCTACTGATGAAGATATCAAGGATTCCTACCTAACCTCGGGAAGGCCGAGAATCCGGAATGAAGAAAGCATGGTGCAATCCCTGGGGAGACAAAGGTAACTTGGTTCTAAACAAGGAAGAGAAGAAAAATGAAGGACAAGGCAGCCGTCTCCTCTGCATTAAATGCACTGCAACCACTTACCTCCTGGCCGCATTAATGGAGCAATGACCATGAACAATATTCTTCACAGCTAATACTTTGTTGTAGAAACCTTCTAGTAAGGTCTTGATGGGACAAGTATCAAGAAAATCTTATCTCAACCCACCAAGTGTAAGATCCAGATGCATCATTTCTAATTTATATAAAGCCAATGAGCACCGGGATCAAGGGGACGGGAGATTGAGGGGAGAAAAACAAAAGAAAGAGAGAAGCCATTCAGCTGTACTGTCATCCTCGAACTGAACCCGAGGGCGAACACTTAGCTAATTTCTATGTTGTTTCTAATTGAATATTTTCATTTCGCATATCAAAATTTAAACTCTAATCTTTGTTTCATGTTGCACAACGGGTATTTCAAGGTTGATCTTGCATCCCATCTCTATAAATTCATTGTGTGAGTGAACTGTAGCTTAATTAAAATCAGTCTTAATTAACGGATCTATTTTTCGCCTGCCACGAGTGCTTATTACAGTTTACCAAACATACCCTAAATGTGTCTTTATGAGAAATACTAAGAGGTGCCAACTAGTTAAATTATTAAAAAAAAAAAAATTATTAAATAATAAAAAGGTGATGGTTAAATTTAAAAGTTTAGAAATAAGTTTTTTATTTTTTATTTTTTTTTGGAAAAAAGAGTAAGTAATGAGCTCAAGTTCAACTAGTGTTTAAAATAAAATTAAATGAACAATTTTGATAATTAATACATAACTCATCTTCTTTACAAGCTTAGGTGTGGGAGTTTTTTGGAAAAACTTTTATTTGCTTAAAAAACAATGTACTCTTGATAACTTTACCCTTAATTCTAATTCTCACAACTGAGTCAAACTACATTGTATTTTTTTCAATAAATTTGGATTTAAAATAGGTGCTCTCAACCTTAACTTATTCTTTCTCATAATGTAAATGCACAAAAAATGGACAGAATGCACCGAATAGATAGAAGTGAATTAAAATGGACCAAGGTGGACTAAATGAACTGAATTGGACCAAATAGACCAAAATAGACCGAATTGAATCAAATGGACCGTGTAGACCAAAGTGGACCAAATATAACTAAATGGACCGAATAGGACTAAATTTGACTGAAGTGGACCAAATAGTACCAAAGTAGAGCAAATAGGACCAAAAATGGACAGAATAGACCAAATAGAACCAAAGTGGAATGAATAAGACTGAATGGACCGAATAGTGCCAACGTGGACAAAATGGACCGAGTAGGACCAAACTGGACCGAGTGGACCGAATAGAACCAAAGTGAACCGAATAGGACCTAAGTAGACAAAATGGACTGAATAGAACCAAGGTGGACTAAAATGGACCGAACACAACCGAATGGACCGAACACAACCAAAGTGGACCGGATAAGACCAATTTAGACCGAATGGACCTAATAGAACCAAAGTGGATTGAATAAGACCGAATGGACTGAACACAACTAAAGTGGACTGAATAGACTGAATAGGACCAAAGTGAACTGAATAGGACCTAAGTAGACAGAATGGACTGAATAGAACCAAAGTTGACCGAATACGACCAAATGGACCGAATAAGACCAATGTGGACCGAATGGACTGAATAGAATCAAAGTAGACCAAATAAGAGCGAATGGATCGAATAGAACCAAAGTGGACAGAATGAGAAAGGAGTGTTTGTACATTTATATATATATATATATATATATATATATATATATATATATAATGAAGAAGTAAAAAAATTGTTATGAAAAACATGAGAGGAATTGCACTTATTTATAGGCTTAGCACTCACTACTACTCTCTCACTCTCAGCTTTCATCACCCTCTCACTGCCACCTTTCCTTGTTTGGCATTATTAAACTGAACTCAATGATGAAGGTGCGGATTTCCATAGGAGCAAGGTTCACCACTAACTTTGCTGGTCAAATCAAGACAGTCTTCTATGGCCTTTGCTCCAACCAGCAGCAGCCCATCCCTCCATCTTCATCAATGGCGAATTCTTGGGTCATATCAAGACCATCATGGCCTGCCAAGAACGCAAAAGTCAAATCTAGGATTAGAAAGCTTCATTGATATCAATTTCCTAGCAAATGCAACACACCCTTACCATCCCTACCAAGAACCCTTTAATCCCATATCTCTGGTGAAGAATTGAAAATAATTTTTTTGTGAAACAAACCTAGTAACAAACATTCACACAATAGCCTGACTTTACTACCCTTTATTGCAAATTGAAAACAAAAACTCACGCTTTAAAATAGGCATATAGAAAACAACGTGAAGGCTTTGAGGATGAAGAAGGAGACAAACTACAAATAGAGTTCAGCCATGCTCCTCCTTGTCCTCCACCTCCCAAGAACTTGCGGTCAATGAAGATGTCCAGATGGGTTGCTGCTGGTTGGAGCAAAGGCCATAGAAGAATATCTGGATTTGAGTTTGCGTTGCTAAGTTTTGATTTTCTGATGGGTAACAATGAGGATTGATTGTGTGTAACATACCTTATTTGATTATTTGTAATTATTTGTGAAATGATGATGTGGCATATTGAGATTGAAGAGTGTAAAACAAGGATTTTACACTGCTTCCTTATTGAATTTAATCTCATTACTTATATATTACCTTAACATTGCCATTGAATTTAATCCTAAGTATAGACAAAAGTAATAACATATTATAATACTCATTTAAAATCTATTTACAATAGTCATTTTGTTGTATAATATTTACTTTTTACCACAATATTCCTGAATGCTTTGAAACTAGGTTATTTGAAGTGGGTTTCCTTTATTTCCTCAACCCATTTTAGGAAAATTTAGGCTTTTGCATTAGTGCTTCAAATCTTTTTTTTTTTTTTTTTTGTTTATTGCTAATATTGTTCTGGAATGTGTTTTTCTTGTTCCAATTAGAAAGAACAAATGGGTCTTAGCAAGGAAACTTCTTGCTTTTTGTTAATGGATGGGTTTGTGGATCTATGAATATAAAAAACCTCATTTTTTAAAGCTTAAGATTTGTTTAGGTGAAGTGAGTTTTTATTTATTTTTGTGAATATTAATTGGCATTGGAGAAAAAAAAGGCGTAAATGCACTTTTAGTCCCTACATTTTAGATTTTTTCTATTTTAGTCCCTACATTCCACTTTTAGTCCCTAAACCAATTAACGCGTGTTATTTTCGTCCTTTCCGTCAGTCAACCGACAAAAATAGCTGAGGTAGCAGCCGGAGGAATTAAAATATTATAAATATGCCACATCACCCATGACACATCAACATATAAATTTAAAAAATTAATTTATTAATTTTAACAAAATTTAAAAACATAAAAACAAAATTTAAAACATAAAAATACATCAGAAAATCAAACCCAAGAACACAAATTCAAAATTAAACTCATTGAATCAAATTAAACCCAAGATCATCCGTCAAAAGCCCACAACCCAGAAAATCAATTACTTTCTTCTCTCACTCTTCTTTCTTCTGTATTCTTTCTTGGACTCTCTCTCTTTGGGTCATGGATCTGTTGGCTGGGTTTCATCAACTCTTTCTCTCTAAAAACTCAAACCTCTCTCATCAAATTAGGGCTTTCTCTGCCAATCTCTCTCGATGGTGGTGACGCTGTGCTGGTGGCATGAGGGTTGTGGGTTGTGGGGTAGTGGGTTGTGGGTTTTGTGGCATGGGTTTTTGCTGGGTTGTAGGGTGGTCCGATGGTTGTGGCGCGGTGGTGGAGTGGTCACGGGCCATGGTAGCATATGGGTTGTGGGTTGTGGGCTAGGGATCGGTGTCGACGGCGTGCGGTGTGTGGCTGGGATCAGCAGCCCCTCTCTCTTCTTTCACTCTCTGATTCTCTCTCTTCTCTATTTCTCTAACTCCGATTCTGTCTCTCAGATTAGGTTTTGGTTTTGATTTGATTTTTTGTTATGGGTATCGGTGCATTTGCAGATTCATGGTGGTGGCGGTGGGGGTTGCTATGGTGGTGGTGGGGATGGGTTCATTGTGGGTTTATGGAGGTGGCCACGGATTTGGGTGGCGATTGGTCAAAGTTTGGGTCGAATTTAATTGATGTATGGGTCAGATTTAGTGGGTCTATAAGTGTTGTAGTGGGTCTGTGGGTGTTTCGGTGGTGGTAAGGATTTTCAGTGGTGGTGGTTGGTTGGTTGGTTTGGTGGTTGGTGGTGACGGAATTGGTGTTTGTGGTGTTTGTGGCTGAGTGAGAGAAGAAGGTAATTGATTTTCTAGGTTGTGGGCTGATGAAGGATGTTCTTGGGTTTAATTTTGAATTTGTGTTCTTGGGTTTGATTTTCTGATGTATTTTTATGTTTTAAATTTTGTTTTTATGTTTTTTAATTTTGTTAAAATTAATAAATTAATTTTTTAAATTTATATGCTGATGTGTCATGGGTGATGTGGCATTTTTATAATATTTTAATTCCTCCGGCTGCCACCTTAGCTATTTCCGTCGGTTGACTGACGGAAATGACGAAAATAACACGCTTTAATTGGTTTAGGGACTAAATGTGGTAAAATTAAAATGTAGGGACTAAAATGAAAAAAAAGCCAAAATGTAGGGATTAAAAGTGCATTTACGCAAAAAAAAAAATCATGGCTTTTTCCAAAGTTGCAACAAGGCATGTATTGCTTTGTTGAAGGAGAGAAATGATTCAGTTGTTGTTCTTGGTTTTCTTTGCCGTGGTGGTGGGTGGTTGTTTTGGGTTTGGGTTGATGGTGGGTGGTTGAGAAAGAGAGAAACAGAGAGACAAGAATTAGAGAGAGAACGGAGATAAAGAGAGAAAAGAGAGATTTTTTTATATATTATTTTATTGTGTAATTTATATTATTTTATTGTGGTCTTAGCAACGTTTCATTCGTGCTCTCTTGGTTCTCATTGTATTAGTATAGCCTGTACTAGAAGTATAGGATATACTATTGTTATACCTATTTCTTGCTTCCTTCCGCATCAAATTTTTATACTGATTGATTGATTGCAAAACAAATGTTCAATCAAATTATTTTTTTTATAAGTATAATAGATTGATAAGTACCATATTTAACTAGGTGAATCTTGAGTTTATAAATAATTACAAGACCCTAATTGTAACTAATAGAACATAATTTTTGGTAAACTTGATTTGTTAATATATATATCCTAAGTATAGGCAAAAGTAATAACATATTGTACTACTCATTTAAAACCTATTTACAATAGTCATTTTGTTGTATAATATTTATTTTTTACCACAATATTGTTGAATGCTTTGAAACTAGGTTATTTGAAGTGAGTTTCCTTTATTTCCACAACCCATTTTAGGAAAATTAAAGCTTTTGCATTAGTGCTTCAAATCTTCTTTTTTTTTGTTTTTTTGTTTATAGCTAATATTGTTCTGGTTTGTGTTTTTCTTGTTCCAATTAGAAAGAACAAGTGGGTCTCTACAAGGAACCTTCTTGCTTTTTGTTAATGGATGGGTCTGTGGATCTATGAATATAAAAAACCTCATTTTTTAAAGCTTAAGACTTGTTTTGGTGAGGTGAGTTTTTATTTATTTTTGTGAATACTAATTGGCATTGGAGAGAAAAAAAAAATCATTGCTTTCTCCAAAGTTGCAGCAAGGCGTGTATTGCTTTGTTGAAGGAGAGAAATGATTCAGTTATTGTTTTTGGTTTTGTTTGCCGTGGTGGTGGGTGGTTGTTTCGGGTTTGGGTTGATGGTGGGCGGTTGAGAAAGAGAGAAACGAAGAGACAAGAATTAGAGAGAGAACAGAGATAAAGAGAGAAAAGAGGGAGATTTTTTTTTTATATTATTTTATTGTGTAATTTATATTATTTTTGTAATGTGTTGTATGTAAAAATAAAATTTGGGATGTTGGGTGTGCTGTAAAATGATATGGTATAATAGATAAAGTAGCTTTTGAGATGGTAAAATGAGATATTATTTTAGAAATTGGATGCTAATGCTCTAAGTATGCATACACATCTTATGTGTTTAGTGATTTTTTGTACTCTAAATGTCTCATTGTGTTCGTATAGCCTATACTAGAAGTATAGGCTATACTATTGTCACACCTATAGGTTGATTCCTTCCTCATTATATTTTTATACAGATTGATTGACTGCAAAACAAATGTTCAAACAATTTTTTTTTTTTTTTTTACAAGTATAATAGATTGATAAGTACCATATAATAGGCTAACATATTTTTATCGTTAAGTTAACTATTATACCATATGTGTCAAGCTGCAGCCTCTACTTCAACATTTGTGAATGTCATATACATGTCCAGTGTCTCTAAATGTTACATAAATAAAGAAAAACCAAATTTAAGTAAAAATCTAAGTATACATATAAGTTAGAGTACAAATTCACCTTTGTAGACTAAAATGATTTTGTTGGCTATGTTCATTTGATTTGAGTCTCCATTGCTCTCCAATGTCCTCATAAAACTTAGAATCCTTTTACATAATTTTTTTTTTAATTTTAAAAAATAGCATTTTTTTTTTGAAGAAGAAACAAGTGTGTAAAAAAAAAAAAATCCCAATATAATATATTAGATTTTTTTAAGTCTCATGAAGGAGAGAAAGATACATACATTATTTTGTTTTTCTCCTACAAGTGTCATTGATACTCACCCTCTTATTGCAGGTTCCATCAATGCGTGCAAGTGTCATTGATACTCACCCTCTTATTGCAAGTTCCATCAATGCGTGAATGTGAGTGTGGGTATGTTGTGTGGGCATGTATTAAGTCCCACATTTGGTGTTAACTAGGTGAATTTTGGGTTTATAAATAATTACAAGACCCTAATTGTAACTGATGGAACATAATTTTTTTATTTTTTATTTTAGAGAGTTTCAACCTATGGCGTTTGCTTTTGATGATAGTTCTTTATTATCAGACCAAAACACCAATAAGTTTTTTATGTAGGCGGGGATTGAATCTCAGATCTCTTATTCAGCCATCAGAGAATTTACCAATTGAGCTAACTGGAACCTACGATAGAACATAATTCTTGGTAAACTTCATTTGGTAATATATACATCCTAAGTATAGGTAATAGTAATAACATATTATAATGCTCATTTAAAACCTATTTACAATAGTCATTTTGTTCTATAATATTTATGTTTTACCACAATATTGTTCAATGCTTTGAAACTCAATTTTATAAATTCATATTTTATGTAAAACAAAATGTTATAGAATTGGTTTCTAAATATTCAGTGAAATCGCTCTACTAATCTAAATTTCGAAGGTTGAAATAGTCAAGATTTTTGGACATTTCTAGAATATTAACATATTATATTATATGTAGACTTTATTTTTTAAATTGATTAAATAATTTTGAAATTTGAAATTTATAAATTTAAATTCAAAGCATTATATACTTTCATATCCTATAATTACAAAAATTCAAACAACCTCCCAAACACTTCCTCAATTACTCCATTTTTACAACCAAATATCGAACCACAAATCTCAAACACCAATTTCATTATCTCAATGAAAGGAAATCATTTGTTAGTACCGGCATATAGAGAATGTAATAAAATAAAGAAAAAATGGTTAAAAACATTTCCATTTATAAAGATTTAATTGCCTTTAGCTATGCTTCCATGTAAATATATATAAAAAAAATTAATAACATGAAAAAAAAACTCTAAAATCAACATTGACTTTCAATTTTATCGTCACAGCTCATATTGATATTGCACTAAATAGTAGTAAAGAACTACAAAGAAACCTAAAAATTATGAGTTCTAAAACATTAAAAAAAAAAAAAAAAAAAAAAACAACTAATCTAATCAATAATCAATTAGAATGTTTTTTTTTTTTAATTTCTCTTTAATTCTAAAAAAAAATACAATTATGACTTTCCAGCACCAAACACCTAAAGATCCAAAGCCAGTCACATCCTTTATAGAACTTAGGAATGGCAACAAGTTGAGTTCGGGACGGGTTTCTTTATGCCCGAACCCGCCTTGCCACCCGCCCTCGAAACTTGCCAGCCCCATTTAATAAACGAGTTTTTTTTAACCCCCAAATCCGCCCCATCGGGCCCCCGTAGGCCCCGTCCAGCCATGCCACTTCAAGGACCAATTCGTGGCCCAAACTGTGGCCTAATTAAAAAAAAAATTATGTTTGCCTGAAGCCCTATACTGTGGCATAATTCAAAAAAAAAAAAAAAAAAAATTGCTCAAATTCAAGCACTATACCATGGCTCAAATGCCAAATCAAACATAAACTTAAACAATAGGCAGGTGGGTGCTAATTTTTTTGCAGAAGCCCTCTATTAATTTTATGGGGAATGCTTTGTCAACAAATTAGCAATTGTAGCTGTCCTATTAAAAACCGACGATCCAACTCAAGTTCAATGAGATTTGACTCATCTTTTTAGATATACAAGTAAAAGATACAGCATAAAGGTTTTGGTAATTTATATCATTTAGGAGCATGTATGTTTAAAATGAGATGAACACATAAGACTATCATGTATGTTTAAAAGGTTTTATTTCACTAGCTTTGATTTATACTATATGAAATTTGGCATGCATGTTCCCAGATACAAAAATTGTTGAAAAATAATAAAGATATGAACTTTGGTAGAGAAAATCAAAGAATGAAATTTAAAAATTTAAAAATTAAAAGACCAAAATTATAGATGAACAATGACCAAAGATTTCATCCACCATAAACTATGTAATGAACCCAAAGTTATAAATAAATAAAAAGTAGTGAACCTAAAAAAAAAAATGGAGAACGACGATCCTATGGTCCTATGGAGAACGAAGAACCGGCGGTGATGCAAGGATAAGGGAAGGCTTGAGGGGTATGGCCGGCAGTGGTGCTGTAGGGATGAGAGTGAGAACGAGTGAGGGTGAGAGACTGAGTATGTGAAGGTGAGAAGTTGAGAGTGCGTGAGGGAGGTGAGGGGGGGCTGAGGCTGAGATTGAATGAAATGAGAGTGAGAGAGTTAGGGTTAAGGTTGGGTTAAGTGGCAGTTATATTGTAGGGGTTTTTTTTGTAATTTTCTCTAAAGGGTTTTGGTTCGAGTTCGAAGTGGGTATTATTAAAACCTGCACCTGATCTAAACCCTTTGGGTTTGATATTTAAAACCTAAACCCAACCCTACTCTTTCGCAGGTTGGGTAAAACCCGATCCATTAGGGTTGGGTCAGGTACCTGTGGGTCGAGTGGGTTTTGCCATTCCTAAAAGAACTCAAAACATCTGATCTCAACATCAAAACAATAAGTTATCATCGTCACTCAATAAAAAAAGCAAACCCACTTCCTTGGTTATAGCTAACTGATACAAGTTAAGATTAGATGGGACAATGAAATTGAAACTAGGAAGGTGTCATTGAAAGGTTGAACATATATGACATCATTCTTGGTTGAGATGTATTTGAGATGAGATGGCATGAATGGTTGTGTGCATGTATATATAAAGGAGTTGAAGTGCAAGAGTTTTAAGCTTGAAACATTTAACCAAAGAAAACAAAGAGTCTTACAAAGAATCCTTATTTTTTAATAGGAAAAGTCTTGAAGCATTAAAACAAAAGTCTTTATTTTTTTGTTCTTATCTTGGTGCTTTAAAGACTATTTCAATTATCTTTTCAAAAAGAGCGTCATGACATAATCTCATGTTCTCCCGTATATATAAATATATATATATATATATATAAATATATATATATTTATATTATTGATTTATGGGGGACCATGCCCCTTGAGGCAATGTTGAATGAGCTCTAGCCATGTGTATTATTGAATGATCAAATCACATGAAAATTTGTGAGTTCTAGTTTGATCAATTGGTGAACTCTCTTGTTATCGAATAAGAGATTTGAAGTTCAAATTTGCTTACACTAAAAATGAATTGATGTTTTATTCTAATGATAGATAGCAATTATTATGAAATAGATGTCAAAACTTAGTTTTGAACCAACCAAATGTAATTAAGACATTTAGGAAATTGAAAGACTTGCAATATATAAGACTGATTTATTTAGGCGAGAAGAACAGCTATCTAGTTAACAAAGCTTTGCACTGTTTTCGCTTGTGGGTTTATCCTAATATGGTTTCAAGAAAGATAACACTCACTAGAAATCTAGAATTGATTATAGCAAGAAGCTAGCTAGACTAAATGTTTTGTCGAACAATTTTTTCTTTTAACGTTTTAGTTTGTTTGTTTATGCACAACTTGTTAAATCCTCATTTTTACCGGGTACAACTATATTTTAATCAAATTTCATCATATAAACAAAGTGTTCATCCAAAAGCACATTAAATAGACATCAATAATAAAGAGCCAGCAATAGACCATTCTTTGCTCAAGAATTACAAAGTCCAAGTGAATTCTATTCAATTTTGCACAGAAATATAACTTATTAAGGAACCAAGTTCGTATTCATTTTAGATAATAATCTTATGCAAATCAATAAATATGGTAGCTAGCCTTTTCACTTACTACACAAGTCACATTTTGGCAGATGCAACCACGTTCATTTCTAGCTGTGATGAAGACATCATTGACTACAGCTAGACCTTTAGATGTAACTAATAAGGCCAAGGTTGGAAGCCTGACCCTATGAACATTCCCTATACAAAGAACTATAAAGTATGATCTAATGAAGGCTAGAAATTCTTCATACGAAAATTTCCATAATATTGGCCCTGCATGTCAACTCGGTACCTCCTGGCAATCATGTGACTATTAAATCTGCCATGAATGTGCACAAGTGTTTTCCTAAACATCTGAAATGTCTTTAATTATTGCTTTGTGAATGAAGAATTCCCATTCATCCAAAAGTGGTGCTTTTGGGAGGAGTTCCATATACAATCTAAGCCTGGGGCAGGACCAAACGATGAAGCGTTAACATAATCATGAGAGATAGTACATATATCTCAAACTAAAAACAAAGAATTAGGAGTTTAGTTAATTGTGAGAAAGGTGTTAGGGACCTCCACAACGTCCAACCAAAGTTGATACCTAATTCTGATTAAGTTAATAAAAACCTTAAATATACCTTTTTTTTACCTTTATACACACACACATATAGTAAATCTTTACACATACCTTAAGAAAATTATATATATTCCACTTTTTTGAATACGTAAAATTATAAACTACTACTCTATAATGATAATGGCTAATTAATTTTATATATATTTTTTAGTGATCTCATTTGTAACACTTCTTACCATTATCATATATTTACTAACTGATGATTTGCATAACAAAGACGATAAATGAGAGGTAGCATTGTTCATTAGATTTTCGAAAGTAATAGTGTATGAAAATTTTATATATATATATATATATATTATAAATAAGGTTAAATGAAATGAAAATTCTACTACTATTAGAGAACATCTCTTTTTTAGCTATGATTAATTTGGTTTCCATAGTTAGAGTTTGATTAGTTTTAAATTTAAATTTAGTACTATGATTGTATTTAATTGTTGATTGTTGATTTAATTTTGTAAGTGAATTTAACGATTTATGTTATTACACTGTAAAGTTTTTAATGTTCTCCACATGGTAATCTCTATATTATTTTTTACTTCTCCTTACAACCTCTTTGTTTTCCAATCAACGATTACTAATTGATATTTGGTTTTTTTTCTTTATCTACTCTTTATTACTTTGTATTGGTTTTTTTTCTATACCATCTCTCTCTCTCTCTCTCTCTCTCCATTGGCAACCTATCATTTTTCAAAATTTGATGATGATTCTATGACATTAAATATGCATTATTAGTTTTTTTTTTTTTTTTAATTTAGTGTTTCTAACTTGATTTGTTTTGTATTTCATTCTTCCTTTGATGCATTGGGTGTGAGAATGAGTGTTTCCCTAGCATTACTCCACTTAAAGTGAACAATTTTATTTATTTATTTTAGGCAAAATATTATATTTTAAAATTTTTAAAATAAAAAGGAGTGGAAATATAAATAATTTAATGATATTTATGGGGGATGTGGCTGAATTTAAATGTTAAATAAAATGATATGAGAAAAAAAATAAAAATAAAAATAAAATACATAACAATAAACACTAACTTATCCAATTAATTCTATGTAATATAATAATAGTACATTCTTATATGCTATTTTTAATTATTTATAATGCAATATGATAATATTTAACAATCAAAGTCATAAAAAATAAAAAATAAAACTTAAAACATAAAACTATATCCCATCAACCAAAATAGAGTTCTAAAGAATACAAAACTTTATCAAGCTAAAATAGAGATGTAAGAAAAATAAAAATCCACCAAAAAATTGAGGGAGAAAGAGTAAGATATAACCACTTTTTTGTGAGAGAAAATTATGTAAAGGATGGAAGAGTGAATGACAAATTTATACTAAGAGGATGATAATAAAAAGAAACAAAATAAAAGAAGATAAAAGGAAAGAGGAAGAGTGATATCAAGGTTGAATGTTTGGGGAGATGAAAAGGTAAAGAGAATGAGAAAGGTTGGAGAAAATGTAAATGTTAAAAAAAATGAGCACAATTTTCTTTTATTTGAATTTAAGTAAAATATTACATTTTTTATTTTTTAAAACAAAAAGAGAGAGAAAATATAAATAATTTAATGATAAGGAGGATGTGGTTGAATTTCAATATTGAGTAAAATAGAAGAGAAGAAAAAAATAAGAAAAATTAAAAAATATAACAATAAACACTAAATTATCCAAATTATGCTAGGTAATGGAATACTATTTTATTTTTATCTACTATTTTTAATTTTTTATAATGTAATCGGATAAAATTTAACAATCAAAGAGCAAAATAATAATAATAATAACTTAAAACACAAAACTAAATCGTATCAACCTAAATTAGAGTTCTTAAAAACACAAAATTTATCAACCTAAAGCGGAGATGCAATAAAAAATAAAAATCCACCAAAACATTGAGAGAGAGAGAGAGAGAGAGAGAGAGAGAGAGAACCTTTTTGTGAGAGAAAACCATGCATAGAATGGAAAACAGTGACAAATTTATAGTAAAAGGGAACGGATAAGAAGAGACAAATAGAAGAAGATGAAGGGAAAGATGAATAACAATATTAAAGTAGAGGGTAGTAGGGAGATGAAAAGGTAAGGGAAGAAGAAAAGTTGAAGAAAGTGTAAATATTAAAAAAATAAATGAATGTAAAAAATAAAAATAAAATTAGGAAAATTGGAAATAAAAAGTTTACCACTTGTCTAACAATATGGAGGTCAAAAAGTTTCACTCCCTATTCAAAAACCAATCCTTAGTAAACGCCCTAAACCTGCTACAAGGCCCTTCACTATATCTAACACAAAACCATTCATTGTTCCTTGAAAAACCTTACTTACTACACAAAAGTTCCCTTAGCAACTTAAGAGTAGTAGCATACTGAGGTCTTAGGGTGAACGTGGCAGCATAAAAGATTTCATTTCTATACCCTGTAAAACGATTCAGGTTTAATGTATTATGCATATTCTCATTCCTTTTGTTGTCTAGCTCCTTTGGATTTGTCCTTGTGTTACACACTTACTTACACCATTAGCCTTTGCACACCAAGTAATAGAATTTGGGCTTGACTCTCCTCATCTCATCACATTTTAAAGAACCCGATTTGGGCTAACTTTTGTTTTTTTTATTTTCTTAACCCTTCCACAGATTTTTTTTTTTTTTTTTGATGAACCAGAAATTTTTTTCAAGGAGAAAAAAACTACACAGGCAAACAAGCCTCACCCTGAATAACAGAAACAAAAGCAGGGGGACTGTTACCAACATCAAAAGAACCAAAAAAATTACAAGCTAAAGACCACTTTGCTAGAGAGTGGAGAGCCATATTGCACAACCTGGGCACCCAACAAACAGAAACCTTAGAAGAAGATGCCAAGAGAAATCGAGAGTCATCACAAATCATCCACAACACTAATTAAATTCAATTATAAGATTGCGATTAAATTTAATTCTATTTAAAAATTACAACACTGTTTTTGTTACATAATTAATATTACCGTGAGAAACTATACCTATGTCCTGTCTACGCATCCATATAGTAGTCTACCAATTCCCTCACAATCGATTACACTTTCTTATTTGAGATTAAACTGTACATGACTTATATCTATGCATCTATATAGTTGTCTACTAATTTCCTCACAATTGATTTCACTTTCATACTGATTAGACTCTAAGGAGATTGAATTTAAACAACCAAACATCTTTTTTATATAGAGAAGTTGTGTCCCATATTTTGGCTAGACTATTTCATTTATTACCTTGATGACTTGTCTTTTAAATCCATTGAAGCCATGTTTTCAAAATGAGAAAATTTAGAGACACATAAATGAAACAAATAAAAATTTACCAATTTAACTATTATGAAAAACATTATCAAATTTTTCTTTGGTGTAAATAGCATGGCTCTTTGAACAATTAGAACATGGCAAAGTATGTTCCAATTAGCTCAATTAGTAAATTTTTTAATAGTTAAATAAGAAATATAATGTTCAATTCTCGCTTAAACCAAAAACCGATTGGTGTCTCTGATGATAAATAATTATTATCAAGAGTCAACACAGTAAATTGAAACTCTTTTTAATATATATATATATATATATATATATATAAATAATTATAACCAAAAAATCGGCAAAAGACAAAAATATGAGAGAGAAAAAGAGTGGGACCCAGTAGAATCGTTGGAGGTAGCCCCGTAGGCCGTAGTTCAATCTTATCTAGGATAACGTTATCAACTACTAAAATCTCAGACTCGTTACTGTGTCTCCGTCTCCGACTTCGAGACCCCCAAAAACAATGGCCTTTTCAGCTTCACTCTCCTCCCCACTTGGCTTCCACACCCACCACCCAAACCCACCAGCATTCTCTCCAAAAGCCCCTCCAAAGCTCACTACAACTACTACAATTAGACCCATCACCATCACCACCACCACCACATTCGCCATCCCTCCTCTTTCCTCCGCCACCGCCCCCACCTTCGACGGCACAACTCTCGCCGTCATCGGAGGCAGCTCAGTCGCCGCCCTCGCAGCCGTACTCTCCCTCACAGACCCCGAGAGACGGCGGCGCCTCCAGGCAGAGGAGGTAGGCGGAGACGACAAGGAGGTGGTGAGGGAGTACTTCAACAACTCTGGGTTCCAGAGGTGGAAGAAGATTTACGGTGAGACCGACGATGTGAACCGGGTTCAGAAAGACATTAGGCTTGGCCATTCGAAAACAGTCGAGAATGCCATTACTATGTTGACTGACGACGGTTCGCTTCGTGGGGTTACTGTTTGTGACGCTGGTTGTGGAACTGGGTCTCTGTCTATTCCGCTCGCTAAGGAGGGGGCCATTGTCACTGCCACCGATATTTCTGCTGCTATGGTTGCTGAAGCTCAGAAACAGGTCAGTCAATCAGGGTCTCAATATATCAACTGTCTGTTTAACTGTCATAACGGTTTTCCAATTTCCGTGTTCAGATTAGATATTACTATAAATTTAAGGATAATGCTAAAGCTATTACAATTTTTTGCTAAAAGGGCATATGTAGTAGTGACACATCGGTTTGTAGCATGCGGTGTGGCTTCTGTCCAGTGTTCTGTAACACTGGACCTATTGCGAATTTGCGATCATAACACCTGTCCATTTTCTAACACATGTCATGATCGCAGCTGGTCCAGTGCACTGGAGGCACTGGACAGAAGCCACGCCCTGTAGTATGCATCCTACTATCGCTCTAAATTTAAAGGTGAATCCAGTGTCGCGTCATTTAAAATTTTAAATGATATTACGGATAAAAAATAAATAAAAATCTTAACCTTGAAATAGACTTTTTCCTTTCAAGTGAAATAGAGAGAATTGTGTCCGTTGTCAATGTGGGGGTGTCTCCATGCCATGTTATTTTAAAATAGAGCTTATGTCTTTTTTCGTCGAGTTGAGACTTGAGAATCTGAGATATGGTTTGTTATTGACTGCTGTTTGGTGGTGTTGTTAAAAATGTGCATGATTGGTCATTTTGGACTTGGGGATGGAGGCTTATGTGAGAAAGGAACTGAGACTTAAATGCTACTTTATAATTGTTGAACCATTATCTTTTTGTGAACACATAACTTAGGTACAGTACCATTCTTAAGGTGTTGTACTCAAGATCCCCAAATTAAATTTGATTTGGTGACTGCATTGGCCAATAACCACATTGTTGAATTTAATTATCCTTGGGA
This sequence comes from Notholithocarpus densiflorus, assembly GCA_030021035.2. Classification (NCBI taxonomy): domain Eukaryota; kingdom Viridiplantae; phylum Streptophyta; class Magnoliopsida; order Fagales; family Fagaceae; genus Notholithocarpus; species Notholithocarpus densiflorus. The sequence goes on from JARYZH020000166.1 coordinate 427,565, forward strand.
AAGATAACATCTTTTTTTTTTTTTTTGGTATTGGTTAATGCAACCACACAGGTGAATTTAAGGAACTGTAGTTAAGTTTTTCCCTTTGTGAACATATATACCTGGTGCAGATCGCAAAACTAGTATGACAAGTATGTGACTTTTTACTGCCAATGGACTTGGATTTCTGGTTCCCACTGCTAGTATGGCTTAATTTAAGCCTCTTTTTGTTTTCTCTTTCCCCCTCCATTTCTTACCAGGTATAACTGGTGAGCTATACTAATAGGATTACATACTACTCAACTTTAGTGCCCTGAGAAAGTGAATCATAATGAATTCATTATCATGTCAACTTTCTATTCTTATAGGAGTTCTACAATTTGTTCAACCCATGCAGCACTTGCAAACCTTATTTGTTCGTGTTTCAAATTTCATGCAGGCAGAGGAAACGCTTCTAGCAGGCAAGGATGACCTCTCGCCAGCACCAGTGATGCCGAAATTTGAAGTGAAGGATTTGGAGAGCTTAGATGGGAAATATCACACAGTGGTTTGCCTAGATGTTTTAATTCATTACCCACAGAGTAAGGCAGACGGGATGATTGCACACCTTGCTTCCTTGGCAGAGAATCGATTAATTCTGAGCTTTGCACCAAAAACATTTTATTATGATATATTGAAGAGAATAGGAGAGTTGTTCCCAGGGCCTTCAAAGGCAACAAGGGCATATCTCCATTCAGAGGCAGATGTGGAGAGGGCATTGCAAAAGGTAGGGTGGAAGATAAACAAGAGAGGCCTCATCACTACGCAGTTTTACTTTGCAAAGCTTGTTGAGGCTGTTCCCGCATAATGATGAAGAGAGGTTAGAAATAAGTTTTGCCTTAATCTTGTTGTTCTGTTTATAAGAAGGTTAGCAAATTCCTCCAAGTTGAATGTAAAGCGTGATTTTTTCCATGTATGTTGTTCTCTGCATGTACTAATGGATTCCAAATTGTATAGCAGATATCAATGTATAAAACATTTTATGCATTTTGACAAATTTTTGTGTTCATTGTCATTTTTTTCCCCTTTTCTGTTAAGTAATGGTAAGTAAGAGAGGAGAGGTGTCTTCTAGTTAGCTCAACTGGTAAAATCTTCTGCCGTCGAATAAGAGATCTAGGATTTGAACTCTGCTTACGCGAAAAACTGATTAGTGTCTTAGCCTAATGATAAAGAGCAATCATCATGGAGTGGACGTCATAAGCTGAATTTCTATCCTATCTATAAATATAAAAATAAAAAGTAGGAGTGGAGGAGAGTGAAGCCCATAGGCAAATTCCCAATTTGTGCTGTTTGTATTAACCTTCTATGAAGTTGCCCAGTAGTCCAAATACCATCAAAGCACCCAGTATATAAAGATATAAGCTTGATGCCTAATTATATGTTTGCAATACTGGTGCTTGTTTTTGTACTGGTCCATAATCCTGTTCATTTATTGCTGGGTTTTGTAGCCTTGTAGGTTAGTACCTCTCCTCCTTTAAAAGGGCAAGAAGATGTCTTGGTAAACTAGATGAAATTTACCACCAGAATGATAACTTATCTTTTAATATTTTCAGAGATGTAACTCAATCCCCTTTGGTGCAATCTGGGGATAGAAGCCTGAGGAGTGGTTTGAGTCAAGAAACATTAATACCAATTTGTCATGGCTCACAAGTCACTCAAGTATATTAAAGTAGAATGAGTAGCTTCTTGTTGATTACTGCAATGTATTAAAAACTAAAAGCACCTTAAATCTGTCAACTCTAAATGCTAAGTCCTTATTCTCGACTACATTTCACAGAAATTGTAAAGGGTGTCTTATTTTCTAATGATTGCAGTTTATAACTTGTCCGCAATTCTTACAAGAGCATCAGTGACCTTGCTAAGAGCAGCAACCAAGCTGACAGTATGCTCCTTCCTCTGGTCCCTGTCCAGTTGACAGCTTATGTTCTGAGCTTCAAGATGCGCATTTAACTTGTTACTATTCATCTCTAAAACTTTGATTAATTGATTCCCCAAATTGGATGCATCTTCCTGTCCATCCAATGACAACCGCCTTCTCTTCCGTTCCTCTTCAGAGATAGATTCTCTCCACATACTGGCTGACCCTGGTTGTTTGCCTTTAACGGTGCCTGCAGAATAGAAACAAAACAATGTGTTACCTCTTTATGTTTTCCAGTTCTTCAGTTTGGGAGTGAAAAACAAATTATTCCATCACTAAGTTTTAGCCTTTGGACATAGAATCCATAAGATCATGTTCCATATGTGAAAGAAAATTTAAGGTGCATTCAAAGTGTAGAATGCATTTCATTCTTAGTCAATGAACTCTTTGTAGCAGTAGCTATAGCAATTTATTGAAGTGCCATTATATGATAACAAAAATTAAAATCCTTAAGGTGAAACGTCATCTTTAACAAAAAAAGATGCTCTCCAATTGGAAATCATAGACTTGGGAAACAAAGGGGCACAAATCATGAAAATTGGATATTGAACTCACGAACCAATTGTTTAAGATTGTCTCATAATAAGTGTCCTTGTTGATAATCCAATATGCTTGACCAGGTGCAATACTGATTGGTTGAGTTTACAATGTGGAATTAAAACATGCAAAAACAACAAAACAAACAAATTGGTTCCATTTTGGTGATCTAAATGTAATTCATTATTCTGTGTGAGTGATATGAAAAGCAGCAGCAACCGGCTAGTCTGAGGAAAAAAAGCAGGTCTATCAAGTGCCAACCAACTTGTCACCTGTTTTGTATGGCAATTTAATAGATTGAACCATATGCAACTAATAAAAAGAGTATGATTGTATGAACATATTGGTTTTACCTTGATGAGAGAACCTCTGGCAGAAATACTGTTTCTCTGCTTATCAGAGCAAAAACAGCATGGTAAGACTATTAGGAACGTTTATGACTATTTCACAAGTGACTTAGATTTAAAAATTTAAACACAGTGTTGACATGTTACTCTATAAAATCGATTGATGTTAATCTACTTCGTAGTAGCTGGTTTAAATCAAAATAAAACACAGACTGATGTGAAATTAACCCATGTTAACAAACACATTGTCCTGCACTAAAAGTTTAAAACATGAAGCAAAACCATAACCCCACAAATAAATATTACAAAAACCTATAACTTTCATATGTCAGGCAGAAATCATTCTAACAAAATTGTATCTAAGCCAGAAGTTATGCAGGGTAAAAAAGTTTAATAAGAGTGGACACTTCAACATAACATTTGGTACCTGAAACAGGTTCATACTCAGGGCTACAGCCTGATTCTTCTTGCTCTGAATGTTCAAAATCTGAAAACAAACCATCTTCTGCTGTAGCATGTCGATGACTATCAAAAACTGCTACAGGGGTCTCCTCTCCGTCCCCATCCTCTTCTTCAACCTCTGCCTTGACTCCATCAGAGTCATTTTCATTTGCTCGTACTGCAACCAGTGGCAGTGGAAATGCGGCAGCAGAAAACGTCATTCCATCCAACGCATTGTAGATTTCCTTATCAAAGAAACTTGCCAGTTTCTTTTCTCTCCGTATATCATTCCTCATCATCCAAAACGATTCAGCCTCTTCCTTTATCTGTGACTCCCATCTTTTAATTTTCTTGTAATCAGTAAGAAGATTACCCCATCTTTTCCTGCACTGGACTGGTCCTCTCTTCACGCCACGCTGTTTACAATATGATGAGACTGAATCCCACTTGGGTTCTACTTGGCATGAACCAAAGGTTGAAGTAGATCTACGACCCCCTCGAACCCCATCCTCAATAACCTTCTTGCCTTGTATTAGGATGAGTGTTTCATCTCTGGTCCATCGAGGATGCCTTGTTATCTTATTCCCATCGTCTGTGCTGTCAATAAGAGCTTCTTGTTTGACAAGTCCAACATGTGGACAATCAGCATTTTCATTTAAGCTGTTTGACTCTGGCGCCATCAAGAACAAATATGTTTTGGTAGCGTATGATAACTTGAGAGTCGGATTAACCTAAAGGCTTTTTAGATGGAGGTTTGGTTACATGTGAGGGTTTTTTGTTTCATTTGTTTAGAAATGAGAGAAAAAGTTGGATTTATTGTGAGTGTTTTTGGTTCTAGTTGGGCATGGAATAGAACTTAATCTCTAATGCTCTTTCCAAAAGTCAGTGGGATCTAACCATGAAGTAATCCAAGTTCTTCCTGGAAGATTTAAGGTGTCCCAATATGGGAGTCATTTCCAGCCTTTTTAAGTACCATATTTGCCAAATCTGTAACGTTCTTTTGGAAGGTCAATGGTTCTAATATTCTGTGCCATATATTAAGATTCTACCATAATTGGGAAACCACCCTCCTTAAAGTTATTGAGCTTCCAAACATTGGCATCACTCTTTTCTTGTTTAGGCAGAAAATCTGGCAGACATGCTCACCCCTTCTTAGGCAGTGTGACTCAGGCAACTTTCCCTAGACCATATCTAAAGTTGCCTGATTCTGTCTTAAAGGTGAGTTGAGAAATGGTTGAGGGTAAGTTTTTAAGTATCAAAACTACCCTAAGGTTTATCTCAAAAATAAAATTACGAGAAGGTATCTCATGAATCGGATATATGTATCATTTCTCTCGTAATATGTGATGACTATATGATTGTGAAGTTTACACGCTTTTAGAGAAATGATGCATATATTTAAAGCAGGAAATAATTTATATCTTCTAAGATTAAGTCCTCATCCTAATTTCAAAAATATTACTTAACCTTCTTTTTTTTAATTTTTTATTTTTAGCATATTTTTATTGTTTTTCCTTATCATATAAGAATAACCTAGTTTCCATTTTTTTTATTAAAAAAAAGTATAACCCAATCAGAAAACATTATTTGAAACTATTTTAATGATATTTTAGGTAGAAACATATGTGATTCTCAAAAAAAAAAGGTAGAAACATATGTTTTTGGACTTAATTTGTAGTAGCACATAAATAGTCATATATGTAAAATTTTCAAAGATCAGGGCATTATTTATGAATATAGGAGAAATTTTCTAATAATTCCCCAAATCTCAAGAGATATTAGTGTAATTTACACTAAAAGATATAATCAATCTTAGATTATATAATAAATTAATTACCATATTGATACGCAAATATCAAGGGACAATAGCTGTTAAATCTATAATTTAATTTTTCCAATACAATAGCTGTCAAATATAATGTTTTATCTTTTTCATCTTTTTTTTTTTTTTTTTGAGAAAATCAAATGTTTATCTAAATACTATGTATTTAGTATTTACCCTAATAAAAAGCCTTGGCTGGATTCTCAAAAAAAAAAAAAAAAAAAAAAAAAAAAAAAACTATGCATTTACCATTTTTGTTTAGCCACAAAAAACACAAAACCTATTTATTAGAATCTTTTATAACAACAACGCTTTTTGTTGGCTCATTCCTTGCAACCAAAACCAAATGGTGCCCGAAAATTGTAATGCAAAGTTAGAAACTTAGAATATGGTAGCTTACCATGTCATGAATTATAGTACTTCATGTTCAGAAGACTTTGTGTAATAGATGATGGGTTACTACTTCATAGATTGGCTTCATAATTGTTATCCGATTAGGTGTTTAACATTGATGGATACTTTTTTTTAATATGGTCACATTGTGATAACGGACAAGGGTATCCAAAAAAAAAAAAAAAAATTCCACATGGTTGCATGCCAAGGAATAGTAACAATGGTCTCCAAGCTTTAATTTCAAAATCAATAATAGGTTTTAACTTTTTTTTGAATAAACAGTAATACTTATTAGAACACACACGAAAATAATAATAGTGTGTATTCTAATAAGTACTAATGTTTATTCAAAAAATTATTATTATTATTATTATAGGCTTTAACTAAATATCTAATCACAGAAAGGGTAGGTAAAAATTATTATATATATATATATAATAAATTAAATAATTTGTACAATTTTTTTATGGGGATTTGTACAAAAAATTGAACATAATATAATCTTTTTCTTTCTTTTTTTGAGAATGAACATAATATAATCTAAATGTGTTTAATGTTGAATTTTTTAATCCAATATAATTCTTTTTGAAGAACTAATGTGTTTAATGTTGAATTCTTTAATCCAATATGACTCTTTTTTATAAACTTGATGGTACAACGAGGGATAGAGGATTAAAATTGCGAACATCTTTGTTAAAAACATTAGGAGATATCAATTGAGTTACAAGACTCTTGACAATCAAATAGAATTTTTAAACATTAAAATATTAATATAAAGTAACTAAGGATTTCAACTTTTCATATATATATATTGAGTAAAAGAGTAGCATGGTTTTATTAATAAAAGGAAGAGTCTCCGAGACTATGTTAATAACTATGGGCATACTATCGGCCCTGGAGCTTTAGTTGGATTTAGAAAAAAAAAAATGATATCAATTAAAATCTAATATGATAACACATTAGAAAGTTTTAAAAATAAAATCTATAATAATTAACTTAATCAGTACAATTTCTTATTGTTGAATGAGCCTAATACAAATTTATCGTGTTTTGGGCCGATAATAAAGATAAAAGAGTGGTCAAGAAGCAAATGCCCTAAGCCTAAGTACAAATCCTAAGCCCTGAAGACGTGGGCTTTGGGCCGCGATGGGAAGAGAACGGTGCGGTGCGTTTTAAATCCGAAAGCGCGCGCATGTTCTGAGTAAAGCCCTAAGCCCCAAAATAAAAGCGAAAATGGAAAAGGCAACGGACATGGAAATGGAAAGAGAAGAAGAAGAAGAAGAAACAGAGTCAGTGAGCGATGTGTTGAGAGATCGATTTCGCCTCTCCACCATCTCTATTGCTGAAGCAGAAGGTACCTTCTTTCATCTTCTTTTCTTTTTTTTCTTTTTTTTCTCTGTTTGGAAACTGAAATTCAGAAATGTTTCGTTTTGTTTTTCAGCGAAAAGAAATGGTATGGAAATATCCGAACCCATTGTCGCTTGCATTTCCGATTTGGCCTTCAAATATGCAGGTTCGTTATAATTCATTTTATTCTCGCTCTTATGTAATTATTGCTTTTTAGTATTTACATACAACATGGCAATTTAGTCCACTAAGAAGTCTAGAATTAGGATTTTGGGTGTTTGGGTGTGGTATGAATCTATTGGGAGATAAACTTAGATACTATAGCTTAGGTTTCCTAATTAAATTCAATCGTGTGGTCTTGCAAGTTGTGTTCTAGGAAGCACTGACACTTCATTTAAGGCGTCGTACCGGCCGTTTCATGTTATAATTTTTCAGAAATTGTTTTACCCGCTGTGTCGTACCCGTGGCTATGTCCATGCATCCTAGGTTGTAACTATACACAACCAAGTGTGTTGCCAATAAGCTACATGGTTTTGCTGCATTGGCCAATTAGTTATTATGGTTGTATTTAATTAGGAACTGTAGCTAAGTTCTGTACATTGGAAAATTGTAGATCAAATCAGAACCATTCCTCTTTGGAATGCTAGGTAGTTGCTTGTTGGGCTATGATTTTTTCTTCATAAGCATGTATGAAGGTCGAAATGCTAGTTTCATTTGGTTTACTGATGATTACAATTGTGCCATATAAGCGTCTGTGTACTTGATATTTGTTGGAGTTATATGGAATGGATTAGGCAATTTTATATGGTTATTGAATTTTGTCCTACATCTGTATCAATCTTGAGTATTGAGTCAAGGGGTGCTAGCTTACAAAGTGGCATTTAACAGAATTTGTTACAAAAAGATACAGTGAAATGAACCTCAGAATTTACTTTTTCAACTCTTAAGGTAGTGGGCAAAACTCAATTTTTTAAAACTAAATAATAAGTTTCTTTTTCCTGCATAGCAGAGCAGCTGGCAAAGGACCTTGAGCTATTTGCACAGCATGCCAGTCGCAAAATTGTAAAGATGGAAGATGTCATACTTTCTGGTGAGTTTTCTAAGTATTGTTGATCAGTTTCTTTTATAGGTTGACTATCTATATAACCTCTCTATTTACCTGTACTTGGTTATAAATGCCTTTGCAATTTGCCACAAATGATCCTCTCCCCCTTCTCTTTTTATTAATATGTTACACACCTTCATGTGGAGAATGTGTCTCATGCATTCTGCCACTCACAATGTGTAGGTCCCACATTATTGTTGGGTCCACACGCTGCGAGAGGGCGGATGCATGTATCAGTTGCGTCATGTGGACCTTAAGGTACTATTTGAGCTAAAGGCCAAAAGGGTTTTTGCTTTTTGTATTAACCAAGCTCTTTTTCTTTATTGGTGGGGTGTGGAAGGGAAAGAAGGGGAAAGAGAGAAAGGGAAACAGAAGGATCACGTTTTTGTTTCCTTTTGAATGTGCTATTAATTTCTCAATTTGGTTTCAGCACACAGAAACGAACATCTAGCTACCTCTTTGAGGTCCTTATGTGATGATCTGAAAGCTAAAGAACCCCAATCCGAGAGGAAGCGGAAGAAGACGCCAAGAAAGGAGAACAAAGCAACTACAAGTGTAGTGCATATTCCTGATAACTAAAGCACTCTCCAATATTGGATCCGTGCCTTTACCTAGATTTTGCAAACACCTCCCTTTTGTAAGAATGTCCAAGCTTCTGCATCATTTAAATTGCTGATCAGTTTCTGATTAAATGCATATTATACCTTTAGCTTGAAGTTGAAAGGCAATTAGTTTAAACTAATAATACTATGATCATTCCGTGTAAGACTGCTGCTTGATATATTATTCATATTATCCAATTAAGCATTGGAGTTGGCACACACGGTGTGGTTGGTGAAAGTTGCACTGGACCTACACCAATATAAAAACTGATGGGAAATGTAATAGGCTTTTCGGTAACTGGTACATCAAATGACTACGTTTTTTTGTTCAGGTTCTGTAGTTGATAGAAGACAGTTCTAAAAATTGATGATGTGGGATACCACCTAGGAGTAGGACCAATGGAAAGTGATGGGCCAGTACAATAATAGTTCTATTATCTTTTTGGACCCATATGAATCTGGCCCAATGTTGTATTTTATTTGACTGTTTCCGAACACTTTTATGGGGTTTTTTTTTTTCACTTGCCCAGTTACGACCTTTTGTTGCCCGATTAAATGACTCACACCTACATGGTAGGCTTTTTGTCTTCATACTTAATAATGATATAAAATTCTTGACACTTATTGATGTATAAATTAATATGATTAAAAATAGATATGTTAATCATATGAATTGGATGGCTGGACCCCAAATATTGACTTGGTTCCAGACACTGGATGTACAACCAAACCAGTTGTAATCTTTTATTAGAGAGAGAGAGAGAGAGAGAGACCAGTTGTAAAGTAGAAGTTTCACATTTGCAATTTAATCGTCACTTTTCCATAAATGTCTCATTATATTTTTTGGAGAGCTTTTCACCATCATTAAAGTTGCAACTGTATATGATTATGGGCTATGTGAGAGAGAGAGAATACAGTTTTTAACTTGGGGAGGGAAGGTATGGAAGAAAATTGGCAACAGCTGCAACTGATTGATTCTTTTATTTAATGTATTAAAAACCATTAGCTGGTATTTTTATTACTATTTTTTATTTCACATGGTATCGCGAAAGGATATTCTTAATTGTATAAAGAAATGAGTGCCAGTGGATAGGGTTGAATATCATAACATAGTTTGGGTAATGAAATTGGTCTCAAATATTTGAAAAGGATTTGATTAAATTCTATTGGTTGTTAGAACATGGTTCAGTCTAGGCACTTTTCAATTAATATTAGACTTGTTAAGAGTCAAATATGGAAGGTTTAACATTATTACTTTCTAATAAAATAGTGTATATCTATTCAGCAAAAAAATAATAATAAAATAGTGTATATCTTTTCCTTACTGGTTACTACTAATAAAAATGGTTATTAAAGCCAAAACAGAGGAGAGCTCAGTCAGGTTACAAAGTACAATATATAGATTATAGAGCAACAGGTAATGTTGCTTAATAAGAACTCAGAGTCACATGTTTACCACGACCTGAGGCGAAGGGGTTAAACTTAAAACTGACATGAATGCGTCCCATTCCCATTCCCATCTGATTAGAAGTCTGTGAGGCATTGACATCAGCTTAATAGCCTTCTTATCTTACTGACCAACCCAAATGTCCTGATCGAATCATCAGAATTATGTCCAAACTCAATTATTAGTATTAAGAGTTGTAAATATTGGTGTTGTTGGGTATTTTGTTTTGTTTTTCTTTTTTCTTTTTTTCTTTTTTTTTTTTGCTGATTGAAAAAAATGGGGTCTTTGGTGTGGACTCATCAACTCCACACTACGTGACGATAATAAGTAATACTATGTGTATTATCAGGACCTTGCTGGGATTATCGCTCGAATGACACATAAGTAAAGTAATTCGAAACTCCTAACATCAAGTCACACCCTACTATAGTGGTGATATTTTGGTTTTGCTTGTGACTTTTTCAACCTATTAATAATAAGGGTCATGTCTTATCAAAAAAATAATAATAAAGGTCATGCTAACAAGTGCTCTTAGGACAATGATTAACAATACATTTTAGGAAAGTTTTGAAATTATTTTTATGGAAAATAAAAAAAGCTGTCAAAACATATTTTTTTTTCTCATAAAAATTTTCTTTAAATTGATCGTTAACTAATGCCCTAAGAGCATCCGTTAGCATTTCCTTAATAATAATAATAATAATAATAATGAAGTTTGTTGTAAATATTATGGGAAAGGGCGGAAAGAGTTTCAATTTTGGGTTGGGGTTGGGTCCGGATGTGTAGATGTTTGGGTTAAAACTTAAAAGTTAAAAGTGAAGATAGAAAGAGAGAGAATATGTTGAAAATTTGAATGTGAAACACATTGAGAGTGACATCATATGACACGTAAGCTGGTTGTCGTTGGTTGGATTTGGTGAGGGGATGATGAAACTCAGTTAGTAATAAACTATTATGACAGTGTCTGTGTGTCATATGCCAGAAGGTTAAAGGGCAGACCCAGTCAGTCTCCTGTCATTAGGTTGTGATATAGATATAGTACTAATACTACACACTACACTACAATATTCAAAAAAAAAAAGTACTACACACGACACAGCTCAGTTTCCGGAGACTTTTCAAGTTCCTTAATCTTAGTACACAGTTTGTGATTACTTTTGCATCTCTCTTTCGTTTACTACAAATTTTTTTTTTTATCAAAGATATAAATTTTCCTTTAACTTCATTTAAGTCTATTTGTGAGTAAAATTTTTTTCTGAAAATTTGAACCGTCATCCTTACTTTTCACAGTTTCACTTTATAAGAATTTGTATTTATGAAATAATTATCATTAGATTTGAATACAGCTGATTTTCTTTTTCTTTTTCCTTTCGATGGATGCCACACGCTTGTATTTATTATTACCATTTTTTTTCAAAATTTATTTATTATAGTATAGTAGAATAAGGAGTCTTTTTGTCTACTAAATTTTAAAAATAATATATATTTTTGTTTGAAAAATAAAAAAGAAATAGAAGATACAAAGTTTCAACTATCTTTGATTATTTTATATATGAGAATTCATATTTTACCCATCAACATAATAATAAGATAATTTTTTTTTGCCTTTTTTATATTTTTATTCTATAAGATTCTTATATAAGAGCAGATTTAAATAGGATTTTATCAACTATTCTAAGTACCAGTTTATGAGATTGTGATTGTATCAAAGAAAATTTTTGTCTTTTCAAAAACAATATTTTTTTTTTAGAAGTATTTTTTAACACACACATAGGGAGAGGAGAGAATGTTTTTTAAAGAAATTTACAGTGGTATATATTCAAAAGGGCCTAACTCTTGGATACACAGCACAAACTTTAAACATCTTTAACTCACACTCATTTTCCAATGTAGAATTAACTCACTGTTTTTTATTTTGAGAATACTAAATATTTTTTAACACACAAATGATAAGTTATTAGTGATAAGTAAAAAAAAAATGATATAGTGATTGTTTCAGATGTAAACCAATAAAAATTTTCCAACTTAACTACTGTGAAAATTATTTTATAAATAAATTGTGTGGCATTAATGTTTTCAAAAATAAAAATCAAATGCTCAATATATAATAAAAAATAACCTTTTCTAAAAAAATTTACTCAAGTTATTAATGTTTATGTGCTACTTTTTTGTAGAATTAATTTTCATTGATTTATTGGATTTTAAAATTTTAAGTGGGTAAAGGCATGACTGTATCTAAAAAATTAATTTAAAAAAAAAATTGTATATAAGCTATATATGTTGAATAAATAATTTAATTTTAACCTTCCGTTCATCCAAACAAACATGAGAAATTTTACATTTATTCACTCCTAAACAAACTAGATTCAAATCCATTCTCATTGCAAACGGACCAAGGATAAAGTTGTCGGCTAATCACATTCTCCAAATCTGTAAAAATAACAACTACATTAATATAAAGAATCTTTTAACAAAGTTACAAAACATAAGAAAATAAAACACAATTGAGTTAATTAAAACTCGCAAAACAGTAGAAGTTAGTAAACCCTCAATAATGTACATTTGGAAAAAATATTCATTTACCAGCTGTGTGGATTTTTTGGATGTATCAACGAGACAGAGTTGATTCTCTTTTTGAGTTTTTTACCTCTTCAACGAAACTTTTATTCTGTTTCTTGGCCTTTTAAAAAACATTACAGAAAGTATGATACTTGAATTCTTGTCCTGTATACATCACGGGTCCCACCGACAGAGAATTGATCAACAGTCACATGGCCTTTGTAGTTTGTACACGATTCTACAGTATTGCCTTGGGTGTGGATTTTGGGGTTGGCCACGTCTGGGATAAGAGAAAGAGAAGTACTGATCAACGAGACAGACTCAAATGTCTTTGAGTCTTGATTCTGAGGAACCGACCTGTCCAGGTTGGTGAGCCAGCAACGTCACATACACCACCATATATCACCTACAGAGTAATTTCCAAAGATGGTTTCATGCATGACCCAGTACCAATAACAATATCGGACCCCATCATGATGCATGACTTTGCCATTACTGAGAACTATGCGATTTTCATGGATCTTCCATTGTATTTCAGACCAAAGGTATGTTACTTGTAAGTTGTTCCTGTTACAAAATACCATGATATTAAATAAATAAAGTTGGCATGCGTAGTGATGAAAAGCCTCTCTGAACAACCCTAGGCTAAAGGAGGAGCCCTGCCCAAAGAGACCGCTGCAGGGGGGTGAAAGTTAAATTTATCATTTAATTCGCCTTTTCACCCACTAATGTGTAACCAGCTATATTTGACATTATGATTATAAGAGAGAGCTGTACCTACACTTTAATGTGGCCTGCAACATAACAATTTGAACATAAGTAAGCTTGAAAGCATTTGCTTTGACAATGTTCGTGGAGTGTTTTTTAAAATACAGGTATGGTTCAGCTGGCTGCATCATCCATTAGGGTCATCCATCTTAGTCTTCGTCTTTTTACCTCTCAATAAGCTTGAAATCATTTGCTTATACAATGCTCATGGAGTGTATTTTGACACAGAAGTATGGTACAGCTGTCTGCATCATCCCATTAGGGTATCTTGATTATTGTAAAGAATAAAAAAAAGAAGCTTGCTTGTCTTTCCCGCTCTTTGGTACTGTTGAAGTAATTCTATTGTCTTTGAAGTTTCTCAAAATTCAGGCACAAACTTGGTACTGCTGAACTACATGATGTAAAATCTAAAATTGAAGTGCCTTAACTAAAATGGGCTTGAAAAGGTCTTGCATCAGGATTTTGCCATTGATTTATCTTAATATCTGTAGATGTCATGAGCATCAGTATGTGAAATTTATATATCCTTCTTGAGTAAACAATTTTAATGGAAATAGATGTTCAGATCATTCTGTGTCTCAGGTGTGGTACTTGGAATTTAAACCTTTATAATTTCTTTCAAACATTCCATAATTCTGGAACAACTCCTCAGCATGCACAGTTGATCCCAAGATGAAATCTTATAATCTTTGCTGGTTCTCTTTTTAGGGGGTGGGTTGGGTGCAAGGTGAAAGTTGGAAAAGTGACCTATACTGGAAATTTTCTGATAGCATTGTTGAGCATCATATCAATCACATCACATGGAAATTGTAATAATTGTTTACATTTTATTTCAGGAAATGGTGAAGGGGAACAAGCTGATATTCACATTTGATGCAACAAAAAAGGCTCGCTTTGGTGTACTTCCTCGGTATGCAAAGGATGAGCTGCAAATCAGATGGTTTGAGCTTCCAAATTGCTTCATATTCCATAATGGTGTGGTTCATGATTAAGCTAAAATTAATATTTATTCTGTTTTCACATATCCATACTAACCTTTTTGATGACTTCCTTCATTAGCTAATGCTTGGGAGGAGGAGGATGAAGTTGTTCTGATCACTTGTCGACTTCAGAATCCAGATCTGGACATGGTCAATGGGCTTGTCAAAGAAAAGCTTGAAAACTTCACAAATGAGCTGTAGGACACCTTCACCCATTTTATGATAAGGCAAAGCTCTATGTACACATAGGTTGTTCTGATAGTTACTTTTCTTTTCAGGTATGAGATGAGATTCAACATGAAAACTGGTCTAGCTTCACAGAAGAAATTATCTGTATCTGCTGTAGATTTTCCTAGGGTGAATGAGAGCTACACTGGCAGGTATTCATCAACTGTTTGTAATGGGAGATTTTGGGTTGTTTATTGTTACTAGATCCATTCGAGATTGCAAAATTGTTCATTCTGGCAGTGGAAGAGAGGAGCTAGATAATGAATGGTTATATTTATATGATCTTTTTTCTTTTTTGAATGTGTTCTTAAACCCGCTTTTATTTTGTAGACTATTTTTATCATTTTGCTAGTTTCCATGCTTAGTTTATTTTGTTCTCTTGGGTGTTATATCCTTCTTATGTTTTCCATCTAATTTTTTTGGTGCATTATCAGGCGACAACGATTTGTATATGGAACCATACTTGACAGCATTGCAAAAGTGACTGGGATAATCAAATTTGATCTGCATGCTGAACCAGACACTGGAAAAACAAAGCTTGAAGTTGGAGGAAATGTTCTAGGCATCTATGACTTGGGACCTGGCAGATTTGGTTCTGAGGCTGTTTTTGTCCCTCGTGTGCCTGGCATTACTTCTGAAGAAGATGATGGCTACTTAATATTTTTTGCCCACGATGAGAATACTGGGTAATACTTTCCTTCCTCACACTATTGACAAATTTATATTCTCTCTTTTAATCTACTGCTTAATTGTTTTGATTTTCAAATTTTTTGCTTTATTAGGTTCTTTAGCAAAATCTGGTTCTTTAGATTAATCAGAGGAGGAAATATTAATATGTTGCTATTTTCTCTTTTACTAAAGCTTGTTCCTGGTCATCATCCAACTTTTATGCATGATAAAACCCTTATCTCAGCATCATCCCTTGTGTAAACTTACCAATGTATTCTACGCAGTCATAGATTTTTTTCAGAAGCTTTGGCCATAGTTATTTAACTAATTTTCTTGACTCAGATTTTAAGCTTGAATATTAATCATGATGATCTCAATTTTCATTCATAATTATGCAGAAAATCATCAGTGAATGTAATTGATGCAAAAACAATGTCACTGGATCCTGTTGCAGTTGTTGAGATGCCCCGCAGAGTTCCATTTGGGTTTCATGCCTTCTTTGTAACAGAGGTCAGTGTTACATCGATTGCATTTGGATTCATTTTCTTTCTTTCATTCTGTCCTGCTAAATGTGAAATAACTTCATAATGGAACTTCAAGAGATTTGAAAAATCAAACTTTAGGACAAACAGGATTGACATGGAATAAACTGAATGAAGCCCAAGAAAAGTAAGATTATAACAGAGGCAGCAATGGAAATTGATAGTTATGTGATGCTCAATAGTGATCACTTTCACTGTGGAAAGATTGAAAGAGACATGGATTAGCTGTTATGGATAGCAGAAATAGAGAGGTGCATCTGCCACTTTCTAGAAATTAAATTCATTACTTATTACATCACAGACTCAACAATTTTGCCAAGGTGTGAGGTCTGCTAGAAAATTAAAGCAATGAAATTAAAGCCCTTTATTTCTCCATCATCAAACTTCTGCATCAGTACTACTGCAGTGGTCCAAGAATTATTTTCTCATCTTTATTATGCTTCTTCTTCTTCTTCAATCTACACAAGTGAATAGCTTTGACCATGAACATGAAGACCTATACTTGGAATCATAACGCTCCCACTACTAGCTGGCACGTGGCCAAACTTTTTTGGTGTCCAAACCAGTAATGCCCATTCGCCTGTCACTCTCATGCATGCAATAGCTGTGGGTATTAGGAGGATATATATATATATATCTAAGTAACGGCCCTAGCTAGATCACCCATTCCACGTGAAGTGAAACCTTTTTAAAACGTCTCTAATCTCTGTCAAATTTTTGGCTTTCACGACAAAACTTAATTGCGGGAAATTTGTTAGAAGCTGCAATGCACACACAATCTCCATTCTCTCCTGTATATGAGCCGATAAATTACAAAAAATCCTTTCATTTCTTTGCTTCCAAGTGTACGTAAAGTCCTGCGCAAGACTTTACATATGTGGTGCATGCCGCTTTAACTGTTTGAACTTTGAACTTTGAACTTTGAACTTATAACATCTATGCTTCCGACAAACTTTTATTTATACGGAAAAGAAGAGTTCCTTTAATACATGAACAATCATTTACCAAAAGGGTCTTTAAATAAATAAGTTTTTTGCTTTTTTATTTATTTGTTTATAGGTCATGCTAACGGGTGCTTTTAGGACAATAGTTAATAATCCATTTTAGGAAGAACAAAACTTAGGTACAGTATCTTAGGTGCTGTTCTTTAGGTTCCCCTCTTAAAATTCAGCCATATGGCTACTTAACTAAAAAATATATTTTCATTACATGAGAAAAAAATCACATGACAGAATCTTAAAAAGAGAACATAAGGAGTAGCACCTAAGTAATATACTTAAGTCTTGCTCTTTTAGGAAAGTTTTGGCACCATATTTATGAAAAATGAAAAAAATTATCAAAACATTATTATTATTTTTTTTTCTTTTCTCTTAAAAACTTTCTTTAAATAGATTATTAACCATTACCCTAAGGACATTTGTTAGCATTTTCTTTATTAGTTGGTTGAAAAATTACATTCAGATGTTTCGGTCCAGTGCAGCACTGCTAAAGCAATATGTGACTTTAACGCTTACAGTTTGTCGGCTACAATATAATAGAGAAATGGAAACAAGCCCAAAAAAAAAAAAAATTTAAATTAAATGTGACTTTAAAAAATCATAAATAAACAAATAAACTATTGAGAAAAAAAAAAAAAAACTAATTAAGTGCACATTAAATTGCATTTTGTCGCCTACAATATAATAGAGAAATGGAAACAAGCCAAAAAAAAAAAAAATTTAGATGTGACTGTAAAAAATCATAAATAAACAAATAAACTATTGAGAAAAAAAAAACTAATTAAGTGCACATTAAATTGCATTAATGGGCTTCAAGGATATTCTTAAAATTTTAATTTAGAAGAAAATTTTGTCTCACTCGTAGCCTTTATTATTATTATTTTGCTTTGCTCTCTGGGGGAATTGTGCGTTATTTGGAAGAGAAATTTGGTTATGATTATTTGAATTTTTTATATTCATGGAAAATTTTATTTAGACTCGCTCATGTTGCAATGTGTTTGACAATAATTACTAAAAGAACTATGTAGACCATAATTTGCCTAAGCATATGCAAATTAGCAAAGCTTCATATTTTCAAAATGGACAATAATGCGAATTTTAATAGTAAAATTTTGGTCCAGTGAGCGAAATAATAATAAGTGATAAGATTACCCTTTTATCTCGAGTTACGTGTGTTGTTCTCTCATATTGATATAGTGACTCATATACATTGATTAGATTAGATTTGATTTGTCGTGTGCACCATTTGTCACATGGATCATTAAGCATATGCGCAACGTGTGGGACCAATCCAGCTACCTCTAGATTATATATGTAGCTTCTAAATAAATTGAAATTACCACGTGGCTCCCATAGACACATGACAGAGATATATATTCCTTATTTTTATGTTTCTTAAATTTATTAAGTTATCCTCTCCTTAGTGGGGCTTAAAAATATTCGTTAAGATTAATAATGAAATAAAAATTGGATAAATAAGGGATTCTTTTAGCAAAAACAAAGGTGAGGTTTGAATAATTAAACCCTAAATACTTCTCACTTACCAATTCATATTATTTTACTTTGGGTTAATAGCATTAAATCATTTTCATCTTAGTTTCATTTGTTTTGTTATAAAATATTTTTTGAAAAACAATTTCTCGCATTTTTCGAGTGTTTGTTTCATTGTAAAACATCGGTAAAACGTGAAAATGTTTTCAGTTGATAAAAAAAACATAGTGATAAAACTTGTAGAATGTGTTTATGACTTTTTTGTAAAATATTTTCCAAATCCATGCGTGAGTCCTCCACTCCTCCCTGCCTTGAGCCGCTTCTCTCTTTCTTGCACAACCCCACCCCTCACTTCTAAGACAAGTCTTTGGCTCAGTGGCGTGAGAAGAGCGATAGGCAACATTGGGGTTCGTTGGGACAAAAGCAAGTGGCAATTGATAGTAGTTTTGGGGCTTTGCTAATATGTAATGGGGTGTT
Organism: Notholithocarpus densiflorus; assembly: GCA_030021035.2. Taxonomy (NCBI): domain Eukaryota; kingdom Viridiplantae; phylum Streptophyta; class Magnoliopsida; order Fagales; family Fagaceae; genus Notholithocarpus; species Notholithocarpus densiflorus. The sequence goes on from JARYZH020000166.1 coordinate 446,254, forward strand.
ATAATTTCTTTTTCTTTTTATGGATTTTTTCTTTTTTTGTTTTTTGTAATGGGTTGTGACTTTTTTTCCCTAGATTTTTTTTGTTGTTGTTGTAATGGGTGTTTTGGTTTTCATTGTAATGAGTTTTGATCTTTAGTGTGTTTTTTTTTTTTTTTTTTTGGTTTTATAATGGGAGTTGGTTTTATGAAGCATTTTCAAAGAATGCAACAAAAATACTATAAAAAAAAATCTTTTCAATTGAAAACATTTTACAATAAAACAAACAATTAAAGCTTTAAATATGGCACTATATAAGATAAGATAAGTGTGTGAGGGGGGGGGGGGTGTTGGGGGACTAATCTACAAAAATAGCAATTTTTTATTCACATAAGGATGAAAAACATAATTGAAGTATGGATGGAAGTATTCACAAAATATAAAAAATAAATGTGATATTGAAGTGTTCTAATAATTAATATTCATGATTAAAATCATATTTTGACTTTTTTTACTAGTCATATGTTGGAAAGATACAATCATATCACTACAAACAACATTTAATATACACCTGCAGTGAGGAATCTAGGATTTGACTCACAGGAAAAAAATTCATATAAACAAGCTGTGGAATATTTTGAGAGTTTAAGAGCAATACTCAAAAATCATTGTCTTCTATGGCTAATGTGTCGCTTTGGTGGATGTCTCGACAATTGGGTTACACTATATGACAACTCATGGTGGATGGGAGCCAGCTTCGGTGGCAATCTTGGATTTTGCCGCGAGAGATCATGAGGGACAAACCCTTTGCAGTTATGTATACATAGACATCATGAGCTAGATGTAGTCATGTAGATATGCCACGAAGTGCAAGAAACCTTGAAAAGGACCTTGGACTTCACAATATAATTATGTTTGAAGGTTGTGCTCAATATATGGCTTGCTAATGAGCTTCATAACCTGGAACCTTTGGGGCCACATAGTAGAGTACCTTAGGATTTTTTTGAACAATTTTAGAGTGGCAAGTTAGCAAGGGTGGATATCTTGTGCTAATATGTATTTGTTTGGAAATTGCTTATTTTTAGTAGTATATATGCATAATGTGAAATAGAAAGTTAAAAACTAATTTATTTCTAAAAAGCTAAACGTTAAATTATTTGAAATAAATTATAAATCTTAAACAAAAAGTAATGTAGAATCCACAAACAACATTTCAACGTCAAACACACACTAAAAGTTCGTTTGTGAACAACTTATCTAACTTTTTGCTAATTAAAAGTACTATAGATGAAAAATAAAAGCTAAAAAAAAATGCTAATTAATGTTTTGCTGAAAGTACTATAACAACAAAACAAAAACAAAAAATACTAAAAACTAGCTTATAATTTAATCCTAAATGGACCAAAGGTGTGCCTGCATTTTGTTTCCTTTATAGTTTCGCAATATTTAACAATACTACCGACACAATTATTTCCACACCCAAATTAATAGCTTGTTTATTATTGTGTAATTATAGTTTGTTTATAACCTCAGTTTACAACTACAAAGGTTAGACTTTTTTGTAGTTGTACTTTATTTATGTAATGTATTATAAACCCGATTTAAAACATTATTATTATTTTCATGTATATTCTAATAAGTATTATTGTTTACTAAAAAAGAAAAAAAAAAGTTGAAAATCAATATATTTGCCATATTTAAAAAACACACATACATGTCCAATGTTCGATTCTATAATTTCCTATGCTATATGTTTATATATCTTCTACGTGGCTTTGTCTTGGTTGCTATTGATCTCATACAATCCATTCAAACATTTGACTTGCGAGGTACACCGTAGAACTTGAAAAAGAAAAAAATAGAACGCAATCTCTAATCATTGGTTTGATAATGATGTAAACAAAAATACCAAATCAAAGCTGAGTTTTGACACAGTAGGATCGATGGAGGGATTTACTGTAGCAAAAAAGCAACCAAAAAAAAACGAGGGAATTCCAAAATTAGTTTACTAGTATAAACTATAAAGTACTGTGTGTGATTGGTTGGATAAGTTCACGAATCCCGGTGAAAATACAAAAACAAAAAGAAAGTCACAGACACAGACACAACAGTAAAAACGATAAAATAAGAGAAAGTGAAAGTCGTTTTAAAATCTTTTTTCCTCAAAAACTAGAAAGAAAGTTTTAGTATTTAGCATGTCGGGTCACATAGATAAAATCATAGCTCTGAAGTTTCTGCAACAGGCTTTGAAAGTTTAGCTAATAACTTTATGACACGTGGAGGGATGCTTTGAGTGGTTTCGAATAAATTAATGCTAGCTTTTCCAATATATACCGTACGATGCAGCCGCTCGCATTCAAAAATCCTTGTCAAAACTAAACTCAACTCTCTGTCTTTGCTCGGCTCGGCTTTACCTTGCAGCTCAGTTTTTTGTTTATACTAGTTTTTGATTACTTGCTATAGAGGTTATTAAATTCCAGCCCAATTGTCACTTTGGACCACATGAAAGGACTTTATTTTACTTTTTTTTTGTTTTTGTTTTTTTTTTTTTTTTGAGAAGGTACTTCTTTTTTTGTTTGGTTTCAAGTTTTCCTCTGTCACAAAGAGGCAAGGTTTGTCATAATTTAATATTTGCCCACTTTATTACTTTACCTTATTTTAGGTATTAAATTTAAAACTTATAGCAACTCTAATAACATTTAATACATTTTAGTTTTAAACATTTAGGGTCCGTTTGGTTGGAAGAGTGAAAAAGTGGGAGGATAGAAAATGGTGGGAGAGTGGAAAAGTGAGGGGATAAAAAATATTTTAATTTCTTTCTTTTTTGTTTGGTTAGGAGTGAAAAAGTGGAGGGATGGAAAAAAATGTGTTTGTATAAATTTACTCATATATCATTGTTAAAAAGTGATGCCCTATTAAAACAAAAAAACAAAATTGACAAAAAAGCAATCACCCAAATTTATTTGGAAATAAAAATCATGTCTAAAGAAAAAACAAAAACAAAAAATCACAAAAGAGAGCAAAAAAAAAAAAAAAAAGAGCAACGAAGCTTGCCCAGGAAATCAAAAAAAAAAAAAAGCAACAAATTGGACAAGCCCATTTGCAAGTGCACATGGGCATTTTTGTCATTTATCTATCAAATTCCTCCCACTCAATTTCTCTCAATTTTGGAGAGAAAACATTTTGGTTGGCTCAGAAAGAAAGCATCTGGACCCCACCAATTTTTTTCCCTTCCCTCCTTCAAACCAAACACTCACCAAAAAAGTTTTACTTCCCATTTTCTCTCCAAAGTTTTCTATCCACCATATTTTATCTCCAAACAAACACACCTTTAATGTTATGAGATAATTGAATAACTAATGAGATTTTGGTCTCAACGTAAAGACAAACCGAACTTGTTTGGATAAACTAAAGGGAGTAGTTACCTAATGTTCAAATTGGAGATAACCATGAAAAACGCATACATTATTGTGATTTCATGACTTTTGTATTCTGCATTAATTTTATTGAACCACAGTTGGGAAAGAGAGAGAAATGGAAATGGGTTTTTGAAATTTTGATAAAGTTTGAAATGCAAAGCTTCTTTTCTTTGAAGGTATGATTAAACATAGCTGAAGTTATTCCATACATGAGAAAACAAAAAGAAAGCATAAGATGCTGGAAAATTATTGGTTGTTTAAGTGACAAATAAGCTGCTATTGATAATTGATTGGCACAAAGGTTGCACTTTTTTTATTTTTTATTTTTTTAATTTTGTATCCATGAGAAGCGGCATTGTTAAGTTAATTAAACTATACATCAACTATATTATTCTTGGATTGGACAAGAGGAAGGATCGTGACTTGTACTTAATAATAATATTGGGTTGATATGATCCCAAAATTCAAATCATTTCGTACACGACACTGACTTTGAAGTATCTAAAACCAATAAGAACCAGGGAATGCATGTTACATGTAAATGTGTAATATCAAATTTGCCTAAAACTTGTAAAGTCTTAACTAATAATACCAAACCCATGCAATTTGTTTGCGCATACCTTAACTACCCTCTGGCAAACTATGTCGTAAAAGGCATAGTAATTAGTACTAATTATAACTGCATCTGAAAATTGTTACTTTAATGGATAATTTCGTTAATCTAGATTGTATTCATGTTGGCAAGACTTGCACTTGTCCTATTACCTTCCCACGTTTTATGGCTTAATCAAAAGGATAATATTAGGCAAGAATCTTGTAATTTGGTGGCATTATTTGAGTCTCTCTCTCTTGCTTGTAATAACTAAATTATAAAATAACTAGCCTCTAAGCAAGCGCGTTGTGCATGCTTAGAGGCTCTTCTATTTTTTAAGTAAAAGTTAATAATTTTTATCTATTATAATTTGAAAATTTATTTTTCAAACAAATAAAATGGATAAACTTTAAAGATAAGGAAAAATAAGATAAATTCGAGGGGAGAGAATGCTAAATTTTAGGAGTTCTCTTATTATTATTATTATAAAATTGGGGGTGTTTTACTTTTATGTAGATGAAAAATGAATAATAATAAAAGACTAAATTTTAGGGAATAAAAAGATGAACATGAAGGGACAAAAATCCTAAATTTTAAGAGTTCTCTTTTTGAATTCAAAATAAAATTTGTTATTTGACATTTATGACCATATTTCTAAAAGAAGTTACCCTTCATTAATGAGGGTATTTTTGAATCACATCGAAGTTCAAATTAAAGAGGGAAATTATCTTATATATATAGTATAGATAATAATAAAGAAGAATAAATAATGGTATAATACTAATACTATGTTTCGGAGTTCAATAAAAACTTATAAAGAATTGGATTGATCATAACAAATAAATAAAATAGAATATCATATATTTAATATTTTCTATAATTTATTGGAGAGTTTATGAAATCATGGTTTAAATTTTGTTTTTGTCCCTAAAATTTGCATAATTTTCAATTTTCTTTTCTAAACTCAAAATGTTTTTTTTCCTGCACTAAACTATTGAAAATGTTATACTTTTGTCCTTTAACTTTTTTTCCCTTCATTCCTAACTATTTAAAAATGTTTTCTTTTTCTTTTCTTGTTGAAAGTCTAAGATTTTAAAGACTTTAAGATTAACAAGTATTGTGGTCATTCCTATTTGACTTCCTCGTTCTTCTTCTATCTTAACTCTTATTCTTTCTACCTTTGTTAAGGTTTTTCACTCGCCTTCCAAACTTTCCTCCATCCTTTATCCGTTTAGAGCCCTAGACCTAAAGAAAAAACTTTACCTTCATGGGGGATTGAGACTTGCAGGATGACAAGATGCAACTTTTACAAGACTTTAAACCTAAAAGAATGTCCCGTTTGAGAGAAAATCATATATAGTATTATGGTAACACATTATCAACACTCAATTTGGGGGGAAAGGAGACAAGGGACTAATGTATATGTCTCTTATTAGGTTTGATTGTTTTAATTATTATTATTATTATTTGCTTATTTTTTTTAGTTTGACCTGTTTATTCAATTAAGGGTTAGGATGTTATTTGTTTTGAAGATACTAGTTTTTTAACGTAATTATTTGTTTTGAAGAAAATAGTTTTTTAATGTAAGATTTAAGTTTTATGTTTAGTGAATCTTTATTTTTATTTTTATACAAGATAGAATTCTACTCTAACCTAATCTAAGTGTATATGTGTGTAAAGCTCTCTCCTAGAGACTTGAACCTCGACTTTTGCCCCCCATACTCTACAAGCATTTATACTTGTGGAGTGGCCATCGCACCAAGGGCGTGCGGTGGTTAGTGAATCTTTAAATCTCAAAAATTGAAAAGTAGAGGCAACAATAAATTGATGCATTAATATAAAACTCTAGTAAAGCAATCCTTATCTTCAAATAACTCATAAAATATGGCATGCAGTTTGTTTTACCAATGTGATTCGTATAGGGTTTTATTTACCTTTTAATTTTCGTACAAAGCATTTGTTGTAATTAGATGAAATCTCAAGCACAGATCAAAAGGAGAGTTTTGCTTATTTGAAATTCCTAAAGTTAATACTAATTTATTAGTGTACTAAATAAATGTTGACAAATCGATGCGGTGGTAGATGCCATTGATGAATAATTATAGAATATTTATAAAGTACAATATATGCAAACTCTTTTATCTAATATGATAGTAAGTTTTATTAATTAAATTTATGGTTGGTTCTATTATCTAAAGAATACGTATTTATTGTAGGGAAATGCTAACGAGTGTCCTTAGGGCATTGGTTAACAATCAATTTTAGGAAAATTTTGATATCATTTTTATGAGAAATAAAAAAAGCTGTCAAAATATTAATTGTTTTTTGAGCAAGGTTTAGGTACAGTATTTATGTGCTGTTCCTTAGGTTCTCTTTTTAAGATTTTTCCATGTAAATTTTTTCTCATGAAACATAAGTGTATTTTTTAGTTAAGTTGTTATGCGGCTAAATCTTAAGAGAAGAACTTAAAGAACATCACCTAAAGTACTATACTTAAGTTTTGTCATTGTTTTTTCTTTAACTGAATTGTTAACCAATATTCTAATGGCACTCATTTTGTATTTCAGAATATTCTATAATTTTAATGCCACTAACAACACATCAACACCATAATAGACAGAGTTTTAATTACATTTCAAATTTATATTTGGAAGTTTCCTTATAAAAGTGTAAGATTTATCTAACTCATATATTTGTATGCCACAAAAAAAAAAAAAAACCTTTAAAGATAAAATTATATAAAGAAATTCGGCAAAATCACGGGGATAAAAAAAATTAGTACAGGATAAAGATTGTTTGTTGGAATCAGGTTGTAACGCTCATCTTTTTAAAAAGAAAAATCTAAAATCCTAATGGTGATGCTGTAAATGATGATTGATGGAGTAGGATAAAGAAACTTTGGTAGCACATAGGGTATCAAAATTTAAAACTATAAAAAGCAGAGCTGAGCCGTGAAGATTTTATTTTATTTTTTATATTATAGAAAATTTAAGAAGAGCATTAATATTAAGCCGCGAAAGCCAAAGCTTAAACTGAAGCAAAGACAACAAAGTACAACCAAAGCAAAGGAAAGTCTTAGAAAGAAGTGAAAAAAAAACAAAAAAAAAACAAAAAAAACACAACAACAACAGCAACAAACGAAAGACAAACACACAAAACAGGCTTTTGTAGTTCTCTTCCGAATCAAAGGGGTCAGATTGATTTTGATTTTTCTTTCGTTGCCTAGACCGTGAGTACACTTTAACACAAACCCGCGCCTATTTTCTCTCTCTGTTTTATTTTTTTTTTATTTTTTTTTATGTTTTTAGTTTTTTCCAAACTCAACTAACACAGCCTTCTCTCTCTCTAGAATTTAGAATTGAGTGACCGGCGGGAGAGAAATCTCGCCGGGAATTGGGTTATCTCCGACGCCGGAATCTTTAAATTTTTGACTCTGGCTGAGGAAATTATTGTTTGTTGTGTTTTGAAATTTTGGTTAATTTTAGGAAACAATGATGATTATTAAGCAGAAACAAACAAAAAGTGAAATATTCGATGTCTGTTTCTTTATGTTGTTGTTGTTGTGGTGAATGATAGCTTGCAAGCAAAATGCAGGTTCCAAATATAAAGCACAAGTTGTGGCTTCTTTAAACTTAAAGAGACACAAAAACAGATCCCTTTGATTTTTATTCCTATCTTTCTTTTTTCACATTTCTTTTGCTTCTTCTTCTTCTTTTTCTCTTTCTCTTCTCAATTTTGCAATTTCTTGAGAGAGAAAAGTGTGGGAGTGAGCGAAATTGGCCATGGAGCTCAATTTTGTTTTTTAAAGGTGCGATTTTTTTTTTTTGTTATATTATGTTAATTTCTGTTCTCAAATAATTCCCTTTCCTTGTCAAAATACCTGTGCTTTTTTGGTTTTTCTGAATTTTAAAGTTATTTCAAAAGCTGGGACCGCTGTTCTTGATCTTTCATATTTTATAAATTTGCTGAGAATTTGAGCTATGCAAAACACAAAAAAAATAGTGAATTTTGTAGTTGGTGAACTAGAAAAAAAAAAAACTGTAATTTTTTTAGTACAGTTGAGTGGTAGTTTTTGCTTGTTATTTTAATCTGTTTTCTCCTAATTTTTCTTTGAAACCAAACTAGGCATTTGTGTTTGGTCGTTGGTAGGTAAGCCAGAGGTTGTCGGTTTAAAAAAAAAAAAAAATTCAAGTCCTCCCCAATTATACTTAAATGGGTATTTTTTTTTTGGTGCTTTATTTCTCACACAAAAATATTAGATATGGGTTTTTGATTCTGCTTTCAAGTTTTTGATGATGTACTATAATATAACATCTGTGAATTATTTTTTTTCAGATGAAGAGCCAGGCGGTTTAGGCATGTGGGCAAGTTAGGATCTTTGGAGGTTTTTTTATTTCACTTTTGTGCAAAAGTTTCTGCTTTGTAAGTTTCGCTATGCCATTTGAAGTAACGGATCAAAGAGGCGTGCCTGCCTCGCCTCACTTCTTTGAAGATATTTCTTCACAGGTATTTGTGGTCTTCACAGCTCTAAATTTCTGTCTTTCTTCTATAAATGTTAGTTATCAAATTTTCTACTTTTTTTTTTTTTTTGGTGAAAAATCAAAATTTTCTACTTTAAAATTGTAAGTTTGTAACTTGTTGTCAACTGTGAGCAGAGAGAAGTTGGATATCAAAAACCCAAAAGCATTCCTTATCACCAAGGTGAGAACCATTGAATTATCATGGGAATCTCTTCAAATTCATGATGAATGCATGTAGTTCAGATGCCCCACACTTATTTGACATATTACCATAAATAGTTGCATGTCCTATTGTTTTTGTTTTGTCTTAATTAGAAGATTCTTGCATTGATCGGGTCGTTATGCAATAACGGTCCTGAAAGTAAAATGATATTCTTTGCCATTTAAAGAAAAGTTTGAGTTTTGTCCTCAAATCTAGTATGCCTAATCATTGATTTAAGCAAGACAGGGTTGATAGAGTATCAAATCAATGCAAGAAATCGATCCATCTTGTTGAAATGAATGTCTTTTGGTGCCACGCGTCATTCAATTGACCATGTGAATACTTTTGGAGCACCATGTCTGCCCCAAGCATTGACTTGGCCATTTGGCCTATGGAAACTGCTAAACGTGTGACGGCCATGAATTTAAAATGAAGTTCTTTTCCATTTAAAGAAAAGGTTGAATTTTGTCCGCTTCGAGTTTAGTATGCCTAATCATTGATTTAAGAAATTATGGTGTTGATAGAGCATCAACCATGAACTCGATCCATCTTGTGGAAATAAATGTCTTTTGGTGCCATGCATCTGTAAATTGATCAGCTGAATATTTTTTTAGCACTCTATTTGTTCCAAGCATTGAAATGGCCATTCAGCCTCCTAATGGAAATGGTGAAAGTGTATTTCCTTTTAGGGAGATGATCTTTTCACAAACACTACTGTTATGATAATTTAATTAGCAAGGCTGCAAGGGAAACTTGGACCATTTTCTGAGTGTTTATAATTGTAGCTATGACTCTTTAGAAAATATGCCTAAACCAGTTTAGTGTGTAATTTATCTTGATGAATTCATTGTGAGAACTGTATTTGGGTACTTTGTTGCATGCTTATTATTTTCAACCCCAATATAGAAATATTTTGCTTAAAGATTAGTGACAGATAGTTATGTAGTTGACACTTTTAATTTTAGATGCCCAACAAAATTAGAGTTTATGAGAATAACTCTGTTACTGTTTGTGAGAATAACTTTTCTTTGTTAGTTCTTTTTCTTTTGTACGTGTGCTTTATCCTGCCCAGTTCATTGATCTGTGTTTTCAGTGTTGTTTCCATCTGATTAGGGTTCATAGTCATGTTTCTTTAACATGGTTAAATTAATGTCTTTTTGCTATTTAGTTCAGTTCTATTAAATAATTCATTGAAATTTGCTCAGTGCTTTCCCAAGCAAAGCTTTGAGCATGCTGGGGTTCCTCTGATTGTTGGTGTAATTTTGGTCAGCAGGAATGAATGGAATGATAGCTACACCTGGAAGCTTGTTGGATGCTTCACTACACACAGGAAAACTTTCACCCATTGGGACACAGTCTGTGGATTGTTTGGAACTGCCACAGACAAGTCTACTTAGAGACCAAACAGAGAAGCTACGTGTTAGTGGAAATGAAGGCATTGTCAGTTTGTCCAATGCTTCATGGAAATCTATGCATCATCATATGGGATTACGGCCAAATGTGTGTGTGCAGTTGCCTTCTCATAGTTTGGAAGGAAAGACGACTGTTATGAGTGGAACCAATCGTGAGAGTAGTCTGTTTTCAAGTTCATTGTCTGAAATATTTAGTAGAAAGTGTAAGCTTTCCTTTTCATTTCTATCATATGCAATTCATATCTTGAATGTCGGTAATACTTGCCTCTCTCTCTCTCTCTCTTAAAGTTAGGCATTAAAGTTGTCATTGCACTATAGCTTCACCAGTTGTTGGTTTTAATATGCTATCGTTTCATGGTAAACATATACATTAAAGATGTAACAAACTCTAGCTTTTATCATAATATTTACTTTTTGATGATTTAAAAAAAAATGAAGACAAGAAAATAGAGTGGGAGAATTTCAGTAAGTAGATTAGTCCATGGAGATGGAAGAGATCTCACAACTGGCCAGTAAACGTTTATCATGAGATTTTGCTTTAAGTTATGCATTTTTCTTGTTGTCTTATCTTATGACAAAACTCACATATTTTAATAAACTGGGTTCAAAATCTCACTGAAACTTCTTTTAAACATATGATTTTGCATGTTCTTGTTTTGTTTTTTAAAATAAAATTTAAAAGTCAATGATTGCATTTGTATTAATTTAATATAATGGATACATTCCCTTTTGCATTTTCTGTAACTGTGCATTCTTTGATGCAGTAGGATTGCTGGGAAATGAGGTTCCATATCATCTTCCTGCTAATGCTGTGGCTTCTTACCATGATGAACCGTTTGAATCTCTTAAAGAAATTGAGGCCCAGACTATTGGAAACCTCCTTCCTGATGATGATGATCTATTTTCTGGTATGACTGATGGGCTGGCATGTAATGCTTATGCCAAAAATGGTGATGACTTCGAAGATTATGACCTGTTCAGCAGTGGGGGAGGCATGGAATTAGAAGGGGATGATCGTACATGTATGGGCCAAAGAAGTTCTGATTATATCAGGGGACTTTCCAATGGCAATGGCTCAATTGTTGGTGAACACCCTTATGGTGAACACCCATCTAGAACACTTTTTGTGAGAAATATTAATAGTAATGTCGAAGATTCTGAATTAAAGGCTCTTTTTGAGGTGCATATACTCCTTGCTTTTCATTGTTCATTAGGACTTCATGCAACTGATTCACAGCAAGTTAATTGACATTTTTTTTTTCCCTGTCAGCAATTTGGAGATATTTGCAAGCTCTATACATCCTGTAAGCATCGTGGGTTTGTTATGATTTCTTATTATGACATAAGGGCAGCCCAAGAGGCAAAGAAAGTGCTTCAAAATAAAGCATTGAAGCGTAGGAAACTTGACATACATTATTCAATACCAAAGGTATGGTGGTTACTTTTCTGCCACTTGTGGTGCATGTGTCAATACTGTTTTGGTCATATTACCTCATAATTTCTGTGATATCATCATTTTTCTACTTCTTTTTACTTAATGTGTTGCTTGATGTTTGCTAATGTTTTAGGATAATCCTTCGGAAAGAGATGTTAACCAGGGCACCCTGGTGGTATTCAACCTTGATTCTTCTGTTTCAGATGATGAGATTCGCAAAATTTTTGGCTTTTATGGAGAAATCAAAGAAGTAATTTGTTGTTGTCCTGTTCTTTCATTTATATAAATGACAGTACAAATTTTAATTTTAATTAATTTATTTTTTTTGGTTTGCAGATCCTTGATGCTCCACATAAGTATCAATACAAATTGATAGAGTTTTATGATGTCCGAGCTGCAGAAGCTGCTCTTCGTGCACTGAATAGGAGTGAAATTTCTGGGAAACAGATCAAGATTGAACCAAGCCATTCAGAGATTGCAAGATGGTGGTACTGTCTATTTTCACTCCCTCTTATTTCTCAATAGCATCATTAAAAAAGATGTTGAATTCTGAGGGGGATGGGGATCCTGTTTCTGTTTTCCCCCCTTTTGTCTGCTTGATCTTGAAACAAACTAAGTGTAGATTTTATGTTCATTATGGCTATTTCCCATGTGGTGTTTCTACTATGTCGTGCTTTAAAATTTTGATTGGTGAATGATGATATTATTCTGGATCACCCTGATCTGGTTTTACCATATGTTATTGTTCTGTCTTATTTCTTTGTTTCTTTCTTTCCAAATGATAATATATATATAGATACACACACACGTGCCAACTAAAATTCTTTTTGCAGTTTGATGCAACAGCCTGAGCAGGAGCAAGATGGACTTAATGTTTGTCAAAGCCCTTGTGACAATTTATCATCAGGACACACGGGTATAATTTCTGTCTAAAGAATTTCTGCATCAGTTAAGGTCTTCTAAAAAAACACAAATATTTATTCTTGCTTTCGCTCAATATCTTTTACAGCAACTGTCTCTCCTGGGGTTATCGCATCTAACAGTGTGGATAATGGATCTAACCTTGGTTTACATTCTGCACACCGATCATCTCTGAGTTCATTTATTGAAAATGCATTCCCTCATATGAGTTCAAGTGTTCCGAACAACTTGCTCTCTCCGGTGGGAGTGGCATCTATTGGCAAACAATTTGGAGTTTGTGAGTCCAACCATTCTCTGAATGAAATGACGTTTGCTAACCAATGCATTCCCAATTTACATCCTCATTCATTCCCGGAGTATCATGAAAGTTTAGCCAACAGTGTTCCATGTAACTCTTTGAGCACCAATGCTGATATGGCTGGCAATCTTGGTCCCAGGATGACAGAAGGAATCAACAGTCGGCAAATTCACAGAATGAGTTCCAATGTTCATCCAGTTGAACTTAATGGAGGAGGTGAGTTGATTATATTGTCCTGTACTCTGTTTGAAATATGTACTTTTGTTGTTGGATGTTTTAGATTTCGGTATCTGGTTGACTACTAAACTATTTTAGATTAACAAGTGAACCATTCAGATTAAGTTCAATAAATCGATTATAAATTTTTAGGTTATTCTTCTTCACTTGATTTTGGATAGTTTGAAGCTGGGACTGCTAAGTCCGCATGTGTTGCAGCCACACTTGTGGTCTGCATTTTGGGTTTATGCAATTTTAATTGCAGTAATTATTTATTTTTATTATATATTTTTTTAACATGCACAAAATGGATTAGTTATTTAGATTTTTTTTTTTTTTTTTATCAATATTTATCATAACTTATTGGTGTCCTCTGATGTATAGCATTTAATGTTGAAGTGCTGTTGCCTGTTGGCAAACAGGGCTGCTTGACTTTGACTGTTTTTATCTTGTATGATTCCATTCCCAATTGTCTTAAGTTTGATTTTTCAAGATTTGTTTCCCCTCATTTTCTCTCCTCTCAGCAAAGCATCCAAACTATTTATGATTAGAATATTGAGATCTTTAGGGAATTAGATAAAGGGTGTGGATTTTAATGTTTTGATTCTATACTTTTGCAAATATGCTTACTTTAACTGTGGAATAAATAAGAAATGGACAAAATATAAACAAGAAGCTTGTTATAATCCGGTTTGGCATTTTGCCTCTCTGTCCACAAATGAAATGAGAATTCAGTAGGAATGGATTATTTATGGGTTAGAGAATACCTGATAGAGGCTTGTGATGTCTGATATCTGAACAAAGCCTTGTTAAGTTTTCTAGCTGTTGTTGTCATCTCATCCTTGCTTAATATTGTATTAATACTCTTTGCTGTAACCCTTGTACGAGTTACTGTCCCCATCTTAGCATAATGTGGTTTGCAGCATACACTGTTGATTCTTATTTACTGTTATTCTTGCCATCTAGAGGAAAATTACACAGTTTTTGGAAGGAATTGTTCCTCTACCTGCTATGTTTTTGTTCCTTTAGGTTTAAGTATTATGTTAAACAAGTTAAAATATTTGATAAAATGTTTCTTTCTAGTTTTTGGTTCTTCTGGAAATGGGAGCTGTCCCCTTCATGGACACCATTATGCATGGAAGAACTCCAACTCATATCAGCAACATCCTTCAAGTCCTGTGATTTGGGGGAATTCGCCTTCATTTGTTGACGGTGTTCCTGCTCATCGCCTTCCACAAATGCCTGGATTTCCTGGAGGATCACCGCAATTACTGAACATGTCACCCGTGCATCATCATGTTGGATCCGCACCAGCTGTAAATACCTCCCTCTGGGACAGGCGACATACCTATTTAGGGGAGTCTCCTGAAGCTTCTAGCTTCCACTTGGGTTCTCTTGGGAGCATGGGCTTTCCTCGTAGTTCTCAATTGCATAATATTGACATTTCTCCTCACAGCACCTTTTCTCATATTGGAGGAAATTGCGCAGACATGTTGACAAATGCTGGGCAACACTCTCCTCAGCAAATGTGCAACATTTTTCTTGGGAGGAACCCGATGATTTCAATGCCTGCATCTTTTGACTCTGCAAGTGAACGTGTGAGAAACCTTTCTCACCGTAGAAATGATGTGAATTCTAATCTTGCTGATAAGAAACAGTATGAACTTGATACTGACCGCATATTACGTGGGGAAGATGTCCGAACAACACTGATGATAAAGAACATTCCCAACAAGTATGTGAATGATCCTAAAAACATCTTGAGCGTTTTTCTGCTTCTTCTTTTATCTTCTATCTTTCAATTATCTTATAGCGTTTTCTTCTGATGAATCTTTGCTTTGTTTGAACAGCATTGTTAATTTATATTGATATACTTGTTATGATTCATGTGATCTGTAAATGTGCTTTGTTGGGGCATCTGTATATCCTGTTTGGCATTTTATGATTCCACCCCAAACAGGCCATTAATGTTTCAGTGATCACCTCTTTAATTTTCTGCTTGGAAAGCAAGCAATAGAGGGTTGTCATCAAATATGATACTACTAGAAATTGGCTATTTTGGTCATGGTCATCCACTATGACCATGTATGGTAGTTTAAGCAGTGGCAGTTGACTTTTTATGACAAGGTCACAGATTCATTTGTGTGCTTTTTTCTATTTTCCCCCTCTCCCTTAGTTCTTTCTATCAGCTGATGTAATATATATTTTGACAGATATACTTCTAAAATGCTTCTCGCTGCAATAGATGAGCACTGTCGGGGAACCTATGATTTTCTTTATTTGCCAATTGACTTCAAGGCAAGTAAATTTCTTTGTGGATAAGCTTTTTTGGGTAAGAAACCATATTTATGTTCCTTATCAAATTTACCAATATCTTCTGCAGAACAAATGCAATGTGGGCTATGCGTTCATCAATATGATTGATGCTCGTCAGATTATTTCATTTCATCAGGTTCAATTTATGAACTGTGATTTTAGCGTTGTGGTTTCTTATGATACTATTAGTTATTGGCAAAAGCTCATAGGATTAAAAAGCACCACTTTTGCAGGCATTCGATGGCAAAAAATGGGAGAAGTTTAATAGTGAAAAGGTGGCCTCCCTTGCATATGCTAGGATTCAGGGAAAAGCTGCTCTTATTGCCCATTTCCAGAATTCAAGCTTGATGAATGAGGATAAACGTTGCCGCCCTATTCTCTTTCATACTGAAGGTCCAAATGCTGGTGATCCGGTAGGGGTATTGTAATATCTACTTGTTTATCATGGTCCTTTTGGTTATTTTGCTTAATGATCTAACTGACATGATTTGTTGTATCTGCAGGAGCCCTTCCCCATGGGTACCAATATTCGATCAAGACCAGGCAGACCTCGAACTAGCAGCAATGAGGAAAACCACAACCTGGGAAACCCTTCAATTTCTGCAAATAGAGAGGAATATTCCAACGGATCGGATTCTTCAAAGGACTCTGATTGAGCAAGCTGATCTATCACATTAACCCTGTTTCTTACATGGGGCATATTCTGACTGTTTTTGTGGCTGTAGAGAAGCGCTTTTGCAAGATTTTGGAAACAGGAGCGCATAACCAGAATCAAGTGGTTTACTTCTTTTTTTTTTTTTTTTTTTTTTTTTTTGAAATTTCACATTGGGGCCAACTATGAGTATGCAAAATGACTTAGCGGATGCTCGAAATTTTGGCTAGTTTTGAGTAAACATTTTTACAATGGACATGTTCCAGAGGGATGTAACCCCACTTTTATGTGCAGTTCGTGGGGCAATCCTGTTTTTTTTTTTTTTTTTTTTTCATTTTTTTTTTTTTATAAATATAAATCTTGGTACTTTTCTAAGTGATCTCCATTTTTTTTTTTTCCTTCAAGTTTTGTGTCTTGTGGGATTTTTTTTTGGTTTAAGCTTGGGTTTGCTTGCTCAAAAGGGGAGTTGCCTAAAGCATTCTTGAGTATTCTCGTTGGAAATTTTGTACTGCTACCATTGACGAATTATTCTATTTTGTTCCTGATTATATATATCTTCTTACAGCTTGGCACTTTTCTTTTTTTTTGAGGAAATACAGCTTGGCACTTTGAAAATTTTAGAGAACTCTTGTAAACTATGTTTTATAGTTAAATATGTAGCACAAGAGCTGTACCACTACCATGTGCTAATCTCTTAAGTACTTCATCCAGAGTGTGTGGCTCGCACCATTAATACTGTAGGGATATTGGGCCCGTGAGCTCACTGTCTATGTGTACATTGGGGTTGGGGCCCAATCTGAGGACGTGATGTTGCTCGAGGAGTAAACGTTGTTAGGGGAGTCTGAGTTAGTAATTGGAGAAGTCAGCTTTGGTCATGAGGACCCAGGAGGATAGGTCGAGGATGAATATCTCCTCGGCTAATCAAAGCCGAAGTCAGAAGAGTTGGTCTGCTGTCCAGGGTAGCAATCCAGAAAAGATCTGTTGATACGGATATACATTACAGGAACGCAGGGTAGGGGGGAGTCTTAAAATATCTAAGGAGAAAGCTGCTACCACCACATTAAATGCTCTACACTTAACTCCCTGGTTGCATTAATGTGGAGAAATCCCTTGAACGGTGCTGCATTGGCTACTTCAACGCACAGAGGGCCTGGGAGGGTGTCCAATGGGACAAGCACTTAAGTATTGGCTTGGATGATCAACAAGTGCAGGGTCAAGATCGTCTAAAGAGAACTATATAATAGAAATGACTCTTCATGAAGTAGGGATCGAGAAATCTAGAGAGAAACACTGTAACAATCAGAAAACAAACTTGTAATCAAACTTTAGAGAAATATACAAGAACTGATCTCCTCGGATCGTACCGAAGACGATTTCCTTTAGTTGAAATCAATCTATCTTTCCATTCTTGTCATTTGAATCTACCTTATTTGTCATCCAACTCATTTTAGCACAGTTTTTCAACCCACTCTTTATAAATTCATTATTTTGCGCTTGTTGGGCCTAAGTCCATCCACTGTTTGGGTGAGGGATCCAAATCTGGTCCTTAAAAATACTATTGCCTTTGAACATTTTCCCATTTGTTGTGTGTGAAATAGTTTAGCACACGAATTTTAAATTTTTTTTTCCTATAATATGTAGATGTTTTCTGTTAACAAGCATTAAGTGAAAAAAGACTTCCTTTAGTCAAAACTCGAAAGAGCTTTCATGGTATGATTAAAATTGTGACAGTGTGCAAAGATTACTGAATTTATCTTTGTCTTAATAAAGTTACAAACTTTTTTATAAATAAAAAAAAAAACTTTTAAAGTGGTTATTTTTCCAAGTATTTAAAAAAAAAAAAGATTATTTGACAAAAATTGGTCGATTGCTTTGTAAGCATCAAATTTGACCGCCCTTATCTCTCACAATATCATAGTTTCTAGTTTCAAACGTTTTCCCTTTCCTTCTTCTTTCTCATTTTATTATATATATATATATATAAATTTAAAATTTAAAAGTGGGATGAATAGAAAAAAAATCCTCTAAAACAAAAGCCTATTGAACAAGTGTTTTGGGCATGTTAAACTACGTTATAGAATTATTTCAAGCTAACCCCTTGGAGTTCCTTCTAAGAAAAAAAGCCCTTGGAGTTCTAATTCAATTAATCAAACTAGATATTTGTTATGATCACAAAGAACCCTTCAACTAAAAGGCTACACACTTAGGTCCCGATGTCCAATTAATGGATTATGGATCAAGTCACCAAGGCCCATGGATTATGGATCAAGTCACCAAGGCCTATAACTGTGGCCTATAACTATAGCTATTAGGTATGCTTCTCAGTATCGTTCTAATTTTATCGGATGTCCCCGAAGGGACTAGCTATTAGGTATGCTTAAAATAATAATGAGTGTATTAATAATGATTCACATTTTGATATCCAATGCCCACATTCAACTTCTCTCAAAAAAAAAAAAAAAAAAAATTCAACTATTGTTCTGTTCTGTGCCTCTTGTGCTCCCACCTAGAAACAATAAAAAAGATCTTCTCAAAAAAAAAAAAAAAAAACACAAAAAAGTTATTTAATTTTTTAGGTGTAGGAATTAGAAACGTCACATAGAAAGAAAAGAAATAGAGAGAGAGAGAGAGAGAATAGAAATAATAAATAGAATAGTCAGTACCCAAATTTACAATTTAGAAATGAGCGCGCCTCCTTATCTGGCTCTGAAGAAACCCAAAGTTGAGACCAACGATGAGAATGAAGTACGACAACATCAACAACAACAACAAAAGCAACAGCAAAAACTAGTTTCATCATCATCAACAGCAACAACAACAAAATCAAACAACATGGACGACGACGACAAGAACAACAACGACAACAACAGCAACAACAATAGCGACAACGGTGTTAGCAGAGAAGAGCAAGAAGAGGCATTGGTGGCTCTGATCGAACATCGTACCAAAGAAGTCCTAACTAATAAACAGCGTATCGCTTATTACAAATCCCAGGTTCTGTCTTTTTTTTTTTTTTTTTTTTAATAATAAAAATATTAATATCATTCATTCTTTCAATCCCAATTTTCATTTTCATTTCCTAATGATATTTGGGGTTTATGTGAATGTTTTCTCATTGATTTGGCTATGATACTGTACTAATAAAAGTTCTAGTTTTGATATTCCATAAGCTTCTATTGTTTAATTTGCTTCTTGCTTTTGAACTTTGAATCGTTTTTTACGAAATGGGTTTTGCTTCTTTAACATTTTTCTCCAGCTAGATTCAACATATATATAGCAAGATCCTTTATTTATTTATTTTTTATTTTATCATGTATATAATTTTAAAATAATGATAAATTTTATCTTTCAAGTTGGAAGAACTCACAATTTTTGTGCTTGAGCTTTTTAAAATAGTAAGTCTGCTGAAAAACCAGAAAGAAAGAACGACTGTGGATGTTGGATTTTGTAGATATATTGATTGAGTTCATGATTAGTGGTTGCCGGAGTGATTTCAATCATCCCCATGCGTTGTATATCAGTGCCATTTGAGTTTCAGCAATTGTGGGAGTTTCAGTATTCCTTTGTAATGTTGTGAAGACAAACTCTTTTATTGCTTGCAATTCTGAAACCTTCTCAAGGAAGTTATTTGCTGACCATTTCTTTGAAAAAGTATGCAGCTTGAGGAATCAGAGAAGAGGTTGCATGATTCAAAATCTAAATTGGCTCGGCTTCGAACCCAGAGTAATGGTTTGTCATCTAAAGGGACTGCCGAGAATGGAACGAAAAATTTGAAGGTGGAGCGCAGATCAACTAGTCCTATTAATATAAGTGAAGATTCATCTAGACACCAGCCTCAATCTAAACCAGAACTTCTGATTCCTTCTGTGAATCCAAAAGTTTCCCCACATATAAACTCGGCAAAGTTTGGTGCAAAACCTTCAAATGTTTCTAGTACTCAATCTGGTCCATCAGTTTCCACTCAATCTTATAGTGCTATGAAAGTTAAAGGGGACAAACCTTCTAGAGTTTCTATTGAGCCTGAAGAAGAAGTTAAAATTCAAGATAAAGGAACAAAAAGAAAGTTTGGTGAGATTCACTTGTTGCATAGTGTTACATTATTATTTTTACACTCTGATTGTGCCTACAATTACATGTTTGCAACTTTTTTGCATAACATATTGCCCAGTTCCTCCAATCCAAGATCCCCTTTCTTTGCAATTAGGAGTCATTAAGTTTTTCTTTTGTATTTCAGAACAGAAAGAACACAAAGATTTGATTACATCAATAAGTAGCCGTTCTTCACCATGCATAGTCCGCTGCCATGCAAGCACTCACATCTCCAGTCAACACAAGCGAAAGTTGAGAAGTCTTGCTTTGTGTCCAGTGAACGATCAACTTTTCGTGACTAGGTAATTAATTATTGAGTTAGTATATATACATAAAAATAAATATATGTCGTCATTGGCTAAAAAATTGAACTTTCATGGTATGATTGAAATTTTGCAATAATAGTAAAATATCAACACCCCCCACCCCCCGCGTTAGCTATCCTTTATTCTATTATTACACAGTATGCCTTTTTTTTTTGGTATTAATGAAATTTATCTTTCTCATAAGTTTCTACAGAATCTAATTCGTGGGAGTTTTTGAAATACTTGCAGTGCTTTGGATGGATTGGTCAATTTATGGCAAGTTCAGTCTAGGGGGTAAGTCTTAAATCTTTGTCTGTATTCATTTATCTTCACTGGTATCTTATGTCAGTTGTTGATTGATAGCATTGAAAAGTTATTATTTTACCACATAATGTTATGCAGCATTGCTTCTATTTATTCATAATGCAACCTACAGGACGTGAACATTTTTATTATGATTGAAATTTGGTGGAGCATGTGGATGCAATAGGAAGGTGACTTAGGTGGTCCACTCATTACCATAACTTGACATTATCTAGGACTTAATTTATTTGTAACTGCAGATTTCTTTATCATTATAAGCATCTAATGTTTAATAGCAATGAGACTGCTTGTGTAGAGGATATGTGAAGCAGACACTCTTTGTGTCCTTGCCGAAAGTCTCTTTTGAAATCAGAGAGCTTTTGAGTGAGCTTTTTTGTCATTGGGAGGGAGAATTTCTGGAATTTTGTCAAGGTTAGTGGTGTGTGGAGAAAAACTTCTGCAAATATTTCCTAGTATATATTAGGTGATAGTTGATTGGAGCAGATACATTAGCGTCTGGAGTTCTTAAAAATGTGTAGTTTAGGTTACCTAAATATTTGCGGGAACTTGGAAGTTAGGAGTTAGATTTGGTTGATGATCACTTGCTACGTTTACTTCATTATTTTATGATTCAATTTTAGAGATAAAAGTGTATATCACATCCAAGAGCAGGCCGTGGTGTTTCTTTTTGTGTTCCTAGTATAAGTTAGGGTAATTACTGGTTAAGGTGGTGTGAAAAGTGGCCAATGAGCTTTAGCTCAAATGACGCTTCCTCCCTTTGTAAGAGCAAGGTGGGGGATGAGGATGTGGGTTCAAGACCCACTGGGTGTGTGTGAGACTTCCCAATAGAAGAAGAGTGGTATTTCTGTTTGGAGTTTATTCTTTTCTTTGGTATGAAAATCTAGAAAGTGAACATTATGTAATTTGTGCCATATGTTGCTCTAGCCTTGATTATCAGGAGAGGAAAACAAAGACCCCTGAAAGAGATGCTTTTACTTCCTAGCCCATTTACTCACCATTTGGGAGGATTGGAAGAGAGGGGAAGGGTCTTGGCTGGCAAAGGTTTGGACTGAAACATTCAATGAGTTTGGAGAATGTGTGCGGATGCTATTTGTGGGTTCATTAAGGAAGATAAACAATTAAAAGTATGATAATATTTGTGGTCACTAAACATTGAGCATTATGCCTCCTTAGGCACATTCTCTTTTGGAAAATTAACCTTTTTACTATCATGTTCTTAATATTCATCTTTTTAGTTTGTCGTTACTTGTGATTGCGAGTTTCAGTTAAGAATATCTCGTGTTACTTGTGTAGAAGAGATGATAGGTAATTAAAATTTTCACACTTTCTTCCTGTTGGCAGCAGGTTATGTAATATGTAAAGTATAAAGATATGCTGATATGATATATTTTTAATCCTCTCTAGTTGCCTTGCAACAAAGAAAAAGTTATCAACACTTCTAAAACTTTCTTCTCTTTTGGTTACTTCACCACGTTCCAACTATTTCTTAAATTGGTGCATAATATTGAGATCATATGTGGGGAAGAAGCCAGTGTGTAGAGTCTGCTGAGATTCAGACAAAGCAGCAACTACTTTTAACCAAATTTAATACAAGGTTGTCTCCCACCATTCAGTATGCTGCAAGATAGAAAAGGTGATACATGATGCTAAAGGTATCTTGTTAGATGGATTATACTTATAGGTGTTCTTATCTTTCTGATGATAGGATATGGAGCTGTACTCCTATTAATGATACAAGGCAAAAATACCCTGGTTATTTCATATATGTTTAGTCTCCCACCATGACCAGAATAAGAAGAGCTTTGTAAGGACAAAGTAGGAAATTGGATATTTAGTCCACAAAAAAGAAATGCTCATCAAATATATTGGATGTCCACGAGAATGGTCCCCCATTCTGTATGCCTTTAAGAAATGTTAGAATTATATAAAATTTTCCTTTTGCATCAATTATATCCAGTTTCAGTTTCTAGTGTCTAAATTTTGTGATGTGAAGCTTCTCAGCTGGTGTCTTGGCCCTTATATTCTTTGTCTTGAATTGCAGGTCCATTGCCTCTCTACTTAGCTCGACTGAGTGTTTGTCCCCTAAGCAGAGGAGATGGCCCGAAGATATAGCCTGGCACCCACATGGAAACAGCCTATTTTCTGTATACAGTGCTGATGGTGGAGATTCTCAGATATCAGTTCTTAATCTCAATAAGACACAAGGGGTAAGAGTTGCGCTTGAAATTTATAATTGCAATAAATATACCAGTGCTTACATTTAACTAACATTTAAATACAGACACTTGTGGAACTGGCATGCTCTATGTCCACAACCATTTGTAAATAAGCATTCAACTTTCATTGCAAAGTCTGTTTCTTTTCTCACTTTGATTTTGCATATTTGTGTATTGACAGAGAGCTCGTGTAAATTTCTTAGAGGAAAAGCCTCATGTTAAGGGTATTATTAACGGCATCACATTCATGCCTTGGGAAGATGTCTGTTTTGTCACTGGAGGCAGTGACCATGCTGTTATACTTTGGAGTGAGAAAGATGGGGAGAACTCATGGAAACCAAAGGCATTGCACAGGAATTTGCATTCGTCTGCTGTTATGGGAGTTGCTGGAATGCAGAAAAAGCCGATTGTATTGTCTGCTGGGGCAGACAAGCGAATTATTGGGTTTGATACACTGGTTGGAAGAGCAGATTACAGGCATCAAATTGAATGTAAATGCATGAGTGTACTACCAAATCCATGTGATTTCAATTTATTCATGGTTCAAACAGCGTAAGAAATATTTCTTGACCAGTATTTTCTTGATGCTGTCATTGTTTTAATACACTGCTTCATTAGTGCTCTGAGAAATCTACAAGATCTAATACTTGTTATTAGTTGAAAGAAAATTGGAAAATGCTATGTTGATCAACAACTTTTTATCTAGGAAAATTTGAGGTCTTAAGTTAAAAGATAGTATCAATTTTCTTTAGTTGCATACCAGAAATGCAAACTAACAGAAGAGATGAAATAATGGTATTGAACTTCTAATATTAGTTTGATCTTCAAACCTCTCTTGAATTGCATCTAGTGGTAATTCTGGCTTGCTGCTGAGGTGTGCAACTTGGACTCTGTTTGGTTCGGATGTATAATGTGAATCAGTTCCCTAGAAATTTGAGTATAGTTTTATGATTATAAATATTAAGGAGTTATATGATATGATGGTTTGAAACAGAAAATATTGACTATAGTGGCAATGGCCTGTCCTATTGCTCATGGTATGTGACCATAAACACTTCATGGTGATTATACCTGGGCTTTTATAAAGGAGTTGTAGCTTTGAAATAGAAAGCACATCAAATTTCAGGAAGGGCTAAAATTACATTCAGATTCTAAACTTTTTCTTGTCATCTGTTTTAGTCAGAAATGTAGTTTTGCTTGTTAAAAGTTTAACGTTAACATGTCTTATATGCAGAGCTCCTGAGAGGCAGCTCCGATTGTTTGATATCAGATTGAGACAGACAGAAATCCATGCTTTTGGGTGGAGGCAAGAAAGCAGTGAATCTCAGTCGGCGCTGATAAATCAGGCCTGGTCTCCTGATGGTTTCTACATAACATCTGGTTCAGCAGACCCCATGATTCACGTCTTTGATATCAGGTATCATTCTAGAAAGCCTTCCCAATCAATAAAAGCCCATCAGAAACGTGTCTTCAAAGCTGTATGGCTCCACTCTGTGCCGCTTCTTGTTTCCATATCTTCTGATCTCAACATTGGATTGCACAAGATGACTTAAATCTTCCATCATGTTGTTGTATAGAAGAAACCCACCATTTTGCTTGTGCACTGAATTTTTGTAACGATCTTCTTAAGTGGAAGAACTTTTTGGTGGTCCGTTTTGGCACAGCTTAGCAAAACATTGCTTTAGGGATGGTTTGGGGAAATGGAATGGTCCTAAGTGGAATGAGTTTGGCTGTGGGCGTGATATTTTGATGTTCTGGTTACCACATTAGATACTATGTCACACCTGCCTCTGAGTCAAGCATTACTGTATGACTCATGATGGTTACTATTTTTTGGAGATAATGAAGTGCAACTTTCTTTTTGTGTTCCAGCTTATGATTCTGTCTACCATCTAAGCCTCGGTTGGTTTGAAAAATGGCTTGAGAACTTAGTGATAAATTATCACTAATTCCAAAAGCTTAATTTGATAGAAAATGATGGATTTGGTTACTTAATTAATACTTTGAAATAGCTCACATGTCATAAGGAAAGTAGAAAAAGCCGAGCATTCCAAGTAAAATTCAAATGCCGATTGTAGTCATATATATATATATATATATATTTTATGTAGTTGGTGGAGAGGGTGATTTGAATCTTGGATGTCTCCATTAGAAATATTAGGTGTCAGTTGAACTATAAAACTCTTGACAATTATATTCATATATATTATATAGGGGCATTAAGGTGTAATGAATATAATTTCTACAAGGACATAGGTAAAAACATATACAAGGACGAGGTCTAATTAATCGGATTTGATGTTTGATGTTTACTAAATAACAGACACTTATGCTACATAATATTTTAATAAAAATACATTTGAGAAAAAGTAATATTTAAAAGTTATTTTGCCGCTGGGCAACTAGATGTATTATAGGTTGGAATGGATCCGAGTGATACAACCATGATAATTCGAGTACGAGTTCTTGATCTTCTCTTTCCAGGTCTCGTCTTGTAAGAATGCCATTGTTCTACGCATATCAACGATTTGTTCAGCCCAATCAGCTGTAGCCTGTTTCCTTTTCTGAACTTTACCTACATCAGCTGTAGACAGTTCTTGCTTTTGAGGCTTAGAGACTCACCTACCAGATTTTGTGTAGTAGCAGTGACCTGATGCTCACTTGAGTTGGATGCAGTGTGGGGCAATGTAGAAGGGTGAGGTGCAAGGTTGTTAAAATCGGGACCCATTTAAGACCGACCCACACCTTGACATGAGTTGGAGACTCGGGCTTTAGAAATTCAAATTTTATTACATCTCTCTCCTACTCTCGTCTCGTCACCCTTGTTCCCTCCAAAAAAAATTCATTCTTCTCTTATTTTTCATTTCTATTCAAATCATTTTAGAGTTTGAAAAAATGGTCTCAAGATCTTCATTTTGAACCAATATGGCTGATGCGTTGAGATGGGTGAGGCACCTTTAGAAGGTGAAGACATAGTTTTAAAAACTGAACCGGATTAACTTGTTGAACGGGAACCATTCTGGTTCGATAAAACCCCTAAAATGGCCAATATCAGTAAAAATCGAAAACTGGAACAAAAGGCTCATCCAAAAAAAAATCCCTAGCCAAACACCACAAACCTGAACTCTTAAACACAGAGTACACGATGAAAAACTATTAAAACAAAACATGGAAGTAAAGAAGCAATAGGAAAAGGAGTGAAGCAATTAATAGCAAGCAAGGTTCAGATCAATCAACGACAAAACAGAGGGTAATGTCTATATTATACTCCTTCTCATATAGCTGTTAATGTTAGCTTCTACATTATATTCACAAGCTGTACACTACATATTCACACACACAATTTACAAATGCGTCATGCGTGATAAATCTCGCACAACAATGAACACATATTTGCTTGCTTCCATAAAAAATTCACATAGCGCAAATTCTCAAAGCCCACTCTCCAAAATTACACAAATAGACCTCATCTCATTTGGACAAACACAAAAACAAACCCAAAGAAAAATCACATACACCATCAAATTTTCCAAATTCTATACACACTTACACTGTTGAACCTCCCACGTGCCACCACTTAAATCCTCATGCATGCATCACCGTCTTGATCTGCGAACCTTGTAGCCTCGTCTTTACAAATCCGCTACCCATGCACCGCCTTGAGCCCCCATAGGGTGTACCAAATTTAAATACACTAGTCCAATTTCATGCAAAGTATCCTTTCAATTAATATTTGGAAGTGTATAAAAATGGACAATAAAGATATTCTATATGATAATTCAATAGTTATGTAGCGGAAGGAGATTTTTATCCATGACATCTCCGTTTGGAAACTCTAGAACACGTTAGTTGAGCAATTATATAAATATAGATATAATTATATAAATTATTCTTTATCAGATAAATAAAACAAATTTTTAGTTTTTGTTATTTCTTTATGTTGGGTCTCAAATAATATTATCAACAATATTAACAATCCGAAATAACAATCAGACACAAGAATCCAAAATTTACGCGGAAAATCATTTCTCTTTGAAGGGAAAAACAACAGGACAAACTCCGAATAATTTTACTATTATCAAATCAATTACAATAATTATTGTGTATGTCTCACGGCTAAATAAAAAATCTCTCTTATTTTTTTTTACTCTCACACATACTAATTATTTCTCTCAAAGGCAGCAACACTTTGTTCTCTCCTTTCTATTTTCTTCTCCATGTACAACTCTCTCTTGGCTGTCTTCTTTTTCTCTAAGCGGCTCCCTCTTGGCTGCTCTCTCAATTCTCTTGCGTGGCACCTTTTTCTTCTTATGCGACACACCCTTGTTGTTGCTATCTTGCTTATGCGGCACACTAACCCTTGCTTTTATAAGCAAGTCTGCCACCCCACATGAATCCTAGGAACATATGGATTCCTAACACTACTTTAACTAGAATTCTTTGTCATGCACGTGGCTAGTTGTTGGCTAACTTTGGACAAGCTCATTAAGAAGCTCTACTCTTATGTGGGCTGGACCATGGTGCTTGATGCACCTAACAATCTCCCCTTCCAGCCTACCGATGAGGGGAGATTTTCAATCCAACTCTTTAATTTGAATCCATGCTAGTCAAGCAAACACCAAGCTTGACCTTCTTCATTATCTTCACCAACACTGAAAACACTTCATCAATATCAATACCTTTCATTCTCAAAGAAATAATCTCATCTTGGATTTCCTTAATCCAAACCCTTGGCTCCCCCTCATCAGAAGCCCAATTATTCTTGAAGCTTACAATTCGATGTTCTCCAGTAGCTCTCTTCTCACGAGGTTCAACAATCTCTAGTGGAGGATATTGCTCCCCTTGCTCAAGACCTCTAAGGTCTTTCACTTCATTATCATTCAATGTAGCCTTAGCATCTTCATATTCTTCATCACCTATCACTTCCTCTTCTGAAGCACTATTAGGCAATAAGAATTTCACCCTCTTGACATCATCACCATCAATCTTAACTCTCATTTTTGGAGTCTTCTCAAAATTTTTAATCTCATTGAACTTCTTCATACAAGTCTTCACATGAGTCCTATACATACCGCAACAAGCAAGTCCTCTTGCAACAACCAATGACCACTCAGTAAGTTTCCATCTTCAATTACCAAGGTAGTTACAATAACCCGCTCGGTCTATAGCCAATGTAGAAAACACATTCATTCTTAAATCTGGAACATGTCCCACATCCTTCAACCTTATGGTGCTACCAACATTGGTTTTGATGCACACATCACCAATTCCCACAATTTTTGAGTAACTGGAATCATCCATCTTCACTATACTAAAGTGTCTTATTTTGTACGTGGTAAACAACCCCTTCGTAGGGATATCATGGTGGGAGGCTGCAGAATCAACAACCAACTCAACATCATTATTAGCAACATGCTCACAACAATTGTAGTATTTTTCTTACTATCATTCTTTTTATCTTTTCCTTTAATTTGTTCTTTATTCCAATGCCAAAAATCTCTTCTTATGTGGCACTTTTTCCTATAGTAGAAGCATTCTCTAGTTTCCTTAAACTGAGAACTATCTCTTGATTGTGACCTACCATTGAATTTGCAATCATTAGGTCCTTTGCTTCTACCTCTGCTTTTGTTTTTCGTGACAAAAGCTTGATCTTGTGTATTGTCTATATTCGCATCTCTCCTACGAACCTCTTCACCTAAAATTAAATCTCGAATATCATCATATTTGAGTTTGCTTTTCCCTGCAGAATTACTCACTAGTCACTGCCATTCTCATGGCTTCCCAACTATTTGGTAAAGAAGCCAAAAGAATCAATGCACGAACCTCATCATCAAATTCAATTTCCATCGAGTATAATTGATTTGTGATCGTATTGAACTCATTCAGATGCTGTGCTACAGGAGTGCCTTATTGTAATACCCCGATTTTTTAATTTTATGGTCATCACCGTCATCGTCATTATTATTATAGAGTTAAGGTACTATATTTGTGTGCATAGTAAGATGAGAGTAGACAATTTTGTGGTACTACAAAATAGGTGAGAAAATTAAAGTTTTAGTGCATACAATTTAGTGCGGCAGTTAAAATAATAAACAAATAAATAAAAGAGGAAGCTGTAACGTGGAGTGTTACTTTGTGGGATTGTTCATATAAAACTTTTGGTCTCCTTATCAGTTAAGGAAAAGGATTAAAGAATTAAAACCTATTTGGATTAGAAGTTTAAGAGTTATTAGGATCCTTTGGAATTCTGGCTTATCTAAACAAATAAACCCTAATTTGAGGTTATTACATTTTTCTTTTATATATAATTGATGGGCTATAAGTACTTTTTATTATTAACTCTAGCCCACTACCCCACCAAGTCCACATCTCTGATGTGTTAAATACAGGGTAGAGGAAGAGATAAATTAGAGTTTTAATAGGAAGGGTTTCATCACTAAGGAGGCTAAGATGTGTATTTTTCCTTGGAGTTTAGAAGAAATACAATTGAAGAGGCAACCAAATTGTTCAAGGTATGATTTCTCACTATTAGAGAAAGAATTAAAAAGGTTTGCATGATTACTCCATATGAACACATGAATAGGTGATAAGCCTTTAGAAGTTTTGTTCCTGGAGTTAACGTAACTTTGGAGTAGTGCTGAATTCTTGACCCTTATTGTAATCTATAATATTGTTTCAAGTTTCAAAAATTTTAGTCAATATATGCTATAGGTTGCTAAGTCCTACGGGTAGATATTTTTCTATGGATGCTATATACATATTTGGATCTTATAGAGTATTTCATGGTGGCCTAGGATATCAATTGAGGTTATAGAAATTTGTTTGAACCCTAGTGGAACAGATTAGTTTTGGGGAAATATTGTTGCGGTGGGACTTTGATAAGAAATATTAAATTGCTTAATTCAATGGCATATACAAAAGTAGTTTTCATACCTGATTTTTTGTAGGACAGTAGGAAAGAAAAGGTTTCTAACGATTATAGAAATTTGTTTGAACTCTAGTGGTACAGATTAGTTTTGGGGAAATATTGTTGCGGTGGGACTTTGATAAGGAATATTAAATTGCTTAATTCAATGGTATATATGAAAGTAGTTTTCATACCTGATTTTTTGTAAGACAGTAGGAAAGAAAAGGTTTCTAATGATTAGATTCCATGCTTACTGATTAAAGTATTCTTTTGTTTAGAGCTTACGGAAGATTAAAGTGTTCAGATGTGTTCAGATATATTAGCAAGGGAGGTAAGTTATTGTGCATAAAATGCACAAGTTTTGTTCATTAGGTTCCTAGAAGTCAAAGGTTTTCTAAAGTTATGCTTTTAAGCATACATTTTCTAAAGTTTATCAAAAGTATTTTTACATCATTGAAAGAGAAACTTCGACTTTTAAATAATGTTTTAAAGAGAAACTTCAAATTGTAAATAACGTTTTGAACGTTCGAATCTCATTTAAAAGATGATTTTTAAACTAAACTATTTTCAGAAAATAATTGAGTTACAAAGTAAGTGTTCTAAAAAGGTTCTTGATCTTTAAATTTGTTTAAAACCAAGTGATTTCAAATTCGTATTCCTATTTTCCAAATGGTATTTAAAATGTTTCTTTTAGCAAATTGAGTTTTCAGACTTATTCAAGAATTGTAAAATACTTAAATAAACTCCCCAGTTCCTAATTATTCCTTAAGAGAGTCAAGCATCCTTTGATTCATGTTTCAATTTGATATTGTGATATTTGACATGCCTCTATATTTGGAATAATTGTTAATATTAGGAAAATTATTCTATTTTGTATAAATTTTGCTTTTGTGATATGTGACTCAAAATAAGTGTTTTTAGAATTGATCAGATATATGTGTAAGCCTGCTCATAGGGTTGTATGTGAGAATAAGTGTTGATCCCTCACCAGCAGGGGTTAGATGTTGGTATCCGCTCACAAGATTGTATGTGAGAATATGTGATATATGTATATGTGACACTGTGCTCTAATCAATTATTTGCACGTGTTTTTGAATAATTTTAAAATTTGATTACATATGTATTAAGTGGTTCATTATATGTTTTGGAAAGAAATTATATATATATATTTTTTTGAGAAACTAAAGAAAGAAATTATATTTGATATCATTGAATGAGTTTGTGAAATCAAAATACTCGTGCTCTGCTTGACTCTATTCTGTCGTGTATTGTATATAATTGCTTACTAAATGTATGGCTCACCCTATCAATTACAATTTTCAGATTAAAGTTTACTTGGGAAACAGAATCTTTGGATCACTTCGTAAGGTGCAAGGTAGAGCGTGGGAGTTTTTAGGCGACTTCAATAATACTTGAAGCCTTAAAGGATTTTTAGTTATTTTTATTTCGCTTAAGATTTTACAGTATTTGGAGATTATTTCTAAATTGTGGTTTAGATATTGTAAGAGGTTTATTAAGAGCATTTTTTATTTGAAGTTTAAATTAATTTTGGAATTAATTACGTTTATTGAGTTACACAAGATCAGCAAGTTAGTCATGCATCTAAATCCATGTTCCATGGATTTGGGTTTTGACACTTATGCCTTCTTTAGATTAAACAACTTCTTCATCAGATACACCTTATTGTTAGCCAATGACTTTTATACATGCCAGACAAAGCCTTCATCAAATCCACTGTAGTCTTTTCCTTTCCAACATTGTGTGCAACTGATCTTGACAGAGTTAATCAAATAACTCCTAGTACCTATCTATCAAGAAGATTCCATTCTTCATCTTTCATAGTATTAGATTTTATCCCCAAATGAGGCAGATGCAATTTCTTCCCATAAAGATAATCTTCTATTTACAATCTCCAATACTTGAAGTCTGTTCCATCAAACTTCTCAATTCTTGAAGCTTTGCCTTCTTCTCCAGCCATTGCTTCGACTCTAACCTTAGCTCTGATACCACTTGTTAGCATCCAAATAATATTATCAACAATATTAACAATCCAAAATAACAATCACTCACAAGAACACAAAATTTATGTGGAAAACCCTTTCTCTTTGAAGGGAAAAATCACGGAACAAACTTCGAATAATTTTACTATTATCAAATCAATTACAATAATTCTTGTGTATGTCTCACGGTTAAAGAAAAAATTTCTCTTGTTTTTCTTTATTCTCATACACACTAATTATTTCTTTCAAATGTGGCAATACTTTGCTCTCTCCTTTCTATTTTTTTCTCCACATATAGCGCTCTCTTGACTGTCTTCTTTTTCTTTAAGCGGCTCCCTCTTGGCTGCTCTCTCAATTCTCCTGTGCGGCACCTTTTTCTTCTTATGCGACAGACCCTTGTTGTTGCTATCTTGCTTATGTGGCACACTAATCCTTGCTTTTATAAGCAAGTCTACCGCCCCCACATGAATCTTAGGAACACATGGATTCCTAACACTACTTTAACTAGAATTCTTTGTCATGCACGTGGCTAGTTGTTGGCTAACTTTTGACAAGCCCATTAAGAAGCTCTAGTCTTATGTGGGCTGGACCATGGTGCTTGATGCACCCAACACTTTGACCCTTTGGTTTATAAAGAAAATTTTAAAATAATATGTTTCAGTAAATTGTTATAGTGCTACAATTATAGGCAACCTTGATATATATTGGTAAACATAAAACCCATCCCTTAGGCTTCAAAAATTAAACTACATAACCCCAAAAATTACATTGCCAAAAACACTTACCCAAAAATACCTTTTTTTTTTCAAGA
Source organism: Notholithocarpus densiflorus (assembly GCA_030021035.2). NCBI lineage: Eukaryota > Viridiplantae > Streptophyta > Magnoliopsida > Fagales > Fagaceae > Notholithocarpus > Notholithocarpus densiflorus. The sequence goes on from JARYZH020000166.1 coordinate 478,865, forward strand.
ATTTATTACAAAGATTCTACTTGAAATAATAAATAGAAATGCCACTAGACAATCAATTCAATCATATCACGTAATAACATATCTCTAAAATAAATATTCAAAAATTAAAAATTATCCAAATTTTTAATTTTATTTTGTTCATGTATGCAAATGGAATTATTCTAAAAATAAATAGAGATTATAACATTAACAATATCTAAGAGTGAAAACAAGCACAAGGTTATGATATAAATGTTGAATAAAATGGGCTATATATTCACTTACCTCATAGGAACCCAATTTCACAAGATTTCTACCATCCTTGGAACACCTTCTTGTCTCTGTAAAAGCTACCAGAGTCACTTGGTGGAACTGGCATACTCTATGTCCATACTCCACAACCATTGTAGTAAAACTGTATACAACTTTCATTGCAAAGTCGTATATAGAAAACCTCGAATAAAAAAAAAAAAAAATAAATAAATCAAACATTGTTGTTGTAATACACTTCTCCTGTATTCACAGTTTTCGGCCCTTTGTCTTTCGGCCTTTTATTGGCACACCACCAGCCACTCAAAGAAAATTATGCATATCTTTCTGCAAAAAAAAAAAAAAAAAAAAAATATATATTTATTTATTTATATATTTTGCTGAGATCTTTCGGCAATATGAAAGAGTGGATGACAACTAAACACAGATGGCAGCTCGTTAGGTAATCCTGGTTTTAGCTGGTGCAGACGGATTGTTGTGCAATAGCTCAGGAGATTGGATATCAAGTTTTTCACTACATATGGGTATTACTTCCAATAATATTGCTGAGCTGGGTGCAGTTCGCCAGGGCCTCCTTCTGGCATGGAACTTGAGTTTCAAATTTATTCATCTTGAAATAGACTCTATGACAGTTCTTTCCTGGTTAACTAATAATAAAAATATCTCACCAGTTATTAACCCACTATTATGTGATTGCAGGAACCTTATGGAGCGCGACTGGACCGTCTAGGTGTACAACATATTCCGTGAAGCTAATGGCTGCACGGATGCTCTAGCAAAGAGGGGAAATCAGCAACAGTACTTTTTGGAAACCTATGATACATGTCCCGCTTTTGTATATATGGCTTTTGTATGGGATATGGAACATATAAAAACTACTAGAATGTGTAAAGGCTGTAATGCCTGCTGCTGTTGTTTGACATTATATATAATTAAATAATACTCCCCCTTTTATCAAAAAAAGAAAAAAAAGAAAAAAAGAAGAGTGGATGACCACTTGAAATATATATACTATTAGATACGTACTTTCAGTTTCATATCTATTATTGTTTGTCCCTAATTTCATTTATATTAGTATATAATAAACATATAGTTGCCACATATGATGCTTGACCGACAATCTAAAATCAAAGCTGTGATGTTTCACTTCACCAATGACAGACATATAAATCTCTGCTGTCAGCTTCACCTTATTATGTGGCTGTGACGATGAATCATGAATGGGGTCACATTTTTCAACAATCGATCGATCATTCACCCAGACACATCCACTAGATTATCAGTAGTAGAACAAAGTCTTTTTGCACATTGAAGTTACTAGTCAGGGTGTAATGGGGTGCTGTTGTTAGAGACAGTGACGGCACAACCTAAACATAATAAGCTTTTAACTGTTTTGGCTATCTAGCTGTTTAGGAGATTAATTTTAATGGGTCCATTTGTTGAATCAATGTATGGCTATGACGTTAAGAATTATTCACAATCCGACGTGATTTTAATCGCACGGGATACATGGGTTGTGGCTTGATGGTAGAAGTTTTTATTCCAGCATCCAGAGATGAGCGGTTTAAGCGATAGTCCCAGTAAGGCCCGTGTGGTATATGTGCTATTATCCATTATTGTTATGTGGCGTATAGTCGATGAGCCCACACCAGAAACCCCATTTTTTATTCAGGAAAAAAACAAAAAAATCAGATGTGATTTTATATATATGGATTGGCTGGTGATATACAGTCAAATTTTATCCAAAATTTGGCTCGCAGAGGCTAGCTAGGACCTCGGTCTTACTAGTTTGTCAAACTGTAGTTAAAAGCAGAATTGGTTGCAATGGGGGATCATATTAATTATAATGTTTTGAAACCAAAAAATGAGAGATATGAATATGGTTGAGAGATTTTCTGATTAGTTGATGGGACTTAGTTGCATCCATGCAGTGCACGTCTCCGTCTCCGTCTCCACCATCCTCTAGTGGTTGACCTTTTGACCTTAGTGCCCGTTGATTCCATGACATTTTGTGGGACATGAAATCCCTCTAGGCCTACGCTTGGACTTAATAATTTTCAGTCTTCCACCGATACAGGAACAGGACTGCAAATTATTAGTGGCTCCATCATGGGTGTTAATTAACATTTTTCTTTTGAACAGACAGACTAATTAATCTCTACTTGAGAAACATATGGTGTGAAACTTAGGTACATTCTTCTTTTCCTTTTAGGTTTTTTGGGAGGGGGGTAACTGGGTAAGGTGAGGGTTGAATTTAGCAACCGAGCGCACCATGGAGGATGCTAGTATTATTAGGTCATCAGTTAAACCCCAAACTTAAGTATTGTATCCTAAGTACTCTTTGGGTGTTGCAGCTTAGATTTCTAATTCTTAATTAAGGGTAGTTATAGGTTTACATTGTACTAGCAATGTAAACTAAAAATTTTCCCTCGCTTAAATTCAACTATTTGGTTGTATTGACCAATGAATCCCATAATTGAGTAATTATTTTTGAAAAAGATAACATTATTATTTAATATAACAACATGGTTGAATTCAATTTGAAATTATAAGAAACTAACATTAATTTAAAGAACTGTATCTAAGATTTTGGGTAAGAACAAAACTACATATTATAAAGAAAATAGTATAAAAAAAAATTTGCAATAAGGTTTCTAGTTATTTAGATTGAAGGTGAAGTGGGCCACAATGAATTTTTTATGGCATGGGTAATGCGTATGATTGTAGCCTCTGATTAAATTAATACTAACTTTCCAACGCTAATTAATTGGTGCAGATAACAGTTAGTAGATAGTAGAATGGGCGAATTATTATGCTATCCTTTTAAGAGGTATGTACCAAACAAGTCGCCCTATGGACCCAGTTATTGCCACTTAGCAGCAGACATTTATGCCTTTTGCTTTAGTTTGGATGCTTCTTGGTGTCCCAATTTCTTTTTTGCCATCACCTAAGTTAAGTGAGTTCCAGCACGAAATCTTTGAAATGAATGGTTTGCAAATCAACAAATTACACTAGCTACATATATGCGTCCCCTAAAAAGGAAATCCATGCACCCCATCATTACCGCCCAAATTTTTCAATCTAGATCAACAACAACAACCACCACCACGCCTTAATATTCAAAGATTGCCAGTAAAGTTGTCATTTTACGATCTTGTTCCCAAACACATAAAAATTTGACTTGTTTAATGGTATGGCCTAAACTTAGTTTAATAAAAATAAATAAATAATAAAACCCCACTAAACCTGGGCACTTGACTTGTTTGCTAAATAAACAAATTTGAACAAGTTTTTTGTCAAGTTGAACCCAAGTGCTTCATAAACAACAATATTTTATGCATTGGATTAATATGCATCGGCATGTATATATAAATATATATATATATATATATATTTATATCGGATTTATGAAATATTTTCTCGTTTATAAATAATTTGATTTTTCTTTTTCTAAATAAAAAACGGGTGGTATCGTGGAAGTAAATCATGATATACTATAGAATTCTCTCTTTAAAAAAAAAAAAAAAAAAAAAAATTGATTCATTTACAACCTATAATCTAGGCATATATAATGTGTAGAAAACATGATCTCATAAGGATAATCCAATTGCAATACACAACAAAAATGCCCTAATTTTTTGTTTTTTTTAGATACATTCTAGGTGGAAGAAGGGAATTTGCCTTGAAAACATTAATAAAGTCATTTGACTTAAAAATTTATTGACTGGAAACACCGCACTTACTTGCAATGATTTTTTTTATTTTTTTATTTTTTTTATTGTTATTTTTTTAGAAGAATTCGCAATGAAATTGATTTTGCATTCCTTAACGTTGATGGGAGGCCTTATTATTAATTTAGTAGCAAACATCAATTGGCGGAGGACATAATTATTTGATAGTATTAACTAAAAAAATCACCTAAATAGGAAACCGGTGTTCCGTTCATTAAAAATCTTAATTAGTTGTGGACATGTTGGTTTTGATAATTTAAATACATCTCTTGTTATTAAATAAGGGTCAGTTCAACTCTACTTCCTCTCTTTCTCTCTCTATCCAAACTAATAATTTGATATTAATCTTGCCTATACGAAAACAAAAATCTTGATATCTTGACCAAATCATAAACAACAATTATCATAAAATGTAAGTAATAATTGATTCAAATCATTTTGTACCTTATAAATAAGAATAAAAAATCTTAGTAAGTTATTATATAGGTATTGGTCTAATAGAAATAGATTATTGTACTTATGATTTCTTACGGTGAAAGCTTGAATTAAAAGTTTTATATTATAGTAGCCAACTATTCGGGGCCACCATTTCTTGATAATCATTGACCATATGTAAGACCGGAGAAAGGGCAGTTCTTAGTCAAGTATTATAAAGAAATGAAGCCGTTTGTAAAGAAAGAATTAAAGAAAACAACTGGTTAATCAAAATTAAGAAAAGAAAACCACTGTCTAATATGTTTATACTTTATACATATAAAAATTAAAAAGAAGTATGAACAAGGCCAAGTCCAACTGGCCTTTCACGGATTTGGACTTTTGACGGTCATGTCATGTGTTGAGTCTTTGACTCTCAAAGGGTGGGAAGTGGACCACACGAGATTGTGGCCTGATGGTAAGAGTCTTTATCCCAGCATTCAGAAAGGCTCGGTTTGAGTGATTGCCCCAGTAAGGCCCGTGTGATACATGTGGTATTATCTATTGCCGTCACGTGGCATGGGGTCGATGAGCTCACACCGAAAACCCCCTTTTTTCATTCAAAAAAAAAAAAAAAAAGTTGGAAAGTGGCAAAGTGAATGATTTTGGGCATATCCTTTCCAATTCCAATTCCAATTCCAATTCCAGGTCAGTAGTCAGTCCACGACAAGATTAGAAAGTATGGGTGTAATTTCCTCGCATACACTATAGGATATATATTTACAGTTATATCAATATTCTTGCTGAATTCAAGTCTTCCTGGTCAAAGTAGCTCAAGAAAAATAATAAATCAGTACTTTCAGAGCATATACTATAGGATATACAATTGGAATTCACATAATTACTATTATTTTGATGAATAGATACTCTATGACTATTATTGAGATGACCTTTCGAATGGGGTAAACAACTAAACATACATCAAAAAAGGCCACAGTAAAATAATCTTGTTTGATGGACAATACATGTGAAGAAAGTTAAAAAGAAGTAAGAAATTATCATGGGTTTTATTGGTCAATTAAAAGACTCATTATTTCTTATATTAATAGAAATAAAATCTCCCTCTCCCCCATATTCTAGATTTGAAATGACGTGTTGTAAATTTGGAGATCCTCATTCTTATGGGACTTTCAGAATGTCTTCATTATCAAGATGTGAAATAATATGGCCAAAAACTATAACATCACTTCCTTATATATATTATACAACAACAAGCCTTGAACATTTGTACCAGCTCATGTAAAATAACATAAAACTCAAAATATAGCCAATAAAACCTCAAAATCACCAACATTAGATCATGAACCGATTATGCAAAATGAGATTTTGTTATAATGTTTGTGCAAATATACAAATCATTGTATCTTATGCAAAATAATTTTTTATTAGTTTTAATGTTTCCCGATAGTAAAAGAAGAGAATAGATGATGATTATTGTGTATAAAAAGAGAAAAATAATTTTTTAAAAATCAAATAAAATATAGAATAAATAATCAAGTTGCCATGTCTTAAAAAAATACTAGTTAGTTAAATGTCTTTTTTTTTTTTTTTTTTGAAAAACTAGTGACTTAAATGTCTAAAATAGAAAAAAAAAAAAAAAAAAAAAGGTTCTTATTTTTTTTTTTTTTATCGTGTGTTTAGGAAAGGATGTTTGCATGTTTTGCATTTGGAAGAGGCACTGTTCATGGACCAGCCATGAAGTGAAAAACGCAATAAGTTTTCAGCAACAGTGTTTTGCCTTTTTTTTTAAATTATTTTGCTACAGTATTTTTAGCAAAATAAGCGGTATCCAAACAGACCCTTAATGTTGATAGATTTTCAACCTCTTTATTTATTTTTATATAAAATAAAATAATAATAGTACTTAAGAACTGGCCAAAATAACCAAGTATTTAATTAGGAATCTACCACTTTTTTAAAACTCGAGTTTGTAAAACTCTAGTTTACTGCGTAACTCGAGTTTAGAGTTTCACAAACTCGAGTTCCATGAAAAATTTCTACCAATTTTTAATGTAACTCGAGTTCCAGAAAAAATAGCACAGCAAATTTGAAGGCTATTTTTTCAAAAAATTCAAGTTTCTGGAACTCGAATTACACGACAAACTCAAATTTTAAAAATATTATAAATTACTAAATATTTCACAAACAATAATTTATTACCAAATATTTTGGCAAAGAGTAGTACACCAGTAACAACCCCCAAAAAAAAGAACGCGGTTTCCTATCTTTTCTTTTTCTAGACTACTACTAGAGTGGGGGCCAAAACAAGAACAAAGCTACTCAACTCATCGGTCACTATCCTCAATTTATTTTCAATATATCTATAAATATTATATATAAATAGGTGCCATTGTCTGTGGAGGAGTCAGTCTTCCTGTCCTGGGTTAAAACTTAAAACTTCAAAATTGCTCTCCAAAGGAATAGGTTACGATTTATTATTTGCTTTCTTTCATTTTATATATCATAAGCTGAAGCTGAAGCTGAAGCTGGTACTGAGCTTATTATCTGAGCTGAGGTGAAGAATTTGGTGGTGGTTGTTGGGTTATGGGCAACTGCTGCTCCGACCAAGCCGGCGGAAGGGCAGCCGTGGGCGGCGCCTCATCTTACAACCCCAATGCTCCGAACGAAGCCATCGATAAATTCCTCAAGTCTCGCGGCTACAACGGCCTCTTCTCTCAGATCGAGGTCTCCTTCTTTTTCAACTTACTCTACTATTTACTCTCTCTCTCTCTCTTCTTTTCCAGATTCATTTTGAATTTGATTTACACTGTTTCTTAGCTACCTATTTCAATTTCACTGCATTTATTGCTCTTTTTCTTTTTAGCTTTACTAAAATTCAATTGCGTACTTGATTGAATATAAAAATGGTGGCATTTTAGTGGAATTTGGATATATAGTGACTATGTGTGCACAAGCACAAGCACAAGCGATGCTAAGACGTGACACCAATGACATTTATTGTACAATTTTTCTTAATGCTATTTTTTTTTTTAACTTAACTTGAAAAAATAAATTATTCCAATTGTTCGGCTTTAATTGCTAATCGAGATGAATGAAAGTATTGAATCATTTCCTTCTCAAGTTATTAACATGATTTGACTTCAAATGTGTAGGCTAAACATGAATTTGGTTGAATTTAGTAGCTCTGTTGCCCAAATAGAATGAATCTTTCCTAGTATATTGAATTGAATTTTCGCAATTCACGTTATTTTGAGAAGTAGCAGTTGCTACTATGCTGATTGAAATTGGGCTTAGTTATCATACATGAGTTTCATCAAATAATTTTTAAAAGATGTTGTCACTTATTTATGCATGGAAAATAAAACCAGCTCAAGCAAGCTAGTACCCGCATGTTTCCCCCAAACTTTCTTAGCATCCAAAAAAACCTTTAATTGTCTAACACAGTTTAGCAACTGTCCTTGGAGGAAAAAAAATGTTAAGCCAATCTAGTTCCAATTTCAATTGAAAAAAATCCAAAATTCAATTCCAAATTCCCTATATTTGCTACAAAACCAGCTCAAGCAAGCTAATCCAGACAAGTACTTTTATAATCATTAAAACAGCAAATAAAAAAAAGGAGAAAAGTAAAAGAAGAAAAAAGAGAAACTACGAATTGGGGTTGGAGCTGTGGTTCTGTCAGCAGCCAAGGGTGGATGAGAGGAACTTGTTGTGGCACCATTGGCTGAGTTAGGGTTGGTGGGCCCACATGAAATACATCTTTGTTGCCCATTTTTGAAGGTCTGCAAATCGAAGTTCTTGTTGATCAAGTAAGGGAAAGTAAAGGAGAACAAGAAAATTTTGAAGCTGAATATCACGCCGCTTTCATGCTAGTGGCAGTAACAGCACTGTTCTCCCATTGCCATTTAGGGTGCAACTCAGGGCTTGGAATTGCTTGTTATGATTGGGGGTTTGTTGGGGTACCACTCGGCCATGACCTCTTGGTAAATAAGAGGTAGAATGGTCGGGAAAAAAAATGAAAGAAAGAAGACATGAGAATAATGAAGTGAGCTACCTAAATAGCTGTTGTGGCTTTGTGTGCTATGATTTTAGGCCCTTATATTTTGTTGCAAAATGAGAATAACGATTTTTAGAAGTTCTCATTCTAACTAATTTGTAGAGGTTATGGAGAATGTATTTAAGAGTCCACTGCAAATTTGAGTTAACAAACAAGCTGAAAATGTAAAATGCATTCTTAAGCCTCAAAAACTGTAAAGTGCATTTTTTTTTATTTTTTTATTTTTTGTAGAGTTCCCAAACACAGGCTTAGCATCAACAAAAGCTTTATACAAACAAAGTGAGCCTACCTAAATTTTGAGTGTAATTGGCTAGTGTTGGGCCAATTTGGCTAGTATATGTTCACGTTGGGATAAATAAATTATGCTCATATTTTCATTGTTGGTCTTTTATTTATTTATTTTAGGGGGTAAGGGGAGGCTTACTCTTCACATCCATCATTGACTTTTCTTTCTGAATACAATTCCAATGCAGTTATCGTATTCTGCTGCAGACTTGCGTGATCGAGATGTGCTCTCCAAGGTTTGTTGCTTTACTTTTTAAAGTAGATATATTTACTTAAACAAGTCCTGTTGCTTTATTTGTTAATGTACTCTTGAAGGTTAGTTCTCTTCTGTGAGATGAAGTTAGATGCATTCATTTGTTTAATTACACCACCATGGGTCAAAATTCTAATTGTGGACAAGTTTCTTAGTGATAAGCTAATTAACTTAGCAACATACTATGTCAACTATGGCATTACCCTACTTGATTGAGAAAGTACTATAAACAAATAATCAAATATTATTTGACAAAAGAAATATGCATATTAGAGAATCAGAATGCATTTGGTGTGGGTTTTGACAGATTAAGAAGTACCTTTAATTTTTAAAAGATTGTTCTGTATACTCTCTCTCTCTTAATGACGATGTTTTCATGATCAATTTTTTTTTCTCACTACATTGTCAAAAACTGTGGTTCTAGATGTCATGCTTCTGATGATTAATAAGCCTTCTCTTTACTGTGCTATCATGCTCCATTTTTCCGTTGTGGAAATCTTACTGTTGTTGCTGAAGATTTATCCTGTTATTTATAAAGTTTGTGTTCTACAGAGTGACCCCATGTTGGTTGTTTATACAAAAGGAAGAGATGGAGTACTTGAAGAACTTGGCCGCACTGAAGTAATTTTAAATTCATTAAATCCCACATGGATCGCAAAACATACAATCACTTATCATTTTGAGATTGTGCAGACTTTAGTGTAAGTTTAATGCTAACATCTCCATATATATATATATATATATCTATGAGATGTGCATGTTACTCTTTTCACCATAAAATATTCTTTGAAATTGCTGTTTGTGACAGGTTTCACGTGTATGATGTTGACACTCAGTATCACAATGTAGAAGTAAAGGTATATATCCCGATGATATCTCTGGTCTTCTTCTTCTTTTCTTAATGTTTTATTTTTGGTGCAAGAATGGTTCTGATTGTGGTTTCATCATTGAATTTATCATCTTTTTAACCTAACAACAAGTTGAGTAGATAGTTATTTTTGTTTTTGATAAATTGTGTGTAACAAAGTAGTGAACTGAACCTGATCAGCTTGAGCACTAATCTAAAGTGAATGATTAAAGTAGTGAAAATTAATCTTCCATGGATGCATCACATTTGCTAGTTGAGTTATTTTCCATTTTTTTCTCTCTCTCTCTATTTTCAGCTTTACGTAGGCCCAAAGGGTATATTTAAGAATTTGTTTGCTTATTTATTTGCTAGATTTATATTTTTATGTTTTTGTTATATTGATGTCATAAATAGGATCTCAATGTTTTGAGCAGAATGCTCACAAGGCACATTTATTACTCTCATTCAAGTGCATGCAAGCCTAAAAAATCGGTTCATAAGGGACAATTTAACTTGTGCAGATGCTTAAGCTGGATGAGCAGCAATTTCTTGGTGAGGCAACTTGTGCATTGTCTGAGGTATATCATACTGACTGTCACTCTTGTAGTCATTGAACAATAAGAACCCCCATGATAATATTCTTTAGAGAGAGCAGCCCTCATCACATTTTGAAAACTAGATACCTGATTTGATGAAAACACATATTTTGTGTGCCTTTCTTGGTCTCTCTTTTTATTTTTTTGCCCTTTCACATTCCCTTCTGCTTGTACATTTTTTTTACCTTTGATATTTCCAACTGGCCTTCACCCGAACCATGAAGTTCGTTACATTTACTGAAAGTCAGAATTCCAATATATTAAACCCTCAACATTCTTGTGTCGCTCTGTGCAGATAGTCACTAAATCAAACAGGTCACTGACCTCAGATCTTGTACATAGAGAAGAATCTATCAGATCAACCCGTCCAAGAAACCTCGGAAAGCTTACTGTGCATGCTGAGGAATCTGTTAGCTCCAAAACCACAACAGAGATGGTATTAAGGTGTTCTGATTTGGAATATAAAGATCTCTTCTCAAAAAGTGTATGGGCTGCTAAGTTCTTAATTCTCTTTCTATATTCTTAGATTTAAAGAGGTACCCTAGTTACCCCATCTGTCCATGTGCTGATTTATCTTGCAGGACCCCTTTTTAATAATATCGAAAGAAGTGGAGAATGGGACCCCAATTCCAGTTTGCAAAACAGAAGTAATCAAGAATGACCTCAAGCCGACGTGGAAGCGAGTATTTTTGAATATTCAACAAGTTGGAAGCAAGGTATAAGAAAGTTTACCTTCAGTACTATAGTCTGCATCCACTACTAGAAATCTGGTGTCCTTTGCTGTCAGCATACTCCCCCCCCCCAAAAAAAAAAATCCTAGGCATACTGTGTTTATTAATAGATGGATGCTCCAAGTTTTGGTTGCTTATTAGAGCTTGATGGCCACAATGACCTAATTGGACAATATTAGTTGTCTCAGTGCTCCAGATTGGCAACCATCTGCCAAACCTATGTAGATGTTGTTAGATATGGATTTTGGAATTTTTCCTGTAAGATGCTTCATGTCCTTGTCTGTTCATTGCTAGTTTTCTCATTTTTATTTTTCAAAATTAATCTGCAGGACAGTCCACTGGTAATAGAGTGCTTTAACTTCAATAGCAATGGAAAACATGATTTGATTGGGTAAATTGTAATCTTGCCCGTCTTCATTATCTCCTCATCTCTATAGACCAGCATAATGACAAAGCTTGTTGTTGTATTATCAGAAAAATTCACAAATCATTGGCAGATTTGGAAAAGCTTCATTCTAGTGGGCAAGGCGAAAATTTATTTTTACCGACTTTAGTTGGGCATGATTACCACAACAAGGTCCTTTTATGTGTATCAAGTATACTTCGCATTTTGAATTGTATAAAATTCTTTGCCTTTAGTTTGAAGGTCTCTAAATATCATGCAGATACTGAAGAGTCAGCTATTTGTTGAGAAGTTTTCCCAGAGTGTCGAACACACTTTCTTAGATTACTTGGCTGGGGGGTGTGAACTGAATTTCATGGTGGCAATTGATTTCACTGGTATTTATTTATGCAATCAACTTGTTTACTGTACCTGAAAATTTCTATTTGCATTCCGAATGTTATTCTCTATAAAAATTAAGAGTGAATGCAATTTTTTTTTTTAGCATAACACATTCATTTATACCATTTACTGATCCCTGTTATTGTCTTGTTTTTTATTCATTTTAACATCCTTGTTTCAACTGCACTCTATTGGCATTTTGTTTCCTGATTTCGCAACACTATATCCTACCTTGGGACATAATTGTGCTTTTAGTATTTATGAACACTTGGCGTTGTTATTCAAGTACCTCTTCCTAAGTATTGGTTCACTTTATCCATCCCATTCTCCTGACCTTTCTTCTAGTTACTCTGTTAATAACCCTATCAGATTGCTTATTTATATGTAAGGTATATTGTAGTCGATAGAATTTGAGTTTCTTCATAAGTCAAAGATATCTCTGGGTCATTTATGGTTTTGAAATATGATAGAATTGTGATTGTCAAGAGAGCAGTTTAGTTTTATGAACTTTTGCCATGCTCATTGTTGCTTCTAGTTGCTTCTGAATTCATATCTACTTTCTTGGAAAATTAATTTTGATCTCTTTTTTTTCTTCTTTTTTTCTTGTAGAAAAAAAAAAAGAAAAGAAAAGAAAAAAGAAGAGAATGTTTACTTTTAAATCATTACATGTATTGGTTATAGTTACTGCAATATCTTATTATATACTAAAGTGTCATTCTTTCCTATTAGCTTCAAATGGAAATCCACGCCTTCCCGATTCCTTGCATTATATTGATCCTTCAGGACGGCCAAATGCATACCAAAGAGTGAGAAATTGGTCCTTTCTACAGCAATTTCTTGAACTTCTTTTTGGATATACCCATCTGATGGTGCCCATTGCTTTTCAGGCAATCATTGAGGTTGGAGAGGTGTTGCAGTTTTATGACTCAGACAAGCGGTTTCCTGCATGGGGATTTGGAGCACGGCCAATCGACGGTCCAGTCTCTCATTGTTTCAACTTGAATGGAAGCAGTCATTACTGTGAGGTAGAACGGTTGCAAAATTTATTCTTGCTTTCATTATGTGATATTTTTATTTAGAAGCCTTTATATTAAGCATATGTAAGCCTATTTCTCTCAGGTTGAAGGAATCCAAGGAATTATGATGGCATATACAAGTGCCCTCCTTAACGTTTCTCTTGCAGGGCCAACTCTTTTTGGACCTGTTATTAGCAATGCTGCACTTATTGCTAGCCAGTCTCTTGCAAATGGTGGACGAAAATACTTTGTGTTGTTAATAATCACGGTAAGAGTAAATCATTGGGATCTTTGGATGAATTTTTTCATGTTCACTTATGAAGGCTATATGTGTGTGTGTGTGTGTGTGATTTTAGTTAACACGAATAATACTTGAACTTGGTACCTTTTCTTCAGTGGCTTGTTCTGCACTTCCTTTTCCATGTTGCAGAATTAAAAAATTTGTTTTACATGGTCAATACTCATATGTGCTTTCAATATTAAATATCCCCCTTTTGTTGAGTTCCCACTGCTGTTCTTAGGATGGAGTAGTGACAGATCTCCAAGAAACCAAAGATGCCCTTGTGAAAGCATCTGACCTGCCATTGTCGATCCTAATTGTTGGAGTTGGAGGAGCTGACTTCAAAGAAATGGAGGTATTTATTCAACTCATTTCTTTTTGTTGGTTGATTGTCTTGGAATATTTGGTACAGGACTAGAGGTTCAATTATTCGGCATAATTAATTATCTCATCATACATTTTTGTACAGATTTTAGATGCAGACAAGGGAGAGAGACTTGAAAGTTCAACAGGACGTGTTGCTTCGCGTGATATAGTTCAGTTTGTTCCGTTCCGAGATGTACAGAGTAAGTCAATCTGCTTATTATATTTGGTTCCCATGCTGACTTAACTAATTGAAATTTTATGAATAGTTTCTAAGTAGTGACTTGCGGTTTTAATTTTCTTGTCCTCAAAATGAAACTTTGCCTTGCACCTGCAGGTGGAGAGATTTCTGTTGTTCAAGCACTTCTTTCCGAATTACCAACGCAATTTTTAACCTACATGCGGACCAGAGATATCCAACCACTTTCTTCATAATGTAAAGAATTGTACATAATGAAATTTGATTTTCCATAAGTGGTTCACCTTCGTTCAGGCCACCATATTTTTTTGAGGTTTGTCGTGAGTGGCATCATTCATATTGCTAAGAAAGGGTAATATTATAGCGCGTCATCGTGCCTGGCTATAAATTCCATACAAGCCCCTTTGTCAATTAGCTACTGAGGGTTCACGGCTTCACGTTCCTTGGTTAACTTGGGCTCCAGTAAAGTTTTACATGGACTACTGGCTTAAGTGCGTGCTCAAAGCAATTCCTTTTAGTGTGTTGGAACCAACACCAAGGCCCTAAATGAAAAAGATGTGGGGTTAAACAACATTTGTATCATTTGAACTGGATAATAATGTGAAGAATGTTTTTAGAATGGACTCTCTTCAATCTTCTCTCAAGTTTCCAACTTGCATTACATTTTTTGTCTTTTGGGTTGAAATGTGATACCTGTTTGAATTTCTACATTATTTAGGCCTAAGGTTCTGCAGGAGCCAGCTTGTCCGCAAGGGTGTGAATCTCTGTTCCATGGGGGCCCTTGGCCTTGGAAGTTTTCGTGTAACTATTCTGTTAAGAGATATTGTGACCTAAGAGGCCCAAACTTATTGTAAGTTGACGTACCTGTAAAACAGGCAATATGAACTGTAGATTACTAGATTAGTCTATGGTTAGGTTAGGGTATGCTTGGAGCTAGTTATTATATTAGCCCTACATTAGGTTCACTGTAACCTAATAAATAAGAGTTAAAATCTTGCTTATGTATTTCTTTTCTCTCTTTCAATTAGCCAATGACTCAACAACTTAAACATATACACAAGGATGTGCATTGATTAGTATTCATTAAGTCATGGTTGTACTGCATTGGCTAATAAGCTTTGTAGCTAAATTTAATTGTGGAATGTAAAATACAGCACTTAGCATATGTAGTGGTTCTAAGGTATTTTGACCAATTGGAAGCTGAGTATGAAAACAAATCAAGATGAACTAATGAAATCCATGCACATGTACAAAGGGATCAAGTACAAACCAAGATGGTCCGAGTGAAAGGACTTTGAACAAATTTGTCAATTTATGCTCATGCGATCTGTATGGGTCAAAATTTGGCGAATTTTGCCGGTGAAATTTGAAAGTGTGATCACTAAAAGACAGATGAATTTGAATTTGAAAAGTGAACAGGTCTTTGCAGCTATTAACCCCCAAAATCAATGCTAAACTTGTCTCACCAGAGCTAAAGTCAATCCGTAATTTCTTGTTGCCTTGTGCCTACAAGATTGAATTAGCATGAAATCTGGTGCAAACCTCGAGAGATGCAACTTTGATTAGCTTTCTATTGAAAACGATTTGTTCCCCTTGCACAACAAAATCTCACATTTTTCACAATATAAGTTAAAAATTTTGAAAAAAAATACAAAACAAACCGTTAGAATAAAAACAATTCACAGCATACATTTAGACTCATGTCGTTTAACCTTTTACAGTTGTTTTGTCAAAAAAAAAAAAACCAAGCAACTCTCCTTTTTTTTCATATATATTCAAGAAATTGAAGTGTCAACTTCCACTACAACTCAAAATAAGAGTTATGTCAAAAAAAAAAAAAAAAAAAGAGTTATGAAAATGTTGTGATATTTTGTTATTTTTTCTAAACTTTTTAAGGAAAAATAATAATAATAAAACTTGTGCAAATTATCATTTTGTTGGATGGGTGTGAAATGCTGGGCCTACCTGCGATTAGAGGAAGTTGTTAAGGCCCATCTAAAGAATGAGCTTATTGGACAACATAGAAATGTCTAATAGTCCCTTCCCTCGGCCTAAAGTGTCCGTTTGGGAACAACTTATTTAGCTGAAACTGAAAACTTTTTACTTAAAGTATTATAGATAAAGGTAAAAGTTAGCTAAATAGTACAGTGAGACCCATGAATAGTACCAAAAAGTGCAGTGGGGCCTGATTCCAGTGAACTTTGAGATCTAGGCAGGTAGTTTGGATGATTCTACTTTGAATGTTCTTTGTATTTGAAAGTTTGACATGTCAGCTTGTGATAGGTCGGGAATTTTCCCTCTCTACAGGGCCATGAATAGTAACAAAAATAAGCTGAAATTGCAAATAAATTGAAATTTTCAGCTTGTACCAAAACGCACACTAAAAATGTTTATTATTTAAAAGAAAAAAGGGTGTTTACTACAGTAGTATATAGCTAGGCAAGCTCATCTCATGGGACATTTGATCACTACGCAACAACAACAATAGTTGTTTACTTATGATTATTTAGACTAAGTAACAGTGTGTTTGATTGCCTCCATACTTGACTCACGGTCTTGGATGCATATATTTTATCTGTCCATTTGTAAAAGAGACGGTGGCACATCCAAAGCATATTCAAGTAGATGGGCTAGCTAGTTTATTAAGAGAAACGTAGATATTAGGAATTTAGGATTTGAAATGAGGAAAAAGATCAGGTAGCCCAATGCTGTCATGTCATCGATGAGTTATGTGCGTCGTCCTATTGAGCTATTGAAAAACTTAGTATAGATGCATCCATTGATGCATGGACCGGACCACTTCTTAACTAACAAAAAAAAATGTCAAATTATGGTGGTGCAATGGTCCATCATCCATGCATTGATGCATGGACCGGACCACTTCGTTTAGTAATTAATATGAGAGAGAGAGAGAGATTGCCATTCGACTTTGGTGATATAGATGTTGTATTCATCCCTCAAAAAGATTTTAAAAATATTGAACCAGTAGAAACTCAACTCAATTCAAACCTTAAAACTGTTTTGAAAAAAAAAAATTTGTAGTAAACCAAGATTCTACATGATAGATAGTTAATATTAGCAAAATCTAATCTCTCACACGGAAAATTATGAACAAAATTAGATACAGTACCTTAGGTGCTGTTCCTTAGGTACATCTTTTAAGATTTAGCTATGTGACTATCTAACTAAAAGATACACTTCCATCCCATAAGAAAAAATCCACATGGCAAAATCTTAAAAAGGGAATCTAAGGAACAACACATAAGTACTGTACCTAAGTCTTGCTAAAAAATTATTAAATACTCTAGGAATACGATAAATGCGTACTTCTCCCCCTCATATGAATTGTGAGTTCCACCATAAATTTAATTAATGGGACTCACAATTATGTGAGAGGGAGGAATATGCATTTATGATACTCCGGAAGTATCCAATAATTACCCCTCTCACATGGCCACACATAAAATAATCGATCTCTCTTTTTCTTAACACCATGCATAATCAAGATTGAAAATTAAACTACAACATTACTTTACAATATATCATCTTATTTAAGATAAATTAAACCTTCTATTTTCAAAAATTAAGAAATAAATTTTCATTTCTTTTTGTTATATTTTATCCTTGAAACATGATATTTCAATCTTTATATAAAATTAACCTTAGTACTAATTCAATGAATTATATATTTGATTCTTCAAATTAACCTTGACTTAATAAGTATTAAATAAATTTATTTAATTAATATTTAGTTATAAAAGGCCTTACTTATATAAATTGCCTTACACCTCAAACTATATTGAGTCAATCCTAACAAATGTTTTGTTGTTAATAGTTTTTTTTTTTGAGGAAAATAATACTCTCACATCCACTACATTCATTTTCTCATGCATATCTACTTTCTTGTGTTAGACGTGGACATTTTATTCACTTTTTAAAATGTATAAACTTTTGCATCAATTTTAAATATTTGTGTAAAATAGTGGATGTAAAAGGATTTTTTTTTTCCTATTTTTATTTTACATTTTACTTTTTTTTTTAACCATTGAAGGATAAAATATACATTTAGTAAGTACATAAACAGTAAAATACCATAATTTTATTGTAAGAAAATTTATGTCTATGTGTAAAAAGGAGTCTATCCTACATATTACATAATTCTAATTTTTTTTTAGAGAGAGTTTTAACATATGGCGTTCGCTCCTGATTATAACTCTTTATTTTCAGACTAAGATATCAATCGGTTTTTGGTGTAAGCAAGAATTGAATCATAGATCTCTTATTCAACCATCAGAGACTTTACCTTCCCATTAGACCATATATATTCCAAAGTTTCATCCTGGTTTTAAATTAAACCTTAGAAATTTTAATTGCATCGATTTTCACTATTAGAAATTTTTACTAGATTTTATCTAAAAAAGAAAGTTTTAATAGATGAGCCCTCAATAAGTAATGGGAACCGTAAGTTGTATTTATAACATCTTAAAAGTATAAAAGTCCGTCCACGCGATTAAAAAATAGGTGCTATATATTTTGATATATTAAAAGATAGCAAAAATGTCTCAATTATGTGTAAAAGATTAAAAATACAATAAAAACCAATATATAAACAATTTAATAAAGAACCATCAATTTGTGGATTTCTTGCACTAAATTACTACTTGGGGCGTTTGCATGAATGGATTCTTTTGAGAATACTAAATATTTTTAACACACATACGGGAAGAGATGAGAAGGTTTTAAAGAAACTAACAGTGGTATATATTCAAAATGGTCTAACTCTTGGATACACAGCATAGACTTTAAACCTCTTTAACTCATACTCATTTTCTAATGAGGGATTAACTCACTATTTTTTCTTTTGAGAATACTAAATATTTTTAACACACACACACGGGGAGATGAGAGAATGTCTTAACGAAATTGACAGTGGTATATATTCAAAAGGGCTTAACTCTTGGATAAACTGTATAAGCATGAACGGTTTTTGTTTTTTAATTTAAAAATATTATTATTAAGTTAGTAGAAACTCATTGTAGATCTAGCTAGATAATGAAAAATTATTGAGTGAACATTGATGTAATTGAAACTTGAATTAATTTAAGCTAAAGACAAATTTGATGTTTCTTATATTTAATTATATTAAGAAATATATAACATGAAAGTGTAAAAAGAAGAAAATACTTCTTACTTTCTTGTTCTAATTACTGCTATTGTGTATACATAGCGGCCTTGAGAATTGTCACAATGTACTCTCCATTTTCTTTGTGCACACTTGTTATGAGTAAAACTGCGGAGTGATCAATGCATAGTACCTATCTACATTTAAACTCACTTATATCTCCATATTTTCTCCATTAGTAATGACACGATTGATATTGATGTTGTGGAGGCATTTATTATCAAGAAGTACCAATGACGAAAAATTAAATTTGGGTAATTATAGATGAAACACATCCACGCCTTTTTTTTTTTGGAGAAGAAACACATCCACACCTTTTTTTTTGAGAATGAAACACATCCACACCTTGATTGCGTAAAATTGCCATGAAGTCATAGCACTGGTTTCAAATTAATGTATAGACATGGAGGCCATAACTCAGGGCCGGCCCTAGGCTTAGGCCAATTAGGCCATTGCCTAGGGCCTCCTTACCAGAGAAGGCCCCAAATGTGGGGGCAAATTATTTATTTATTTATTTTTATATAAATATTTTTGGGAGATATTAAAACATTTTAGTTTACATTTTTTTCCACTATTAAGAAAGCTCAAAGAATTAAGTAATATTAGAGATAGAAATAAGACAAATTTAAATAAATAGGTCTTACAAATAGACATGTTACTAATCACAAATAATCCAAATAGGAAAATGTTAAAAATACTATAAATTTTACTACATAACTTTTATTTATTTAATTATTTTTATACAAAATAAAAATTTTACTCTAGTCTAATCTAAGTGTATATGTATGTGAAACTCTCTTTTAGAGACTTAAATCGCGGTCATTGCCTCCCACACCTCACAAGAACTTATACTTGTGGAGTGATCACACCAAGGATGCGTGATGGTCTCTATAACTTTTATAATTTGATGTGAAAATGAATATGATAGATGAATTTCAACAAACTATTGAATGCATTTTTGAATGAATATTTGTGATTGGTGATATATCTTTGTAATTCTCATGTTGTAAATTTTATAATATTTCTAGTATTTTTGTAAGCCTCATGTCATTGATCACATTCATTACAACACCGGTTTGTAGTAAAATTTGTTATAACTTTAGCATTTTCTAAAAAAAAAATCATATTAAAAAGTAAAAAGAATGGATTTTAAAAAAATTATTATATAAAATGCTAGTTAAATATTATTTAAGTGATAACATAAAGGCCCCATTTGAAGATTTTTCCTTAGGCCTCTGAAACGCTTGGGCCAGCCCTGCCGGCCATAACCCCCCCAATTTTTTTAAATAGTATATATAGATAGATATATAAGATATTAAAACTTCAAACTTAAAAAATTATGCTTAACACCTCAAAATTAATATTGTACACATTATTTGATAATAAAAAATATAATTATTCATGATTTGTAGATTAACATGTAATCTATTAAAATATTTGAATTTTTTATGTATATATAAATATTTTCAAAATTAGACATATATAAATATTGTCAAAATTAGACTTCTCAATAAAATAGAAAATACAAGGAATTTTATTACAAAAGTGAGTGTATAATCAATTATAAATTATTTTCAACTTTCATTTTGTTAGTTTAGTTGCAACGTATTAAGAAGTAATTTTTATTTATTTTTTATCAAATAGATGTTAGTTTGAATTTTAAATGTAATAATTTAAATTGAAATCTTACTATATATATATTTGTTATTTTGGAACGGTGAGTATTTTTCTAGATGAGATCAGAGCGTTCGGCCGTTGCGAGAGAGACAGGAACAAAAGAAAGAAACAAAGTCAAAAGTTAGACCGAACTCTTTTTCCACTCATCTCTCAAACTTCACGCCAAGAAGCTGAACCTGCGGGTATAAAAAATCTCTGTATAGTAAACCCTATCTTTCTGGTCTTCGATCTTGTTTCTTTTCCTCTTCCTTCTTTCCATCTTCTGCTACATATTTTGTTCATCAAATCACTTCTTCTTTTGTTGATTTAGCACCCGCATCAACGTAACAAGTATAGCCCTAGTGAAATTTATATTAACTGCATGATTTAGCACAACAAACACAACAAGCTAGGCATCATCAAGCTGAAAGTGCTGGATCGACAACACGGGAAGAGGCCCTTTCCTTCCAATGAAGCGGAAGAGAAGGAGGAGGATCATGTGTTTCCTGTCTACTCAGCTCGATCCCAACAAGATATGTCTGCCATGGTCTCAGCCCTAGCTCAAGTTATTAGTAACACTGACCAAAACCCAGTTCAAGTGCATGGAAATCCAATAATCACATCCCAGTCTGGCACAAGGGAGCAACATCAGTCTCAACCTGCAGTAGATCAAGGTATCGTGCATAAATAACAAGCTTTTTTGCGTTATGAAATCACTTTTCATTCATATTTTGTTGTAATAATAATCGATGATGACAATAGTATATATTTGAGCATATGTTCATCGATCCATGTTGCATTCACAATCACAGACTGAAAAATCATTAGGGTTGAATATATTGCAAGTTCATGTGCTCCTATTTTCCATGTTTAATTTTTTTACAGTATCAGTTTTCATTTATTTAGTGGTTGATTTCCCCCCCTAATTGAACAATATTGAATCGACCCAAGTGCTTTAATGCTCTTGGCTGTGAAAGGATCGATGCAAGTATTATCATTAACTGACTCTCCTAGCTATATGTTTCTCGTACATACCTACCTCTCTCTTACTTGGACTACTGGTTCTCTCTAAGGTTTATGCACTTGTATTTATCCATATCATGCACAAGTTTCTCTTTATTTTTTTTCAATGAATAATTTTTTTTTTTTTTTTTAAGTGTAAAGTCTTTTTTTCCTTAGGTTAGGTTTTCTTTCAAAAGAACTAGATAATACCACTAAGATACAAGACTTATAAATTTCTCAATTTTAATAGTGAATATTACAAGTCCTTTTTAATTGATGCATAGTCATCAATATCCTTACATAAATTTCATGTCTAGACTTTCTCTATTTTATGTGGTAAAACAAAAACATTTCTGTGAAGGAAACACAAGGAGAAGACACTATAGAGGAGTAAGGCAGAGACCATGGGGAAAATGGGCAGCGGAAATTCGAGACCCAAATAAGGCCGCCAGAGTTTGGCTTGGCACTTTTGAAACAGCTGAGTCTGCAGCACTTGCTTATGATGAAGCAGCTCTCAGATTCAAAGGAAGCAAAGCTAAGCTTAACTTCCCGGAAAGAGTTCAAGGGACAAGCGAAACAGGTTACCTTACAACTGGTTTGGGGACTGAACAAGTTCCTAACCCGATTCTTCATCATGCCCCTCATCAAACTACTTCTCAACAAACATATCCCAATATGTTTCAATATGCACAACTTCTTCAGACTGGAGATAGTAACTTACATTATGTTAATGTGCCAAGTCTCTATGGGCAAGAAAGATTTGCATCACAAACTTCATCAACTACTACATCTTCATCATCTTCATCTTCATCTCCCATACCAACTCAACAACAGCAACAATATCAACAACAAGAGCTTCTAAGATTTCCAACGCACTTTGGAGGTGGTTCTTCTACTAGTTCTAATCCTCGTAAAAACATGAAAGACTTTTGAGACCAATAATTCAAAAGGACATATATATAAGGTAAAACTAAACGATTTGGGGTTATATATGTTATACCTTTTCCCACCTTTTTAAATTCTTGCTTATGAAACTTTCTTCTATTTATGAGTTATCAAGAAGTGTTTTATCAAAGTTGTGCACGTGGTGCAGTTTCAGTAAGCATTTCCGTTCATGCTTGAAATTTTTGGATATTTTCTAGATTTGTATTCAGTCGAACCTAATTAGTCTATTAAGAATTTATAACCAATCCCAAAATTTTGAACCAAGACTTAGTATTCTCTAGATTTGGACCCAGAAAAAAGAATCATTTAGCATAGGTGCATTTCAGTAAGCATTTTCGTTTATACTTGTATAGTTCCTACATTTGTATACAGTCGAATTTAACTAGTCTATTAAGAATTCATAACCAATTCCAAATTTTAGGAACCAAGAGTCAATTATTTACAATGACTCAATTATTCTTATTACCATATTCTCTAGATTTGAACCACTAAGAAAAATGAATTATTCAGCACTGACGATTCCTGTGTAGCCGGTAGAGCTGAAGCCGTAAATTCTATACTTATAATAAATTCTCTATATTTCATGCATGTAGAAAACATTCAATCATATGGAAGTGTTAGGTTCCGTTTAGTAATGTTGTTCTAGTAACATTATTTAAGTATTGTGGAAATGCGTGTGGGTGAAAAAGTATTGTGAAAATACGTATAGGTGAAAAAGTGTTGTGAAAATACATGTTGTGTTGTTTAAACAATGAAAACTGTTGTTTAAACAATACAACTAAACAGGTCCTTAATCTTCCAATAAGTGTGGTGTGAGGGTTAGAGCCTTTCCGACTTTATTGGGGATACTTTAGTAATAGGAAAATATCTTTTCACATTAGTTTACATCTACTATTCACGCATATATTCACGATTCATGTGAATGTGGGAATATCCACGTTTTAACATATAAAAGTGTATGTAAAATAATTAATGTGAAAAAAAGTTATGTAAGAGAATAAAAACCTTTAGTGATAACCCCGGCCCCAAAACACAACATTATGGTATGCTAACAACATTACAAGCATCATATTCTGAGTATCTGGGTTTCTATGGTGATAATTAACAACCTGTACCCTCTGCCGATATATGTACCTAGTTGATGAATAATAAGTTGGCCAACCTCTATTGGCAATATGTGGTGGATGCTTTCTAAATAAAATGGATTGGTTGTATCTTGTAATATGATCTTTTTGAAATGGATCGAGGTGTACAGTTTAACATTTTATTTCTAATATCTATAGGTGTACAAAATATCATGTTATTTAAAATTTTAAAAAATTGTATGTACCTTGAGATTTGTAAGGCCTGTTCCTTCATTATCAAAAGTGTTCGACCATAGTAAACCTACAGGGAAAGTAGTTAAAAGAAATAAAGAAAGCAAAACAAGTTGTTTTGCTGGTTTAGTAAATTAAGCATGGCTCAATTGCTATGCCAGGGGTCTCTAAGTGATGAGCTTAGGGGATGATCAAATATACAAGTTAGGCAAGAAAAGTAAGCTAAGATATGTAGTCATGCTCAGAAACTTCTGATGCTCTAACTTTTAGAAAAGCAGGATGTACTGCCACGGCGTAAAGTGCGCGAAAGCATGCGATGGCAGACAACATGTGTTATAGCACAGCATGAAAGACAATTTATGTTCACACGGAATAAGGAGGAAAGACATGAAATTAAAAGTACACGAAAATATATAGTACAATATATTCTATCTGATGCTGAGGCAAACATAAACAATTGTGTCAATAAGTCATGATATGATTGTTAGTTAGGGATGAGAATGGAGTGGGATGAGATCAGTTCAGGGGTGTTTCAACCCTGTCCTGTCCCCTTTTTGGGGTGAAATTGGGACAAGTTGAAAGTATTTTTTTTTATTTGGCCTCGACATTAATAAAATAGAGATAAAAGAGAAATATTATGGAAACTATATTGTATCAGTAGGTTATGATGTGATGGTTGGTTAGGGATGAGAATGGAGTAAGATGGGTCCAGTTTACGGGCATTTCGCTCCCCTTTTAGGGTGGAAACAGGACAAGCTAAAAATATTTTGTTATTTGGCCTTAATATTAATAAAGTAGAAATAAAAGAAAAATAGGATGGATAATAAAAGAATGCTAAGAGAGAAAAAAAAAACATTAGGAAATTGATAATAGAATATATATGTCAAAAAAATATTTGAATTATAAATAGGATATGTATAGAAATATTTAAATTATATATATATATGTATGTATGTATATATGTATATGTAGTAGGGCAGGAGAGACGAGTGGGTCAAACAAAATACATCTTTATTTCATACCTCTTGAAAAGCGGAAAAAGTCTGCTCAGAATTAGGTGGGTGATTTTTGTCATCCCTTTATGCATACCAACCATGAACAGCACACGAGGTGTAATTGATTCCATTCCATAGCTCATCTCTTAGAATCGGAAACCACCCTTTGGATTTCCATTTATAGATAGATTGAAGCGAAGGTAAGATTTGGTACATTAAATAGATAGCTCCTTGTAGATTTGATATCTCTCTTATTTTGTCTAGAACCGAGAATATTATATAATAAGGCCAAGTCGTCGAGGAGGTTCATTGGTTGACAATCACAAAAGATTTAGTAGAGGACGATTGACGATTGGTCATGGAATTCGGCTGTTAAAAGATAAAGTAGAGCTCAAAACAGAAACGGTGGGCCTTGATATTGCTACTTGTTTGCGCAATTGGCCGGTCTGACTTTCTGGTTGGTCAGCTCTCACTTCCAACCTCTTCTTTTTTTTTTCTTTTTCTTTTTTGGAGAAAGAAAAAATAAGACAACTCTCCTATTTAATTTTTTTTTTTTAAGAGTTTCAACCTATAGCGTCCGTTCCTGATGATAGCTCTTTATCATCAGACCAAGACACCAATCAGTTTTTGGTGTAAACGGGAATTGAACCCTAAATCTCTTATTTAACCATCAGAGACTTTACCAGTTGAGCTAACTAAAACCCACTCTCACTTCCAACCTTGATTAGGTAAAACAACACAATACAACAAATAATTTTTTGTTCTTTCTTAGAATGTCAAATTTAAATCTAAGGCTTCTTTATCCTTTTAAAAATTAAGGAGTTTTTTTTTTTTTTTTTTTTTTTTTTTTTGGGGGTGGGGGGGGATCAAATGTAATTTATCAATGTGTGGTCTAGAGAGTTGCATTTTGTTTTTGAGAAACAAACACACACATATAAAGGAAATGAAATAAATCCTAATACAAAAACACACCACAAACTATACTCAAAAGTAATGATAACTTAAAAAAAAATGGTAGAATACGTTTAAAGAATTGCACTTTAGTTACTTTTGATTCTTAACTTTTAATATATTAAGATTATAGTGAGGTTGTTGTATATATCTTTTTTTTTTTTTCAAAGAATGTGATTTAAACATATAATTTTATAATGATTTTGAGTTGTTTTTATATTGAAAATAAAACTTAGATGGGTAAAGTGCTTGATTAGTAAATTGAATTCGACCTAAAGCACATTTAGGTAAAATGTAATCGTCTTCATTTAAAGTTTTCAAACCCAAGTATGACTTTTTTAATTACTAAATTTGATCTTGGTTGCTTAAATAACAACATTGCAACCGAATAATATCTAATTAAACCTCTTTGTGTTTCACTTTTGCTCAAAGTGTATCAAGGTTCTCAAGGACTCATTTCCAATTTTGCCTATAATTTTATTATCCTTTTTGGCATCATTATTTTAACAATATATAATACATCTTAGAGTTTGAACCATGATTTCAATTCTTTAAATTTCAATTGTAATTATGGTATCATATAGTTGCAAAATTAGTCAAATTTAAATTCTCTCAATTAGTTTTAGTTAACTAAAAATAATGGAAATCCAATGAAGATATGTGCACCCCATTTACAATGTGCCCCCAAACTATTACTATATTACTATGCATGATTGACATCCTAATTTAAAACAAATGTATCAATGTGCCCCTGCAATCTAAATTGCAAGACAAAAATTGGGTGTAATCACAGAAATACTCTTATCGTTTGCAATGAAAAACAAATTTTCAGCCTAATTTAACTCTCAATTTTGACAGTAAGGTGTATATTGATACGATTCTTTCAAATTAAGAATTGTGTAAAGTGATCGTTTGGGGGTACATTGTAAAAGAAGTGAAAGTTTATGAAAAAGTGTAATTTGCATATTAATATTCATTAAATTTTTGTTAGCTATTAGGATTTTATATGCATGATTAAAACTTTTTGCGAACCCTGAAGGGTTGATCTAATGGTTTCTAATACCTCATGAGATTCTCATGGATTCAAAACTTCTACCTGGCAGCTTGGTGGCACCCCTCAAAGATTCCTTCTTATAATTACTTAATTACTTAATGTAATCCTTCCTAATAATATTCTTTACATTTTCTCATATTACTTTTAATTGATAATGATATTTTAAAATTAAAAAAAAAAAAAAAGATTGTATCGACTTCAAAAATATGAGGTTGACATTATGCAATGAAACTTTAAAGTATAATTTGGAACTAAGCTCAAACTCTGGGATTTTTCATGAGAATATTTCAAAATTATAAGCAGGAAATACAATGTCATCTTGAACAGACACGTTTTATGCATTTTTGGTAAGAATCCTAATGTAGAAGGGTAAAGAGAGCTGAGTGATTGCAAATAAAGTTGCCTAACATTCTCAGTTTTCCCTTGGCTTTGATAATTGATAATGACTCTGGTCAAAAACAAAAATGATTAATTACTTTTCTTAATTCGTAGAACCATCAAAGCCACTGAAAAAATAATAATAATAAGTAACGCGTGAGGCATGTTTTAAACTTTTAGTTGGTACAAAACAAGTTCATCAAAAAAAAAAAAAAAAGGTTGGTACAAAACAAGACAAATTGTGCCTTGTTAGAGAAGAAAATAATTATTATAGCAAGAAGACTTGTATTGAACTCTTTTAATAATATGAACACTAATTCATACTCCTCCAAGACCAAAATGGAATGCAATCAAATATCATGACGAATGCAACGTTAGCATGAATTATTGTTTGGGTCCATATTCACTTAACATGACTGTACAATATCACTTTAACTTGCTAAAGCATAAAGAGCTAAACCTGCTGAACATTTTTTTTTTTTTTTGGCTTACAACAAAGTGAGGTAGGGGATGATTTGAATCTAAGCTCTTTCTCTATGGAAGAAAAAAAAAAAAGGTAATGACACTTTTTTCTTTGTTGTTGAGAAAAGGTAATGACACATAACAATAAGGTTCTTAACAATAAAAAAAATCAAACTTTAGTCTCAAAATTTTTTAGATTAACTATGAAACTAATTATAATTGATCATTTGTATTCTTTGAAATGCAATACATAACTAAAAAGGAACATTATTGTATATATGTAGTGTCTATTTGGAACAGCGTATTTAGCTAAAATTGAAAACTTTTTGCTGAAAGTGTAGAAAAAAAGTTTAAAAAATAAGCCGAATAGTACAGTGAGACCTATAAATAATATCAAAAAGTACAGTAAAACCCATAAATAGTAGCAAAAATAAACTGAAAGTGGAGATAAGCTGAAAAATTCAGCTCATCCCAAAACGCATACATAATGAATCCATTCATAATAAATTCAAGAAATTTTATGCAGAAAATTAACCAACGGCAATCCGGATTTTTTTTTTTTTTTAACTTAGAAGTAAACTATAAATAAAATTTAGTATATAGGGTGAGTTTGACAACATCTTTAAGTTTTAGCTTTTATGTACAGCTTTTTAAAACCTCATTTTTCCTCACCTTTTCAATTTTTTTCAAGGTACAAGTAAGCTATAGTACACTTACAACAAAAAATTTTCAATAAAAAAGTTAAATAAGCTGTTTCCAAACAAACTCATAGAGTATAGTAATATTAAACTCAAAGATCGGAACACAAAGTCTTGAAACCAAAAAAATTAATAAGATGCTGCATGTTTAGTTGAAAAAGTAAAGGAGAGTAGAATGGGTATGCTATAAACCTCGTATGGAATGAAGGCAGCCAACACGAGTAGCGATCACTAGGTGGTAGATAGATTAGCTAGGGCCGGTTGACTCTGCCTTAGTCTCCACGCAAGTGTGAAGTGTTCGAGAAGAATAGATTGTTCGGCTAATTATGACTTCGGCGCCGACTTAGAAAAAAAGCTTTTGTCGGGGGCTGAGAGCCTCTCCCAGTGTCAAACTTTTCGGCAAATGGTATCTCCCTTAGCTTCGTCAACACAACAATCAGAGGCCTGGTTTCATTTGTTAATACTTTTAATATGAATCCACCTCCCCACCTCCTCTCTTTGCTGCTGCTGCTGCTGCGCATGCTGCTCCCAACTTTTCTTCCTTTTTCTTTTCTTTTAAGCATAAAACAAGGAATATTATTATTAGTTTCATTATTGTCAATTATTAGAGAGAGACCCTTCATTTCAATTCACACATCCATAATACATTACAAAAATAATTGATGTCTATATCTTCCTATACGTGGTCACACTCACACACACACCTATAAAGATCTCTAGAAAGTGGAATGACTAATTTAAATAGAGAAAATACTAGGACTATAATTTTTACCATAATTTTTATCACAACTTGTTCACGGATCTACAACTCTACTACTCACAACTTGTCACGTGTGTAAGTTGTGGCAAAAGTTGTGATCTTAATGGTTAACATTGCTCAATAAATAGAAGCGGGAACGTTGATGGGAAACTAATAAATAAATAAAAGAATTAAAAGACCGACCTTGAAGCCAATCCATCAACCCAACCGACCCAAAAGAAAAAAGAAAGAATGAAATTATGAAAGATGGGCAGCACTGCTGCAGGTCCAACACTCACTCTGTGCTCTGTAGAAAATGAAGTATCATCATGTTCATTCTCCGCGTCATGCCCATACTCTCAAGTCTCAACCTCAAGTCAAGGGCCCAAAAAAAACTAAAACTTTGGTCATCATCGTCAGGAAGATTAAAACAAACCCCCTTATTCAATTCACATTGCAAATACACACAAGGAGATAGTATTATTATTATGAACAAGATAAGGTATTTTGTTCATTCATTCATTCAAATCAGAGAGAAAAATATGTTACAACATGACATAACGATATGCTGGGTGAGAGCTTGACTTAATCACTCTTCGAACCACAAGAAGGAGAGCAAAACTGCAAACACCGCTACCAACTACATTACAAAGTCAGCAATCAGCAGCCAGCCTACCAAACAGAAGAGCAGAGCTGCCAACGAATTGAAATTGCCACTACAACTACATTTCAAACCAATTAACACCCAGATAACATCGAAACAGAGGCTGCTAGCCTCCAAAAAACAAAAACAAAAAAAAACCTACTCAGCATTTTGTTTTTAACTCTTTTTCTTGGTCAACAACCAGCATCTCGCATAATGACATAATTCCTAATAGAATTCAGTATATCAACCTCATAATGACACCTTGCTTTCCTAAGCCATCTGTAAATAATGGTAAACGGTAAAGAGTTGCAAATCAAGCTTTCTCGCACATTCAACTCTTGAAACCTCCTTCCTTCATCTCGTTTATCACCCAACGCAATTCATCATATCCCAAATGCCAACACTGGTCTTACATAAAGACCTCACCACATCTTTCTAGCAAAAGAGCATTCAAAAGATATAAAAACATTTTACTCATATTATTATATCCTTTACAAGCAGCCAACATATAAAAACATGCTTGGAATATGACTTGTGTACCAAAATCAACCTCCACCAGCTACTAACTATCTAGAAGGCTAGTTGTTTTGCTAATAAATACATGTAAATCATCGATGATTAGGATAATGGGATTTAAGGATGTCAAAAACCAAAACATTTGGAAGAATGCTAGGTTGCACACGGCAAATCTTGAAGAGTATAAATTTTCTTCCTTTGAGAGTATGGATCCAATGCTTTAAACTGTTCGGCTACCTATCATGGCATTGCCTGTGGCCCTGATCAATGAAACACTCAAGTCATACGCTAAATATCAGAATACTTGCATAAGGAGTGCACCCAACAATCAGGGAATAATTTGTCAAATAGACATGTACAAAGATATATACAAATGAAGATAAATGTAAATACACCTTTGAGTCACATACAAACGGTCATTGAACCCATCCTGTCTCTAAGCAAATTTTAAGCGCATCAGCAATGCATTCCAATAATCAATTTTACCATAATTTCATTAATCAAATTACACTTTAAATGTGCAAAAGCAAAACTTTCTTGCATCTGGTATACGAATGACAGAAATACTAGGCCAGTTTATATTAGTGCTATGACAACTCATGCAGATCAAACTGCAGGAAGGCAACTATTGGATCGCTAAAAGGGTAATAGGGCAGTAAAGCAAGCCTCAAGGAGTTGTGGATTTGTAGTTCACTGAGCATTCTTTTTGTAAGCAGCTTCTAAGCATTCTCTAGCTCTATGAACCTTTGATTGCAGGTAAAAGCTCCCACTCTTCATATTCCGCTCAAACAGGTTGTCGTACCTCTGTATACAGCAGATTGTCAGTATGCTGCTAGATAGCAACCACAAAAGGATTCAATACTGCAATCTCTAAAACATATAAATCTATAGCATAAATGAAATGTAAAGCAACCTTTAAGATCTCCTCCCACGATGAGTGTTCAGTGACACCTAGTACCTGCCTTGCCTCCGGCTCGGCCATAATTTTGGTTGCTCTCCTAATATTCTGTGCTGCTTCTTGAGCAACACCAGATTTTGAGGCATCTGCAATCATTCACACAATTTTCTAAGCTAAAAATTTCAATAAGTTTTACGACAGCACAACACAACAGATTTGATAGTGAACTTCAGATAGAACATACTTGCAAGTGCCTGCCGGTATGCTTGAACAAAAGACCTTGCCACTACTCCAGAGCCCAGCACAAGCAAGTTAGCAAGAAGTCTTGCAGCCTGTACAAACAAATAACAGAAAATAAACTACATAAAATTCTTCTGTCATCTTCCATTTTTTATTAGGGCTGTGCCAGAACCATGCATAAAGAACCCAATAGTAAAACATTGTAACTGATTCACAGACATATGGATATACAGAGTTGGCCAAGGAGAGTGACAAACTAGCAACAACCTTCTCATAAAGTATCAGTAACTGAATGGTTAACTACGGTTAACAAAACAATGAAAAGCAAATGCATGACTGACAAACCAAAAGAAATCAACTAAGCTAGACATAAGCCCAATCAATACATGACTGGCATCTATGATCCATTCTAGCGAAGCATCCTAAACATTAGCAATCAGTTACTTCATAACCACACTTTAGGTCATCAAAGATTAAGTTAAATAGCCATACCATAAAGAAGTTCTTGCCACTCCTAAATTTACCAATAACAAAATATGTAAGCAGCATGGTTGTTCAAATCACAATCTGGATAGTAGGATCATATCATCCTACCATCCAACTCACCCAAAATGACTAGGATTGGTGAGGAATCATAATCGCCTTCAAGATCAGTGGAATCGTACGATCCTATGATCCCAGAAAAATCCCACTCCCTAGTTAGGAAATGACCAAAGCGAAGGCCCAACAACCCCAAAATCTTCCCTAATTGCCCAAAATTTCTTTCAAATCCCCAAATTTACACACACACACACACAGCGAACTTGGAGATTAGAGATTAGAGGACCTAAATATCTAATTTCCGCTGAGGAGTCGCTGCCAAGGCTGAGATTATGACGAGTCACTATCAAGGCTAAGCTGCTGAGGAGTTGTCGCCGCCATCGCTGACTCGCCGTTTCTTTCTTTTTCTTTTTTTTTTTGGCTTCGTTTGAACGATTCCTTTGATTGGTAGGTTCAATTCGGCAAACAACCATTTTTGCTCAGCTTATTTAGAATATTTCTATTGATGTAATCATCATAACGGGCTCTTTGTTTAGAATATTTTTCACGTGGTTAATTGCTCTCTGTTTCGATTATTTTGGAATGGCTGATGGCTCCCAGTTTTGATGTGGTGGAAGAGGTGTATGGTGTCCTCCATAAGAATGAGGAAGAGGTGTGGTAGAAGGTGGTCCATTTTTATCAGAGTTTGTACACTGAGTCAGATACTTGGTATCCATCTATGGATGGATTAGAGTTTGCTAGAATTGAGGAGGATGAGCGGCTTGAATTAGAGAGGGTTTTTTCTAAGGAGGAAGTGGTAAAAGGTTCTTCAAGAGATGGAGGGTGATAAAGCCCTAGGTCCTGACAGTTTCGCTATGGCATTTTTTCAAAAATGCTGGAGTATAGTGGAAAAAGATGTTATGGAAATTTTTGATCATTTCCATATGAGCTCAGAATGCTTCTTTTCTATCTTTGATTCCTAAGAAAAATAATGCATTGAATATCAAAAAATTTAGGCCTATCAACTTAGTGGGCAGTGTGTATAAGTTATTGTCTAAGGTTTTGGCAAATAAATTGAGACGGGTGCTGGATAAACTCATTTCAGAGTCGCAGAATTCTTTTGTTGGTGGTAGAAAGATTTTGGATTCAGTGCTTATTACTAATGAATGTTTAGACAGTAGACTGAAGTGTCGTACTCCGGGGGTGGTGTGTAAGTTAGATATTGAGAAAGCATATGATCATGCGAATTGGGACACTTTGTTTTATTTGTTGGAGAGGATGAGCTTTGGGGGTAGATGGAGGAGATGGCTAAAGACTTGTGTCACTACCGTTCGCTTCTCATTTTTGGTTAATGGATCTCCTGCTGGTTTCTTTGGTAGCTCTAGAGGTCTAGGACAAGGTGATCCAGAAAACTGAGGAAGGTGGTTTCATTTAGGGTTTTCATGTGGGTCCTATTAATTCTACTGGTATTCGTATTTCTCACCTATTATCTGCTGATGATACCATTCTTTTCTGTGATGCCTCTAAAGAGCAGATTCTTTCTATTAGGCTGGTTTTGACTTATTTTCAAGATTTTACTGGTTTGAAGGTGAATGTGGAGAGGTGAGCAACATTCAGACTTTGGCTAATATTTTTCAATGCAGGGTGGGCAATTTGCCTATGATTTACTTGGGTATGCCATTGGGAAATTTGTATAAAATAGCCTTTATTTGGAATTCGATCCTTGAGAGGATGGAAAAGAAGCTTTCAGGCTGGAAGCAGCTCTATTTGTCAAAGGGTGGTAGACTCACTTTGCTGAAAAGTACCCTTTCAAGCCTTCTGACTTATTACCTTTCCCTTTTTACTATCCCTAAAGCTATGGCAGTTAGATTGGAACGCATTCAGAGGAACTTCTTATGGGGTTCGTTAGTTGAGTGTTTCAAATATCTTTTGGTAGCTTGGGAAAAGGTTTGCTTATCGCATGAGTTGGGTGGTTTGGGAATTCGGAATTTGGCGTCTTTTAATCAGACCCTATTATGGAAATGGCTTTGGAGGTATGGCCATGAAACCACTCATCTGTGGCGGAGGGTCACAACCATGAATATAGGGAGGGAAAAGGGGGCTGGTGCACTAGAGCTTGTAGAAGGGTTCATGGTTGTGGTTTATGGTGAAGTATTAGTGAAGGGTGGGAAACTTTTGCTACGCATTTCTCTTTTGTGGTGGGGTTCTCGTATTTTTTTTTGGCATGATAAGTGGACTGGGGATGTTCCTCTTAAAATTCTTTATCCTCAATTATTTTTGTGTTTAGCCAATAAGGAGGCTTGTATTTCTGAAGTGTTAAGCCCTCCAGTGGATGATAATGACAGAGTGTGGAGTTTAAGATTTTATAGGGAATTCAATGATTGGGAGTTAGCGGCTTCCTACTCCCTACTTCAATTCATCCAAACCCGAATTCCTAGGGGAGGAGGGTGTGACAGGCTTTGTTAGGATCTTAATGGAAGTGGGAAGTTTGATATTCGATCTTTTTATCATAAGATTCGAAATGCAGCTCCTTCCACTTTTCCTTGGAAGGGCATTTGGAAAGTTAAGGTTCCTAAAAGGTTGGCATTTTTTATGTGGACAGCAGCTCATGGTGAAATTCTAACTTTGGATAACCTTATGCTTCGTGGTCGCCCTTTGGCGAATCGCTGTTGTATGTGTTGTTATAATGCGGAATCTATGGATCACCTGTTACTTTTTTGTCCAATAGCTCATTCTTTGTGGATGTATATGCTTCGGTTGTTTGGGATCGATTGGATCATGCCAGGTTCAGTTGTGGACTTATTATTTTGTTGGTATCATTGGCTTGGAAAGCATAGTTCTGATATTTGGAATTTGGTTCCAGGCTGTTTAATGTGGACTATTTGGACTAAACGGAATCGGCAGTTTTTTGAGGATGAGGGGAAAACTGTGGTTCAATTATTAAAGTTATGCCAACGGACCCTCTTTGATTGGTCTCGGTGTTGGGTTTCTCGAATTGTTCTACCCTTATGGATTTTCTTTCGTCTATTAGAATAGCTTAGAGGCTGCTTCTGTCTTTTTGTTCCTTATTTTCCTTTGTTCACTACCGTGAATTCTTTGTATTTTTCTTGCTATTCTTTTATTAATAATATTCTCTTCTTACTTATCAAAAAAAAAGAAAGTCATTTATAATTAAGTAAAACTTTTAAAAAAAAATTATAGATAATATGATAATTCTATTGATTATTCAACCTACAAAGTCACAATCAATGTATTTTTCAGTTTTTTTTTCAACAAGAAGTAGGATCTTAGGATCCTCGATCTAATCCTATTGATCAAATTCATGAAGCCCCTCCACTAATCCTTTAGAATCCAATTTTAAAATCCTAGATAAGCAGTGTACTCACAGGCAAAATGTGCAAGTAGTCCACAACAGCAATGAAATTTCAGGAGTCATTTACAAGGCCCCTCATATATTATATAGAAATAGCCACCTGGGCAACAATAAGGTGCTGCATGGACCCCTTTTGCAAGGCTTACTTTTTAAATGTTTCAGAAGCAATCTTCTTCAAGTGCATCCTTGAAAGCCAGGTATCAATTAGCAAAGTGGCCCCGAATATGAGATGCCACACTCACACCCGTAGGTTACACCTCATACCAAGCAGGGGCCTACTGGATACTCAGCAGAGCTCAAGGAAGCTCATCACTTGCCAGTCAAGAGGCCCACTGGCCACTAGGTTGCTCGTCAACAGGCCCATTTCCACAAAACATCATAAATAAAAAAATGGGAACAAGGAGAAAAGGAACTTATATATCTGGTTATATAAATACTGCAATCATACAAAAAAATGAAAATGCATAAAAGGGTGTATGTGTGTAGAGTATTAAGTATACCTACCATTACTGGAGAGGGAGCAAATAATATCCAGGAAGTGGAAGCAGCAAATGATTACTTCAGAATTCAAGAACCCTAAAAAAGCAGAACTAATGCGTCAGATAAGTCCTTAATTAAATACCGTCTTAACATTTTTGGCTCCACTGTGTTGGTGTGTGCACATCAAGTATATTGAAACTCACACAAACAATAATCAATCACGCAAATCTTAGGGGACTAAATTGTGAATAGAGTAGGCTGAACAACAAATTGTATCAAGGAAAACAAAATGCACTAAATTTTTATATTACAAATAATAAGCCATAAACCAATCATGAATTTGATGTGCAGAAAAAACATATCTATTTTGAACAGTACAAAGTAAATAACAATAATCACTAAATCAAACCAAAAGTTTTCCTATAAGCGAGTAAAACTGTATATAAATTAAAACTCAAAATCTGGCACAATCTTCTATAGCAAACTTTCTTCATAGTGCCCATTTGGATTGGACTGAAGCTGCGTCTGCGTTTTCAACTTTCACGTTTTGTTCCTTTTTTTTTTTTTTTTTTTTCACAGCCGCAACATTTGACTTTTCCACTGTGAACAATGCACCCGTGTACTGTTCACGGGTCCCAGAAATTACACTTTTCAGCAACTTTTTCATTAAAAATGGGTCTCACAGCACTATTTACACATTTAAAAATTATTTTGCTACAGTGTTTTGAGTTTCAGTTTTCAGTTTCAGCAAAAATAAGCTCAATCCAAACAGACCCATAATGTTAAAAAAATATCTATTGACAATTCTGTATTACTCGACATCGACACTATTAGAATAATAGTTAAATGATTAAATTCATGCTTCTGGGACAAGTTGTAGTTTATCAATTACAATTATGGATGTCTGAGCATGCCCACATGCCTGACTGTCGAAATCATCAGACACAAACATCAAAAACCAGACAAAACACCTAAACTGTAGTCTATTTGTTCTCATACAAATTTTCAACTCAAACTACCCCCGCCCTACAACAAATGCCAAAGGTTATAAAATTTAATATTAAAAATTGTCGAACATGGGAATACTGTAATTGAAATCAAGAAACTTATCTTACAAAAACATGACTAAACATGAAATAACTATATATATATAGTCAGCGACACAGAAAGCAAACTATAGAATTGATTCTAGATGTTGAAATTTTATTATCCCCAAGGATTGCAGTCAACAATAACACCATTCAAAACAACTGAAATCCAGGCAAAGATTGACATCATAAATAAACAAAAGAAGAAGAAGAAAATGGAAATAAAGATAGATACATGGATGTTAAAACTTGAAAAGGCATAAAAGTAAGGAATGGTAATAGCTAATACTACTACTTACCCGAAACTTTCAACAAATCCAATGGAAATTTTGTCGGTGTGTTCTTCCTCCCCAAGAAAATGGGGAGTTTAGAAAATGGTCAGAAGATGAAAAAGTGGGAAGATAGAAAAAAATTTAATTTCTCATATTTTTGTTTGGTTAAGAGTAGAAAAATAGAGAGATGGAAAAAGTGAGTCTGTATAAATTTACTCATATACCCTTGTTAAAAAATGATGACCAATTAAAACAAAAAAGTGACAAACAATTAAAAAATTCCAAAAAAAAATCATGTCTTGTTAAAAAAAAAAGAAGAAAAACAAAACAACTATCACACAAGGAAAAAAAAAAAAGCAACGTTCAGGAAAGAAAAGAAAAAAAAATGGTAACGTGCCCACCCACAGCCACAGCCCCAGAAAATCAAAAAATAAAAATTAAAAAAATTAAAAAAGCAACACCCAGTAGTCCAGAGAAAAAAAAAAGAAAAAAAAAAGAAGGAGAGAGAGGCAACGTGCCCAGCAAAATAATAAAAATAAAAGGAACTAGACATGGGCATTTTTGTCTATTAAGCAGCTCCATTTTCTCCCTTTAGTTTTCTCTCTATTTTGGAGAGAAAACTTTTTGGTGGGCTCAGGGAGAAAACACCTGAGCCCCACAATTTATTTTCCTTCCTCCCCATCCAACTAAACACACCCAAAAAAGTTTTCCTTCCCATTTTCTCTCCAAAGTTTTCCATCCATCCTATTTCACCTCCAAACAAACACACCATTAGGGTTTTGAGGAGAGAGAGAGAGAGAGAGGTTGGCCTGGAATTCTCAGAAAGTTAGTAAATGTAATTTTGAAGGAAATTGTTCGAACACGACCCAACCGTGCAAAGCAAACCTACCCAGTAAGAAATTGGCCAACTACAGCTCAATTTATGTTCTCTGTAAAAGCCCAACACGCTCAATTTTTTGTGTTGGGTTTCAACAACACCAATATAACACCATCCACTTTCATAATAGTATGTTTTTTCTCCAAAAAATTTATATAAAAAAAAAAAGGTTTCATATTATGTTTTTTAGGAAAAACACACACACAAACCCACGTGGTTTCATCCTGGTTTTAAATTAAACCTTAGAATTTTTAATTGCATCGATTTTCACTATTAGAAATTTTTACTAGATGAGCCCTCAATAAGTAATGGGAACCGTAAGTTGTATTTATAACATCTTAAAAGTATAAAAATTCTTCCACGCGATTAAAAAATAGGTGCTATATATTTTGATATATTAAAAGATCGTAAAAAAGTCTTAATAGGTGTAAAAGATTTAAAATAAAAAGATAATCTATAAAAACCAATATATAAACAATTTAATAAAGAACAATCAATTTGTGGATTTCTTGCACTAAATTACTACTTGGGGCGTTTGCATGAACGATTTCTGTTTTTTAATTTAAAAATATTATTATTAAGTTAGTAGAAACTCATTGTAGATCTAGATAATGAAAAATTATTGAGTGAACATTGATGTAATTGAAACTTGAATTAATTTAAGCTAAAGACAAATTCGATGTTTCTTACATGTAATTATATTAAGAAATATATAACATGAAAGTGTGAAAAGAAGAAAATACTTCTTACTTTCTTGTTCAAATTATTGCTATTGTGTATGCATAGCAGCTGTGGTACCCCAAACCTACGAACATTACTAGGATAGTGGATTTGGGCTCCCAATTTATTTGTTAGTGGGTTTCCTCACAGACCTACAGGTTTTGCTTCAAACATAGCCTAGACAGCCCAACCTCTAATATCCCTGTGGTTTCCAACCCAACACCCTCTTCCCCTTAGATTTTGCTTCTTACTTTCGCTGAACCTTTGTCTTTTTGTCCCCTCTGTTTATGCTCCCTCTTTCTTTTTTCTTCTTACTCTTTCTCTCCCTTCCTAGAAAAACCAAACTCCCTTCCTGTCTGCCCTCACTCCCTTATATAGTCTCCCCTTAGTGGGATTCAAATCATTACTTTTTCACTAGTTCCCATGCAATCCCACTTTCACCCAGAATCCCTAGAAAAAATCATGTTTTTTGAAGATTCTCTTGAAACTTATTCCTAATGCTAAACTGTGTTCAGCAGCGAACTCGCTAAAGGCACTAATAGTACTCAGGAGCTGACTTGAATTTATCCATCTCTTTGTTGATTTCCCACTATCTTATCAGTTAGTAGTGGGTCGAGATTGGTCCGAACGCTAGCGAATTCCCTGAACAATACTCTCTAGATCCTGACATACTTATCATTGGGCTGGACCTATTCCTACAAGATTTGGGCCAGCTTCAATCCCCTAGGCTAACCTTGGCTACTCATGCTAATCTTGGGCCTATGTTTGGTGGGCTGGTACTGATCACTCAGGCCCAAGTCCCCTACAATAGCCTCCCACGATCCTGTTTTCACAGAATGGATATAGGATCGGGGATTCCTGCTTTGGTGATTGGCTAAGTTTTTCAAAAATAAGAATCGAGGGTTCCTGCTTCAGTGATCGGCTAAGTTTTTCAAAAATGACAGTTATATCTCGGGAAGACCAAACGTCACTCAATCAATACAGCAGACATGATAGCTCACTCTTTGTGCATGCGTGGCAACATCTATTACATCGGACGGTTGAGATGATCTGACGCTTCGATTACCGAGGCACGCGTGAAAAGAAATAATGGTAAGTATTAATTAATTTGTTGCAGTTGCATTAAATGACCTTCGTTCATATAAATACTATCATTGTATACGTTATAACTTTCTTCAGTTTCTTTCAAGTTCAGAATCCTTCTTCTTCTTTCATCCCAAGCCCTTAAATTTCTTTTGAGACCATCCTTATCATCAAGAAGTTACTCAGTAAGTCTTCTTCCTTCTGTCTCTTTCGTAGTAATCTTAATAGGAAAAATGGGTTTTTCATATCTTTTAAAAACTAACGCAGACATAGAATCCTTCAAGACTAGTTTTGATATCCCTCGTGATGTGAATATATCATATTGTAACGAGAGAGATATATATGACCAAAGATTGCCTCATGTATTATTTTTTCCCTTAATGTCTATACTAGAAGGTAGGGTTAGATTTCCAGTAGATCCCCCCTTTGCTTAGGACTCTTAGTTTTTACGGGCTCAGCC
This sequence comes from Notholithocarpus densiflorus, assembly GCA_030021035.2. Classification (NCBI taxonomy): domain Eukaryota; kingdom Viridiplantae; phylum Streptophyta; class Magnoliopsida; order Fagales; family Fagaceae; genus Notholithocarpus; species Notholithocarpus densiflorus. The sequence goes on from JARYZH020000166.1 coordinate 519,238, forward strand.
TAGACCAATGTTTACCCAACTTTTATAAGGTAGTAAATTGTGTGGGGCGCCTCAACCGACTATATGGCCTAAACCTCACCCATAATGATATTAATTTCCTATACGCTATTCGGAGGAGCTTGAAGAACGAGTATTACCTTCAGACCCAAAATACCATGGTTAGGTTGATATCCTGTCTTCCCGACTCCAATAGGAACTTTGCAGGAGAGTTTGTGAGGGTGAGTGGGAATTGGCTCAATGGCGAACTTACCTGCCCGACCTCTCTTTGCCAGATAGGTTGGTATCTTCTTTTCTGACTCTTTAGTATGACTTTACTGTGTACATTTTTGCTTTAAGTTTCCCATTTCTGTTTATGTTTGGTACATTTATTCTGTTACTGTTATTATATATATATATATATATATATATATATATATTTCAATGACTTGTTCACTATTTCTCACTGTAGTTTCCAAAAAATTTCAACCAGACCTTAGCATTGTACGGACTCAGGAGCTTAATTTTATCTGCGTTTGGAAATTTTTGTGCGTTATGATGGATAACTAAGAGCATCTCATTTAATTCTCGGTTGCATACCCTCGTACACCAGCTACCAAGATTCTTCGGGCACTTTGACAGTCGACAGTCCACTCCTGTCCTACCTAGACGTTCGGCTATCGGGATTTCTACCACACGGACTTACAAGTGGTGAGGCGAGACACTAGGGGCCTAGAAGAGTTAGGCAAGGCTCACTCGAACCCACTCGTGACGGTTTGGCTGACACGATTTTTCAGAGTCAGGCAGTGCATATTCCGGTCAAAGCCCTTGTCGTAAAAGCTCCTATTCCCACCAATCTGACTGCAGGGATGGTTCAACAGCGCACCATGGCTTTAGACCATTGGTTCTTGACTGCACAGCCCATCAGGAGCCAGGCTACTCCTCAACCAACTCCACAGCAGACAACTCCTCCCACGCCCTATCAATTAAGGAAGAGACCAAGAGGTACTGACAACCCCACAACAGAGTTTGGTACCCCTCGTGCCGACCAGCCTCCTACTCCAGCTTCGGGCGTGGCAGTGACTCAGCAGCCCAGCAAAACCCCCCAAGAGACAAGGCCCACTAGTCAACCAACCATAATTAATTCCCATGTGGCCCCCACCTCCTCAACTCCCTCTTCAGGATGGGAATGCACCTTCCAGCTGGGTGATAAAGTTTTGCCTACTGACTCCTCCATTCAAACTTAGAGGAGTGGCCTTGGGGGACAAGTCTCCGATAGCCTCGGGCAGGCTCTATTGTTGCCCGCCGACCTTGATCATTATGAGGGCTGTCGGGACGAAGACATCGTCCTTAAGTTGAAGTGGCACACCATAGCCGTGAGTATACATTCTCTCAATTGTTATTATTCTTATTATTATTTATTTCTATATCTTTCCATCTCCCCTTTTTATAAGTGTTAGCACTCGGATTATACTGACCCCCCAATCATATTTGCTACTGTCTCAGGCTGCCCAAATGACCCATGTTGTGGAGGGTCAGCTAAAAGGCATAATGGAGGAGGCCGACAAGGAGAAGGCCCTGAAGCAAGTCACCGAGGCTAGCTTGAACGAAAAAAAAACCCTAGAACTGAACGTAGTAAAGTGATGGGCAACTACCGTAGAGAGGGCTCGAAAGCTGGCCAAGCAGAAGGTAAAGGACTTGCAGGGAAAACTTGGGGAGGCTGAAGTTAAACTTGCCGAGGCTGCAAGCCTTGTCCCTACCCATGATAAAGAACTTGCCGACCTGAAGGAGATGATGAAGATTTATGAGCAAGTCTTTTACAATATGGGATTTAAAGACGCCGAAAACTTAGCTGGGGCAGTAGTCTTTCAAGCTCGGAAGTTCGGGTTTGTAAAGGGTTGGATGGCCACGGTGAATGCAATCGGTTTCCCTGACACTTCCCCATTCAGGGATGCAAACCAAATTCCTTTGCCCAAGGACCCACTCGTAAAGGCCCAGGCTCAAGAGCAACCTGAGGACGGCTGTGAAGAAGAGGGGGTGGGTAGCCCCGGTATGTTGGAGATAACCCGACAACCACCACTCCCACTGAGATGCGGGGCGCTCCTCAACCAAGTCTAGGATTGGCCCTTCCATACTTGGACGATATCAAGCTAGCTCGAAGCCTCTTGCTAAGTAGGATCCCTACAGACGGCACCAATTATGGTACCCCAAACCTACGAATGTTACTATTTAGGACAGTGGATTTGGGCTCCCAATTTATTTGTTGGTGGGTTTCCTCATAGTCCTACAAGTTTTGCTTCAAACATAGCTTAGAGAGCCCAACCTCTAATATCTCTGTGGTTTCCAGCCCAACACATTTTTCCCCTTAGATTTTGCTTCTTACTTTCTCTGAACCTTTGCCTTTTCGTCCCCTCTGTTTCTACTCCCTCTTTCATTTTTCTTCTTACTCTTTCTCTCCTTTCCCAAAAAAACCAACCTCCCTTCCTGTCTGCCCTCACTCCCTTATACAGTCTCCCCTTAGTGGGATTCAAATCATTACTTTCTCACTAGTTCCCATGCAATCCCACTTTCACCCAGAATCCCTAGAAAAAATCATGTCTTCTGAAGATTCTCTCGAAACTTATTCCTGATGCCAAACTGCATTCGGCAGCGAACTCCCCAAAGGCACTAATAGTACTCGGGGGCTGACCTAAATTTATCCATCTTCTTGTTGATTTCCCACTGTCATATCAGTCAGTAGTGGGTCGAGATCGGCTCGAACGCTAGCGAATTCCCCAAACAATACTCTCTAAATCCTGACATACTTATCGTTAGGCTGGGCCTATTCCTACAAGGTTTAGCCAGCTTCAATTTCCTGGGCTAGCCTTGGCTACTCAGGCCGATCTTGGGCCTAAGTTTGGTGGGCCAGTACTGATCACTCGGGCCCAAGTCCCCTATAGTAGCCTTGGGAATTGTTACAATGTACTCTCCATTTTCTCAATGGTGGACCGTCACAAGGACCAAGGGGGGCCTTGGCCTCCACCAAAATTTTTGAAAAAAATTAATGAAAATTTTTTTTTTTTATAGAAATATCCTAAATAATTTAAAATTTTTTAAAAGAATCTTATCATTTTGTCTCCCATACCCGATAATATACATATATATTTAAGAAAGTCTAAAAATAAACATAATTTTCATTTAAATAGAAGAATAATGCTAGAGATATAAACTATTTTACAAAAAATATTACAAACTGCTGATGTGGTGAGTGGTTATTGGTAAATGAAAAAATGATATTAATGATGGGCTTAAATGAAAACCAATAAGAGGTTAGTCACATCAACATTTTGTAAAAATATTGTAAAATATAATACAATCCAAAATCTTTTTTTTCTTTTCAGTTCTTTCGTTTTCCCATTGCTACTGCAGTTATGTGTTTACAATATAAAAGTAAAAGTTCTGTGTGACTAAACTAGACAAGAAAGAGTAAAAGACAGACTTGAAACTTCCGTAGGCCCCTCACCCATGTACAGGTAACAGTATTCCTATGTTACTTTACTTTTCATTTGCTTTCTTTATTATTTTTCTTATAATATATTATTTGTTATTATAATAATCAATATATTATATACTGTATGGCATTATAATTTATAAATGTACTTGATTAGTTTGATTAAAATATACTATATATACTACTATATTTACATGTATTTAGCACTTAAGAAAAATTAACATGTATTTAGTTGTTGTTTATAGCACATATTGAGTTATGAAGTATTGTACATTACTATTTTAGATTTCATACACACAATTTTTTATAAATAGCCCCTCCAAAGATAAATTCTTGGCTCCGCCACTGCATTTTCTTTGTACACTACTGTTATGTGTCAAACTGCAGAGAGATCAATGCATGGTACTCTCTGTTAAACTCACTTATATCTCAATATTTTCTCAACTAGTAATTAATGAAACGATTGATATTGATGTTGTGGAGGCATTTATTATCAAAAGTACCAATGAGGAAAAAATAAATTTGGGTGATTATAGATGAAACACATCCACACCTTGATTGTGTGAAATAGCCATTGTCATAGGTTTCAAATGTTTGTGTCCACATCCAACGAACAAACAAGAGGAGGGACAAAATATGTATAGACATGGAGGCCATAACTCCCTCAATTTTTTTTAAAAAAAAAATAGTATATATAGATATATATGATATTAAAACTTCAAACTTAAAAAATTACGCTTAACACCTCAAAATTAATATTGTACACATAATTAGATAATAAAAAATATAATTATTCATGATTTGTAGATTAAATGTAATCTATTAAAATATTTGAATTTTTTATGTATATATAAATATTGTCAAAATTAGACTTCTCAATAAAATAGAAAATACAATGAATTTTATTACAAAATTGAGTGTATAATCAATTATAAATTATTTTCAACTTTCATTTTGTTAGTTTAGTTGCAACGTATTAAGAAATTTTTTTTTTTTTTTTTTTTGTTTATATTAAATAGATGTTAGTTTGAATTTTACATGTAATAATTTAAATTGAAATCTTACTATATTTGTTATTTTGGAACGGTGAGTATTTTTCTAGAAGAGATCAGAGCGCTTGGTTACGAGAGAGACAACAAAGAAAGAAAGTCAAAAGTTAGACCGAACTCTTTTTCCACTCCAAGAAGCTGAACCTGCGGGTATAAAAAATCTCTGTAGAGTAAACCCTATCTTTCTGGTCTTCGATCTTGTTTCTTCTCCTCTTCCTTCTTTCCATCTTCTGCTACGAATTTTGTTCATCAAATCACATCTTCTTTTGTTGATTTAGCACCCGCATCAACGTAACAAGTATAGCCCTAGTGAAATTTATATTAACTGCATGATTTAGCACAACAAACACAACAAGCTAGGCATCATCAAGCTGAAAGTGCTGGATCGACAACACGGGAAGAGGCCCTTTCCTTCCAATGAAGCGGAAGAGAAGGAGGAGGATCATATGTTTCCTGTCTACTCAGCTCGAGGCCAACAAGATATGTCTGCCATGGTCTCAGCCCTAGCTCAAGTTATTAGTAGCAGTGACCAAAATCCAATAATCACATCCCAGTCTGGAACAACGGAACAACATCAGTCTCAACCTGCTGTAGATCAAGGTATCGTACATAAATAACAAGCTTTTTTGCGTTATGAAATCACTTTTCATTCATATTTTGTTGTACAAATAATGGATGATGACAATAGTATATATTTGAGCATAAGTTCATCGATCCATGTTGCATTCACAATCACAGACTGAAAATGATTAGGGTTGAATACATTGCAAGTTCATGTGCTCCTATTTTCCATGTTTAATTTTTTTACAGTATCAGTTTTCATTTATTTAATGGTTGATTCCTCCCCCCCCCCCCCCCCCAATTCAACAGTATTGAATTGACCCAAGTGCTTTAATGCTCTTGGCTGTGAAAGGATCGATGCAAGTGTTATCATTAACTGACTCTCCTAGCTATATGTTTCTCGTGCATACCTACCTCCCTCTTACTTGGACTACTGATTCTCTCTAAGGTTTATGCACTTGTATTTATCCAAATCATGCACAAGTTTCTCTTTTTTTTTTGACGAGTGTAAAGTCTTTTTTTCCTTAGGTTATGTTTTCTTTCGGAAGAATTAGATAATGCCACTAAGATATAAGACTTATAAATTTCTCAATTTTAACGGTAAATATTACAAGTTCTTTTTAATTGATGCATAGTCATCAATATCCTTGCATAAATTTCATGTCTAGACTTTCTCTATTTTATGTGGTAAAACAAAAACATTTCTGTGAAGGGAACACAAGGAGAAGACACTATAGAGGAGTAAGGCAGAGACCATGGGGAAAATGGGCAGCGGAAATTCGAGACCCAAATAAGGCCGCCAGAGTTTGGCTTGGCACTTTTGAAACAGCTGAGTCTGCAGCACTTGCTTATGATGAAGCAGCTCTCAGATTCAAAGGAAGCAAAGCTAAGCTTAACTTCCCAGAAAGAGTTCAAGGGACAAGCGAAATAGGTTACCTTACAACTGGTTTGGGGACTGAACAAGTTCCTAACCCGATTCTTCATCATGCCCCTCATCAAACTACTTCTCAACAAACATATCCCAATATGTTTCAATATGCACAACTTCTTCAGACTGGAGATAGTAACTTACATTATGTTAATGTGCCCAGTCTCTATGGGCAAGAAAGATTTGCATCACAAACTTCATCAACTACTACATCTTCATCATCTTCATCTTCATCTCCCATACCAACTCAACAACAGCAACAATATCAACAACAAGAGCTTCTAAGATTTCCAACGCACTTTGGAGGTGGTTCTTCTACTAGTTCTAATCCTCGTAAAAACATGAAAGACTTTTGAGACCAATAATTCAGAAGGACATATATATAAGGTAAAACTAAACGATTTGGGGTTATATATGTTATACCTTTTCCCACCTTTTTAAATTCTTGCTTATGAAACTTTCTTCTATTTTTGAGTTATCAGGAAGTGTTTTATCAAAGTTGTGCACGTGGTGCAGTTTCAGTAAGCATTTCCGTTCATACTTGAAATTTTTGGATATTTTCTAGATTTGTATTCAGTCGAACCTAATTAGTCTATTAAGAATTTATAACCAATCCCAAAATTTTGAACCAAGACTCAGTATTCTCTAGATTTGGACCCAGAAAAAGAATCATTTAGCAAAGGTGCATTTCAGTAAGCATTTTCGTTTATACTTGGATAGTTCCTAGATTTGTATACAGTCGAATTTGACTAGTCTATTAAGAATTCATAACCAATCCCAAATTTTAGGAACCAAGTGTCAGTTATTTCCAAAGACTCAATTATTCTTATTACCATATTCTCTAGATTTGAACCACTAAGAAAAATGAATCATTCATCACTGCCGATTCCTGTGTAGCCGGTAGAGCTGAAGCCGTAAATTCTATACTTATAATAAATTCTCTATATTTCATGCATGTATTTCATGCATGTAGAAAACATTCAATCATGTGGAAGTATTAGGGCTTGTTTGGTAATGTTGTTCTAGTAACATTGTTTAAGTGTTGTGAAAATACATGTGAGTGAAAAAGTGTTGTGGAAATATATGTTGTATTGTTTAAACAATAAAAACTGTTATTTAAACAACACAACCAAACAAGCCCTTAATCTCCCAATAAGTGTGGTGTGAGAGCCTTTCCGACTTTATTGGGGATACTTTAGTAATAGGAAAATATCTTTTCACATTAGTTTACATCTACTATTCACACATATATTCACGATTCATGTGAGAATATCCACGTTTTAACATATAAAAGTGGACGTGAAATAATTAATGTGAAAAAAAGTTATGTAAGAGAATAAAAACCTTTAGTGATAACCCCGGCCCCCAAACACAACATTATGGTATGCTAACAACAATACAAGAATCATATTCTGAGTATCTGGGTTTCTATGGTGATAATTAACAACCTGTACCCTCTGCCGATATATGTACCTAGTTGATGAATAATAAGTTGGCCAACCTCTATTGGCAATATGTGGTGGATGCTTTCTAAATAAAATGGATTGGTCGTATCTTGTAATATGATCTTTTTGAAATGGATCGAGCTGTACAGTTTAACATTTTATTTCAAATATCTATAGGTGTACAAAATATCATGTTATTGAAAATTTTAATTTGTATGTACCTTGAGATTTGTAAGGCCTATTCCTTCATATATCAAAAGTGTTCGACCATAGTAAACCTACAGGGAAAGTAGTCAAAAGAAATAAAGAAAGCAAAACAAGTTGTTTTGCTGGTTTAGTAAATTAAGCATGGCTCAATTGCTATGTCAGGGGTCTCTAAGTGATGAGCTTAGGGGATGATCAAATATACAAGCCAGGCAAGAAAAGTAAGCTAAGATATGTAGTCATGCTCAGAAACTTCTGATGCTCTAACTTTTAGAAAAGCAGGATGTACTGCCACGGCGTAAAGTGCGCGAAAGCGTGCGATGGCAGACAACATGTGTTATAGCACAGCATGAAAGACAATTTATGTTCACACGGAATAAGGAGGAAAGACATGAAATTAAAAGTACACGAAAATATATAGTACAATATATTCTATATGATGTTAAGGCAAACATAAACAATTGTGTCAATGAGTCATGATATGGTTGTTAGTTAGGGATGAGAATGGAGCGGGATGAGATCAGTTCAGGGATGTTTCAACCTTGTCCTTCCCCTTTTTCGGGTGAAATTGGGACAAGTTGAAAGTATTTTTTTTATTTGGCCTCGACATTAATAAAATAGAGATAAAAGAGAAATAGGATGGAAACTATTGTATTAGCAGGTTATGATGTGGTGGTTGGTTAGGGATGGGAATGGAGTAATATGAGTCCAGTTCACGAGCGTTTCGTTCCCCTTTTAGGGTGGAAACAGGACCAGCTAAAAATATTTTGTTATTTGACCTTAATATTAATAAAGTAGAAATAAAAGAAAAATAGGATGGATAATAAAAGAATGCTAAGAGAGAAAAAAAAGTTACCAACCATGAAGAGCACCCAAGGTGTAATTGATTCCATTCCATAGCTCATCTCTTAGAATCGGAAACCACCCTTTGGATTTCCATTTATAGATATTTGAAGCGAAGGTAAGATTTGGTACATTAAATAGATAGCTCCTTGTAGATTTGATATCTCTCTTATTTTGTCTAGAACCGAGAATATTATATAATAAGGCCAAGTCGTCGAGGAGGTTCATTGGTTGACAATCACAAAAGATATAGATTGGTATGAAAGAAAATCTGAAACTATTAGAGGACGACTGACGATTGGTCATGGAATTCGGCTGTTGAATGATAAAGTTGAGCTCAAAACACAAACGGTGGGCCTTGATATTGCTACTTGTTTGCGCAATTGGCCGGTCTGACTTTCTGGTTGGTCAGCTCTCAATTCCAACCTTCTTCTTCTTCTTTTCTTTTTTTTTTTTTTTTGAGAAAGAAAAAATAAGACAATTCTCCTATTAATTTTTTTTTCAGAGAGTTTCAACCCTATGGCGTCCGCTCCTGATGATAGCTTTTTATCATCAGACCAAAACACCAATCAGTTTTTAGTGTAAGCGGGGATTGAACCCCAAATATCTTATTTAATCATCAGAGACTTTACCCGTTGAGTTAACTGGAACCCACTCTCACTTCCAACCTTGATTGGGTAAAACAACACAATACAACAAATAATTTTTTGTTCTTTCTTAGAATGTCAAATTTAAATCTAAGGCTTCTTTATCCTTTTAAAAATTAAGGAGTTTTTTTTTTTTTTTTTTTTTTTTTGGGGATCAAATGTAATTTATCAATGTGTGGTCTAGAGAGTTGCATTTTGTTTTTGAGAAACAAACACACACATATAAAGGGAATGAAATAAATCCTAATACAAAAATACACCACAAACTATACTCAAAAGTAATAATAACTTTAAAAAAATGGTAGAATACGTTTAAAGAATTGCACTTTAGTTACTTTTGATTAGTAACTTTTAATATATTAAGATTATAGTGAGGTTGTTGTATATATCTTTTTATTTTTCAAAGAATGTGACTTAAACATATAATTTTATAATGATTTTGAGTTGTTTTTATATTGAAATTAAAACTTAGATGGGTAAAGCGCTTGGTTAGTAAATTGAATTCGACCTAAAGCACATTTAGGTAAAATATAATTGTCTTCGTTTAAAGTTTTCAAACCCAAGGATGACTTTTTTAATTACTAAATTTGATCTTGGTTGCTTAAATAACAACATTGCAACCGAATAATATCTAATTAAACCTCTTTGTGTTTCACTTTTGCTCAAAGTGTATCAAGGTTCTCAAGGACTCATTTCCAATTTTGCCTATAATTTTATTATCCTTTTTGGCATCATTACTTTAACAATATATAATACATCTTCGAGTTTGAACCATGATTTCAATTTCAATTGTAATTATGGTATCATATAGTTGCAAAATTAGTCAATTTTAAATTCTCTCAATTAGTTTTAGTTAACTAAAAATAATGGAAATCCAATGAAGATATGTGCACCCCATTTACAATGTGCCCCCAAACTATTACTATATTACTATGCATGATTGACATCCTAATTTAAAACAAATTTATCAATGTGCCCCTGCAATCTAAATTGCAAGACGAAAATTGGGTGTAATCACAGAAATACTCTCATCGATTGCAATGAAAAAACACATTTTCAGCTTAATTTAACTCTCAATTTTGATAATAAGGTGTATATTGATACGATTCTTTCAGATTAAGAATTGTGTGAAGTGATCGTTTGGCAGTACATTGTAAAAGAAGTGAAAGTTTATGAAAAAGTGTAATTTGCATATTCATTAAATTTTTGTTAGCTATTATGATTTTGTATGCATGATTAAAACTTTTTGTGAACCCTGAAGGGTTGATCTAATGGTTTCTAATACCTCATGAGATTCTCGTGGATTCAAAACTTCTACCTGGCAGCTTGGTGGCACCCCTCAAAGATTCCTTCTTATAATTACTTAATTACTTAATGTAATCCTTCCTAATAATATTCTTTACATTTTCTCATATTACTTTTAATTGATAATGATATTTTAAAATTTTAAAAAAAAAAAGAAAAAAAAAAGAAAAGAAAAAGAAAGATTGTATCGACTTCAAAAATATGAGGTTGACATTATGCAATGAAACTTTAAAGTATAATTTGGAACTAAGCTCAAACTCTGGGATTTTTTATGAGAATATTTCAAAATTATAAGCAGGAAATACAATGTCATCTTGAACAGACACGTTTTATGCATTTTTGGTAAGAATCCTAATGTAGAAGGGTAAAGAGAGCTGAGTGATTGCAAATAAAGATGCCTAACATTCTTAGCTTTCCCTTGGCTTTGATAATTGATAATGACTCTGGTCAAAAAAAAAAAAAAAAAATGATTAATTACTTTTCTTAATGCGTAGAAGTTCATGTTTTACGGTAGAACCATCAAAGCCACTGAAAAAATAATAATAATAAGTAACGCGTGAGGCATGTTTTAGTTGGTACAAAACAAGTTCATCAAAAAAAAAAAAAAAAAAGTTGGTACAAAACAAGACAAATTGTGCCTTGTTAGCAAAGAAAATAATTATTATAGCAAGAAGACTTGCATTGAACTCTTTTAATAATATGAACATTAATTCATACTCCTCCAAGACCAAAATGGAATGCAATCAAATATCATGACGAATGCAACGTTAGCATGAATTATTGTTTGGGTCCATATTCACTTAACATGACTGTACAATATCACTTTAACTTGCTAAAGCATAAAGAGCTAAACCTGCTGAACCTTTTTTTTTTTGGCTTACAACAAAGTGAGGTAGGGGATGATTTGAATCTAAGCTCTTTCTCTATGGAAGAAAAAAAAATTAGGTAATGACACTTTTTTTTTTTTGGTTGTTGAGAAAAGGTAATGACACATAACAATAAGGTTGTTAACAATAAAAAAAAAAATTTAAAAAAAAAAATCAAACTTTAAGGTCCGTTTGGATACAACTTATTTTGCTGAAAACTGAAAATTGAAAACACTATAACAAAATAATTTTTAAATGTGTAAATAGTACCGCATGACCCCTTTTTAATATTTTTTTTTTAATAAAATGGTTGTGGGTCCTATGAACAGTGCACAATGTCTCTACACAGTGTAATCCGCGTGTATGAACAGTGTGGGTTACTGTTCATAAGCCTAAATGCACTGTTCATGTCCCATGAACAGTGCAAGAGGCGCTGAAAAAAAAAGCAAAAAACGCAAACGTAGCTCAAGGAAACGCAAATCCAAACGCTCATTTAGTCTCAAAATTTTTTAGATCAACTATGAAACTAGTTATAATTGATCATTTGTATTCTTTGAAATGCAATACATAACTAACAAGGAACATTCTATTGTATATATGTAGTGTCAGTTTGGAACAGCTTATTTAGTTGAAATTGAAAATTTTTTGTTGAAAGTGTAAAAAAATGTTAAAAAAATAAGTTGAAAGTGGAGATCAGCTGAAAAATTCAGCTCATCTCAAACGCACACGTAGTGAATCCATTCATAATAAAATCAAGAAATTTTATGCAAATAATTGACCAACGGCAATCCAGATTTTTTTTTTTTTTTTTTTTTTTAACTTAGAAGTAAACTATAAACAAAATTCAGTATATAGAGTGAGTTTGACAACATCTTTAAGTTTTAACTTTTATGTACAGCTTTTTAAAACTTTATTTTTTCTTACAATTTTTAATTTTTTTTAAGGTACAAGTGAACTATAGTACACTTGCAACAAAAAGTTTTTAACAAAAAAATTAAATAAACTGTTTCCAAACAAACTCATATGGTAATATTAAACACACAGACGGACCACAAAGTCTTGAAACCAAAAAAATTAATAAGATACTGCATGTTTAGTTGAAAAAGTCAAGGAGAGTAGAATGGTTATGCTATAACCCTCGTGTAATGAAGGCAGCCAACCCGAGTAGCGATCACTAGGTGGTAGGTATTAGCTAGGGCCGGTTGACTCTGCCTTAGTCTCCACGCAAGTGTGAAGTGTTCGAGAAGAACAGATTGTTCGGCTAATTATGACTTCGGCGCCGACTTAGAAAAAGAAGCTTTTGTCGGGGGGCTGAGAGCCTCTCCCAGTGTCAAACTTTTCGGCAAATGGTACCTCCCTTAGCTTCCTCAACACAACAATCAGAGGCCTGGTTTAATTTGTTAATACTTTTAATATGAATCCACCTCCCCACCTAATCTCTTTGCTGCTGCTGCTCCCAACTTTTCTTCCTTTTTCTTTTCTTTCAAGCATAAAACAAGGAATATTATTATTAGTTTCATTATTGTCAATTATTAGAGAGAGACCCTTCATTTCAATTCACACATCCATAATCCATTACAAAAATAATTTATGTCTATATCTTCCTATACGTGGTCACACTCACACACACACACACACCCATACTCTCAAGTCTCAATCTCAAGCCAAGGGCCCAATAAAAACTAAAACTTTGGTCATCATCGTCAGGAAGATCAAAACAAACCCCCTTATTCAATTCACATTGCAAATACACACAAGGAGATATTATTATTATTATTATTATGAGCAAGATAGGTATTTTGTTCATTCATTCATTCAAATGAGAGAGAAAAATATGTTACAACATGACATAACGATATGCTGGGTGAGAGCTTGACTTAATCACTCTTCGAACCACAAGAAGGAGAGCAAAACTGCAAACACCGCTACCAACTAAATTACAAAGTCAGCAATCAGCAGCCAGCCTACCAAACAGCAGAGCAGAGCTGCAAACGCATTGAAATTGCCACTACAGCTACATTACAAACCAATCAGCAGCCAGATAACATCAAAACAGAGGCTGCTAGCCTCCAAAAAACAAAAACAAAAAAAAAAACCTACTCAGCATTTTGTTTTTTAACTCTTTTTCTTGGTCAACAACCAGCATCTCACATAATAAAAAAATTCTGGTGCCACACCCAATTACACAATTTTGTCCACAACTCACCCATGCGGCGAGTTGTGGTTGGTGAAAGAGTGTCCCCATATGGACCCACCATCACCTCTCCACCAACCACAACTCGCCACATGGACGAGTCGTGGGCAAAGTTATGTAATTGGATGTGGCACCAAAATTTCTCCACATATTGACATAATTCCTAATAGACTTCAGTATATCAACCTCATAATGACACCTTGCTTTCGTAACCCATCTGTAAATAATGGTAAATAGTAAAGAGTTGCAAATCAAGCTTTCTCGCACATTCAACTCTTGAAACCTCCTTCCTTCATCTTGTTTATCACCCGATGCAATTCAGCATATCTCAAATGCCAACACTGGTCTTACATAAAGACACCTCACCACATCCTTCTAGCAAAAGAGCATTCAAAAGATATAAAAACATTTTACTCATTTTATTATATCCTTTACAAGCAGCCAACATATAAAAAACATGCTTAGAACATGACTTGTGTACCAAAATCAACCTCCACCAGCTACTATCTAGAAGGCTAGTTGTTTTGCTAACAAATACATGTAAATTATCGATGATTGGGATAATGGGATTTAAGGATATCAAAAACCAAAACATTTGGAAGAATGCTAGGTTGCAAACGGCAAATCTTGAAGAGTATAAACTATCTTCCTTTGAGAGTATGGATCCAATGCTTTAAACTGTTCTGCTACCTATCATGGCATTGCCTGTGGCCCTGATCAATGAAACACTCAAGTCATACCCTAAATATCAAAATACTTGCATAAGGAGTGCACCCAACAATCAGGGAATAATTTGCCAAATAGACATGTACAAAGATAAATACAAATGAAGATATATGTAAATACACCTGTGAGTCACATACAAATGGTCATTGAACCCATCCCGTCTCTAAGCAAATTTTAAGTGCATCAGCAATGCATTCCAATAATCAATTTTCAACCATAATTTCATTAATCAAATTACACTTTAAAGGTGCAAAAGCAAAACTTTCTTGCATCTGGTATACGAATGACAGAAATACTAGGCCAGTTTATATTAGTGCAATGACAACTCATGCAGATCAAACTGCAGGAAGGCAACTATTGGATCGCTAAAAGGGTAATAGGGCAGTAAAGCAAGCCTCAAGGAGTTGTGGATTTGTAGTTCACTGAGCATTCTTTTTGTAAGCAGCTTCTAAGCATTCTTTAGCTCTATGAACCTTTGATTGAAGGTAAAAGCTCCCACTCTTCATATTCCGCTCAAACAGGTTGTCGTACCTCTGTATACAGCAGATTGTCAGTATGCTGCTAGATAGCAACCACAAAAGGATTCATTACTGCAATCTCTAAGACATATAAATCTATAGCATAAATGAAATGTAAAGCAACCTTTAAGATCTCCTCCCACGATGAGTGTTCAGTGACACCTAGTACCTGCCTTGCCTCCGGCTCGGCCATAATTTTGGTTGCTCTCCTAATATTCTGTGCTGCTTCTTGAGCAACACCAGATTTTGAGGCATCTGCAATCATTCACACAAGTTTCTAAGCTAAAAATTTCAATAAGTTTTGTGATAGCACAACACAATAGATTTGATAGTGAACTTCAGATAGAACATACTTGCAAGTGCCTGCCGGTATGCCTGAACAAAAGACCTTGCCACTACCCCAGAGCCCAGCACAAGCAAGTTAGCAAGAAGTCTTGCAGCCTGTACAAACAAATAACAGAAAATAAACTACATAACATTCTTCTGTCATCTTCCATTTTTTATTAGGGCTGTGCCAGAACCATGCATAAAGAACCCAATAGTAAAACATTGTAACTGATTCACAGACATATGGATGTACAGAGTTGGCCAAGGAGAGTAACAAACTAGCAACAACCTTCTCATAAAGTATCAGTAACTGAACAGTTAACTACGGTTAACAAAACAATGGATTTAACAGCAGACCTAGCAGCAGGGCTATCACAGAGGGGCAAACTTGAATACCAGCAAAAGCAAATGCATGACTGACAAACCAAAAGAAATCAACTAAGCTAGACATAAGCCCAATCAATACATGACTGGCATCTATGATCCATTCTAGCGAAGCATCCTAAACATTAGCAATCAGTTACTTCATAACCACAATTTAGGTCATCAAAGATTAAGTTAAATAGCCATACCATAAAGAAGTTCTTGCCACTCCTATATTTACCAATAACAAAATATGTAAGCAGCATGGTTGTTCAAATCACAATCTGGATAGTAGGATCATATCATCCTAACATCCAACTCACCCAAAATGACTAGGATTGGTGACGAATCATAATCGCCTTCAAGATCAGTGGAATTGTACGATCCTATGATCCCAGAAAAATCCCACTCCCTAGTTAGAAAATTACCAAAGAAAAGGCCCAACAACCCCAAAATCTTCCCTAATTGCCCAAAATTTCTTTCAAATCCCCAAATTTACACACACACAGCGAACTTGGAGATTAGAGATTAGAGGACCTAAATATCTAATTTCCGCTGAGGAGTCGCTGCCAAGGCTGAGATTATGATGAGTCACTATCAAGGCTAAGCTGCTGAGGAGTTGTCACCGCCATCGCTGACTCGCCGTATCTTTTTTTTTTTTTTTGGCTTCGTTTGAACGATTCCTTTGATTGGTAGGTTCAATTCGGCAAACAACCATTTTTGCTCAGTTTATTTAGAATATTTCCATTGATGTAATCATCATAATGGGCTCTTTGTTTAGAATATTTTTCACGTTGCTAATTGCTCTCTGTTTCGATTATTTTGGAATGGCTGATGGCTTCCTGTTTTGATGTGGTGGAAGCTTCATTTGGGTTAGTGATTCAATGGGTCAGTACATTTTTTATTGCTTTGTAAATGTTTTTTATATTTATGGATTGGCTTTATTATTGAAGAGAGTCATTTATAATCAAGTAAAACTTTTTTTTTTTAATTATAGATAATATGATAATTCTATTGATTATTCAACCTACAAAGTCACAATTAATGTGTTTTTCAGTTTTTTTTTCAACAGGAAGTAGGATCTTAGGATCCTCAATCTGATCATATTGATCAAATTCATAAAGCCCCTCCACCAATCCTTTAGGATCCAATTTTAAAATCCTAGATAAGCCCAATTCCACTAGGTTGCTCGTCAACAGGCCCAATTCCACAAAACATCATAAATAAAAAATAAAAAAATGGGAACAAGGAGAAAAGGAACTTATATATATATCTGGTTATATAAATACTGCAATCATACAAAAACATGAAAATGCATAAAAGGGTGTATGTGTGTAGAGTATTAAGTATACCTACCATTACTGAAGAGGGAGCAAATAATATCCAGGAAGTGGAAGCAGCAAATGATTACTTCAGAATTCAAGAAACCTAAAAAAGCAGAACTAAAGTATCAGATATGTCCTTAACAGGGCCGGCCCTTCCCTTCCCTTAGGCGAGTTAGGCAATTGCCTAAGGCCCCCAAGTGGAACTAAAATAATCTGGCACATCCTTTTAACCAAAAAAACAAAAATTTTGGTAAATCCTATTAAACATTGGTTCTAAACAAAATCATTGACCAAAAAACAAACAGATAAACTACAAATCCGGTCTAAGAGATTAACCACAAAACAATCACAAATCAAAACCCTAAAAATTTAACCTTTCTCTCTAGTCTCCAGTCTCCACTGTTCAGTCTGTTCTCATCTGCTCAACAGACAACAGCTCAAGGCTCAAGCAAGGCAGCAAGCTTGAAGCTCCTCCGCCTCCGCCTCAGCCTCTCTCTGATTCTCTGCTCTCCGCCTCTCTCAAGTCTCAACTGCTCACCTCACCGTATCAGGAATCAGGTATAAAATTATAAATATTTGGGCCATTTTATTTGTTAAGAACTTAAGATAACTTTGTTTATTTGGGCCCTCCCTGGACTGGGCGTTAAGTTTGGGCCTTCAAGTTTTTTTTTTTTTTTTTTTTTTTTTGGTTATAGATAGGATTTTTTTTTTTTTTTTTTTTTTTTTTTTTTGTGTGGGTGGTCTTATTAATAAGTTTTGTGTCAGTGTTATAGCTGTGCTTAAATTTTTGTTATACTTGTACTTAATTTTTTTTTTTTAATTTATGCAGGTTGAGATTGTTAAAAACTTGTTATTGTTCAATGAAACTACAACAATATTTTTTATATAAATCAGGTTCTATTTCTCATTTGCTCTACACTTGAAAATTATTTTTTATTTTAGTCTTTATAAATATATTGTTTTATTAGAAATGTCTACTAGAAAATATGCATCTGGATATGAAAAACTTAAAAAAAAAAAAAAAACTAATTGAGTCTCAAAAAGGATCAATGGATAAATTTGTTATTAGTAATAAACAAAATATAACACAAAATTTAGATAAAAATATCACAAATGAGCAAGAAATTCACCAAAATAATTTAGAAGAAAATGATGTTCAATTTTGCAATACAACAAATCTTGATAATGAACTTCAAAATAATTTAGAAGAAAATGAAAATAATGATGAAAAATATAATATAAAAATATTAAATAAACATTAATTTAATTTATATATAAGTATAAAAAATGCCCAATTTTTAGTTCTTGCCTTAGGCCCCAAAATAACACCATTCAAAATAAGTATATAGAATTGATTCTAGATGTTGAAATTTTATTATCCCAATGATTGCAGTCAACAATAACACCATTCAAAACAACTGAAATCGTGGCAAAGATTGAAATAATAAATAAACAGAAGAAGAAAATGGAAATAAAGATAGATACATGGATGTTAAAACTTGAAAAGGCATAAAAGTAAGGAATGGTAATAGCTAATACTACTACTTACCCGAAACTTTCAACAAATCCAATGGAAATTTTGTCGGTGTGTTCTTCCTCCCCAAGAAAGGGTGGGGGGGTTTAGGGTTTTAAGGAGAGAAAGAGAGAGGAAAGGTTGGCCTGGAATTCTCAGAAAGTAAGTAAATGTAATTTTGAAGGAAACTGCACTATACGAACACGACCCAAGCGTGCAAAGCAAACCTACCCAGTAAGAAATGGGCCAACTACAGCTCAATTTATGTTGCCTCTGTAAAAGCCCAACACGCTCAATTTTTTTGTGTTGGGTTTCAACAACACCAATATAACACCATCCACTTTCATAATATGTTTTTTCTCAAAAAAAATTATTAAAAAAAAAAAAGTTTCATAGTATGTTTTTTAGGAAAAACACACACACAACCCACGTGGTTTCCCTTAAAAACACAAAGTCTCGTTGAGGTTTTTAGTGTAACCCACGTGATTTGTGTTTTTTAAGTTTTCAATCAAAAGTCCTCTCTCTTATAACTTTAGTTTGACATTTATTTGAGTTAATCCTTAGTTTGAAAGTGAGAATTTGAGTTTTTATCAAAGTACGATCTATATGGTTATATATTTAAATGTGCTTACCAATTATTTGAGTAATATTACTTGTAATTATATGATAAGTTTTAATTATCATGATAATTATCTCCTTAAGAGAATGATAAATTTGAAACTGAAAAATTTTAATTGTACCAAAAGAGATTACGAAAATATAATGCATAACAACAATAATTAGAAGAATATAGATCACTTCAAAAGAGCAATCAAAAACACCAAAAACAATAAAGTTATATATTTGTAAAATTAGAAAATACTTTTAGAAATTGTTTAATTTTTAAGGAGAAAAATTATTTAAAATAAAATTTAAAGAATAAATTATACGTTATAAAAATCTCAAAATAATTATATATTCTCAGACATTGCGTAAATCTAAGTCTAGTTGATATGAAAACACTAAAGAGCTAATTAAAACAAAGCCGAACAAAATTATCAAATGATCATAATCAGATTATACCTAAGATTTGCTATTACAAGTTGGTCAGTAAAGAGCCGATCTAATTATATTAATGTTTACAATTAATTTGTTCCTTGTAATACTTGTTGAGCAAATCTCAATGATAAGAGCTACAATATCTCGTATATTGAAATTCATGGTTATGTGTCCAAATCTATTAGTATGAAACATTTATTTCTCTACGTAAAACCCCCTTATATATGAAAGAGTTAAATAAATAAAGGAATTTTTTTCATTGTTGTGCAATAAACTACTTATTTCTATTCTCATAAAAAAAAAAAACTACTTATTTCTATTGTAACGTGCTTCACAATGCTAAGAGATGGTCTTCACAATGCTAAGAGATGGTTCATTAGAGAAGTTCACAATAGATCGAGAGATAGATGGCTTCCTCCATCAAATGCAGTCAAGCTTAATGTTGATGCTGCGGTAACAAATACCTCCACTACTTTGGTCATAGTAGCTCGAGATTGTTTTGGTGAGGTACTTATGACTTGGACAAAACAGAATGCCTTGTGTGATCCTCTTCAAGCCGAAGCTGCAGCCTTCCTGTGGCACTGGGCATAACAGATAGCACAAGCTAAAGAACTTCAGAAGATTATTGTGAAAAGCCTGAAAGGAGATTCTAAAATATGTGTTGTTGCTTTAAATTCAAGTTTATCTTCTATTGAGTGGTCTATTTCCACTATTTTGAATAATGTGTTTGAGCTTAGCAAAAGTTTTGTCCAGTGTTTTTTTAGCTAGGTTAGGAGAGACGCTAATTATGTTGCTATGCTCTTGCTAAATTTGCTACTACCAAAGGATTTTTGGATTTTGTAAAAAGCTTTCTCTTCCTCTTGCTGTTATTGAGTAATTGAGGAAAGATGCTGCTTTTCTTATTGTCTTATTGTTTAATGAAAGTAGTGGATTAAAAAAAAAGGTAATGCACCTCATTCACCATCCAATCATCCACAGTGCTTACAGCTAACTAGTATTTCACTAAACAGATGGTCCAATCATATTCTGCAAGGCATGATATGTCAAGACAACAAAGCATTAAATTTTCAAAAGATTTGGAAAATGAAGAACAATTATGAAATATTAATATTTTTTTTATGGTGCAATATCCTACACCAAATATATTTTTAAGCATTCAGAAAAGAACTATTTATAGATAGTTCAGCTTCCTCCTCTAAAAATGTAAACGCCATACTTCAGGCATTATCCAATTTTCAGCCCCATTCTCACAACTCCTAAAGTGTTCACAAAAAGCCTACCAAAACCACTTCTCAAAATACTCCTAATAAAATGAGTCTATCTGATGATCCAACAGATAAGATTCATCATTCAAAGTCATCATCATCAGCTCGCACATGGAGAGGACTCGATGGTGAACCATTTCCTTCATCCACCACTTTCCGTGATTTCCTGCCCCTGGTCTTTACACCAGCACCATTATTTTCATCCACAGCAGTCTCAGCTTTCCTGGCTCTGGTCTTTACACCAACACCACTATTTTCGTCCACCACATTCTCAGCTTTCCTGCCTCTGGTCTTTACACCAACGCCATTATTTTCATCCAAAGCATTCTCAGCTTTCCTGCTCCTGGTCTTTGCACCAACACCCTGTTTTGGTGAGCAACTCTTAGCATCAGCTTTCTCTGAAGAGAGTTCGTTTTCCAACCCGTCCTTGTTCTCTATTGAGCATTCCCCATCAACATGATGTTTCGGTGAGCAACTCTTAGCATCGGCTTTCTCCGAAGAGAGTTCGTTTTCCAACCCGTCCTTGTTCTCTATTGAGCATTCCCCATCAACAACATTCTCTTGCTTTCGGCTTCTATTGGGTTTGCTTTTCTCTGGATGACTCTGCACGCTATCATCCACGCCTGTATTGTCTGGAATTTCTGTGTTAGTGTCACTGCTTGTAGATGAATGATCAGCACTTTCCTCAGAGCCGTCTGTTTCTTTAATAGACTCCTCAATATTGTTCCCATTCTCCTCTTCAGTCTTGGATTTCAGAGATTCTATCACATCCATTAACTCTCTATTTACCTGTCACGCTCAATTCCACAAAATAATGTAAATATACATCTCCATTTGCATAAGCCATAAATAATGATTCATACATGGGAAATTAGGAAGTCACTATTGCCTCATTTGGCTGCTTAGAAGACAAAACAAGGTCATGCACTTTCCAACAGTAATTCAACCCATAATGTTCTTTTAGTAGTACACATGTACTCTCCCTTCTCCCATTTTCTCAAAAATTCATACCCTCTTTTATTTGGAAAAACAACAAAAAATCAATGCCCCCCCTTTCATTAGAATTTGGATTTTTTACAGGACCCACAATATAGGACTGAGGGAGTACAAAATAAAGCACAAACAAAATTCACTTTGCATAAATCAAGAGAAAATATGCAAGTACATGACACACCTGAGGGTTTTCAAGAAAATCAGAGATGTCTGTCGGGCAAGATGGACAGCACATGACATTTTTTTGGGACCGGAGCGATCGTCCATTTCTACTTCTCTCCCTCACAAAAGTTTTGCCAGCAAATGCACCTTCTAAACACGACTTGCAAAAATTATGAGCACAAGGTGTTGTTATTGGCAAAGTCATCACCTGCCGACAGATAAGGCAACTGAACTCTGCATGTGAAAATATATAGGTGAATATCTCAGATAATTTATCATGCAAACAACCAACTAAATATACATTGGACCTTTGAAAACAACTCCATGTCCATAAAGAACCAAAGTGACTCTTTTCTAGATTCATTTTTCAATGTTTGATCAACCCTACCCACATTTGTAACCGGAGATAGCCAAATTGAAGGTCAAAACTAAAGAGCTAATGACAAATGACTCAAGGATGGAGAGAGAACAGACCTTTCAGGAGCTTCTCCCTCACATTCACATTCTTAGCTTGCCGTATTACCTTCCTTGTCCTCCTTATGTCGTCAGAACTTCCAGTTCGTACCGGTTTTTTGCTGGGGGGTGGAGGTTTCTTCCACTTCCAGCAACCTGCTTCCTCCTACCAAAAAATACCCAACAAAATATATATAATTCCAGAAATGCAGAGGCTAGAGCTTAGTAGCTTTACTAGCTTACAACAAGAAAATTCACTTTTTAAGTGAATCCAGTAACAAATGAACTGCAATTCCAGAATTGTTTATCAAAATTCAGTTCTTGAACATCAGCAAGGATACCATCTATATTCATGTTAAGATTGGTTCATTACAATGTAGCTTTGTAATGAGAAGGACAAAATCTCCCAGTCAGAAATGGAAGAAACCAAGAGGTATTAAGTTTGAAACAAGATTGATTCATTTAACCACTCACATCAAAATCCCATGCTGGATTTTCCTTCCTCTCCACTATATCATTTGCCTTCTTCAGCTCAGAAATGACAGGTAAAGGTCTAGGACGATCACCATGTTCATCACTGCAATTCAAGTTAAGAAATTTAATACAGTTCAGATGAGGTTTACCAACAAAATAATTGGCAGAACACAAACCTTGTCCAGGGGGCAGGTTCATTGTCACACCTAACAAAAAGATACCTACAGACCTTGAAACCCTATATCAAAGAAACAAAGTCAGCAGATCTGTTGTGCAAAATTAAACCAGATGGGCAATTCAAATATATAGGATAGCACATATTACCTGAATACCCACTTTTCGCCAACATTTTTCAATCCTATAGACTCCATCATAACGGACCCCTTTCTCTGGGGCATATGAAGAGCGCTTTTCTTTGTGGGACCTGCTCATCATAAGGGCAAAGAAAAGAAAACATTATGATAATGTCCCAATTTGACCTACTTATGGTAAGTTCACTGGATGATTTAATTCCCAAGAACTAGAAATTTCTACCCATGGGAAAAGTATTCATCCTTTTAGGCAATCACTTATCCTTTAAAGCCAGTCTCAGAATTTATTCTTCATCTAACAAGCACTGTTGCTTCATTGTAAGCTATTAGTTGTCTATTTCTATACATGGCAGCAGGAATGAGAATTAATTCTTATCCAAGAAAAAGAACGAGAATTATTCCCTCAGCCAACAGTTATGGAAACTTGCATATAAAATGGTCTCAAATGGACAATGTTCATACACACCTATAAAATATTATTTCAATTACAAAATCAATGCCTACACAAAGAATTACATTAACACTTCTAGCATAATAAAAGGAGTTTAACTAGGCAAAGCATTTATGTTTGAGATTATGAATTTTTTAAATAATGAAACAATAAAGGATTTAAAATACGTTAGAGAGAGATAGAGATAGAGTCATTAACACTTACCTGACAACTCGAACAGGATACCCTTTTAAGCAACTAACTTGAAGTGACTTATTCATTTTCTCGAACGTCTGATCAAAAGACTGATCCTTGTTTGTCCGTTTATTCCCGCTAAGATCCCTGCCTCCACTGCCATCCACATGTATAAAATTTAACAGATGCTTAATAAGTGATGAGGCCAGGGATGGGGAGATAAATTGATCACATTTATTGATAAAATAAGCTTGATATGCGGGATGCAGAATAAACATGAAAAAATATGACCAAAGATTTTACACTTCATTGGATAGGACAATGAAAGTAAAAAGAAAAAATTATAAACAATACAGCAATGGTTCCAGCCTAATATTATCCACCAAGGAACGTCCTTGTGCACATATAGGACATACTCAAAGAGGGACATCTTATAAGCATACCCAAAGTGAAAGACTTGCAATAGAGAAACAAAATTTTGAAACTTGCAAGTCCTACAGTAGTAAGCTTTGAAATTAAATTGATGGCTACATGGCCTCACATTATAAATCTCCATTTATAGACCTCTTTGAATGCAAAGGCTACTGAGATGTTCCAAGCATCAAATCTTACAGTAACAACCAATTGGAAATAAACCATCAACAGCGGCCAGGATTTGCAGTAACAAATTCAATTTTAAGCCTTTAAATAATGCTTAAACTTCATGAGCAAGATAGTAGACTCTATGACTGCTGCAAAAGCAACTAGAATCAGTTGACAGAACAGCAATCTAAAAACAAACCTTCCTGTGTAGAGGAACCACTCTCCATGGTCTTCATCATCTAGGTAGCCTCCAGAAAGAGCCACAGACTGGGCACCATGGTTTGATTGCCCAGCAATGCCAGCAACATGTGGAAGATGTGCACCCCATTGCCTGCATTCCAATCTATCTTCCCAGCATTCACCAACAAGCACACCCTGATTTCTTTCAGGGTCATTTTCAGCTGGGATAGGACCAAAATGATCAGGGGCAACAGTAACAAATATCTTTCCACTGGCAGCATTGGACTTCCCCTTCCTCTGTGCACGCTCAGTCATATATGCCTTGTCAGGCCTATTCTGATTGTGTACAAAATGATAGACCTTTGAAGGCCCTCCAGCACCAATTGACTTGGACACCTTTGCCATACGAATGGCTGCCACAAGGGTAGAATTGATGCGGGGCTGACTTGCCATTTTGGGAGGAATGGAGCAACGGCACTTTGCACAAGTACGCTTCCCTTGCCCGACCCATTTCTGAAAGCACTTTAAGCAGAAATTGTGCCCACATGGTGTCTGGTAAAAACACAAACAGAACCAAAATCACAAGATAATTCTTAGCTGAATTGTCACATACACAATGAAGGCAAGTGGTACATTGAAATCCAATTTCCATGTCAATGAAACATATTCATCCCAGATAGCCAATTTAGGCAATTTAGTTTGCAAATAAATAGGCCCACCAGAACATGATTTTCCCATCAACTGGAGGCGAATGAGGATGATAAAGCAGACACTTTGATAATCATAATTAAGATGCTGCCAACGTAAATGAGATATGGAGTTTATATAAAATTCACTGACAAGGACGAGCACCCAAAAAAGGATGGAAAGAGTAAGACAAAATGGTTAGAATGTGCCAAACAAGTACCTACACATAAGATAATTAAAACGAAAAGAAAGTGGGTTTGAAAAAGGAAACCCGACAACTAAGAGCAAAATGGGTAGAACGCCATCAAAAGAGGTCAAAAAGCTATTTATGGGTCCACATGACGTACACTGAGAAAAGTTCTCAAAAACAGTATCAAAATGCACAAATCTCAGACCCAAAACTCATCCAAACATCCATGGAAATTTCGTTAAAACTAGTACATATACACATATGACGCAGAGAACAATAACCAAATAGGTGTCCAGCAAAGAACAGCCATCGATCAGAACCAATAATATTACCAAAAATAGCTCACACAGATTCATATTCAGTACAAATATACTACAAATCACTCTATCCATAATGTTCTGTCTCAAAAAAAAAAAAAGCATTTGACGGAGAAAAATACGCAGTTCAAAAAAGAAATCGAACCCTAAATCCAAAACAACAAAGAGACATAGGAGAAATGTGAGAGCGCTGAGCTCATCGAAGAACAAGAAAATTAGAAATGAACACAATTTATTTCGAAAAAAAGTGAAATGCAGAGGAGGCAGAAAAATAATGAGAGCGTGAAAGAACGAACCGTAACAGGGCGCTCCGGTAGCTGCATACAGAAGGAACAGTTCAAGCTCCCATCGAGAACATCCATCACATCTTTCTCTCCTTCTTCCTTCGCGTCTTCGTCTTCGTCTTCTTCATCCTTCTCTCCTCTCTTCCTCTTCTGCTTCTTCTTCTTGTTGTCCGCGTCGTCATCGCAGCAAGCCTTTCCGCTCACTAGCTCCTGTCGCTTCTTCGCCTTCTCTCGGTCCGTCAGAGACGCATCGGCCTCGATCGCTCGGATCTTCGAGATTAGGTCGTCGGAGGCCCCGCCCGCCGCATTTCCGACCTGCGCGGCGGCGGCGGCGGAGCCGACGATGGATGTGCAGTCGGGACAGTCCCAGTGGAGAGCGGAGGCGAGTGTCTCCGGGCGGGTCTTGAGGCAGGCGAGATGCCACGGCGTGACGCAGGTTTTGCAGGTGAGCTTGTCTTCGTCCGATGGCTTCTCCTTGCACACCATGCATGCGCCGTCTCCGTCGCACGGCAACTCGCTAACGTGCGCCATGGCTGACACACTTTCACACTGAGAGTGACTGTGTGTGAGAGAGAAAAATGGAGACTTTTTGAATAGGCTTTTGTTGATGGATGGTAATGTCAATGTGTCTTAGTCTCTCTCTCTATCTGGGATTTTATACAGCCAGATAGGCAGAGAGAGACGGCGGGGTTTTGAAAATACACAGGTTCGGATTTGAATTTTGGGTAGCTATTGGGTGTGGCGTGGTGTAGATAGAGTCTTTTACGCGTTTCTTGGATATTGGTTTGCTGAGATGGAAGGTCAAGTGAGGGACACCAATTCCTTGACTTCTTTCAAAATTTTGGTGCCATCCTCCGCTTTTCACTCGTTTGGGACTTTTGAGTCTTTGAGTGCGCCTCAATTTGTCTGATTTACTACGTCTTTCTTTCTTTTTTAATAGTTTTTTCCTTTTGTTTATTTCATCCTACATTTTGGTAGAGATTGGTGTTACTAAAATGACAATTACACCCGCTCTTTTCTATACATATTACATTTTGTCGTTTACCGATGTTATTAATTTTATTCCATTCCGATTGCAACCGCCGAAAGATTTTATTTTCGGCCATGTTTATGTAGATATTCTACTTCCGTTTAAATCTCGGTCCATTCTTATCCATTCTACTAAATTCTAAATAATATAGTGATTTTTTTAGTGTAATGTGAACAAAGCTTCTTCTTTCTTTTTCTTTTTCTTTTTTTCCCTAAATTCATTTTCTTTTTCTTTTTCCTTTTTCATTACTTAACTCACCTTTAACATGTTCATTTTCTATTATTTTCATTACAAATTGTCTTTTCATTTACTTTACTCACATGGGACATGTTTTTCTCTTTCTTCATTATTTTTTTCCCCTCTCGTTTACTTTATTCATATTTGACATGTTATATATGACGATATTAAGAATATGCAATATTATATTTTGAATCGATAAGTGATATGGTAGAATACTATGTGGTAAAGAATAAAGTGCATTTTCTCAACAACAAAAAAAGTGCATGTGTGTGTGTTATAAATTTAGCGATGATCCTAAAACGATACACTATACTAGACCAGTATTAAAATATTCGATTTTAACGAACAAACCTGTAAATTCACAACAAATGTGAATTTACAGGATAAAAACGACAAAAATAAAATCTATGGGACCAAAATGACAATTTTCTTTAACATAAAATGTGTAATTTGTATTTTAATGGTTTTTTAGTATTAAAATTTATATTTAATAGTCAATTGGGAGTTATGGATGGAAGAACTAATGAGGGTAACATATATGAATTGATGGGACCAAACTAACAAAAACAAAACCTACAATACTAAAATGACAATTGACATGCTCAACTTGTATAAATTTCCCCCCCGCTTGATAAAGCTTATCTTAAGTTGTGTTTCGACAACATCCATCTCCGTACTGTTCAATGGAGGTAAGCTGGATCTGTTTCTGCCTTCGAGGGGTATTAGACAGGGGGACCCCCTTTCCCCATATATTTTCATCCTTTGTATGGAAATGCTAAGCTTCTTCATTCATGACTAATGTTCTAACAATCTGTGGGACCCTCTAAAGGTAGCTTGTGGTGGACCTGCCTTCTCTCATATGTGTTATGCTGATGATTTAGTTTTTTTTTCCCGAAGCTGACCTCAAAAATAGCCAAAGCATCAAAGAAGTGTTAGAGTCGTTCTGCGAGCTATCTGGTCTCAAAGTTAACTTGTTAAAATCCAAAATATTCTTCTCTCCCAATGTTTCCCAGCTTTCCCGTGATTCTATTTGTGAAACCATTGGTTTTGAAGCTACCTCAAACTTAGGGAAGTATTTGGGGTTTCCCCTAAAACAGCCGTGTTCCACGGGGCATGACTTTGACTTCATCATTGATAGGGTGAAAAGTAAGTTGGCTGGATGGAAGTCCAACATGCTTTCAATGGCTAGGAGATGTGTCCTCACTAACTCTGTTACCTCGGCCATCCCTACCTATATTATGCAAGGCACAATCCTTCCTGCCAGAATTCACAATGCTCTTGATAAAATTAACAGGAACTTTATTTAGGGATCTACAGAAGTTAAAAGGAAAATTTACCTTGTTGGTTGGGATAAGGTGACTAGCCATAAAGATGAGGGAGGCTTAGGAATTAAAGCCGCGAAACAAAAAAATATGTCACTTACAATCAAGCTATGTTGGAGATTCAAAAATTGTAAAGGGAAGCTGTGGGCTGAAACTCTCAAAAGGAAATACTTGAATAGAAATCACCCTCGCAAGCATGGGTTCTCTAGAACTTGGTCGACCATCACCAAAAGCGAGGAATTATGCACCAAAGGATCTCACTGGATTATTGGTAACAACAACAACTTGTCCTTTTGGTATGATAAATGGACCACCTTTGGTCCTCTCAGGCAGTTGATACAGGGTCCCCTCACCCTTGCTGAAGAAAATCTTATGGTAAAGAACACTATGGTTGATGGTCAATGGGACTGCTCCCAAATCTCCTTTGTAATTACTGATAGTTGGTTATTGACATTGAAAGCCATTCCCCTTAGAAAAGCCTTAGTTGGCAAGGACATCCTCTCCTGGGATGGGAAAGCCAAAGGCCTTTTTGATTCTAAACATGCCTATAATCTGGCTTTTGAAGAGGTAGGTCCTACTTTCTTCTTTGATGGTAGATGGATTTGGAAACTCAAATGTTACCCAAAGATGCACTTATTCCTTTGGAAATGTATTCACAATAGTTTAAAAATACACTTCATCACATAGGGCTCACTGAAAACCCCTCATGCATTCACTACTCTCAGGTGGAAGACATTTCTCATGTCCTCAGGGATTGTCACGTGGCCAAAAGTTTATGGATTAAGGCAGGGATTCCTACTAATGACCCTGAATTTTTCTCTTCTCCCTGTAATAGATGGCTTAAATCTAATGCCCTCAACAGTAACACCATTCCTGATAAATCCTTTACCTGGGACACCTTTTTCCTTTTTGGTATTTGGAATCTATGGCTACAAAGAAATAGATGCAGCTTTCAACATCATAATCTTAAACCTTCTCTGATGAGTGATGTTGAAATCCTTGCATCTGAGTTCTCTTGTCTTGTCATTCCCAAATGCCTGTATTGGAAAAACATTCAATTCAGGTTAGATGGAACCTCCCGAGCCCAGGATGGTTTAAATTAAATACGGATGATTCGGCATTGGGCTGCCTAGGTTCGGCGGGTGGGGGTGGACTCATTCGTGATGATCATGGCAGATGGGTGAAGGGATTTCTCAGAAAATTGGTAAGGTCAGTAGCCTTGAAGCAGAGCTGTGGGCCATCCGGGATGGTCTCATTCTCTGCAACTAGCTACTAATCCAGGAGTTACTTATAGAACTTGATGCTAAAGCTATTATTAGCCTTTTAACTTGCAATATAGAGTCCTTTGCTCAATATGCTCCTCTTATTGATGACTGCAAGAACCTATTGCACCGGCACCCATTGTGGAAGATCCAGCACTGTTACAAGGAATCTAATGCCTGCGCCGACGCTCTGGCCAAGAAGGCAGTCTTTAGTCAACATGATTTTTGTATATTAGACACTTCGCCTGTGGAGATGTCCCAATTGTTGATGAAAGACCTCTCTGGTCTATTTTGTAACCAGATTTGTAACTATACAGCCCCTGTGGCTGTTGTTTAGGTTTTAATATATTCCATGTTTACCAAAAAAAAAAAAAAAAGACAATTGACCAAAATTAAATGGTGTAATATGTATTTTTGCCCTATTTTTGTAAATTATTATTTTCTTTGGTCTTATCATTAGGTGTTTCTCAAATTGAATAATTAATTTATTATTGAAAATGATATTACAATATATTTTAGGAAGAGATGTCTCAACCTTTAGTTGGACTATTTTACTTACTACCTATAAGATACCTCGAACATGCAATGAACATAGTCTAGTAGATAGAATTTAGGACTTTTGGATTTATGGTATGATCTTCAAGGCTATTAAGTCAATTATAGTATCCAAATTGTAGGAGGTAAAATCTGAGAGAATCTATAAAGATTACGAAAACATAAAATAAGGGTTGGCCAAGATATTATTGGTTGTTTGATACAACTTTTTACAAAATCATGAATTTTATTTTTACTTTAAAGAAAACTAGCACTGAAATATTATAAAAAAATATTAATAACTATCATATTTAAATATATTACTAAATAAAAAATAAATTGAATTTTTTTATAAAGAATATGATTTTTTTTTTAAAATACTAAACATAATTTAGTAAAAAATGTTAGCATTAGGTCGGTTTATTATATATAATAAAACAAGGAATTCTAACTAGTTTTCTTTTATATGTAAGAAAAATTAAACTTGTGTAGCAATACAAGAAGGATTTAACAAGAGCCAAAGTCTTTTATTTCATTCTGTTTGACATGGTAAATAAATTATTAAATAATATAAATAAGAAAGATGATGTGAAAATTTTGAACTTTAAAAAGCTTACATAACAACATTGGAAAAAGTTGAATAGTTAACCGCTCTCCTTTGTTAGCATAACCATGGTTTGAACCCTTTATCCCCATTATTATACGTATTAAATTGAGAGAGAGAGAGACCCACCAATTTAGGTGGATACTTTATTGAGCAACCACACCAACCAATTTAGAGGAAAATTATGTCTATTTTACAAGAAATTATATAGTTCTCATGGTAGACCACGTTACTTGTCCACCATTCCACTAAAAGACTCCAGCTTGTTTAAAATTGTTGAGTCAGTAATTAGTTTCTGTTTAAAAAAAATTCAAACTCAGTAATTTTAAACAAGTAGGAGTCTTTTAGTGGAATGGTGGACCACATCACTTGTCTACCGTGAGAAACTTATAATTTATCCTATTTGACAACCCAAGTAATGCATGGAACAATTTTAAATAGTAAAACTTTTGAGATGTTAAGGCCTTAAGGGCCTGTTTGGTTAGCCAAAAAAAGTTGTGTTTTTTGTTTTCATTTTCAATGAGACCCAACACAAAAAAACTAGTTTGGTTTAAAAACTTGTACTCAGCTTTCGTTTTTAGTATCCTAAAAGTTGGATTTGAATACAAAAAATGAAAACACCTTTTTAGCGTTTTCATTTTCATAGAAAATGAATACAGTGGCAATTCCATAAATATTGTGAAAAACACAAGGGACCCCACTTGATTGATGTGAGAGTGTGTAAGTGAAAAAAATAACTTTAAAAAAAAAATTGAAAACAATTCCAAACCGTGTATGATGAATTTTATACCCAAATTATGTATTCAAAATAACTAACCAAACACCCTCACATGTAAAAATGAGTCATTTTTTCTATATTCAATTTTAGAATTTAAATACAGATAAGAGAAAATAAAAAGTGAATACATTATTTTTTAGAGCCAAACAGGGAACTTTCATTTTATATTAGTGATTTAGCACCAGTCCCCAGCCTATGCAATATATGTAAAAACTGTCAATAAACATTTGAATATAATAGTGCATGTGTAATTAATTAGTTTGAATAATAAAAATTCAAATTAAATATTTAATTATTATTGCTTAATTATCACAATATGTTTAGTGTTAAATTGCGTTTTTCAAAAAGACAATAAGTTTTAATGTGTTTTCAAAAGCTTATGCGATTACAAAAGGCAAAATGCAAGTACATTTCTTAAGCATTGTTCATTGCATTATCCAATTAATTCAAACCCATGGTTATTGTTAAAATAAAATAAAGAAAATAAAAGATTTGAGATAACAAAAGTAAGGATTTATAGTTTGGCTAGATGGCCTACATTTACAATGAAAAGCCCCTAGTAACTACAATTTGACTTCTATGACACGATGTAAGGAAATATAGACACACAACAATTGACCTATAGAAGTTATTGATTAGGTATGATAAGAGGCCATTATTAGGGTATGTATATACTAAAACATACATGACAGTGACGCATACATTAAGTTATATAAAACATGTCTATCTATATAATAGTGGTATTGAGCAATGCAATGCAAAGAAAATTTAATATATATTTCTCAACTGATGATTAAAGTTAACTATGTGAATTATTAGTCAATATAACCATACAATTGTCATATTGTATCAACTCAGAATGTAAATAGATAATACCAGAAGCTCAGCTACTTTTTAAAATGGGGTTGGTTTGTTTTTTGTGTATAATAATCTCTTCTGTCGAGCATGGATCGTGTGTCTCCACAGCTTATCCACTATATATGTCCCGCTTTTCAAATATGGAAAATGCGTTTGTTGCCATTCATGGACGACATGTGTTTCCTTTTTAGTGCTTGGGCTTCTGCGCATTTTATGGGATTCTCTGGGCTTGGACTGTTTTATTATTTGTACTTTTGCTCAGGATAAATCATATCTATATTTGAAACAGGGGCCCACTCCCCACTGCAGGTTTTAAAATTCAACCCACTTTTGCTATTTGAGTGCCAACTAGGGCCTCTTCTGTCTTCGAGAAAAATGTATTAATAAAAAAACCCAAAGTTTTGGAGTGGAAAAACAGGTCAGTCAATTTCGTTGGGATGCATTTATACTACGCATATTCTGTAATCTATGCAAGAATTTATGCTCTGTTTGGATTGAAGAGGAGGGAGGAGAAGTAAAGTAGAATAAAGTAAAATTGGCTTAAAATTAGCCTATTTTTAATCAACTTTACTTTCCTCCCTTCCACTCTACCTTCCTCCCCTCAATCCAAACAGGCCCTTAGCATTCTACCAATGCAAATATAACAATTTATTTCGAAAAAGACTTGCAACTTTGCGAAGCAAAAGGATAGTTGTTGTTGTCCTAGCCAAAACAAGATATAAGAAACACACATTCTTGTGGCCCCAAAAAGGCCAGTTGAGAAAATGCATATGGACTTCAATCACAGTGGTATCATGCTCTTAAAAGTTACAGTAAAAAGGAAATTGTTGTCAATGCATATTGCCTAAAGGCATGGTTTGAATGCAACTCTTCACACTCTTCTCTTTTTCCTGGTTACTGCTGTCTCTACAGTTGATTCTGCTTTGCTTTATCAATAGTTTTTTTTTTTTGGTTAACCAAATCCATATCAGAGGTAATTTCCAACAAATATTAAAATTGCATGTCAGAAACAAATTTGTCAGCACAATTGCTAAATCAAATCCCTCTCATACCATAGTGAACTGGCTTACAATAACTTCAACTGCAAGGTATGAGAAATTACATTCTTTATTATTTTTGGGTAAATCTCTTTGTTTATGTTTATTCCTAAGAGATGCTCCTTGACTGTAGGCATAAGCTTTGAAGAGAGATTGGTAAAAGGATAAACAACAATTATTTAATCAGAATTTAGAGAGAATCAGAGAATGTAAAAATAAATGCTCTCTCTATGCACCTACAGATGGACCAAGTTGTCACTGAGTTTTCTAGCCATGCATCAATTGCAGAATATCACCCATGCATCCATTGTAGTAAACAATTTAGCATAGAAAGGTAAATAAAAAAAAGAGGTCTATTGGCGCATGGACAAGGATACTCATCAATATTGAAATCACCAGCAAACTTACACCTATAAGGCTGATCTCAGTGAGTGATGTATCTGCGTGAAACTTGCTGAGCCACCGAAGGTGACGTGCCCAAAGGTATCCAATGATCTGGGTGTGGCGTGTGTGGACTCTGTCCTCTTGAAAGACTCCTAGTGATTGGCTTGTGACTGATTAAGGGCATCACCTTGCGCTTCTTACTGGGCTCAGTGAACTGAAGTTCTTTTGGTCCCATGGGACTCTCAGGTGCTTGATTCTTTCTCTTCCTTTCCAACAGTTCCCACAGTAGCTTCTCATCTCTAGCTTGATCTTCTACCTTACCTAAGAGCTTTACAAAGGAAAACAGAAAGAAGAAAAATACAACTTTGTTTCATCTGGTAATCATTACAATTTACAATTAATCTGCATTTTTTTAATGAAAAGCAAAATTTTATTCAAACCAGATAGGAAACCTCAAAACTAGTAGACTAACAGTTAGTTAGATTTGAGATTTCCCACTCAAACTTCCTAGCTTGCCACAACTAAGCACATCTGAAACTTACCTCTCCTAAACCACCAATAGCATATGATAACTGATTCACAGCAATCTTTCCAATAAACTAGTGTCTGCAGAAGACAACTTCTACGGTTCTACCTCTACTACTAATAGACCAAAAAACCAAGAAATTATAAAGACAAGCAGTCATGCTAGAATAAAATAAGGAATTTGTCCATAAGCAGTAATAGGCACGATTCAGAATGGAAATTTTCATCCTTGTTTTTGCTGCCACCCGTAATGGATTTCAGCATCTCCTCTTCACTTATAACTCTTTCCATTATGACTTTCTTTCATTCATATCCCTCCAAATATAGTAGATGGTTGCTTCCCAAGCCAATTTACACACTGTATGGTTTGACCCAGCACCCTTTAGATTGTTGATAGCCCAATTTAATTAAGTTTCCCAACTACCAATTTGCCAAACAAATAAACATTTTATCTGCAACTGATTCTGGTCTTTAAGTGATAATACACTCAAAATAAACACAATCCCTTGTCCGTAATCTGCATCTACAAAACACACATATTGGATGCCCTTTATATCCCAACTTACCATGCTGTTGTTTCTCCGGTGACCAATCAATACTCAATAGCAACCAAGTGATGAATGCATGCTAGGGAATAAAACCAGAGAAACGAAACTCATCCACCATCTTACACCACAGGCAGCTTGCATTAAGCTTTTATGATCCCCACAACCGTGTTTTGGAAACAAATGCCAGAATAGCAAATAACAAACCAAGCTTAATTTAAGTAGTATTCCTTTTATACAGGATCTCATACAACTTATGCATCAATTAATCCACTAGCAACCACAAGGACAACAATTTAGAGTATGCACTACCAAAAATAACTAAATACGAGAAAATAGAGAACAACCATGATTGCAGTAGATATTAACCAGAGATTATGTCCTTCTGAATTTGCACATTTTGTATCAGTAAATTACTATTTATCCCAAAAGCTTAGACTCTTAGGAAATGATGAATTTAATCTAACACCCCCCTTTATGTGCTCCTGCTGTGATACCATGATAAATTACCGATTATTCCAAAAGCTTAAATGGTGAATTGAATCATTTAATCTAACATGCGGTAAAAAAAATCACATGAACTTGCAATCAATTCAGTGTCATGGACAAATTAGGGCCATAAAGCTATTAATACTCTGATAATCATTAATCTGATCACCTTATGTGCAGCAACAGGTTGCATAGATCCATTTTTGTGTTGTGATTGAGCTTGTGCGAGCGAGAGCAAGCCAAGGCACTCCTTCATTTTGTTGACTCTTCGTTGAGATTCTGTTAGCCTATTCAAAGCCTCAGTTTTGGTCTCTTCCGCTGCTCTCTGTTTGTTCTTGGCCTCCTCCAATTGAACCCTTCCATCATATATAACTCTTTCCATTTCCTTCACCAGCGACAACAACCGCACACACGTCCCGTTCTTCATATCATCCCTAAGCCCCTTCACATACTCCACCATTGGATCACACATTTGCTCAGCCAGGTCGTCCATAAGGTCCTCCACGCCACTCTCCACCGAGCCTAACACCGCGTCGACGTTCTTGAAGGCGAGTAAGAGGAGCTTGAGGGCGATTTCAACGGTGTCGTCAGCGTCGTGGAGCGGAGAGGAGCGGAAGGTGTTTGATAAATTGGCAATGGCTCGCTGGAAGAAGTTACGGAGGGAGGCGCGGTGGTCGGCGATGGTCTCCGCGAGGTTGTTGCGGCGAGAATTGACCTTGGATTCAATTTGCTTAAGGAGATGGAGGAGCTGGACGAATTGCGTTTGTTGCTTCTCCAAGAGTTGCTTGCCGGTAGCCATGGCAGCTTTAGCAGCGACGGGGATTTCTTCGCGGTTATTATCATGAGTTGGAACTGGATGATTCGAATTCTGATCAAAGGAATTAAGCAAAGCAGAAATTCAATGAATGGATCAAATAAAGCAAAAGAAAAACCTAAGTACCTGATGATGGAAGTGGTTGTTGAGGATGATGGTGGTGAAACGGCCTTCATTGGCCATCTCCATGGTTTTGAGACCAACGAGCTTCATCAAAGGAATGGCTAAAGAGGCGAAGACGTCTTCAGCTTCAAGCAAACCGATACTGATCTGAGACTTGAGCTCCGTGAATGCGCGCTTCATTTGTTCATGCCGAGCCACCATACTCCTCATCTTCAATTTTAGCGATTCACCCTCACGCTCACGCCCACGGGCATGCATCGATCTCGTTCTCATTCTCTCTTCTCCTGCCGCTACCGCTCCTTTTTCACTTTTCAATTTGAATTTCAACTCATTTCCAACAAACCGACTATATATATATATATATCTCACTCACTCACTCTGGAGTGTTTACTCAGCGGCCCTTTTTAACAATGGGCTTTTGTGCTTAACTGGGCCTAGACTTTGGCTCGATAGAATCCAAAACAATTCACAACCAGACAAAAGCCCAAAATTTATATCTGGATTGAGATCCAGCAAGTGATGCAATGCCTCTAATTCCCCTAACAAAAATTTTCAATTCTTTTAACTTTTAATCTCAACCTTTTGGTACCATTTAAAAAATTAGTACTTTTCACGTTTGATACACTTGGACTCTAATGAGTTTGATGATGTTCAATTACGAATGTTTGATGTAAAATAATAGATGTAAACAAATGTGAGAGGATATTTTCCCTCAAGATATATATCACACATTTGGACTTTGAAAGACCAACAAGACCAAATATGAGAAAGCTCAAGGTAGATATTGGTGTGGTCCAGCCAAAACTTCTCCAATCCTAGCTAAAGTCCACACTGTCATAAAAGATATTTTATATTAGTAACAAGTGTTTCTAGGGTGTTTTCCATACCTCTTGAAGGTTGCCATTTCCTATCGAGTATTTTTCACGTGTCTTAAGATGTGTTTCTTTCACCTGGGGGTCATCCATCCTTAAAATTTCTTTGTTGTAATAATGTTGATCGTCGTTTCTAGCCTTTAAACAATAATACGGGACGAGTTTACTCCCATGACCCATCAGTGTTGAACTCAATTCTTTTTACTATAAGAATTTTGGTCTTTTGCAACCAATGTTTTAGCCACGACCAAAAAGTCGTCATTATTAGGCACACATTAGCAATGATAATATATGGTCATCACTAATAAGTGTATAGTGGCAACAACACTAAGGTAGTCGCTAATAAGTCGTCGCTAACGCCATGGAGGGAATTTTATTTACTTTTGGAAAATGGAGGAAAACTTTTAGCAACGACAATAAATTTTGTAGTAACGACATTTACGTCACTAAAATAAGGTTTATTTTAACGACATCTATCGTCGCTAATAATCATCTTTAGTGACGACCTTGTGTTTCGTCGCAGATATGTGGCTAAAAATATATAATAAATATATTATATATATGTTTTATTTATTAGCGATGACACATTGACCGTCACTATTAGAAGGCTATTAGCAACGATATAATTTTTCGTCTCTGATAGTCACCTTTTAGCAACGACACAATATATCGTTGTAAATATATCTACCAAAATATAATGGAGGGAAAAATTTTCACTCTCAGAAGGTGGTGGGAATTATTGGAGGGAAGCAGATTACATATTAGCAACGAATTAGGTCGTCGCTACAAGGGATCTTTTAATGAAGACAAAGATTGTCGTCACTAATATGTGGCCAAAATAATTTTGATATAATATATATATATATATATTTTATCAAATCCTCCAAATGCCCCTCAAATTATTTAAAATGACATAAATTCTTTTAAAATATTTGAAATGATTAAAATACCATTAACCTCGTCAAAATAACCAAAATACCCCCAAACTTATATAATGATCAAAATAATCTTGAAACCTGCTCCAAAGTAATTTAAAACTCTCAAATCCATTAAAAAAATAAAAAATGAGACAAGGGAGGGCTTGTTGGCTGTTGCTTCAAAATACTCTCAAATCATATTGTTACCCATTTGAAACTTGAAATCGATAAATAACAAAAATCGAGAAAGTTCTGATTCTACTCAAAATACTAACTAATACCCATAGTTATCAAAATGTGAATTGTACCGTGAATCAATTTTTGATTTTTTTGTATCATGTGTCACAAGAAAGGTATTAGTCAATATTTACCAAACTAATAAATTCATTATAATTATATGAAAAATATATTCATTATAAATTCATAATATATTCAACTAATAACCAATTCAATCATCAATTATGTAATAATATTTACCAAAAGTAACTAAATAAATCAAATTAAAATATATTTATAACATACATTTTCAAATTAATTAAAATCAAAA
Source organism: Notholithocarpus densiflorus (assembly GCA_030021035.2). NCBI lineage: Eukaryota > Viridiplantae > Streptophyta > Magnoliopsida > Fagales > Fagaceae > Notholithocarpus > Notholithocarpus densiflorus. Next base: position 557,960 of record JARYZH020000166.1, read on the forward strand.
GTGATAATACATGATATATGAGCCAAAATAATAAATTTTTTCATCATTTTGCCTAATCAACTTTATCTAAGTCAATGTTAACATGATGTTCATCATCTTTCAAAATTATTTTTTCATTGAAATTCTCTAACAACTATTCCAATACCCAATAATCCATTGAAAACCTTCTCACTGAACCTAGTTTCACCAAGTCTAGTAGTCTCAGGACCATCTATTAAGCTTGACCGAGTTTGACCAACTTTGACTAAACTTTCACTGTGCCTTTCTCTAAATCCAACCGTTTGATTGTGACCATAAATTACAAGAATTAACCTTTCATTACACTCTTCAAATCTAACGGTTAGATTTCAAATCTAAGTATGGCGCGTGATGGACATGTGTTTTGTACTTGTATGGCTATGTTCTCTTAATCTGACCATCCAATTGGTCTCAAATTTCACCAACACTAATATGTCACTATACTCTTCAATCCCAATGATCAAGATTTGAATATGAATTTCACCAAATCTAGTAGTCTCGGGACCATCTATTAAGTTTGACCGGGTTTGACTAATTTTAACTAAATTTTGACCGCGCCTTTCTCTAAATCCAACTACATGATTGTCAAAAAAAAAAAAAAAAAAAACTACATGATTGTGACCATAATTTACTAGAATTAACCTTTCATTACACTTTTCAAATTCAACAGTTAGATTTCAAATCTAAGTATGGCGCGTGATGGACATGTGTTGTGTACCTGTATGGCTATGTTCTCTCAATCTGACTATCCAATTGGTCTCAAATTTCACCAATACCAATATGTCACCATACTCTTCAATCCCAAAGATCAAGATTTGAATATGAATTTCACCAAGTCCAGTGGGCTCGGGACTATCTATTAAGTTTGACCAGTTTTGACTAACTTTAACTAAACTTTGACGGTGCCTTTCTCTAAATCCAACTGTCTGATTGTAACCATAATTTACTAGAATTAACCTTTCATTACATTTTTCAAATCTAACGGTTAAATTTCAAATCTAAGTATGCCGTGTGATGGACATGTGTTGTGTACCTGTATGGCTATGTTATGATTTGATTAATTTTAAGATTGTGTTTTTTTAGTTTGTATTTTTTTTTACAGCAGTTTGTATTTTGATTATGCTTGAGTTTAGAGATGTTTGAGAGAAAGGATTGTTGTGTTTGTAGCTGTTGTGAATGTTGTATAAAATTTGAATATTTTAATTGGTTGTGTTTTTGGTGGTATTAATTTGGTGTTTGTATTTGGAGGGAAAATGGGTCAGGGATGGGCCAAAATTTATATTTTCTATGTTGGGTTATTTCATTTGCATCAAAATTATTTTTATGGTATTTCAGAATCATTTTTAAATTTTGAGGAGTTTAAGTCGAGTTTTTTCCCCCCCTTAAATTCCTAAGGGGGGGGGGGGGAGTATGTAAATTGTGACATTATTTATGATTTAGTAAGGAAATATTTAGGTAATAATCGAATTTTTTTTGTCACAATAACTCATGAAATGTATAATAAAAAAACACCTAACGTAACGGATTTGAAGTCCCATGAGCCATGATCCCCATCTCTTTCTCAGTCATTACCGCCAATTATCACTTGTATATCACTCATCATCTCTTTGATTCTTTCTCACATACCCGCTAAACCTGTAGATCCACTACCGCTGTGTAGGCATTTTCTTTTTTCTCTACTTTTGGTTTTGTTCTTAGTGTTGCCATTAATTTAATAAATATATGTCTTTAATAAATAATGTATTAATTAAAACCCAAACTTTTGTTATTCAAGAATCATATGGAAAAACCAAAAAAAATTGTTGGATGTACTAAACGGTTCGTTTTCTCTATGATAGTGTAAAAGTCATTCAATTTCCTATACATACTGATAGGAATGGCAACGGGTCGGGTTTCTTTGTGCCCGAACCCGACCCGCGGGCCTGACTCCAAAACCCAAACCCGCCCCGTCAGGCTCCACGGGCCCCGCCACCTCAGGCCCAATCCGTGGCCCAATAAAAAAAAAAAAATTTGCCTGAATCTTTAAGCCGTGTAGAACAGAAACCATCACAAGAACAATGCAAAACAAAGTAAAAAGCACAAAAAATTCTGCTCAATACTACAGATCAGAGTCTAAGACCATAAATACAGATCAAATCTTTCATAAAAAAAACAAAAAAATACAGATCAAAGCAAAGTCTAATCCTACCTCTATTTCAACCCCTCCAAAACTCCAAAAACAGAACCATGAAAAACCCCCCAACAGATCAAAGTTTAAGACCATAAATACAGATCAGATCTTTCATAAAAATAAAAATAAAAATACAGATCAGATCAGAGTCTAAGCCGAGGTGAGAGAGGTGGAAGGAAGGAGCGGCGTCTGCGGCGAGATGGAGGAGTGAGCGGCATAGTAAGGGAGGAGCTAGCGATCTCTGCGGCGAGGTGGATGAGTGAGCAGCTCGGTGAGGGAGGCAACGACCGACGAGACCTGTGAGGGAGGCAGGGACCGACGAGATCGTTGAGGTGGAGGAGGGACCGGCGGTAGCAAGTGAGAGAGAGAGAGAGGGAGAAGGAGGGGTGGTTGAGAGTGAAGGAGAGAGAGACGGTTGAGAGGTGAGAAATTAGGGTTAAGGAAATGATTTTTAGAAGTGAAAGAGTAGTATTTATACCTAGGTTTTTATTTATTTTTTAATAATATTATATATACGGGTCGGGTTCGGGTCAGGCCGGGCCGGGTTTTTACAAAAACCCAGACCCGGTTCGGGTTTTTACAAAAACTCGGACCCAGTTCGGGTTTTTTAAAAAAAAAAAACCCAAACCCGACCCTATTCCTTATCGGGCCGGGTAAAATCCGGCCCATTAGGGTCGAGCCAGACCGGGTACCTGCGGGTCGGGCAAAAATTGTCATCCTTACATACTGAAGCTGAAAAATCACACTTTCTCAATTTTTTTTCTTGGATTTGAGTGATAATGACTTTAATTGTACTCCAATCCCAAATTTCCTTGGTTCAATGTACAATCTTACACATCTATATAATTCTATCTCTTTGGTATAATTCTAACCTCTATGTAGATAACTGAGAAATTTCCATTTTAAGAGAAAAAATGGTTTTCTGAAGTCTTCTTTGCAGTCAACTTTGGACCTTCGAACCTCCTTCTTTGTTGGGCCATAGCCTTCAACCTCCAGGTTTGGCATTTTAACTTTAAAATCTCTGTATCTTTAACCCTGTTCTTTCTTGCTTTAGTTTGCCTTCTTTTATTCTTGGTTGTTAGTGGTAGATTCTAATTTTATTTTATTGCTTGCTTTTTTGGACATATCTAACTTCTACGTGATAATCGATTACACTTTTTTGTAGCACACTAAACAATATATGGCTTAAATTGTATATTTGTGTATTGTACACCTTTTTTTTTTTTTTTTTGGGATGCTGGGACCCAAACTAACGGGGAACTGACGAATCAATAAAATAATATGATTTTTTTTTTCTTTTTACACGCTGGTCAATAAAATAATGGGGAAACTCACGTGAAAGCAATCTGGCGCACAAGGTCTCCACATATTCTGTCCATTGATTGGTGCTATGATTGTATTTGCTTCTTTTTGTTCTCCCTCCTTATGTGGTTCAGCTGCCCTTAATCTGGGCTGTGTTTGGGTGAGGGCTTCGAGAAGCCAAAGGCACACTAATCCTAGGAGTTCGAGTTACCTTACACCGAGAACCCATTAGCCCCCTTCTGCACCTGCTAGAACTACTTATGAACATCGGCCTTAGTTGTCACCAGTTCACTCCGGAAACCAGTTAAACCTTGCAAGAGCCACTTCCATAAATTCTGCTCGTTTTGTTTTGGAATCTAACTGCCATGTCAACCCAAATGCTAACCTCACCGCCCCTCGGTCTTACCTTTTCTCACTAAAGAGCGTTCCTGCTGGTCGTAACCAGTTGATGACCATGGAAAGTAACACCCCATTGAACTTGGGTACAGTGTATCCATTGTATTATGGAACTCATTATCAAACTAGGGAGTCTCAATTAGGCTCCCAGGTCCCAGAAGAGCCACATTCCAATACTATATATGTTGGCACACCAATCAGAACATCAACTTCAGAGCCTGCCGAAATTAGTGTCTTGCAAAACCTTTTCGCCTGTAAGAACTCTGAAAATACTTCAAGAGGCTTTGCGCAAGACACCCAGGAGAAGCCACAGGAGAGAGAATGTGATTTATCTTTGAGGTTGGGTCTATCTTCTCACTCGTGTATGAACTAGACCAACATGTAAAAAAAAAAAAAAATCGTATTATTTTATTGATCCGTCAGTTCCCCGTTAGTTTGGTGACGGAATGGTGCTTCAAGGACTTAAATGAAGGGCGTTAATTGGTTTAGGGACTAAAAGTGGTAAAAATAAAATGTAGGGACTAAAATGGAAAAAAAGTCAAAATATAGGGACTAAAAGTGCATTTACGCCTATAATCTTTCATGTAGTTATCTTTGTTATTGTATATACTTTGAATAAGTTACTTTGCCAAAATGTTATTGACTATGCTATCTTATTTTTCCTAATAGCTACTATGGCCAACAAACAAAAAAGAGGTAGAAATCTATGCACCGAGTTTAAAAAACTGAGGGAAAATGGACGCATTCTAATAACCATCCCTCTAGGGGCCCAAGGACTTGTGGGCGAAAATGCTAGTGTGTTTACAAGAAGGGTGGGCTTCATCGTTCGTGAATATGCAAACCTTAGTTATCGATCTTGGTCTAAGGCCCCAAAAGAACACCAACAAATGTTGAAGAATCGTTTGGTGGTAAGTTGTTACTACAGAGGCTATGGTATTTAAAATTTGTGTGTAAAAAAATGATTGATAATTATTTTTTAATTATTACATTTTAGGTTGATTTCACGTTGGACCCAAATCGCATTGTGTATAACAAGTGTATGGAGAAGTCATTGTCAAGTACCTATAGTAATGTTCGTAGTATGTATTACAAGAACTACTTGAGATTTAGTGAGGAGGAAGTGATGGCCAATGTTCCACCGGATTTGACATAGGACAAAGATAGTTTATGTGATTTTTATGAAACAGGAAAATGGACGGTAAATCTTGTTAATACTAATTTTAACACAACTATATATATTTTGATATATTCTTTGTTATTAATGTTAATTCTCTTCGTTTTAATTGTTTTTTTTTTCTTTTTTTCTCTAATACCTATTAGGGTAAGTCAAAACGGAATAAGGAGAATATAGGAAGAGAATCAAAGCATTGAGGAGGAAATTTTTACAGAAGTGCTAGGGACAAGGCAAGGCTTTGTAAGAGGGATAGGGAAATTTGTGATTCCTACCCCACCCTCTTCTTCTCATTTGCGATATGAGACAAGCAACTGCAAGCAAGATTTGTCTAATGCGATGCTGAAATTGTTTGATGCGGAGCAAAAACAGGCTGAGACAAAGCAAAAATAGGTTGAAACATAGGAACTAGTGGCACAATTACAGAGTCAGATAGAGGAACATAGACGTTAAATAGCTGTACTGATGGCTAGATTTGGTTGCTAGTCTAAGGTGATTATTGTCCAATACAAATTTGAAAATCTTAATTGGATGTTAAAACTATTTAGTAAGCATTTTTGTCATCTAATTTAGTTGACCTTTACATTGGTTTATGCTCTTTATTTCAGGTTAAAATGTAGTATACCTTGGGCTACTGATGATGTTAAGGGGAGATAGATTTCATTGCAACAAGTTTCAGTTTGGTTGTTATTACTTTATCAGTATTTGAGACAATAGATTGGACTTTAAATTATGTATTTGCTATTGAACTTGGGTATTGTTTTTCCTTATTAGTAGTTATTGATTGTGCATTTGTTATGCTTATATGAGTATTTGTGATTGAAACAGCAGGATGTTCAAAAGAATCCTCACCCTCCTGTCATTGTTTCCTAACAACAACACAGAAATTCAAGTCTATAGTCATGAATTTTTTGGTAATTATTAATAATTACTGCAACTTAATTTTTGTGTGCATTGACCTAGGACTAGATTAATCACTTTGATATCATATAAATCATAGTATTCACAGTTAGATGTAACTCTTCCTTTGATATGGATTGAGCACTTGATTGAGCACTGCCATGGTGGCCTGTTGCAATGAATCATTTGTTGATTAAGCACTTGATTTTGCTTTTTGCTCTTTCTGTTTCACCTGATTACAAAAGAAATAGAAACATTTGTTAGGATAGGGTCTCAAATTTCTGAAATGAACTTGGCTACAAAGCTCATAATCAAGTCAAAGAAAAATGCAGATTTAGTAATAAAATCTGTTAACTTCTGAAAGTGAACCTTAGAGGTTGTATAGCCAAAGTTAAGAGAGGCCAATCGCATATGTTTTGCATTAAGTTATTGCACACTGGAAGATGATGATAAATGTAAGAGGTTAATCACGCCTTCCTTTTTGTTATGTGCATATGTTTAATTCATTAATGGAATAAGCTGGTCATGTTTCATCCTTTTCTTTTCTTTTTTTGGTGGAAAGGCCTATGTATTAAAGTTTTGAACTTTTATTTCCTGGCATTGAAATTGCTTTATGTTAGTCATTTTATGGCATCCTTGTGCTTAAAAGATGAGTGTAATGAGGATGTTATGATGAATAGGTGGCAACCAAAGTGTATAGAATGAGAAAGAAGCATTTAGGGGAAGCTAGAGGTTGTAATAATAGATCATAAGATGTGGAATATCATATAAAGATGGTATCAATCCATTTAAACGGTCGAATCTGTTTTAATTAAGAAAAAAAGATGCCTTTTGAGATTTTCTTCTTTTAAAGTTTGACTCATGGGGCTTCTGATTGTTGTCTTGGCTAACATAGTTTCAATCACCCTGATTGTCTTATTCTTCTTCTATTAATTTGCCTGCCATTATGCACTGCTGTTTTAAAGCTGATTGCACTTCTTGTGTAAATTGACAAAAAGAAAATGCTATATCAGATGACAAGCAGGACTTAAACTGATTCAATTTTCGAAAAGTTATCAACTGTTCCGAATAGTTTTTAATTAATTCCTATGATTCGAAACATTTCCATAGAGAACTATCATGTTAATTTCATACATGGTGCTGAGTCTCAAAACATACTGCACCTTCATTTAAGGATTTTTTTTTTTTTTTTTTTTTTTTTTTTTTGTGTGCTGATGTATTCAATATTTTAGTTAGCATTAGTGAAGGTGCGTAAGTTCACTCAAATACTTGTGGCTTATGGATGGCATGATGCTTTTTATTGTTGAAATAGAAACAATGTGCTGTTTACAACAATGATTATAAAATTGATGAGAATTTTCACATTCCATTAAAACAATGTGTACGATTGATTATATGTTCTTTTCTAATTGTTGAATCCTTTGCCACTGCAGGCATATGTTAAAACGATTATATGATCAAGAATGATGATAGACTATCGATTATATGTTCTTTTCTAATTGCTGAGAAGTAGACAAATTAAGCATAACTCTATTCACCCATTTATTGCCACGTAATCAACATTTTTTTTAACGACAAGTGGTGATCGATTATATGTTCTCTTCCTAGCCATTAGATTGATTGAAATTTCAACATTTAGGAGTTGAGCACATATATATAGTCTCAGTTGACTAAGTAAAAGAGTCCAAAACTTTTATATATAAAAAAAGTGAATAGAAAAGAAAAGCTAAAAAAAATGCACCGTGGAGACTCACAACCACACTTGGATTCTCCCTTACTTAAAAAAAAAAACGCACCATTTTTTATTTTTTGGGGGGTTGTGGTTTTCACTTTTCTCAATTCTCAATTCTCTGTGCTCTCTCACAATATTGTCCCAATTCTCAATTCTCTATGTTTTTCACTTTTCTCAATTCTCAATAACTCACAATAGGGCGATTTCGAGACCGATTTCGTCGAACTCAATTGCGAGACTGATTTGCAAAAATATTGTTCTTATCGAACTCAATTGCGAGACTGATTTCATCGCCAGGAACTATATTTTTCAGCACTTGGTTTGTGTATTTTTTCACATTTCCTATTTTGCTTTTTTACATATATTTCTTCATTCAATTTTGATGCTTATGCTTATGCTCATGTGTTTTTTTTTTTTTTTTAGGCTTTGTCGGTGGAAAGTGGTACTCAGGCTCAGCTAGGTTTTGGTGCTAGCGAATCTCCAAGTATGTAATTCTACTGTGATTGTACTCTGGACCATTATATTGCATTATGGGTTTGTGGAATTGGGTTTGAATCTTCTTCTTCATCAATTGTGTGTATTAAAGAATTTAGCCAAATTCCATGCTTAATTTCAATACCAATAGGGCAAAGTACTTCTCTGATCTCAATTCTAATATTCCTTCTAAAAAATCTTTCAGAAAAAAAAAAGAGTGAGAAAAATAAATTAGCCATTTAGTGAAATCAATTCTTGTCTGATTGCCTCTTAGCTTTGATTGTAAGTTTGTTTCTTGCGTCTATTACTCATTTTTATTGGTTTTATTTATGATCTTTATCAAATTTAAGGCCTCACAGTGTTGGAAACATTTGTTGATTCTTAGGTAATGACTATTCTTAGGTGATGCTCAGATTTGTACTTAACTCAAAGCTATTGCTGGTATTCCTATTAAGCGGGCTAGTTCACAAGAGGTAGCAGCCATATGAAGAAAGTTGGGTTATACTTGGTAAGTAGTTCACTTCTATTACATATATGAATTATCATTTAGTTTTTTAATAATCTTGTTAGTTGTTTTATTTGTTACTACATGAAAAATTAATGTCTGTAAACTATTTTGTTGATAATACTTGAATGATGGAAAATTCTCTAGAATAACTTATTAAGTTCAATTGTTAGAGAACTTGTTTAATTCATTGACCCACTTCATCTCAAGTAAGAATGTGTTTGTTGAAATTATGATAGGGACATCCAAATGGATAAAAGTTGGATGCATGAAACTGATAGAACTAGTAAACGATATATTGAAGGCATTAAGCAGTTCATTAACATGGCATGTGGTCATGCGGATCTACTTGATAGGATTAAGTGTCCATGTTGTAAATGCACAAATTGATTTTTATCACCATATAGACACGGTGGAGAATAATTTGTTTTTTAATAGAATTGATCTGGATTACATTGAATGGTTATTTCATGGGGAAGAAGATCCGTTTTTTAAACATGTGCAAGCTGAGCATAATGATGATAATTCACAAGCAGAGGACATTGATGAGGTTGAAGAAATGTTAGATGACATTTATAGGGAGACATTTTCAGATGCAAATATAGGTGAATCCTCCACTACTCCAAGTCCATCAAAAAATGATCACAAAGCAAGACCCTTTGATCAGTTGTGGGAAGATGCGCCCAACTTGAGCTTTATCCAGGTTGCAAGAAGTTTTCCAAACTCTCTTTTAGTATGAAGCTACTTCACATAAAGACACTTTACAATTGGAGTGATAAGTCGTTTGATTTGGTGATTGACTTGATAAAGCAGGCGCTCCCAGACGAGGAGTCATTGCCAAAATTGTATTATGAAGTAAAGTAGTTTAGGCGAGACTTGGGTTTTAGTTATGAGTTGATACATGTATGCAAAAAGATCTGTACACTTTTCTAGAAGGAACGTGATAATAAAGACGAATGCCCAAAATGTCATTCTTCAAGATGGAAAGAGGACAACGGTAAAGGTAAAAAAATTCCTTGGAAGGTCTTAAGGTATTTCCCAATTAAACTAGGGTTGCAGCGATTGTTTATGTCGAAAGATATAGCTAAAGACATGAGGTGGCACAAAGATGAGCGACTTGAAGATGGAAATTACCTTAGACATCCTGCCGATTCAATTGTGTGGAAAGAGTTTCATAAAAAACATGCTTGGTTTGCTGCAGATTCCCGAATTGTGCGACTTGGTTTAGCAAGTGATGGTTTCAATCCATTTGGTAACATGAGTACATCATATAGCATGTGGCCAATAGTATTTATGCCGTATAATTTACCTCTATGGAGGTGTATGAAGGATCTGTATATGATTTTGTCTTTACTTATTCTTGGACTTAAGGCACCTGGAAACAAAATTGATGTGTACTTGCGGCCGTTGGTGGATGATTTAAAAGAATTATGGAATGAAGGCATCAACGCAACATTCATTTAAGTTGCATGCAGCCTTATTATGGACTATAAATGATTTTTCTGCATATGCGAACTTATTTGGGTGGTCTACCAAGAGAAAGTTAGCATGTCCCGTATGTAACGAGAATACAGTGTTGAGTTATTTGAAGTCTAGCTACAAATTATGTTACATGGGTCATCGTCGATTTCTTACCTTAGGAGCATAATTGGCGCAAAAAAAAAGAAAGAATTGTTTGATGGAATTGAAGAGCATAGGATAACCCCTAATGAATTATCAAGAGATCAACTGTTACAACAACTAATGAATGTTCCAGAAGTGCAATTTGGAAATGATGAAGCTAGAAGGAAAAAGAAAGCGCACGGAGATCGAGTTGAATTGGACAAAGAAAAGTATTTTTTTTTTCAGTTACCTTACTGGTCAACATTGAAACTAAGACAACTTAGATGTCATGCACGTTGAGAAGAATATATGTGACAGTGTCTTCGGTACACTGTTGTATGATAGTGGAAAAACTAAAGACACTCCCAAGGCACGAATGGATTTAGAAGATATGGGCATACGTAACAATTTGCACTTACAGAAAACTGGTACATCTACAAAAATGCCACAAGCAAAGTATACATTGACAAAAGCTAAGAATAAAAGTTTCTGTGATTGGTTGAAAAATGTGAAGTTTTCTGATGGGTATTCATCTAACATTAGTAGATGCGTGAACACCAATAAGGGTACAATTTCTGGAATGAAAATCCATGATTGTCATGTACTCTTCCAACACTTACTTCCTGTTGCAATTTGTGGATATTTCAATGATAATATACGTACAACATTAAATGAATTGTGTTTATTTTTTAAGGACTTGTGTTCATGAACATTAAAGTTAGATGTTGTAAATCAAATGAAGGATGACATTGTTGTGATTTTATGCAAAATGGAAATGATATTTCCACCTGCTTGGATTTAGTTCTTTACTTGAATGATACCAAATTGGGTAGTAGTTGGTGAGTGGTGCAACATATGACGCATAGAAACATATATGATATTCCCACGAGCACAAAGGAAGTGCATAAAGAAAATGAAGAAGATCATGGTGATGAGGTATACCAAGAAAGTGAATGTATTGGGGTTAATGCAATAGTTCAACAAGAAAATGATGAAGACTCAACTTTGTTACACAGAGATGATGTGCTAGCAATAGATTTGGGAGCCTTAATAGCTATTGATGATGTATATGTGCAACTTGATGGAAGTATGTTCATTAATGATGACTTGTTTAATGAGGAATGAGACTCCAACCATGAAGAAGAAATATATAGTGATGATGATGTCTCAAGCTCAAATCAGGAAAAAGATTTATCTAGCAATGATGAATCTATTGGAGATCTTGAGATGAATTAAGGTGAGTTTTGATGCAGGTTAAGTTTTGTTAAATACATAAAGCTTTTATATCTTCTCAACTATGGTATTTTTGAAAAATAAAAATGTTAAAGTTTTACTTGGATGTTAAAACTATTTTGTACACATTTTTGTCGTCTATTTTAGTTGACCTTTACATTGGTATATTCATTTTATTTCCGGTTAAAAAGTCGCATGCCTTGGGCTATTGATGATGTTGAGGGGAGATACATTTCATTGCAAACTTGGTTGTATATCTTCTTGAAGAATTTGTTATTATTTGGTTATTATTTGAGAGAGTAGATTTGAATTTAAATTATGTATATGATATTGAACTTGGGTATTGTTTTTTCTTATTAGTAGTTATTGATTGAACAATTGTCATGCTTATGAGTATTTGAGATTGAAAATTTGTGATGTGTAGAATTGTGGTTTATTATTTCTCATTAGGTACCCAAAAATACTACCCAAAACCCCAACCTCTACCCATAGCTAGGTAAGTCTCTTTAGCTCTCTTTCCTATTTTGGTTTTTTATTTGCACTTATTTACATGGTAACTATTTATGAAGGACACATTTGTAGACTTAATAAATCTAATATACACATAAATGGAAAAATTAACGTAGGAGTTCTAGATTTACATATAATGATAAAATATGTTATTTGATGTAAATGCAGGGTGGCTAAATCCTATTGTATACACTATCGTTACATTCCCATTTCTTTTTGGTGTCATGTTTGGTGATTGGGGCATGGAATATGCTTACTACTTGCAACCTTATTTCTAATAATCAGGGAGAAGAAATATTCCAGTCAAGTAATCTTTAAAATTGTGTTGTGATACTTTAATATTTATATATTAAAGTGCAAAACAGTATTATCAGATTGTACCATTCCAGCATTTTATTTCCTTTACCTTCATAGTTGCATTACTCTATGCCTTTTCTATATCAAGTAAGATTCATATGCAGTTAATGTGTGTACATCACATATTATTTTCAAGTCTTAACTAACGTATGCACATATCTGATTGTTGAATTATAACTTAATTGTACATAACACATTATTTTCAATTCTTTCAACTTGCTATTAATTTTAACTTACACAATTGCATTATTCCAGGTTCCAATTTATACCCTAGATGATTTTCTTAAACAGTTTGTTTGGCTACCTGTCCCTTCTTATCCTTGTGAAGTGGTCCACTTGTTCTCAAGCTGACTTATAACATATAATGATATACATGTTTCAAAGTCCTACTGATGATCTGGGCGAAAACCAGCTTTTTGCTAGCCAAAAGACATTGCAAGTTGCCTCTGATTTTATTTTCCTTTTAAATTCATCTTCCTTGAAAATCACATGTGGCTGTTCTTTATAATATTTTGATGTTTTCCATTACCAGCTTGCGCTACTATTACTAGCCCTTGTTGCTGTACCTTGGATTCTAATTCCAAAGCCTTTTATTTTGAAAAAGCAACACCAAGATGTATGCTTTTAGTTTTCTTAAATTCCTATTACCGTTTCTCTTGCCCAATATGATCATAGTATTATTTTTGTCTACATTTCCTATGATTCTGATTTTTGAGTTGCTTCAAAGGCATGGAGGCCACTCCTACACACTACTCAAGAGCTCAGAGGACAACTTTCAATTGGGGGCAAATCATGATTCCCATGATCACGAGGAGTTTGAGTTCAGTGAAGTTTTTGTACACCAACTCATACATAACATAGAATTTGTGCTTGGATTAGTCTCAAATACAGCTTCTTATCTTCGTCTATGGGCACTAAGGTATGTTGCTACAAACTTGAATTTATATTCCAATCTCAGCTCTTGTTCAAGTGCGTTTGTGATTGTGAAAACAACCTTATCATTCTTGTCATGAGCTTTATTCTTTTTGACCAATTTAAGACTTTTTGTGTATTTCTATATAAAGTCGGGTTATTATGGCAGCGACCTGATTGTTCTTATCATGAGTTCCACCTTTTTGACCCATTTTAAGACTTCTATTTATAACATGCAAATAACACCCTGTCTTCTACACCAGGGCGATCCATCTGGCAAAATCGAATTAAAAAATGGCTAGCATGTGATCCTTGTAGAAGATCTTGTTGCTTGACCCACTCAAGCTGGAAACTTCCTGATTCATCCATTTAAGTCAAGGATGGGCTTCTTCCCTTTTTGCAAAAGGGGCCGTACTCTATCGAATGGTGGGGCACAATGTGCCATATCTCCTTATATTTAGAAGAGCACATGACATCTACCAAGAGGTGCCATGGTCGCTTTTTCCAGTGTTTACTGCCAATGGGCTCTATCACAAATTGCACCTCCTCTCTCCACATGAATGGGTGGGGGGTGAAATCATGGATTCAATACTCATTGGGTACATAAAAAGAATTAAAACAAAAGTGATAATTGCACAATTGTTTGGTTCTTAAACCTTATGAGCTTATGAAGCAAGTTTTTATTTGGTATCTACTTCTTTTTCATTATATTACATTAGAATTTCATGTGTTATATATATTAAATTAGTTTATGCTCTTTATTTCAGGTCAAAATGTTGCATGCCTTGGGTTATAGATGATGTCGAGGGGAGATATATTTCATTGCAACAAGTTTCAGCTTGGTTGCATATCTTCATGAGGAATTTGTTATCATTTGATTAGTATTTGAGTGAATTGATTGGAACTTATATTATATATATGATATTGAACTTGGGTATTATTTTCCTTTATTAGTAGTTATTGATTGAACAGTTGTTATGCTTATACGAGTATTTGTGATTGAAAATTTGTGATGTGTATAGGATTGTAGTCTATTATTTCCCATCAGGTACCCATGTAAAATTCAAAATGTAAATTTTAAAGAAAAATCCCCAAAAAAAAATGTAAAATGTTATTAATATTTTATCATATCATCAATGACGACAAGCAATATCATTGTTAATATGCAATTTTTAGTGATGACATGTTTGTGGTCACTAATATATCATTATCTGTGATGACAACAAGCATCGTTGCTAGTAATGACATATTAGTGACAACAAAAATGTCGTCGTCAATAATAATCTACTAGCGACGACAAAAAAAAATCGTCACTAATAATGAGCTAGTTGCGATGACATTTCGCCTTGGGTTGTTGAGTTATTTATGATGACAATTATCACTATTAGCGACTCGTTAATAGTATTGTATTCGCGACAACATTAATATCGTCACTAAAAATCTTTTTTGTTATGATTTTTGTTCAACAAAAGTTAGCAACGACATTTTTCATCGCCAATATAATTAGCGACGATATTTAAAGCATTAGTGACGACTATATGCCGTCGCTAAAGACCAAATTTCTTGTAGTGATCTAGGTTTTGTTATTCTATGTGCATCGTAGCAAAATTAAGGTTAATATTGTAATGGTTTTAGAGAAGAAATTTGCTTATCAAAGAAGCAATTTGCATATGCTTCATTTCAGGGATGAGTACGTGGGGAACTTTAAGGGGAAAATTTTGTAAGTTGTGCTTATTCAAATATATGATAACAAAATTTGAGTACATTATCATGGCTATGGGTATCTTAATTTTCGTCTTAAAATCTAGCATTATATATATGGGGAAGTAGCCCAGCAACCATGAAAAGTCCACAAAGATGATGCATCCGAATAGTGGAAGTAGTATAGGATGATGTCCTAACCTATACCTTCATCCTGACACAAAAAAGAGGTTTAGAATGGGTTAGGACTTAGAGCATTAGCATCCAGGATGCTAAAAAAGTTCTATTTTACACCCTAAAAACCTACTTTACCTATTTTACCATCTCATTTTACAACTCCCCCAATATCTCAGTTTCTATTTTTACAAACAACTCATTAAAATAATATAAAATTTACCAACAAAAAATATTAAAAATTATATTCTCTTCCATCACTTCATCTCTGTCTCTACACACCAGCACCAACGAACCAACCACCTAGAAACACCAAACACCACCACCACCACCACTTCTCAAACTCCATTAAAACACCAAACCAAACCCACCATTGTAACACCAAACTAAAATCCAAAATTAAAACCCACAAAAACCCACAAGACCCACAAAAACCTAAGCGAGCAAACCACCCACCCACCCATGCCTACCCACGGCCACCCACAGCCCCGACAACCCCACGCCGATCTGCACTAACTTTAACAACCAAAACTAGAACCACTCCAAGACAACTCCTTGGGTTCCTCCAACACCATCGATGACGACTCCTTCTGTCTCGTTGATGGCAAGCCTCCACCTAAGCCCAAGTTTGGCTTTAAGTGGAGGTTCTAGCAATAGCGCCAGCTCCCTCAACGCCGCAACGAGGAAGTTGAAGCCAAAAAGCATGAGGTCAAGAAGGAACGTGCTTGAACACTTTAATAAACCGCATCACTCCCATGAAGCCACCCAAAGCAAATCTGAATCTTGAAGAGAAAAAAAAAAGGTAGAGAGAAAGAGTGTGATTGAGCGACATGGAAAGAGCATGGAGCTTCTGCAATTGGGAGAGAGAGAGAGAGGGAGAAAAGTGATTGAGATGAGAATAAGTGAGATGAGATGAATGAAGAGAGAGAAGATCAGATTTTTCAATTAAAGTAATAGTATTTGTTTTACATCCAAGTGAACAATAGGTTCTTTATATAAGAACCAACTGTTCATAGGTTGTAAAATATATAGGATTCCCATACCCGGATGGAGCATGCTTTTTGTTGTTTTGGTTGTAAAATAGCAACTGGGGGGTGTTTACACCCCCGATGCTAGTGCTCTTAGGAACCTTCACTCAACCCATCCTTCTTGGGGGAGGGGTTTGAATCCCCCACAAAGACACCTTCCCCAAGCCTAAAAAGGAGGGAGAGGCAACTCTTAAACCGATCTTAAGACAAAAAGAACGCCATACATTGAGGAAGGAGAGCTTCTTAAGCATTCATTTTGTATCACTCATATATATCATCTTAAGCCCATGTCATCAGTGCCTTATTTTTGTTTTATTTTATTACCGTTTAGTTGTTTAACCTTTATTTCATCACAACAACCATAATTTATAGTCACTAGAATAATTATTGTATAGTTCAGGAGCATTGGTCACTACAAATCATCAGAAAATCATAAATATAGTGTGTCGTGAATATTTTCCATTTTTCCAGGATCAGTGCCTGCCTCTCATGGTCTCATAATTCTCATTAGCAGTAGCATGCTTTAAGCTTCAGATTTAATGATGAGATTTACACTGCTAAAGCACTGACAACTTTTTTTTTTTTTTTTTTTTTGAGAGCTTTAACCTATGGTGTTCGCTCCTGATGATAGCTCTTTATTATCAGACCAAGATATCAATTAGTTTTTGGTGTAGGCAGGGATTGAACCCCAGATCTCTTATACAACCATCAGAGACTTTACCAGTTGAGCTAACTAGAACCCACAAGCACTGATAACTTTAGTTATTGAGTTATAACATCATCATTAAATTAGAGACCTAATACTAACCAAAAAACAGATAAAATTATTGAGAGATGCTACGTCTACAACATTTTTACAACAAATCACAAGTGGTTAATTGTTATTGGTTCAAATTTGAAACTAACACTAAGATTACTTTTTTGCCCCAACAATAACAACCAATAAAAACCTGCCACTTAGAATTTGTTATAAAAATGTTGTAGAAATATTATAGACATATCATTTCTCAAAATGATTTGTCTTTTGGTAATTGGTACGTAGCATATAAAATGTTAAAATACGATATCAAACATAACAAGGCAATAGGAATAGTTCACATGACCAGACTGTCATCATTTAGTACAGTCATAGAAATACAAATTTTCCTCTAGAGACACACGTACAATATTTAATATGACCGGGTTCCTTGAACTCTCTCTCTCTCTCACAGAACATATATAGTAGTCAGTGCACCTGACGACGCCTTGTATTTCAGAAGGGCATGTGGTCAGCCCCACCAGAAACAGAGCTTGAAGCTGTGGCATGGTTTCGCTCAGCATGACAAAGTTGACGAAGTTTGGTTGGTACATACCAAACGGATAGACGGGGATGTGCATTGAAAATGGCGTCAATGTCCCATCCTTGGCGTGCTGCTATGGCCACCAGAGGCTTATAGCATGCCTGTCTCCAAGCCCCAACGTTTTCCCCTCTTTCCTTGAAACCTCTTCTCAGTGAATTGGACGCTTCCTCGTCAAGACAGTGGAGGGCATAACAATGCACGTAGTGTCGCATTTTAGGCTTGTTAATGTAGCTCGCTCCAGCCTTCTTCGCAAACCTAAACACTTGGTTTGTCACCTGTACGTATGCGACATATATGTACATCACAGATCATTAACCTTACCAGTTACCAGGTTAATTATCACAATCACATTATCTCATTATATATTTATATATATATATATATTTATATATATTCAAGTGAAGACTTATTTTTCCTAGTATTTAAGTTGATAATGAGAAATGGTATCTCTTTCCTATTAATGTAGGACTCTTTCTCTCATGTGAAAGAGAGTTAATATTTTATTTCTTAAATTAACCATGTAATAGTGTTGTTCATTATAAAATTTTAAATGATATGATATTATATAAATCTTTAGATTTATATTATTTAATATTAAAACTTAAACTATACTTTTGGCTCTCTATGTTTCAAATTTTTATTTTAATTCTTCACATTTGATTCAATTTTGTAACACTTGATATTATATAAGTGAGGTATTTTAATGGATAGCAATTACTCGACATTCAATAGTCAAATTACTAACATAAATTGACTTATATGGCCGGGTGACATTTATTTGACACTTAATGATTATATTACTAACAAAAATGAAGTTATATTTTCATCAAAAAAAAAAAAAAAAAACTTATATGATTAATGTGTCTTAATGGATAATATTTATCTAACACTTAAGGTTTAGATTACTAATAAAAATAAATATAATCAATATAACAACAATATCAAACATAAAGGATAAAAATAAAAACAAGCCTAAATTTTAGACTCAAGAGTATAATTTAATCAATATATTAATAAATAATATGGTATATATACCAAAATTTATACACTTTTTCACTCTCGCTTACATATACACGTATATAATCAACCATAAAACAATAGAGGTATAAAATGTGAAAAGTCGTCCTAATTTGGTTGTTAATATGGGTGACAATAGACATGTGGACATTACTTTTGAGAATAGAGAGAAAATACGGTAAGCCTATATGAAAGTGATGCCAAAGTTCTAGGAAGGTGTTGTTGTAAAAGAACTATAATTTCAAATGAAGAGATCCTCTTTGGCCCTACGAGCTAAAGACAGACAAAGGAAAAAAAAAAGTATGTGATGCCACGATCAAAAGTATGAAGAGAATCCTGATTCCAGTTTTGGTAGATCAAATTCATGAATAAAATCGAGACCACGCAAGAAGGTTATAATTAAATGCCGTACTTGGGGGCGACAAAAAAAAAAAAAAGGGCAGCAAAGGATACACCTTAGAATCCGGGATGTAATAGAGAGGTTTACTATTGCATGGTACGAAATTAATCAGCAGCTGTCGAAAGGAGGACATGCCACCATGCAGTAGGGACTGTCAAAATAGGACACGAAATTATTAAAGCATCCCCTCTGAATCTTCAGCTAGCTAGCCCACATTTCATTGCCCCATTTGACAGATACACCAGCCTATGTACCAGCTGACAGGAATCACGAGTTATATATGGAGTAGTTCGACGGTGCACCACTGCACCTAGCTAGCGCGACCGCAAGAGATATATTGAACATGTACAATATATGCAACAGTAGCTTTATAACTATAATAAGTGGACCCAAAGGGGAAAGCAAGTGTCGTATCTGGACCGTCCAGATGCAAGTTAAAGTTAACCTAAAAGCTTATAGATTGATGAAGAAGAAGGTAGAGATGGAGCTAGGCTATGGTTATTGGTTTGGTTGGTCAGCTAATAATAATATAAGAACGAAATATACTACTATTACCTTGGTGGGGCATTTTTCACCACGCTCCTTGGCAATGTTCTGGACCTGGATCAAGAAATCACGGCACTGCTCGTAGAGATGGAAAAGGTAATCAAGGCCGTTCTTCTTTCCGCGTGCAACCTCGCCGGGCTCAGTCACAATGAAGGGGTGCTCTCGCTGTCTCTCACTTCCAACATTACCATTCATGTCATCGTCATGATCTGCACCCAACTCATTGTCATCATGATCAACGTCCACCACTTTCCTTTGACCCTTCCTCCGCCGCTGTTTCCTCCTTCCGTCCCCAGCCACCGCCTCCCACGTCCCACCTCCGCCGCTTCCCACCGCTTCGTTTTCCTGTTGCACCGGCTCTTCCGACAGCCCTGTCCATGCCATGCATGATACATATATATAAATATGTTTTTAGCATAACTAATAAACCCTCACGTGTTGCAAACCAATAATTAAAATATCACTAAAGTCTAATAGTGAGCAGAGCACTAATATAACAGTGTATGTCTGAATTATTCATGAAAAAAGCGGAAAGTGTTGACTATTGAGTATTGACAGTTGTTAGCTAGCGGGAATCAAGATAGATATCATTCAAACAGTTCCTTTACAAAGAAGTTGCATGAACTTTGAACCGAGTAACTTATCACATCAATAATTTTCTCTGGATTTTGTGATATTGAACTCAAAATTCTTAGACTAAAATCTATAACTTCTACAATTTTTGCCTGTTTGTATATTTTCTTTGGATCTGGTGACATTGAACTCAAAATTCTTGGACTGATGTTACATTTAATACTACATATTTTACTCCTTTGAATACTGGTCTGTTGACATTGAAAGCACACAATAATAAATAATAATAAAAACTATGAAAAAAAATTATTTATTATAATTTTGGCATGATACGTCAATCAAATGAATTGAAAAGCGTAGGTTTGTAAGCTGTTGTTGAATTTTTTTTTTTTAAGTAAAAATGTAAAATTGATGCTATCTTTATTGTTTTCCAAATTCTTATGTTCAAGCCTAAGGTGGTAAGCCCATTGGCGCAAAGAGTAAAAAAAAAAAAAAGTAAAGGAATTGAACAAAGTTGATAAGAGGAAATGGAATGTATGGATCACCTTCTTGGGAGAGAGCATCGAGGGTGTTGGCAGTGGTGTCGGGGGAGAGGAGGTGGCGGCGGCGAGAGTCCTCCTCATCGAGGCGTCTGCGTTCGGCTCTAACTGCAGCTTTAATACCGTACCTCTCTCCGACGAGGAGGTCCCACCTGAATATCTGAGAGAGGCTGTTCATCATGTCGTCCAGCTCGTTATCCTTCATGTCCACCAGCGTATTCACTGTGAACCCAAGCTCTGCTATCCTCGCCGCCGTGTAGTATCTGATCCCATAAGCTTGGAACAACTCCTCAAGCCCTCCCAGCTCCCTTGGCCTCACCGAGTACACTGCTGCTGCTTGTGGTGGCGCCACCGCTTCCAGCAACCGGTTTGTTGCAGCTGGGACAACTCCTCGCGGGTCCCACTTGAACAAACTCGCCGTGAAAGGGTCGGGATCCATCAATGAAGCTTCAAACAAACCTTCGCACAGTCCACAGCTTATTAAATTCTGACTCTCTCTCTCTCTCTCTCTCGCTGTGTCTCTTTGTGAGAGAACTGAGAACTGTTTTGCAGAGGTGGCAAGCTGTTGCTTTCTATATGCACAGTTCTCTTTTGGGTTTCCCAAACTGCCCCTTTGCTCCTTTGCCTGACTTCTCTCTACTAGGAGTATTTGTCATTTGCGGTCTTCATCACTTTTTTTTATCCCTGGGAAAAGAAGAAAGTTGTTTTGAATTTTATGGACTTTGAAACTTGATAGTCCAAATGAAACTAGTCAGAGACTCAGAATGACTCGATTCACTCTTTGGCTAGACTTCCCAAAACACAAAAAAGTTTGCCCATGTCAGTGTTGTTTTTCTTTATTCATTATGTTTAGTTATTTTTTAAATCTCTTTTTGGTAGAAGTTATTTTTTAAATCTCATAACATATTTTCCCCTCTTTCGCATATTCACTGTCTGTTTTTAAACATGTTTTTAGTTTATAAAAATACAGTGTGGAACTTTCTCTATGAAAAAAAAATTGCCGAGCATCCACGCTCGGATTTGTATAAGAGTTGTTATTTTACCATCTAAAAACTTATTTTATTTATTATACCAATTCACTTTACAATGCACCTAACATCTTAATTTTTATTTTTACATCCAACCTATTAAAATAATATTGACTACATAATAAAGTAATATTAAAAATTGAAGAGAGGAGAGAGATTATTCATAAAATTATATGGAGAGAGACAATATTTACACATTAAAAAAGTCTTTACAACCTGCTACAGTAATTTCTTTTAAATTTTGGATATACATATCCGGATAAGGTGGGTTTTTAATGTTTTGAGACGGTAAAAGAACAAATAAGGGGGTTTTACAACACCCAATACAAATGCTTATACCACCTTACTTTATCGTAAGGAATTTCTTCCCATAGCTTATTTGTTAAAAGTGAGATAAAAAAAAAGAATTTATTTAAAAAGAACGTAAGGAAAGAAATAAAATAAAAAATTGAAAGCTAAGACCATTCACATTAGCTTGTGCAAAAAATTTCATCTATTTAGCATAAAAACTTACATTTTTATTTTACATACTCACTTTTTAAAACACTTTACATTAAATTATCTATTTCACATTATGTTACATTAAAATATCAAATTTTCTTGATTTTTTTAATTATTTCTCTTTCTTTACATAATAACCACCGTCCACTTTCTTTTTTTTACCCTCAAGTATGTAAAGAAAGAATAAAAATTTATATGCAAAGTAAATAGTGTCAGTGTAAATTTACACAACAATGTAAAATTTTTACAAATTTACACATTTTTAACTTGATTGATGTGAGTAATTTTAGAGATTTAATGTGTAAAATTGGTACATCTTTCTATTTTGAATTGTTTGAGGCAAATGCCAAAGCATGTATACAGCCAAAAAGACAAAGATCTCAAGTTGGACATATTATTGCCACTCAACATATTGTTTGGTAGAGTAGTTTGAGTAATGTTGTTTGTAATTTTTTGAAATACGTGTTGGTAAAAAAGTGTGTGAAAAAGTATATAATATTGTTTAAAATGTGAAAATGTGAGTTTGAACTTGACTACCAAACAGGCTCTTAGGGTACGTACCTCTCTTGTCCTTTGCTTAAGCCATTTAAAAGGACAATAAATTGAAAATTCTAACAATAATATGGAAAATAATTTATAAAGAAAGGCTAATTATTTGATGTTTGATTATTTGGGTATTAGGGAAAAAAATTAACTTGTTGGGCATATGGCTCAGACATAATAGGAAGTTGACTATCAATATTGAAAAGGAAAGAATGTTTGTGTCATAAGATTGTTTGAGGATATATATACTAATGGTGTTTGCGCAATAGATGGTAATCTGCTAATCTCTTGTGTCTGTTTAATGAAGTCTTGGCAGAAAATTACAGAAACAGTAGGCTTCATTAATTAAGGAAAGCAAGAAATACCCAGCAAGAAAAGGGGGTAACTTGGTCATTTAAAACGAGAAGTATTTAAGTAATACTATTCCTTGGCAACGTAAAAAAAAAAAAGTTGCAGGGAAGTACAGAAACTGTCAAGTGTTTCAGCGGTAGTCGGTTTGCCTAGGCTGGTCTGAAAAAGGCTGAATTTTGTACTTTCAAAGACACCCTACGGCCCTACCCTTTGGTAATCCATAACTTTTGAGATTATGGTGTGACAATCAGGTGCTTCTCTCTCTCTCTCTCTCTCTATCTGCTCTCTTGTTCATTCTTATTAGTTATTACCGACATGTGATGGCTGACAATATTGAACACCTTCTGTGTTCTGCAACATGTCATGGTTCCAATGTCACTGCAAGGCTTGTGCAAAGCAAGAACACGTTATGAACTAGCCGATGAATGACCTAATATTATAGAAAACAAAATTTCAGTATAGTAACGTTGTTTTAGTAATTTTATTTAAATTTTTTAAAAATATGTATAATAAAAAAATAATATAAAAATATATATTAAATTATTTAAACAACAAAAACTATTATTTTAATAGCACCTCTCAAACATCCTCAAAAAGTTTACGAGAACACTTTATTATAATGGCTTTATCTTCTTTTCAGAATAATTAAACTCTGGTCAACCAAACGTACTACTTAAACCAATAAAATCTTGACACGTCAAGACCCTGTTGGACGCTTACAGTTCGTCTCTCCTTGTCCTTGACTCACTGTATCTGCATGTGTCAGTTGCTCACCCCTCAGCCTCAAGTTCAGGTTCAGGCTTTAGCCTGGCTTTGGCTTACATGAGCAGTACTTTTCCTTTTACTTTGTTTGTCCTTTTGGTTCATTGCGTTTGCTTTCCTCTCCTTTATTATCATTTCATTCATTGATTATTTCCCCCCCCCCCCCCCGAGCTTTATCATTTCATTCATTCATTTGTTGTTTGAAGATTTGCATTATTTTAATGTCCTTCCATCGAGTTTTTCAAATGATTCAGTACAAAACGAGTTCTTATTTTCCTGTTCCCTATTGAGGTTGCATAACACATTCATTAAAGAAATTAAACAAAAGAATGCTCACCCCAATTGCCCAATAAGTATTCCCACGTAAGAAAGAGACACGAACTATGGTGGCAGAGGATCTTTGGGAGATAGGCCCAAATCCAAACACTCGTACAAAGGCCGAAGCCTTCATTCCAAGAGGCCGAGTTATGCATTAACAGCTAGCGGTTCTAATAATTATGTTTAGAAACCATTCTTGTTATACTTTTTAGTGGTCGTATATGATATGACAGTTTAAAACTGCACTTTTTTTTAACTTTATAAATTGTGGGGTTAATTTCTTAAAGAAAAAAAATATTAAAATAAATTGTAGAATAACTTTTATATCATTTTTTTTATTTACTTTTATTAAGTGAAACTTATATTAGTCCAATTGCACAGTACTTGTTAATATTTGTTATTTTTAAAATCTTATTTCTAAAATATTTGATATATAGGGGCTGTTTGATAAGATGTTTTGAGTAACAGTTTTCAGTATTTAAACAATATTACACGCATTTTCGCATACTTTTTTACTCACATGTATTTTTAAAAAATATAAACAACGTTACTATAACAACATTACCAAACAGCTCCATAACTTGTTTTGCTATTGCATTACAAGACACAGTTTTTAAGTGTACTTTAAATAAAATACCACTACGTGGGAATATATTTGATTAAGGATATTAATTTGATGGAAGCTCTCTCAAAAGAAGATTGATCTAGCGGATTGATCACAACAATCCCAACTACGATGGCAGTAAGCACTCCAAAAATTAAGTTTGTCTAAAAAAAAAACTCTAGTTCCACACAAAAATGCGTGAATTGAAGATTGCTTAGCTTATCAATGCTGTTGAGGGGTATTTATACACTTTTTTGGCATGTGTATAATCCTATGAACCCATCATTGCCTACCTATGATAGGCTAATCCCCCCCCCCCCCCCCTTACCAGACTTGGACACCAAATAGAGATCGGTATTTTACTTGGGAGACAGGCCATATAGTATTTATTTTACTTGGGAGACAGGCCATATAGTATTTAATGTTCATCACATAACCAAAAATATCATCTTTTAAACCAATTTGGCAAATCCCACTAGATTGCCCCAAACACAACTATCACTAGCCAATCTTCCTCAATTTGCCATAATCAGATTCACCACCTGCAATGCAACCCCCTATGCTGCCACCAAAACTACTGTAGCTATCACCATCTTTGTCAACACCAAGCCTATAATTATTATCTCATTCTAGTAAAATATAATGTTTGCATAGTTACTGATCATCTAAGCTTTTTTCCTCTGCAGCAGAAAGTAATAAGGAAAAGAAAATTACACGATTTTCTTAATTATGTCCTTCTTTTCATAAGTAATAAGAAAAAATATACATACTTAAAAACAAAACACAGACTTATTAGAAATAAAAGAATAGGAAGATATGATTATTCAAATAAATGGAAGAATAAAGGCACAACTAAAGCCATCACAAATCTAAGTTTTGAAATTTCTTTTTGTTTTTTTTATAGTACTATTGGTTATGCCTGGCAGCTACCTGCTCACATATAAAACATTCATTAAAACCCTATTCTAATATAATGCTTCCATAGCAGTAAAAATGTGAAATTTGAAGGTCCACAATATGCTCATCAAAACTTGGTACTAAAAGTGTTTGGCAAAAATTTTATTCAAGATTTTATTTGTGTACTACCCATTTTGCAGTTCCATGTTCCCATAAATTTCCTATGTCTCACTTCTCAGTTCAATGCTGGAATTCAAACAAATTACAAATGCCAAACCAAACATTTGAAATTTTCTTTAAGGCTAACTGCCTCCTTTATCTAAAGTATTATAACCAATTACAAGGAACAGAACATTAGAATCTAACAAAAACATTCTTGGCTGAGAGAAATTTCAATTAAATCATTTCCCTACAAATATAAAGTAAAAAAAATCAAATTTTTAGAAGGAAAAGAAAAAACCCAGATGAGTAAAAGAGAAAAGAATGACTCACCAACAGATGAGGAGATATTGGTTTCAGCAATTTGAGTCTTTTTGAGCTTCTTGAAGAAATAGGCTGCGACCCAGATGGCGCCTAGAGGCCCTTTGCTTGAGAGCAAGCACTGTGAGTAAAACATTCTTGCTTCTCTGTTCTCTCTCTCTCTCTCTCTCTCTGTTTTCCTATGGTTTTGATTCTGGTATGGAAAACATATACAGTTGAAAATGGTGCTGGTAACTGTGTCACTGTGTGTGTGATAAGGGGTTCTAAAACAAAGCTGAAGAAACGGTCGACTAGAGTGCCCAGCAAGACTCGGACGAACAAAATGAATATGAAAAATTACCAAAGGGAATTCCATGGTGATGGGGGTTTTATTTTCTGAGTAATATTATATTCATGGCTTTTTGGGAAATGAATAAAAAACAAAAAAGGAAATATTGGTATGTTATTTTTATTTTTTTATGGAAGGTATATTATTGGGTATAAAATCAATTTGAAAATTGGATTTTTTTACTATTGCAATTTTTTTTTAGAAGATCAATTCTTGAATACCTGGTCAGATGTTTTACTTTTTTACCAGTAACATTATTATATAATAATAATAATACTAATATTTATCTGTTAATTCCTTACTACATACTAGGTAGTTAGGTACTCTTACTCTTACTACTTTTTTCTTTTTTGAGCAGAAGTGCTCTTAATTAGTACTAATCATAAAATATAGCATTCTCATGGAGATATGAAAAGTTAACGGATACCTAAGTTAAGAGTATTGGTTTAAGATGTATAAAAAATAAAATAAAATAAATTAGTTTAAAAAATATTTTTAGAAACTTTTTTATAGGAAAAGAAAAAAAAGGGTAAGCAATTGTTTTGATGGCTTTTTATATATTTCTATAAAAGTAATGTCAAAATTTTCTTAAAATAGTTTATTATCAATTACCCTAAGAGCACTGTTAACATCTTTAGTGTTGACGGGTTGTTTAATTGTAAATCTAAGGTGCCTACCTGCCACTTTTTTTTTTTTAAAGAGAATTTCAACCTATGGCATCCGTTTTTTATGATAGCTCTTTATCATCAAACCAAGACACCAATCGGTTTTTGGTGTAAGTGGGGATTGAACCTCAGATCTCTTATTCAACTATCAAAGACTTTACCAGTTGAGTTAACTGAAATTCATTACCTTCCTGCGACTTGGGTACACCTAACTAATAATAAAGACATTATTGAATAAATAATGATGGAAATATGTTTTATTTATTCAAAAAAATTAACCTGGAATATGATTAGTTAGATTAGCTTGGATTAAGATTAGTTTCGTTGATAAATTATAGGAATTTTTTTTTTTTTTTTTTTTGAGAGAGAGAAAGTTTCAACTTATGACGTCCGCTCCTGATGAAAGCTCTTTATCATCAGACCAAGACACCAATCAGTTTTTTGGTGTAGGCAAGGATTGAACCCCAGATCTCTTATACAACCATCAGAGACTTTACCAGTTGAGCTAACTGAAACCCACTAAATTATAGGAAGTTAGTATTCATCTTTTGTCTTATATAAATTTAAATGTTCGACAATGAATAAAGATTTGTCATGTATTTCTTGTTAGGGTTTATGTCCTAAAATTCAATTTATTGACATGTTATAAATAATTAAATTATTTAATTATATGAAACTATTTGTAAATGAACTAATTGGACATTATCATAGTCCTTGAGATGCATTGTATGTGATTTATGTGATTTAGTTATAGAAGATAAAAATCACAAGTTCCTTGTAAACTCAAAATATAGTTCGTTATCGATGATGAAATTGGGCGTTTCATCTGCGAAGAGTATAACACATCAACTAAAATGGTTTGTCTTGATCAACTAATATGTCTTAAGTGTGTAAGACATATTGAACTAGACCGCTGTGAGATTAATTATTCAATTAACAACTATCATTTGAATAATTAATCTTACGACTTCTAATTTCATAGACTCTCAATCCTAAGAGGATAGTGAACCCGATCATGAAATGTAGGTTACTTTGATATATTAAGAGTGAGATTTAGTTTAACGGTCAAAACCTCAGTATGTTGGGTAACCACACATAGTGTTGAGGGAATGCATATTCTCAAAATGGAATTCATAATTTCTTTCTATAGAGACACGAAATATCTCCTTGAGATAAGTTTAATGGAAACTGGTTATTTAGGGCCGGCCACTTTAGTAAGAGTTACTAAAATTTATATTTTATGAAATTAGATTTCATAAATATGAATAACTAAAAGATTAAACTGTGTACTCAAGGAATAAAATAGTTGTTTACAAAGTGACAGTTTATTATGACTTTGTTCACTATGGATATTTCATGGAGGGGTCAAATAATATCATATTAGAGTCTTGGGATATAATTTATTAATAAGGCCTAGAGTGCAATTATATTTCCATAATGGTACTTGTTATATAATTAATGGTAACTTTGGGCTAGTCAAGAGTTGACAGATAAGTCTGAGGCCCATTGGAGCTGGAGCTAGAGCCTTATTAATCCCTTTAGTCTCATCCACAGCCACATACTTAAGCCCAATTAGGTTGGCCCAAAAAGGTTAACCCAATTAGATAATCAGTTTTTATTTAATAAGAGTTATTAAATAAAGTAACTGCTTTGGCAGTTAAAATGTACGTATGATTAAAAGTAGAGAAAATAGTTTTTCTCTACAAAATCTTGAAAATACACTTTTCCAAAAGAAAATTAACGTTCGCAAGAACTAATTGAGATACCACTCATCTTGGGCACCATGTGGAATTGGGATGAAGATTGAAAGTATTCTCAAGTCTTGTTTTTTAATTTTACTGCACCAAGGTACGCTTTCTTTTCTTTGTTCTAGAATTCAAGATTACATGTTATCTCTCATGAATGAAGTAGATCCTTATGTTGCTTCCGCTGTGGGTTTTGTATGAGATGCAAAACCAGTTTTTCCAACATTTATAAGTAACAAATTGTGAACT
This sequence comes from Notholithocarpus densiflorus, assembly GCA_030021035.2. Lineage (NCBI taxonomy): Eukaryota > Viridiplantae > Streptophyta > Magnoliopsida > Fagales > Fagaceae > Notholithocarpus > Notholithocarpus densiflorus. The sequence goes on from JARYZH020000166.1 coordinate 587,031, forward strand.
AATCTAATGTGAGAGTCTAAACTCTTTTGAAATAGTCCATTTATTAAATTCAAGGCATTGATTCCCTCAAAACAACCAACAAAAAAATTGGATCCATAACGGCCCTCATTATCAAAGTTGCCTTCAAAATCCTTGCCTGCACTGGTGTCATAGAAATATCTATTGAACATCCTTGAATCAGATGAAATTTTGCTCCTAAATGAGACATTTGGGTTGGACAAAGGCGACCAATGGTATCAATGCCATAGTATTGTTCCCATAACATAAGTTTATTTTGTCAATTTGAACTTTAACTGGGATTACTTGTACCTAGAGGCCCAATTTCAAGACATAGGAACACCATGAGAATTTTGGTTTATTGGGATGGAGGTAAAGGCTACGTCCCAAGTGCGATTATCAATGTATTTAGGCCTTGATTATGACGTTGCGATATGAGGATGGCTTCATTTGGTTGGGGGAATGAAAAGTGGAGGGATAGAAAATGGTAAGGGATAAAAAAAATATGGACAAAACTTAGGTACAGTACCTTAGGTGCTATTCCTTAAGTTCCCCTCTTAAGATTCAGCCATGTGGCTACTTAACTAAAAAATACACTTCCATCCCATGAGAAAAAATCCACATGGCAGAATCTTAAAAAGTGAACCTAAGGAACAGCAACTAAGTACTATACTTAAGTCTTACTCAAAAAATATTTAAGGTATGTTTGGTAACTGTTTTTTCCCCTTATTTTTTGTTTTCAAAAACAATTTTCTATTTTTGAGACTAAAAAACTTGTTTGGCAACCTAAAATGGACAGAAAACAAAAACTATTCTCAAAACTCAATTTGTGAAGGAAACTGAAAACATGCAAAAAGCTGTTTTCAGTTTCTAATTTTCAAAAGTCAATGTAAACACGCATTTAATTTAATGAATATGTCTCATTTAATGAGTTAGCATTAGAGTTCAAAGCCTAGTAACAATATATGTTAGTATTTTCTATTTTTTTTCTTCAAAAAACTATTTTTTTTAATTTCAACTAATCAAAAATGTTTTTTATTTCAAAAATACAAGAAAATTGTTTTTTCTTTATAGAATGATAAAAACCCTTTTGTGTTGGTTGAAAAAAAAAAAAAAAAAAAAAAAGAGGATAGAAAATGGTGTTCGTATAAATTTACGATCATGCTCCTATTACATAAAAATAATTAATAGTTTATAAGGAAAAAAAACATAATGTTTAAGGGGAGAAAACTAAATGTTTAACGTTGAAAATTAAAAAAATAAGAAGAAAGAAAAAAAAAAAAAAAACCAACGTTGGGGGATGAGAGGGGGAGATGGATAATTACCCATTTAAGTCCATTTTCTCACCATTTTCTCCCCAATTTGGGAAGAAAACAAACACCCCCCCCCCCTCTCAATGGTGGGCCTGGCCCCACCAAAGTCACCCCTAACCAAACACTTCAACTATTCAAATCCGTCTAATTTTCCTCTCTCCATCTCCTTCCCCCCCCCCCCCCCCCCCAAAAATCATCACAACCAAACAAGGCCTTAGTATTTTGTCGAGTGACTCACCTCCCTTTAGATCTAATAATACATGTCAAATTATTCAACCATAAGATTTTCCATTTCTCTTTAGTATTGCCTATAAATTTGAAATTATTGCCCCCACCAAGTAGGCAAAGTTAGATGGAACAAAGTGAGATCCAAAATGACCAACCACAACTCCATATATGTCACTCAAGATTCAAGTTCTATATATTTTGGAACCTCTTTACTGCCTCCACTAGTACTCTTCACCTACATATTTTACCTTCTTCTCTGAGTCATTCTCATGAATTCCTTTTCGTGATGGTTGTGTAACCGCTACCCCACATTCATCGATAGCAAGTAGAATATCTTGAAATTTGTGCTAAGACGTTGCCTTTCATTAAGAGTTTGAGAAATACTACATCTACAACATTTTCATAATAATTTCTTTAAAATATCATGGTGCTTGTCACATCATGAAGACACCTAGACATACATCCACCTTTGCACAATTAGCTCTAGTTTGGGAGGAGGGAATGGAATGGAATGAAAAGAATAATTTTAGGATATTTTTTCATTCCCTTGTTTGAGAGTTTTAATGGAGGGAATGGAAAGTTCATTCCCTTGTTTTGGAGTTTAAGTGGGAGGGAATAAAATGGGTAAGAGGGAACACTCATTCCTCTCTATTCCCTTAAAATCTCAAATTTTCATTCCCCTCCAAAATTGGGAGGAATTAGAGGGAATGAAATTAGATTTAATGAATTTTTTATTAAAACTTCCAAAATATCCCTATATATTCAACTCTTTATTTTAAAATAGGGGTCTAATAGTAATATTGTCATAAAATGATTCAATTTCTTTCTCTCTATGTTACTCCCAAACAAAGTTACTTACATTCTATTCATTTCAATTCCTTTATTTTAAAACATCCAAACAATGTTACTTAATTTTATTTCATTCCTTTCTTTTCCATTCATTTCCCTTACTTAAATACATTCCATTCATTTCCATTCCCTTATGATCGTTCCATTCCATTCAATTCCCTTCCCTTATGAACTCCCAAACGAAGCCTTAATATCATCAACAAGTCTAGTGACTTAAAATTTCATCACTTTTTTGTACTATTGTTGAGGTGTTATGATGTAATTGATGTGTAATATAGTAGTGGAAGTAATGGGTCCATGTAAAATGATAAAAAAAAATGTTAAAAGTACTACAAGTTTTTCTACATAAAATTTACAAACTGGTGCGGGAATTAATGTGTCATTGGTGGGCTTCAACCATCTTTAAGATGAATAATTGAATTTCCTTTTCATGATTAGTAACATAGTAATTTATAAACTCTTCTCTCAAATTTATTTTTTTATTTTTTATAAACTCAGTGTAGTAAAACTTGTAGTAACATAGTAATTTATAAACTCTTCTCTCCAAAAATATATATATATATATTTATAAACTCTGTAGTAAAATTTGTTGTAGCTATGGGCCTATGGCACTACTAAAAATAATATTACTTCAATCACACATAGTTATTTCTAGTACTACTCTAACATCACTATCTAACTATTAGATCCTTGCATCATACAAGAAAAGAACAAAAATAGAGTTTCTCATTACATAATTATCAAAAAATAAAACAAATTATGCTTAACAGTATCTTGGGTATTATTTTTGGCATAGAAAATAACATTATAAATTGTAGGATAGTAATATTTAAATTGCAATGTTAATGGATGTTCAATGTAAATGGTATACTTTACTTATTTATTTATAGGAAAATATATCTAAAATATATTTTGGTTTTTTTTTAGAAACATATATTTGGGTTTAATAAGCTACATATGGAATAAGAGTACTAAGATGGAAAAAAAAAATGATGCATTAATCATTTATATATTTTTTAAGAAAATATATTTTAAATACACTTTGATTTAATAAGTTACATATGGAATAAGAGAAATAAGATGGGAAGAAAAAATGATGCATTAATCATTTATATATTTTTAAAGAAAATCTGTCTTAAATATACTTTGATTTAATAAGTTATATATGGTATAAGAGTGAATACGGAGGGGAAAAGATATTTTTTTCAAAATTTTATTTTTTCAAAATTTAATGGATTTACTTAAATGAAAATCTTATGTTCTACAGTTAGCATTTCCTTTTATATTCCACCAATTACAGTCGGTCATACATCAGTTTCTTTCTTTACAAAGTAAACACCCTAATTTTTTTATTATTTAATAATTCAATAATTATAATGTGAGACAAGGGATTTGAATTATGAATATTATCACTAAAAATATTAGCAAAAGTTGATCGTGCTATAAGACTCTTGGAAACACACTCTAGTCAATGAAGTTAATGAAGTACAAAATAGAATATCAAGAATGGAATAGTGGTGTTTAGAATCTATTTCCCTCTCTTTTTGTGTGTATTTATTTCTCAAAAAAAAAAAGAAAAAAAAAAGAAAGAAAAAAGAAAGAAAGAATGGAATAGTTATAGAACTACATGACTTTGTATTTTGACTATTTTCTAACAAACCTTTTTTATTCCTTTTCGAAAAGGGTTAAAATTAAATGTTTTTGAGGGGTGATTTTGTAACTTAGGCTGCGTTTGGTTGAATATAAAATATTTTCCGAGTGTAAAATATTTTCAGGTGTAAAATATTTTCAGGAAAGGAAAATATTTTCAAGTGTTTGACTGCATTATGAAAATTGTTTTAGAAAATATTTTCATGTGTTTGGTTGCATTCTGAAAATGTTATTTTCCTACTAGTTTCTCACATTTTCTCACCCATTTTCTTAGCTACCAAACAAATTTTATAATAGAAAATTTCAATATATAAACTTAACAAAACAAAAAATCAAAACAACATCATTCATTAAACTCCACAATTCGGTCAAACTGAGAGAGGGAGGAAGAGAGAGTGATCAAAAATTGAGGGAAAGGGAGAGATTGGTCATGAGTCATGGGCGACGAGATTGAGACGATGAGATCATTGGTGCGATGAGATCGAGACGACGAGATCGGCGGTGCCGATGAGCTTTGGGCTGAGAACGAGAACGAGATCGGTAACGACGGCGCTGATGAGATCAGTTTTGGGTGGATCGGTCTTGGGTGGTGATGATCTAGATGGAGGGTGGATCGGACTGAGGTGAGGTTGTTGGGTTAAAACGGAGGGTGGATCGGACATAAAGGGTGGATCGGACTGAAGGAAACTCACCGTGGGTGGATCGGAGCTCGGTCTGTGGTTGTCGGACTGGAGCTCGGTCTGTTCTTGCTCATCGTTCTCTCTCTCTCTCTCTCTCTCTCTCTCTCTCTCTCTCTCTCTTTGCGCGTCTGAAGCTCGGTCCGAAAATAGTTTGAAGTGAAAATAGAAATGTAAAATAATTTCCAGGTCAAAAACTTCTTTTAATGGTCAAATAAAATGCAAATTCGGAAAATTCTATTTTTCATGTGCAACCATACACATAATTTTATGAAAAATGATTTCTTAAAATGGTTTGAAGCCAAAACAAACTCATCCTTAATTATAGACGAAAGTATCCCATAGTAAAGGGATAAAATTTGTTTTGATTAACCGACATTAAAACAACAACTCAGAAATCGATGTTGTTGAATAATGATTAATGTCGTTGGTGTAATTGAAGTGTACACACTACACAGACAGCAACAGTAAAGTTGCCATTTTTATCTCTATCAACTTGTTAAATTGTAGTACGTGTCACTCCTCTCTAAAGCTAAACTAGGATAAGAATAATCCAGAATTTCCATCAAAAAGATAAACGTCAATCAAAGAGACCACGAAGATCAGTGTTCCTTTTCTTTTTCTTTTTTTTGATGTGACAAAGTCGCAAAGATTAATGTTCTATATTCATGGTACATAGGTAAAACATTTTTTTATTTTTTTTATTTTTAATTTTTTTAATTTAATAGTTGTGATTGAAAATTATTTTTTCAACTTTGTATTCGTTTAGTAAAAATTATTTTTGCTACTATTTTTGAGGCCTATTACACTTTTTAGTACTATTCATAAGTTCCACTGTACTATTTCAGCAAACTTTTACTTTTATCTACATTACTTTCAGTAAAAAAATTTCAATTTCAGTAAAATAAGCGGATCCCAAACAGACCTTTCATCAAATGCAATTATCTAGACCTGTTTTGTATTATAACTCAAACTCACATTTTTACATTTTAAACAATATTACACACTTTTTCACCCACACGTATTTCAAAAAACTACAAAAATCTCATCTCAAACTACTCTACCAAACACCCCGATCTCAAACTATTCATGGTATACCTTTCAAATCGGGCTGTTATGAATGGTTTGAATTTGATTCCAAGAAAAGAAAAAAAAAATTAATGATAATTTTTTTAACAAATAAGGTCAAAGTTCAAATTCATGTTAAACTAATTAGAAAGTAAAAAAAAAAATTTGAGTCAAATTTAAGCATAATAAGCATAATATTATATTCATAAATGCATGTATAAGTATAAAATTTGATTTAAATAAATAAATATATATATAATATTACATGATTGTATGTATATGCATAGATTTGAGATTAAATTGTAAATTTTTTTATTAAGTTTATAATAAATCAAATTATTAATAATATAAATAGTTCATTTTATAGTAAAAAATTTGTATATAAATTTTAACAATATAAGGTTAGTGAATTCATTTTTATGAGTTCATACACAAAAATCGTTCAATTTAATTAATTCAAATAAATATAATTTCAATTGTAATTTAACTATAAATTATATAAACTTGTGAAAAGTTAAATTTTTTTAATCATGATGCTTTTACTATATATGAAAATGAATATATTAATCAAATAGTACGTGAATAAAGTTCAAGCTTCTTCATTAGAAATTGAACCAATGTAAAATGAACTCAAACTCAACTTATGTTATAGACTTGAAATTAAATAAAACAATGTTAGAATTGACTCACCTCGTTTACTAGACTTGGCAAATTGCACCCGCACTCAATAAATTAATCACACTTGAAGAAAAATACTTGGCCTGAGTCATTAAAAATTGAACCAACGTAATTTGAGTTAGAACTCAACTTATGTTAGACATGAAATTAAATAAAACAATATTAGAATTGACTCGCCTCGTTCACTAGACTTGGCAAAATTGAATCTGCACTCAATAACCTAACTCAAACTTTGAAGAAAAATACTTGACCCGACTCAGGGAAATTTTTTTTTTTAAACATGGGTTAAAAGAACGGGCAGTACCTGCCCCGCTTAATTTTCAATTTTTTTTTTTCTTTTGTATGTGAAAAAATAGGGGTGAACCAATAATATGATTGACCCAACCTCCTCATAATCCGCTTAGGATGACCCGCTTCTGATCTGAACTTGATATGACCTGCACATCAATTAACTTGACCCGTTTGCCAAGCCTATCATTTAATGCCTAACATACCATTTCCGAAGATAACAGAGAGAGGAAATGGCTGTAGGCCCAAGGCATTACTAGAGAGGCACACAAAGTTAAGTTGTGAGCAAGACCAGCTATTAGCCCAAAAAAATAGTATCTTTAATAGAATAGAAAAATAGTTAAATGAAAACATCCGAATCGTTACATTGTCAATGAATCATGGTATTATTACAAAATGAAGATAATAAGGGGCAGTTTAGTAGGGTAATTTAAGCAAAACTTTTTAGTTTTTAAACAATATTACACGTATTTTTATATACTTTTTTACCTACACGTATTTTTAAAAAATACAAACAACGTTACCAAACGGCAACGAATAGATAATGCAGAACCAGGCTACATCTTTGGAAAAGTATACAAGGCAAAATGGAAAAATGGAAGTAAAATAAAAACAAAACAAAATGTTGGTGCTAGTTACTTCAAAATTTCAAATGCAATGAATCAGCAATGGAATACTTTATGCTATGCAAATGAGAACAGATTCATTTCAATAACAATCATTCTGCCTCCATTTATGTCCTTGATGCCCCACCATCGACTAATGCAAAAGAGAAAACCTTGTCCATATACAGGACCATAAAGCAGGTAATCCTTGGGAAGAAGCAGCTGACCAGGGTTGATAGCTGCATCTTCATTCCTTCTGCATGTAGCATTATGTGCCAAAATGTACTCCGAAACTTGATCAAATCTCATAACAGCACAAAAATGTCTAGAGTTTTCCAAATTCAGTGGTAAATACGTTTACATGATCCAAATTTTCCAACACCAAGATACACCAACTGTAATGCCCACTTAAAAGCATCATACTTGTTTCTATAACTGCACGCCCACGATGATCCTTCAAATTGGGCATCGTATACTGTTATATCTGCACACGTCTCAATGTACATTGTCTGAACGAAGGTCATCACTGCTGCCACTCTTATCCTTGTTGGAGAGCATTTTCTTCACTTTCTTATCCAAGGCCTTTTCAAAGTCACTATATGACAGTGACAGAACCTGGTTCAGCAGCAATGAAACTCCAGACTCCTTCACTAGGGCATGCCTTGGTTTAATCCTCTCCTCCAAACTATAACCAAAATATTGAGGAAATTTTACCAGCTCTGATTTTGAATAATCCATGGTCAAAAAGAACTCCCATTTTGGTATTAAATTCTCGGACAAGCTAAAAGTATATAGAGCTCCATATCTTGAAATCATGGTCCCTATTTCCTCAATGCTGTATCCCCTCTCCAAGAAAAATTCAGTCACAGGCTTCAAATTGGCCTCAATGCTAAGACCAAAAGTCTGTGGACAACGATAGAGAAGAACAGCAACATCAACCCCCAACGAAAGGAAGTACTCAGCTGTTGGGCGTAACTTGTCCTCCACACTGTAGCTTATAATGTTTGGGCTGCGTGTCAGAATCTTACCAATGCTATCTGCAGAGAGGCCCATCTCACAAAGGAATTCTACAGTGGTCTTCACCTTCTGCCTGCTATGAGTGAGAAGTGCTGGAAAGCGGTATATCACCTTCGCCCATTGTTTCTTGTCCACACCCAAATTCTCTAAGAAAGTCATAGTGGGTATAAGGTTTTCAGAGAGACTTATTCCACACAATTGAGGCCTTTTGTTGAGGATGGTGGGAATATCTGATTTTGGTACACCAAGATCAAGAAGAAACTCAACCACTGGCTTGATTTTTCCCTCCAAACTATAGTAGGCAAAAGCTGGGAATCTTTGTGTAATTGCCTTGATCTTCTCAAGATCCAAGCCAAGTTCTATGAGATAGAGAACGTGAGGGCGGAGCTTGCCATCTGGGTCTATCTCACTCACTCGAGACATGGCCTTTAGCTTCTTTGAGTCAAGGGTTGGTTTGGGCTGAGAAACTGGCACAACTGTTTTTTCTTTAACAGGTGGATTTGGAAAGTTTTCCACTACATCTACTACAATGTTCCCATGCTCTTCCAGAAGGGACTCAAGGTAAGGAATAAGAGCATCCCTGATCTCAAGAGTTGTAAGCTCACGTCCTGCCATGCCAAGGGGAATTCAATTAGCATGGGTCCATTTTAGAATCAAAGATGCTAAATTGAACTGTGGCTACAGAGAAGCATTAATATGATGAATCGAACCTACTAGATACCGAGATTTATAAATATAATGAAGCTTTGCGATCAGGTGGTTGATGAAATGGTCTGACTTGTTTATGGTTCTTGTTGCAACTGCATTGCTCAATCCTTGTTTCTTAAAGAACAAGGACAAAACAGCCTTAGCTTCTTCTCTTTCTGCTGCTAACAGGGTTGCAGACACCACTTTCAAGCTGAATGAACCATCTATCCCTGAATCAGCTGGTATAATTTATACATGTAAAAAGGATGTTAACATTGTAAAAGAGAGAATCACAGAAGCAAAATGTCAAAATGTTTTGGCTTTTATGTGGAGGTTAAAATTAAATAACAAAGCAAAAACCACATGAAAGAAAATGTAAAAATCAATTGCTTACCGAATTGTGCTTGGCAAGAGAAGAGTTTGGCAGGAAAAGAAAGCCGAGTCCTGAATAATAATAATAATAAATAAATAAAAATCAAATCTTCCATACCATACCTCATAGGGAGAGAAAAAAGACAAACTAAATGCATAAAAAAAAAGAAGGGAGAAGCAGCTTCAGCTACTACAACTACTAGAATCTCTGACAACATTTAGTCTCTCACCCATATGACAATTGGATGCCAGCATCTCAACACCTAGTAACTACTTAAAAGTTCAAAAAATTTTAGAACTGTAACTACTACTTCCAATCCAACAAAAGCCTCACATTCACTATGGCTGCTTCAATTTCGACCTCCCATACCTGTATAAGTTCCCTCTCTCCTCTACAATGTGCCTACACAATTCCCTACCAATCCATTTGCCTCAGGTTTTTTTTCCCCATCAAAAAAGGTATGTACAGCTTTTCAAAGGATCACCTTTTCAAGATAGGCAAAATAAGCTCATCCAAACGCACATGAATCTCTTGCACCATAACACCTTTGGTTTTCCTCTCACTGGGTTATTCCAAAATTGCCAATATTTTTAGTACTTAAAAGTTAAAACCTCCATTTCATCACCTCCTGTGAATAATACCATCACCACATTACATAATCACCCTCTCCCAAAGCATGTCAACAAATTTTCACAAAATCAAAAACACAAATTTGTCCAACAACAACAACCTTAATTCCCTAACAAACTCACAACACTTAGTAATAACAGTTAAAACAAAACATCAAAGAACTGACTGCTAATTAAAAACTAAGGAAGTATGAAGTAAACATAAACTATTAGTACAAACTAAGAAAGAAAATGAAGTAAGCAACAACTAATTAAAAACTAAGCAACTGGGTTATGGGAATAGAAGTACCTTGTGATTGTAGGTGTGGTTGTGGTAGTGAAAATTACTACTTTTGAGAGACATGAGAGCTTGGCTGAGTGGAATGCACAGAAAGCTCTCATTTTTTTTTTTTTTTTTACCTTTTTTTCTTCAGCAAGAATTGAAAGTGAAGCAGAAAGAGGAATGTTTTTTTTGGTTTTCTTTGTTGTTTTTATTTGGTTTAGGTAGTCAGAAAGTGCAAATATCACAGGGACCGACGGGCAAGCCTTGGATATGGATTGATGACGTGGCAGAATATCAGCCACTGAGGAATTGTAAGCAAGCAAGCACGTGCCAAAAAAATGATATCTGCTGCAATCATGCACAATCTGTAATATAAAAGAGATCATAATGGGCCTAAAGTTACCTGTGTAACTGTAACCCATGTGGGCTTGGAAAGATCTACTATCAGTCCAGTTTCTTACCAGAAACCCACGTCCACCCGCAATCTCCACCGAAAAAAGTAAGAGAGAAGTATCTTCGAATGTCCGTTTGTTTGGAAGTGTGAAAAAGCGGGAGAATAAAAAATAGTAAAAAGATCAAAAAAAAAAAGTAAAAAAATAAAAAAATATTTTAATATTTTTTATTTTTGTTTGGTTGGGAGTGAAAAAGTGGAGGGATAAAAAAAAAGAATTTGTATAAATTTACTCATATACACTTGTTAAAAAATAATGCCCAATTAAAATAAAAAAGTGGCAAACAACCCAAAAAAAAAAACAATCACCCAAATTTATTAAAAAATAAAAATCATTTAAAAAAAAAATCATGTCTAGCTAAACAAAAAAAAAAAAAAAACAACTATCACACTTATAGCCCAAGAAAAAAAAGAGAGAGAAAGAAGAGACAACGTGCCCAAGAAAGCACAAAAAAAAAAAAGAGAGGAACGAAATGAAGCCCATGTGCAAGTGCACATGGGCATTTTTGTCAATGAAGAGATTCAGAATCCCCATTTAGTTTTCTCCCTATTTTGGTGGGCGTGGAGAGAAAACACCCACGCCTTACCAATTTTTTTTCCCTCCCCTCCCTCCAACCAAACACCAAAAAAAAAAATGTTCTCTACCATTTTATCTCTTTCTTTTTTTTTTTTTTTTTTTCATCCTCCCTAAAATCCACCCAACCAACACATACCCTTAAAGTTTAAACCAATCCTCTCCCCCTACAAACCTACAACCCTCTCTCTCTCTCTCTCTCTCTCCAAATCTGTATTGATTGCACCGGCACTGTAGATGTACTCATCTCAATTACTCCCTCTGTCTATCTATCTAACGAGTTTGTCAGAAGAACAAGAAATTTCGTACTCTTTGCTTGCGTGTCCAACTTGTTTTTCTTTCCCACAAAAACGTTGAGTTTTGGACTTTTGTAGAACCATAACAGGAGATAAGTGTTGTGACTTGTGAGTTCTCTCTTTCTTTTAAACTTAATTGTCAGCCCAAATAAAACACATGAAACAGTGTGTTTTTGCCTACCAAATATACTAAATCAAATGTTAATGTAGATTTTTCATTCTTTTTATATAGTTAGTAGACATTACACTTCCCTACTGTTTTTTGTTATTAACTTTAATTGAATTTAAGTCCAAAAACCAATTAACTTAACACCAAAACAAACGAAACTTTAGGGGCCGATCATACGCTTTAATAGTTCAAAGAGTTAAGTGTAAACGGGATGATAGTTTTATGGTGAAAAAGTATAGTTGGGCCTTTAGTAAAAGAGGTTTTAGGTTTGGGCACTTGACATTGTGGGCAATTCCGATGGAGAGTCCACTTCAAAATAGGCCTAAAGTCACCGGTGGTGTAAATCCACTTGGGCTTAGAAACATCTACCTGTGGGTCTTTCTCAAGTCTTACGTCGTCGTTTCACAGTCAGCACAGCACAGTGGGTTAAAGGGTTTATCAAAAATTCTAAAACCCTAAAACAAAGGAAGAAGAAGAGCATGAAAGCTTAGAGAGTGAAGAGGCATGTCGATAATTCTGAGACGCGCATTCTCTCATCGGAACCTCCTTCTCCTCCGCAGCTCCGCCTTCCATGGTGGCGACCTTTCTCATCAACTCATTAACAGTGCCCACAACAACAACAACTCCAACACCCACATTCATGATCTCACTCTTCCCACCACACTTCATTTCCTCACACATTCTCGCAGAGGCTTCGCCAAAGGGCGCAAATCAAGTACCCTTTTGCTCTCTTTCTCTCTCTGTTGAGTTTTTATGGCAATTTTTGTTTTTGTTTTGTGCTTTGTAAAGCAAATGATTGAATGAAATGTGTGTTTTCCTGTTTGGGTTATTCCATTTTGACTGAGAATCAAAAGAGTGCTGATGAGATTTCATTTCTGTGTTTTTATCAAGCATGATCTTCTTTGTTTTTAGTGTTTTTTTTAATATGATTTTTGGTAAATTGCGCACGCAAACACACATAAACCACGTTTTAAACTATTACATGGTTTATAATATGGTTCTAGACTTTTAAACTGAGCAATCAACTCTCTGACTTAGCTCAATTTTATTAATTTCCATCTTATTGAAGGTATTTATCGCGGTAGAGTGTTTAGAGGGTTTACACAAATTTGGAGTGTTTGGGAGTAAAGTTCGGGTTTATTTGATGGAAAACTGTCTT